>CAWUFW010009545.1:0-600000 GCA_963921515.1 Calotriton arnoldi
TTTTCCAGGGTTATCTTTGCACAGGTGCTCTGAAAATCTGAGGGTATAAGGTTCTCTCAGGAGTGTTCTAGAGGGTGAAGGGTCCTGATTGGTTCAAGAATTACTTTTGGTCTCTTTTACAAAATGAGAGACATAGGTTACAAAACTGAAATGGGCCTAGGCCTGGTTTTTGCTTTGTATTTGTTTAACATTTCTATTTTTTTTTTGACAATAGATTTTATTGAAATTTTACATCCAACGGGGTGAGCCCCCAACAGGCAGTATGTATACAGGGCACGGATCAATGATACATGAGTCGCTGAAGAGGGTAACTTGAGGATATATAAAACATTCAAACCAACAACCCCCACCACCCACCTCCCCCTCCCCTGTACCGCACTTCCCGCTTGAAACATTATACAGATGTAAAAACATATAGGCATATATCTGAAAGAGACACGTTAGTGATAGATTCCTTACCTTAGAATATCCCCAGGCGTCAGGCTGGATCCGGAAAGTTTTGCGTAGCAGTACCCTTGCGCTGCCGGTAGGCGGCGTCGTGCGGCTCCGCGTCCGTCGGCCGGCGTCGTGATCGCCGGGATGACGTCGCGGGCAGTACTTAGACGCCGCCCTGCGCGCTGACGTCAGTTCTTCTTTTTCCGCGCCAGTAAGCGCAGATCCGGGAAGAGCAGTGCCCTGGTCAATTTTTGACCATACTTTTTGGTGATTTTTTCACTGTCTTTTTCCACCATTCAGGTGTCGTAGGGATGCCCGGCTTCAAGCGATGCGGCGCCTGTGCGCGGATGATGTCCGTCACCGACCCGCATTGGGAGTGTCTCTTCTGCCTCGGCCGAGGCCACGACACCGAGTCTTGTCCCGAATGCCAGGCCCTCAACCCGAAGGCTTTGCGAGAGCGGTCTCGAAAGCTCCTCGAGGCCCGGCATTCGGCTCCGCGGAAGCCCCGGTCGCGTGAGAGGTCCAGGGGTCGCTCGCGGAGTGCACACCGGTCGTCGGCGTCGAAGTCTTCTTCGTCCGGTAAGTCTCGACACAAGAAGTCCAAGAAGCATCGTCGCTCTCGGACTTCGCTCGCCGGTCTCGCGACTCGGCTGAGGCCCCTCCCGGCACCGTCCCCGCCCCGCGGCCCCGGACTTGCCTGTGGAGTCGCCCCGTCATACCCGCCCTTCCCGGGTTCGGGGCGGATCCGGCCAAGGTACAGGAGTTCCTGTCGGCCATGGCCCGCCTCTTCGGGCCTTCAGGCCCCTCCGGTGCGCCTTCGGGCCCCGCGGGCCCTGATGGGGTTGATCCGGCGCCGCCGGCGGCTCCGGCCCCGGCGTCGCCCGAGCCTCCAGCCTCGATCCCGGCTCCGGCTCCGGCCCCGGCCTCGATCCCGGCTCCACAACTCCCATCGACGCCGGTCGACCTCACGACACCTCCGCCGGCGCCGATGTCTCCGGTGGCCGCTCTCGACGCCGCCCTGGGCTCCGGGCGGCGTCGTCCCCAGTTCCTTCCGGCTCCGGACATGGACCCGGAGCGACGTCGCTCGACGCCGGCTCCGGCGCCGATGGGACCTTGGGTCCCAAATGTCCCTCCTCCTCCTTATTTTGAACCAGAGGAGGACCAGGAGGACTGGGAGGGGTCTGATGACCCTCTGACACGCAACTGTCAGTATGATGAGGACTGGACAGAGAGTCTAGGGGAGGCCAGTGGTCTGGATACTTCTCCTGACACTGGCATGCTGTCTCCTCCCGTGGCTACGGAGGAGGGGGCCAATTTTGGTACGGTGTTGCGTAGGGCTGCTGGGGCCTTACGTCTCCAGCTCCCTACTTTGACGGTCAAGACTAACATCTTGACAGAGGTGCTTCAGCCGGCAGCCTCCTCTGCGGAGACTGTGCTGCCGTTTAACGACGCCCTCACGGACGTTCTTTTGGGCGCCTGGTCCAAGCCCAACACAGGGGCTCCTGTGGATCGGAACGTGTCACGACGCCATCGCCCCGCTCCGGGCGACCCCCTGTTTCTTTCTGTCCACCCCACTCCTGAGAGCTTGGTTGTCCAAGCCTCCGCTTCCCAAACCGCCTTCCCTACCGCTCCTCCGGATAGGGAATCCAAACGCCTGGATCAGTTTGGGAAGAAAGGTTTTTCTTCCTCCAGTGCTGGCTTGCGGTCCGTTAACACCGCTTGTCTTTTGGGCCGATATACCCACTCTCTGTGGGATTCGGTGGCGGATGTTTTGCCCCAGTGCCCTGAGGAGGTCCAGGCACTGCTTTCCCGCGCCATTGCGGAAGGAAGGGATGCGGCCAAATACACTATCCGTTGTGGCCTTGACACCGCCGACTCGCTGGGCAGGTCGATTGCAACGACGGTGGCGCTCCGACGCCACGCCTGGCTGAGAACCACTGGTTTTTCAGGGGATGTCCAGAATACTCTCATGGACATGCCCTTTGATGGAGTCGGTCTTTTTGGGTCCAAAGCAGACCATGCGTTGGAGCGCTTTAAGGACTCACGGGCTACTGCCAAGTCCCTGGGCCTTTCTGCTACACGCCCTCCGCTGCCTTCTGCTTTTCGCCCCTATCGTGGCCACGGTAGGGGCGCCCTTCACGTCAGCAGCCCAGCCACCGGCCCGCGCAGCAGGCGTCTTCGCGTGGCCGAGGACGTGGATTCCGCCGTGGCGGATCGGGCAACCAGCGTGCGGGTCAGGCCACCACCTCCAACCCGTCCGCGGCCTCCAAGCCCTCCTAGTCCCTCCTTTCAGGTGCACGGCACGCCAGTAGGGGGCAGGGTCCGCCATCACCTTCCCCACTGGCGCACCATCACCTCGGACAGGTGGGTCTTGGACATTGTCCGAAGGGGCTACTCCCTCCCCTTCGAGACCACCCCCAGCCATGCCACCTCAATTCCACCGCATGTCAGGGGATCACTTGGTGCTTCTACAGAAGGAAGTCACGGCCCTCTTGACCAAGAGGGCCATCGAGCATGTTCCGACCCCAGAAGTAGGGCGTGGTTGCTACTCCCACTACTTTCTGGTGCCCAAAAAGGACAAGGAGGACATGCGTCCTATCTTGGACCTCCGGAACGTCAATCGCTTCCTCCGGAAGGAGAAGTTCAAGATGCTCACCCTAGCTCAGGTCTTGACTGCCCTCGACCCTGGAGACTGGCTGGTAGCGTTGGACTTGCAGGACGCATATTTCCACATCCCCGTCCTGCCGGCCCACCGGCGTTACCTTCGGTTCACGGTAGGCCCCGAGCATTTTCAGTTCACCGTGCTCCCCTTTGGCCTTACCAGTGCCCCTCGGGTGTTCACGAAAGTGATGGCGGTGGTCGCAGCTCATCTGCGCCGGGCCGGGGTTTCAGTCTTCCCCTACCTCGACGACTGGCTGCTGAAGGCGGGCTCGTCCCAGGCAGTCGTCTCCCACCTCCAGACTACGGCCGAACTCCTGCACTCGCTGGGGTTCTCCATCAATGTGCCGAAGTCGCATCTAATTCCTTCTCCACAGCTCCTTTTCATCGGAGCAGTTCTGGACACGACGCAGTTTCGGGCCTATCCTCCCGAACGGCGAGTCCGGGATATTCAGGCTATGATTCCAATCTTTCAGCCTTTATCCTGGGTTTCGGTACGGATGACCCTGAGGCTGCTGGGCCTCATGGCCTCCTGCATCCTGCTGGTCACTCATGCCAGATGGCATATGCGGGCTCTGCAGTGGGACCTGAAGTTCCAGTGGACGCAGCATCGGGGCAACCTGTCCGATCACGTCCAGATCTCGGAGGGGACTGCAAAACAGTTGCAGTGGTGGCTCTCGAACCGGCAATGGGTCATGGGCAGATCCCTCTCCCTTCCCCAGCCAGAGCATACAGTTGTGACGGACGCGTCCCTTCTGGGATGGGGCGGTCACATGGGAGAGGCGGAGATCAGAGGCCTCTGGTCTCCGGCGGAGTCCCGGCTCCATATCAACCTTCTGGAGCTCCGGGCGATCCGGCTTGCACTCAAGGCATTCCTTCCCTCTGTCAAAGGGAAGGTAGTGCAGGTGTTCACAGACAACACCACCGCCATGTGGTACTGCAACGGGCGGGGTGGGGTCTTGGACCCTTTGTCAGGAGGCTCTGCGCCTCTGGACATGGCTGGAACATCAGGGCATGTTCCTGATGGTTCAACACCTGGCAGGTTCTCTGAACGCCAGGGCGGACGAACTCAGCCGCAGGTGCATGATGGATCACGAATGGCGTCTTCACTCGGAAGTGGCGCAAGGACTCTTTCTACAGTGGGGAGAGCCTTGGTTAGATCTATTCGCCACCGAAGAGAACGCGCAATGTCATCAGTTCTGCGCGTTGGAATTTCCAAGGCGGCACTCGCTCGGCGACGCTTTTCGTCGCGAGTGGAGTTGCGGTCTGTTGTACGCCTTTCCGCCTATACCACTTCTACCCAGAGTGTTGAAGAAGATTCGGCACGACCGGGCCCAAGTCATTCTTGTGGCTCCGGACTGGGCTCGAAGAGTTTGGTATCCCGAGCTACTCAATATGAGCATAGATCCCCCGATCCGTCTGCCTCTTCGGGAGGATCTTCTGTCGCAGCAGCAGGGGACGGTCCTCCACCCGAACCTGTCCAGTCTACACCTGCTTGCGTGGAGATTGAGCGGCGGCAGTTGATTCCTTTCGACTTGCCTCCCGAAGTTTGTGATGTGATTCTGGCAGCCAGGCGTCCCTCCACTAAGGTGGTATACGCCTGCAGGTGGAACAAATTTGTGGCATGGTGCACAGCAAAGGCTGTGGATCCCCTTTCTGCCCCTCTTTCGGAGGTCCTTCTGTTCCTTCTCTCTCTGGCCCAACAGGGTTCTGCCCTGGGTACCATCAAGGGTTATCTTTGTGCTATCTCGGCCTTCCTCAGGCTCCCTGATCAGCCCTCCCTGTTCAAGTCCCCTGTTGTTAACAGGTTCTTAAAAGGCATTACTCACCTCTTCCCTCCTGTTCCGTTTGTAATGCCTCAGTGGGACTTGAACTTGGTTCTTACCTTTTAATGTGCGCTCCCTTTGAGCCTCTGCATAACTGTCCTCTTCGTCTTCTGACTCTGAAGACAGCCTTTCTGGTGGCCATCACCTCCGCTCGGCGGGTGAGTGAGCTCCAGGCTCTATCTTGCAAGCCTCCCTTTCTGTCTGTTCATCCAGACAAGGTTGTTCTTCGGACGCGTCCGTCCTTCTTGCCAAAGGTGGTTACTGCTTTCCACATTGGGCAGACCATCACTTTGCCCACCTTCTTTCCGCCTCCGCATCCTTCCAGAGAGGAAGAGAGGCTCCACCGTCTGGACCCAAAACGTGCGCTCTCCTTCTATATCGACCGCACAAAACACTTCCGGGTGGATGACCAGCTCTTTGTTGGCTACGTGGGCGCCAAAAGGTCGGGCGGTGCACAAGAGGACCATCTCCCGCTGGGTTACCTTGTGCATCAAGACCTGCTATTCTTTGGCCAAGAAGGAGCCTCCTGTTGGGCTGCGTGCCCATTCCACCAGGGCAACGGCTGCTACCACGGCCTTGGGCCGCGGTGTTCCGCTGCCGGTTATCTGTCAGGCAGCTACGTGGGCCTCGCTGCACACGTTTACTAAGCATTACTGCCTTGACAGTCAGGTCCGGAGGGACGGCTTCTTTGGCCGTTCTGTCCTCCAGGACTTCCTTGTCTGATCTTTGTTCGCAGACCCACCACCGGGGTTGGTATTGCTGGGGTATCTATTCTAAGGTAAGGAATCTATCACTAACGTGTCTCTTTCAGATGCACAAGTTACTAACTTGTGTAACGATATATCTGTAAGAGACAGTAGTTAGTGATAGATTCCTTACCACCCCACCCATCCTCCCCGTTCTGCGAACTGATTTCTAGGGTTAAGGACATCCCTTTCAGGGCCCTAGTATTTTTCAGACACCTGTGTCAGCTTCTTGCATGGCTCTGCGTTCCTGGCGCGGAAAGTCGTGTACAGAACTGACGTCAGCGCGCAGGGGCGGCGTCTAAGCACTGCCCGCGACGTCATCCCGGCGATCACGACGCCGACGACGGACGCGGAGCCGCACGACGCCGCCTACCGACGCGCAAGGGTACTGCTACGCAAAACTTTCCGGATCCAGCCTGACGCCTGGGGATATTCTAAGGTAAGGAATCTATCACTAACTACTGTCTCTTACAGATATATCGTTACACAAGTTAGTAACTTGTGCTTCCGCACCAGCTAGACCTCAGTTGAAATTGGAAGTCATTATATGGTAAGCCTGTCTATGAGATCCTGATTTGTGGACGTGGGAAAGATAGAAAGGTCAATGCCACGGTATTTAGCCCATACAGCCCAGATCTTCCCATGTTTCTGCGGGCAACCTCGAGCCTGAAACACCGCCACCTCAGCAGACATACATTTGTCTAATGCGGACTTCCAAGCCGCTACCCCAGGGGGAGAAGAGGACTTCCACTGTTGGGCTATGTCGCGCTTGGCCACTGTGAGTCCTAAGAAGAGCAGGTGTCTTTTGTATATGTTCCCCCCTATATCGTCAGTGCTGTGGAGAAGAATTAGACGGGGATCTGCTGGGAGATCCCAACCCAGAACAAGCCCCAGGCAGGACAACACACCCGACCAAAAATGCCGCAGCGCTGTGCAGCCCCAGACCGTGTGTACGAAGGAGCCATCATCCGACTGACATCTGAGGCAGGTGGGGGATGAAATAGCCCCCATCCTCCAAAGACGGAGGCGGGTGTAGTACACACGGTGGAGATATTTAAACTGGATCAGTCGGTATCTAGTGGACACAGCTGAGCCCCTGGGGCTGCCATGGCCTCAGTCCAGTCGTCATCAGAGAGGGTTGGTATATCTGCTTCCCATGCCGCCCTCGTCCGGTCCAGGTTCGTCTTGGCATGTGTGGTCAGTGTCTGATAGAGCTGACGGATTTTATGTCCCCTTAGATCCCCCATCAAAAGTCTACCCTCTAATGGGTGAAATTCTGGCAGTGTCGTAAGGGTTTTAATCAGGGGAGACAAGGCGTGGCGAAGCTGGAGATATTTATGGAATTGGGACTTATGTAGATCAAACTCCTCCTGTAGCATTTGAAAGGTTTTGAGTGTGGGTCCGCGCATCACATCCTCCAATGTCGAGATCCCTATAGTGTCCCAACGACGGAAACCGGGCAGAGCCGAGACCGGTCGGAGGTACGTGCCCCGCCAGAGGGGCGTCGCACATGTTAGCATGCCCCACCACCCCATGGACCTCAAAACGCGTCTCCATATCTGGATCACCGTGCGACTGGCCGGCAGGAGGGCCTCCAGAGCCGAGTTACTATACAGGAGATCTATTAGCGGATACACCTCCAAGAAGAGTCGTTCCACTGCGTAAGCCGGATCGTCTTGCTGGCTGTACCACCAATCATTGATGACCAGCAACTGGGACGCCCAGTAATAGGACCGCACGTCCGCCGCAGCGATGCCCCCGCAGTAGGTAGATTGGACACAGGTCGCCAAGGCCACCCAAACCGCCCCGCCATCCCACAGAAAACCGTTCAGAAGAGCATTCACCTGGCGAAACCAGGACGGCGGGATGGGGTATGGGTATTTCTGTAGTCTGTAAAGCAAGCGGGGCAAGGACACCATTTTAAAAATAGCAGACCGGCCGTATAAAGACAGGGGGAGATGAGACCATACCGTTGTCTCCTCCCGAACCTTAGGAAGCAGAGGGGCAATGTTGAGTGACCACGCCATGGTGGGGTCTCTAGTGACGTGGACCGCAAGATATTTAAATCCGTCTTGTGCCCTGACCAGCTGCGAGGCCCAGTCCAGACTCCCCTGATCACCACAAATCGAGAAAAGCGTCGATTTGGACGGGTTGGCTTGGAGCCCTGTAGTTTCACCAAACACCCGCAGAATTTGCAGCACCCTCGGTCCGGTGACCCAGGGGTCTGAAAAAAGGAATAATGCGTCATCCGCATAAAGTGCTATCTTATCCGAGTATTCGGGGGACCAATCCAGGCCCCTGTATACCGCATCCAGGCGCACCCAAGCTGCCAAAGGTTCAATTGCCAAGGCGAAGAGAAGCGGGGAGAGAGGACATCCCTGTCTCGTACCCCGCTGAATATGAAAGGGGTCAGAGCGAAACCCGACCACCCGAACAGAAGAATCGAAGGCCTTGTCGATGTCGGCAAGTAGGACCGCCGCTGGGCGTCCCAGAAGATGGGCCCCGGCGATGGCGTTATGTACGCGTCGTATGTTATGCCTAGTGGAGCGGTGCGGCATGAAGCCGGACTGGTCCGGGTGGACATGGTCAAGGATACATGTACGAAGGCGATCAGCCAACACCTTCCCCAGCAGCTTCGGCTCAAAATTCAGCAAGGATATGGGGCGATAAGAGCCCGGGTCTTCCGGCGGTCGGCCCGGCTTGAGAAAAACAACAATTTCGGCATGACGCCAGTCCTTGGGTAAGATCTCTTGCTCGAGTGCCTGATGTAATGCGCCGAGAAGATGGGGCCCAGCGGTCCCCATGTGGGGACGTAGGAAGTCGCTGGGGAACCCGTTAGGGCCAGGTGCGTGGCCTGGGTGAATATTGGTGAGGGCGGCCTGTAGTTCATCTAGCGAGATAGGTTTGTCCAGGGCGTCTCGCTGCTCGTCAGAAAGGCGCTTCGGAGGGATATCTACGAGAAAGGCATCGATGGGCGAATCGGCGAGTTCCCCACGGGCACTGTAGAGCGCGGCGTAGAACTCCGCGAAAACCTGTACAACTGCCCCCGGGGAGGAGCACAAGGCGCCCGTAGAGGAACGGAGTACCGGGACTTGAGTCGGGGAGGACCTCGCTTGGCAGAGTCTATGAAGCATCTGGCTGGACTTGTCGCCCCATTGATATATCCGGTATTGAGTCGCCAGCCAGGCGTCCTTGGCCGTGTTCGTAAGCAACTGGTGCAGCTGCTGTTGAACCTGAAGCAGATTGCGGCGGGCACCACCGTCCGAACCCTCCACCACAGCGTCCTGGAGAGCACGTTGTCGCTCTTCCAGGTCCAGTACCTGCGCCAGGCGACGTTTCTTTTCTCCCGTGCGGTAACTAATATCTATCCCACGTATCGTGGGCTTAAAGGCTTCCCACAATGATATCTTGGAGGAAACAGACCCAACGTAGGCGGCAAAGTAATCCTCCGTTGCGCGGTGAAGTGCCTCCCAATACTCGGGATCCCGAAGCAGCCACGGTGACATGCGCCAGCAATACGAGGGGCGACTAGTTTGCAGACTGAGCGTGAGTTGGGTAGGCGAGTGGTCAGACAGGCCACGTGGGAGGATAGAAGCGGTCACAACCCTATGTGGGAGGAACAGGTAGTCCAAGCGGGAAAGCGCAGGGTGTACCGACGACACATATGTGTATCCCGCCTCGAAAGGGTGAAGGGCCCGCCATGTGTCCGTCCAGCCCAGGGTGTACGCAAGGGTATTGAGTTTAGTTCTAGGGGGGGGGGCGGTCGGGGGCCGCGCCCTCCATCGGTCCAGAGGGGCCATAGTGTCATTCCAGTCTCCCCCAAATATAATCAGGCCGTCGGGAAATTCTCCCCAGAGCTGCGTCAGTCTGTCCACAAACGTCTGACTAAGGGGGGGTGGAGCGTATATGCTACCTAGCGTTACCTGCTCACCCGCCAAGGTACCAGACACGACCGTAAAACGGCCACCGGGATCTAGCCACTGTCTCGTAACCTGGAAGGGAACCCTACGGTGTATAAGTACGGCCGCTCCGCGTGCGCCCCTGGAGAAACCCGAGTGGTGCACTGCAGTGTAGCCGAACCTGGACAGGCACGGGGCCTTGTTGCCGAGCAGGTGGGTCTCCTGTAGGAGCAGAACATCGGCGGAGTACCGCTTGGCTTGGGTCAGTACTGCCCCTCGCTTGACCCTATTCAGCAGGCCCCGCACATTCCAGGACACTATATTGAGGTCCCCCAGTGGAGTGGTCCTAGCTGCATGGGCCATGAGCCATGGGTGGAGCAGAACGCGGATGCCTACCTATGTATGTGGGACGGTGCGGTGCAAACAACATATAACAAATCTGCAAAACAACCTGCCCAACCCCCCCCACCACCCACCACGCCCCTATACTTCCTGGAACTCGGAGTATCTGTCGCGGCAGAATCACATCCAGGCCCTCCAACGGGAAGACCACGGCGGACCCTCCAAAGGATCCCTCCCTCCCACCCCTACCCATAAACTGAAAACAAGGAGGCGGGTTCAGTCCATCCTAGCCAGAGATAGCGTACTGTGTCCCACTGTCACAATGTCTGGGGTCTTGGTGTGACACTGCAGCCGACCCAATGAAAGGTAGAACAGCCAAGGTAATGCCAACCCCACAGTACCAAACTCCGCTGCGTCAGTCTTGTTCTGGGAACGCCAGTTGGATCGAGAGCGATGTCGCCGATGCGATGTGTCCCCACCCTGACGGCCACTCACACGTGAGCTCTGAGAGGAATCTGAGTCCAGAGGTGGCGGGGTGTGTGGTTTGATGTGCCGGTGCTCGTCTGTCCATGCAAAGACTTCCTCCGGAGTGTCGAAAAAGTAGGATTTGGATTGGAAGAGTACTTTCATGCGAGCTGGAAACATAAGAGCGTAGGAAAGGTTCAGGTCCCGCAAGCGCCGCTTCACCGCCACGAAGGACTGTCGCTGCTGCTGGACGATCCAGGTGTAGTCCGGGAAGACCATAATGGGGTGGGACTCATAGACCATGCTCTCTTTGTGCATGCGGGCAAAGCGCAGTACGGCATCGCGGTCAGCGTAATTAAGGAGGCGGGCAATGACCGGACGCGAGCGCTCGCCCGGCGGCGGCTTCTTAGTCAGGGCGCGATGTGTTCTTTCAATCAGGAAGCAGGGCGAAATATCTTCTGCAGGCAGCAGCGCCTTGAGCCAGGTTGAAAGGAAAGTTACCATCGAGGACCCCTCGCATCCCTCCGGAAAGCCCACCAGGCGGATATTGTTGCGGCGGGCCCTCCCCTCTGCGTCCTTGGCCCTAGCCGCAAGCTCCTTGGAGACCATGGCCAGTTTGTCGACCTTTTTCTGGAGGGTGGACACAGTATCCTCCACCGTGGAGACCCTCGTCTCGGCCTCCATGATCCGGTCAACTGCCTTCCGGAGGTCTTGGCGAAGAAACGACACCTCGGACCCCACCGCACCGATCTGGGCCTCGAGGGCCGTGCGGGACTGCGTGATGGCCTCCAGGAACATCGCCGTGTCCGAGGAGACGCCCCCAGCGGCCTCCTTCCCGGCTGGGACGGCCGTGGTGTACTGGTCAATGGTAGATTGAGTAGGCGCCGCTGTGCTAGGGTTGTTCTTACCCATGATGGTGTGTAGGGCCACTCTCCGGCAGACCAGGGCAAAGTTAACCACAGGGCCCAGGAGCAGGGAAAGGAGAACAGGCACCGCAGCGCGGCAGGTAGGGCACCCCCGGCTATATCACGATGTAGGCCCGGCCCCTGCACGGTCCGCAAGTTTCCACAGTTAGAAGTAGGCCCACCTGTGAACCGCCGCCAGGGGATCTTCCTCAGCCGCAGCAGGGGGAGGGCGGCACCACGATGGCGGCGTAGTCGTCCTCGGGGGTCGGCCTGGGTCCTACCCCGATGGCTCCCAGCGCCTGCAGGCCCCGCGGGCCCGGCTCCTCACAGACCCAGACCCGGCCCCAGGCACCTCCAGGGGCCCACAGCCAGCGCCGACGTAGGCCTTACCGCTTTCCGGGGCCCGGCTCAGCCCCTGCCCCCGACACGGGGGGCTCCCTGGTCCCGGAGAGGCCCCAGCAGCTGACTCCACCCGCAAAGAGGGCGCCGCGGCTGCAATGCAGGACCCACCTCTCGCCGGAATCCACAGCTCGCCAGCCACCCGCAGGGGGATTGATGGTGTCCAGGCCCCGACTCAGGCCCACCTCCTCGGCGTGTGGCGCGGTCCGTCTGGTCCCCGGGGGGGGGTGGGGTCTCACCGCCGCCACTCACTCCTCCTCAGGAGCAGGCCCGCTCCGATGATGCGCGCCCTCCAGGCTGACTCATCCGGGCAGCACTCTATGGCCCAGGCCTCGCCGGCCGATCATTGCGGCATGCACGAGGGGGGATGGGCGCCGCGGCGACCACACAGCGGCCTCCGACCACGGAACCGGGCACCCGGCGCGCCCCGAGCGGGCCGCCCACACAGGCAACGGTCCCTCCGGCTCGCCTCACAGGGAACCCGGCCTCAGTGTCCAGCCGGCGCCTCCGCCCTCACGGTCGCCGCCTCCTCTGCCCGCCGGCAGGGATCCGGCCCGGCGGCCGAAGCGGGCCCTCACGAACCCCAGGGGCACACCGCCCGAAGCCCGGCGCGGCCCCCTCCAAGGCGCACCACAATTTTGGTCAGTGGGGACCAGGATGAAGGACGGATGGTGTCACTGGCAAGGGCGGACGACGGAGCTCTATCGAGACGCGTCCGTCATGTTCGGCTTCCAAGCCACGCCCCCTAACATTTCTATTTTGATGTACCGGGGACTCCCATCTCGAGGACGGGGAATGATTCAAGCATGTGATTCTATGAAAGCTTCCAATACTGGAGAACTACAGTTACAGGTAAGTAACTTATTTTCTTACCTTCGGTAACGCTGTTTATGGTGGATACAGTATCTGCCTGTGGATTCCTCACTGACCTCCCCGTTGTCTGCCTACTGATACCGAAAATAATTTTGAGTATGACATTCTTATATTTTATTGTCATTTGAAATTATATGATGCTTGTCGCTAGGAAATGTCTAAATTTTAGAATTTCCAGCTGTCTTTCTTCTTTGAATCGTATACTGTGTATATTTGTGCATATGTTGTATTCTGTGTATACTTGTGAAATGTTGTCGGTTCACCCGTTCCCCACGAAGGCACAGAAAAAATGGGTGGAACTGACGTCAGCATGCCGACGAGGTCTTCTTATGGCCGGTGACGTCACGCGGAGTCGCGAGCGGAGCCGTACCATTGTGACGTCCTTGTTGACGTTGGAGAGCTATGAAAAAAGTTTCTGTGTAATGCTACGCAAGGGGTAATTCAAAAGGTGAGGAATCCATAGGCAGATACTGCATCCACCAGAAAAAGCGTTACCAAAGGTAAGTAACTTGTTCTTCAGGAGCCTTTTGTACAGGTCCACAGGGATAGTGTTGTTCTTAGAATCAACCCAAAGTTCCTCTCTAGGGTAGTGTTGCCCTTCCACCTTTACCGGACCATATAACTTTCAGTCTTCTTCCCAGTCAGATTTTGTAACAGACTTTCTACCTCAAGGTGAAGAGGGTCCTCCACGCCACTCCTAGGCAGTACTCTACTGCCAAAAAGACCACTACTATAGCCTTCCTAGCCAACATCCCTTTAGCCAATATTTGCAAAGCAGCCACCTGGTCAACTCCATATTCTTTGACATAACATGATCATATGGCCATCTTGGCCCATCAGCAAACCCTACTTGACCAAGCCATTTTAAGGATATTATTCCACACACCTGCATGGTCCCCATGCTAGCCACTGCAACTTGGAGGGTATTGATATGCAGTCTATGCTAAGCATGTGTATCTAAACCTCAGATGTTTCAAATGGAAAATGCTACTCAACCTATAAGCTTCTCTTCATAGTATGTTGTGTTGTAGATACACACAAACTCATCCTCCTCCCCGGATGAGTGTACCTTCTGCAGATCTTCTCATAATCACTATATTTGCTCTACATTGCACTGCTATATATATATATATTATCTACTGGCGGTCGCCAGTAGATAGTTATAGTTAGGACCTATTTTCCATAGGAAATCCGCAACATTCTATTTGAAATAACTCTTGCGTCGGTTGACGAATCTTCGCGAAATTTTCAAACTTTGTGGCCCGCTCCGGTCCGCTCCTATCCTGAAAGTCTCGGGGTGATTCGTCAAGCGGGGGCCGAGAAAAAAGGGGGGTCCCAAAACGTGTTTTCCCCATTCATTTTCCCATAGGAAACTTTAGCCACGGCTACAGCCCGAACTGCTGAACGGAATTACACCAAATTTGGCAAAGAGGTAGTTCTTGGTTCAGAAAGAACCCTTTTTGTTAAATGGTGTAAATCCGTTCAGTAGTTGCTGAGAAAATCAAAAGTAAAAACACATATATATCTATGGCCGCGGAGGATCCGCGCACCCTCCCGATGACGAGCTGTATGCTAATTGGCTGTCAACACTCCAAACCAGGAAGTGTTGGCAGCCATCTTGTGACTCGGTAGAACCGAGTCACAAGAAAACAGTAAAAACAATCGCGCAAAACGCAAAAAGGGGGCAGGGTAGAAACACCCTGACCCCCTAGGCCTGCTCAGGGGGTCCTACAAGGACCCCGCCCCAAAAAATGTTGTTGTTTTTTTAAAAATTGGCAAAAAACGCGCTGGGTGCGCGGATCCTGCCGATAAAAAAAAAAAAAAACGAAGCACGGGCTCCCGCGCTTCCTGGTTAATTGGCCCCCGGGTGGGCCAAGTCCCGGGGGCATGCGGGGTTTATTTAATAATGAGAGATATACAAAGGAATTCCTCAGCACACGTCTGTTATGTCACAATATACATAAACATGCTTGATGTGAGCATAAGTAAAATACAAGTAGGTAAGTTCTTATTTCTTTTTTCCTTTTTATTTTCCGATGTTCAGACAGCCGACACGTGTTTCGTCGCTTACATGGGAATTAATCCCGCGACTTTATCAAGGCACACTGGGATTCAATATCTCGCGACGTCTCACTTCTCAATGTTAAATCCAAGGGATCCCTGTATGTCCCAGAAGTCCAGAATCTTATTTCTTAGTAGTTTGATCCCACACACGGACGTCGCTCCTCGTGTTGAGACGTCGCGAGATATTGAATCCCAGTGTGGGTTGGAATTAACACCACTAATAAAGGTTATACACAGGAAGACAATAGCCTTGATAAAGTCGCGGGATTAATTCCCATGTAAGCGACGAAACACGTGTCGGCTGTCTGAACATCGGAAAATAAAAAGGAAAAAAGAAATAAGAACTTACCTACTTGTATTTTACTTATGCTCACATCAAGCATGTTTATGTATATTGTGACATAACAGACGTGTGCTGAGGAATTCCTTTGTATATCTGTCAATTGGCCAAGGCCATTTTGTGTTTTGAGGAGGTCAGTGGTTCTCTTCACCTTGCAGCACCGTGATCAATACAGCAAGTAAATATCAAATATTTGTGTTATCTCTCCCGAGTGGCGCCTTCATTTACCCAACTAAATACCACTGCTCATTAGGTGCTTATTTAATAATGACATGGGGGGGCCTCTAAGCCCCCCCAAGCCCCGGGGACCGCCTCCCCCCAGGGCTTTATAAAAAAAATGGTGGCGGGGGGCACACGGCCCCCCCGCAGCCCCGGGGACCGCCACCCCCCGGGCCTTCTTTTTTTGATTTTTTACATTACCTGTGTGGGGGGGCTCGAGCCCCCCCACACGCCCCGGGGACCGCCACCTCCCCGGGGCACTAAATAATAAAATGTGGGGGTCCGTTTAGGACCCCCGGGGACCACCACCTCCCCGGGGCTGTGCAAAGGTTGGGAGGGGGGCCGCGCAGCCCCCCTCCTGGAGCCCTCCATGGCCCTGGGGACCGCCATGTCAGCAGCTCCCCATGTGGAAAAGCAATGCCGGCTCCCGCAGGAGGCGGGGAGCCGGCATGGTCCGTGGGGGAGTTGGGGTCCCCCCCCGGACCCCAGAGGATAGGGCCAGCCCCGGGGGATGGGGTCCCCGGGGCAAGTAGTGGCCCGAGAGGAGGTCCACGCGGCCCCCCTCCCCAAAAATAATTTAATTTTTTTTTTTTTAAACAAATAAAGGCCGGCCCCGGGGGATGGGGTCCCCGGGGCCAATAGAAGCCTTAGGAGGGGGGCCACGCAGCCCCCCTCCTCCAAAAATAAAGTTCCAAAAAAGTGGCTAAGCCCCGGGGGATGGGGTCCCCTGGGCCGGAATTGGCCACGGGAGGGGGGCCACGCGGCCCCCTTCCCGTACAGTATTTTTAAAAGAAAAAAGGCATCAGGCCCTGGGGGATGGGGTCCCCAGGGCCCCAAAAAGTAAAAAAGAAGGGGGCCACACAGCCCCCCTTCAAAAAAGAAAGTAAAAGACGCGATCGAGCGTCAGGCCCCGCCCCTCCCTTAACCACTCTGCAAACGCGCCCTGTGGCGCGTTTTAAATTGGGGAAATAATTCCCATTCAATACTGGGGGTCCCTGGGGGCCAACTAGCCCACCAGGTACCTCCAGTAAGCGCCACAGGGCTGGGTTGCAGAGAGGTGGTCCAGGCCACGCCCCTTTTTACACCTCTGCAACGCAGCTCTGTGGCGCTTACTGGAGGTACCTGGTGGGATAGTTGGACCCCAGGGACCCTCAGGATTCAAGGGGACTTAATCCCCCAACTTAAAACGCGCCATGGGGCGCGTTTGCACAGTGGTGAAGGGAAGGGGCGGGGCTAAAGGTGACATGTGTGCAAACAGGCCCCGTGGCGCGTTTTAAGATGGGGAATTAAATCCCCTTCAATCCTGAGGGTCCCTGGGGGCCAACTAGCCCACCAGGTACGTCCAGAAAGCGCCACAGAGCTGCGTTGCAGAGAGGTGTAAAAGGGGCGTGGCCTCTGAACACCTCTCTGCAACGCAGCTCCCTGGCGCATACTGGAGGTACAGGGTGGGCTAGTTGGACCCCAGGGACCCTCATGATTCAAGGGGACTTAATACCCCAACTTAAAACGCGCCATGGGGCGCGTTTGCACAGTAGTGAAGGGAGGGGGAGGGGCTTCAGGTGACATGTGTGAAAACAGGCCCCGTGGCGCGTTTTAAGATGGGGAATTAAATCCCCTTCAATCCTGAGGGTCTCTGGGGCCAACTAGCCCACCAGGTACGTCCAGAAAGCGCCACAGAGCTGTGTTGCAGAGAGGTGCAAAAGGGGCGTGGCCTCTGAACACCTCTCTGCAACGCAGCTCTCTGGCGCATACTGGAGGTATCTGGTGGGCTAGTTGGCCCCTAGGGACCCTCGGGATTGAGGAGGAATTAATTCTCCAACTTAAAATGCGCCACAGGGCGTGTTTGCAGACATGTCACCTCAGGCCCCACCCCCTTCCTTCACCATTGTGCAAATATTCCTCTAAAATCAGCCGAACTACGAATTCCGATTTACTCACCTGTTATCAGGAGAGACCTCAGTGCTGCATCTTTTAGCCCAGCACTGACCCTGAAAAGTAATTTTAACCGTACTTACCAGTAACTTGAATTTCCTTCCATAGGATATCATTGCCTGCTTTTTGCTGAAAAAGTTTCTAAGTGTCGATTTTTGAAACATACAAATATTCCTCTAAAATCAGCAGAACTACGAATTCCGATTTACTCACCTGTTATCAGGAGAGACCTCAGTGCTGCATCTTTGAGCCCAGTACTGATCCTGAAAAGTAATTCTAACCGTACTTACCAGTAACTTGAATTTCCTTCCATAGGCTAACATTGACTGGTTTCACTTGGAAATTCTTCTAAGTGTGGAGTTTTGGAACTTTATAATATTCCTCTAAAATCAGCCGAACTACGAATTCCGATTTACTCACCTGTCATCAGGAGAGAACCCAGTGCTGCATCTTTTAGCCCAGCACTGACCCTGAAAAGTAGTTCTAACCGTACTTACCAGTAACTTGTATTTCCTTCCATAGGAATCAATTGTCTGGTTTTCAGCAGAAAAGTTTCAAAGTGTCGATTTTCACAAACTACAAATATTCCTTAAAAATCGCCTGTATGACTTAAACGCATTCTTTCAACTGTTTACAGGAGATGCACCAGTGCTGGATCCAGGATCCACCACTGAGTAAGAAAAAGTAACGATAACACTACTTACCTGCTAAGTGAATTTCCTCCCATAGGATAACATTGGTGATTCTATGTGAAAAAGTTTCTAAGTGTCAACTTTTAAAATACAATAATATTCCTTAAAAATCACTACTGTAACCAAAACGCTTTTACTCAACTGTTTACAGGAGATGTCCCAGGACTGAATCTAGGATCCAGTCCTGTGGTTAGAAAAGTAATCCATAAAGTAACTAATTGCATTTAACTAGAAATTCACATTGAGCTCAATGTTGCATTGTGTTTGAAATTGTGTTGCCCATTGCAACAACTGTAACTACTGTACTTAAAAGTCTATTGCCTATTTGCAAAGTATTTAAACTAAAGTAATTCATTCTGAGAAAGTATATTTTGTAATGTAATGTATAATGTAATTACAATGTAATTTAAAAAAT
The DNA here is from genome assembly GCA_963921515.1 of Calotriton arnoldi. Lineage (NCBI taxonomy): Eukaryota > Metazoa > Chordata > Amphibia > Caudata > Salamandridae > Calotriton > Calotriton arnoldi. Next base: position 18,211 of record CAWUFW010009545.1, read on the forward strand.
AAAATATCTAAAAATAAATAGTTTAAAAAAATGTAGTAAATCAGTATCAAAAAAATAAATATAACAATTAATACATTTAAAAATTGTCATTTACAAAACCTTTGAAATTCACTGAAAAAAACCATAGGTTTCAGATATGTTATAGTTAGGAATTAGCATTTAAAAAAGCTTTGAAATTCACTGAAAAAACCATACGTTTCAGGCACGTTATAGTTAGAAATTAGCATTTAAAAAACCTTACAATTTCACTGAAAAAACCATAGGCTTTAGGGACAGTTATAGTTAGAAATTAGCATTTAAAAAACCTTACAAATTCACTGAAAAAACCATAGGTTTCAGGGGTGTTATAGTTAGTTGGACATTTCACTCGTACAAAACCCGTAAAATTCCCCCGTTATAGTTAGTTCAGCTAACTATAACTCGTGCCCCCGCAATGCACTGCTGATGACATGGTCAGTGACATCACTGATGACATCACTGATGACATCTCAAATGACATCACTGATGACATCATCCATGTGAAAATTTCATGCATCTTCTCATACCCTAATATAACTTTTGATACACCCACTCTAAATGACAGACTGCCATTCTCAAAACCATAGACACTCCAACACCAATAACTACATACCCACTCACTGATTCTTAGGTCTTCACACACATCCACTCACTCACCCGTACAGTCACTCATACTTACGGTCACTCAGTACAGGACTATCATATGCACTCATACACCTACATAGACACTCACACACCGCCACTCATCCATAGAGGTACTCACAGACCTAGTCAGTCATGCAAATAATTAATCACACTGCCATTTACTCACCTATACAGTTATACACACACCAGCTCACTTACTCATACAAATACTAGCACATTCTTACGCTCTTATACAATCACTGATACAAGCACACACTCATCCATACAGCCACTCTCACAATCACACACTCTCACTTATAGCCATTTATATACTCCAACACACATATATACTGCCTTTCACATATGTAGTTACTCACACATGTACCACTGAGATATACATTCACTCACTAACAGACCCATACACACACTCACCCACCCATACAGTCCATCACAGATGCACTCTTGAAACCATGCACCCAGTGAATCACCCACTCACACATCTATGCACAGAGTCACACACACCCCACCCACACAAACACTCAGGCACCCATACAGATACTCAGACAACCAATCAATAACCCATGTAGACACTCATGTAGCTATTCGCAAACCCATGCAGCCGCTTACACACCAACAGACAGACAGATACAGACATTCACACAGTTTAGTCACTAACCCATGCATTCAGTAAGATACGTTTAATCACTCACTTATAGAGTCAGTCACGCACCTACTAAATTATCCATTCAGACACTTATACACCCACTCATTCTTCAATACGCCTTTCCCTATATATATTAAACATATTTAAACTTTACAGAAACACAGTCACTGGATGATGTCATCAGTGATGTCATTTGAGATGTCATCAGTGATGTCACTGACCATGTCATGAGTGATGTAATATGTGACGTCACCAGCAGTGCATTGCGGGGGCGCGAGTTATAGTTAGCTGAACTAACTATAACGGGGGAATTTCACGGGTTTTGTACGAGTGAAATGTCCAACTAACTATAACACCCCTGAAACCTATGGTTTTTTCAGTGAATTTCTAAGGTTTTTTAAATGCTAATTTCTAACTATAACGTCCCTGAAACCTATGGTTTTTTCAGTGGAGCGTGAGATATAGCGGTTTGTCACCGCTGGACCTTGCACCCGTTCAAAGAGTGCGGGTTTATTCAGACAACGAGAGGAGCGAAGGTGAAAAATTCCATTATTGAACCCGCACCACCGTGACGGCTGGGAGAAGTACCATCGAGCGAGCAGGACTACGATTTCATCAGTCCAGAGCAACTCGAAGGTAGGAGAGCAACGAAACGGTTTTACCGGTTATATGAGAGACTCGGTGTGAACGAGTTTGAAGTGCACGTACTAGGATTGATTAATATTTAGTGAGACGGCTCGCCGCGAAGCGGCAACAGGCATCTTCAGAACTCGCCCAGTGGGATCCACGCAGGGCGCAGGTGCATTACTCAATGCGGCACAAACTAATATTAGAACAAAGTATCAACAACTCGAAAGGCTGTATGAACGCGAGATCAGGAAATGGTGGGAAGCCACTTCCCTACAACATTATGTTTTCAATTGTAGTGCACGATTAAATCTTGAAGCAGTTTTTCACCAACGAGAGTGCTGGTCCTTATTGTTGAAAGCCAGTGGAGCGTGATATATATATATATATATATATATCTACGAATAGATAGATAAATTGATATACACACACACTTTGATGGGAGAGGAACATGGCGGCCGCCGCTTGAACGGCCACGGGTACACCTCCTCGGGCTCCTAATGGCGGTGGGATCCCGAGGCTCCGATGACCTCCCGTAACTACCCTCCATCGATGGAAGTATATTCTTTCAAAATCCGGATTTCAGTTTAATTTGATTTCATACCTCTTCTTTCCTGGGCCGCGGCGTCTCCATGAGGCTCTTCACTTTCCGCAATTGACATGCGGGGGGAGTCCTCGTAGAGCCAGGCAGTGGTTGTGGCGGTTGACGCGCTAGTCTTTCCAGCTCCCCCAGGCTGTGTTGGCGTCGGCGAGCGCGGTTCAGTTGTACAGAAACCAGGCTGGAGGTGGGGGGTCGCCGCAAGCGAGTGGAGACGAAGCGAGCTTCTTCCCCTGTTGTTGTGCTGTACGGGAGAGAGAGCGTATAGCCTGGAAACTGCCCATTCCTCCCCGGAGCAGGTAGGGGAGGCTGGGTTTCGGTGCAGCGCCTCAGTTGTTATATTGCCTGAATGTACTTTTTCAGCAGGTAAACCACTGCCGGGTATTATCAAGTTAGAAAGTAAGTTCTTATACCCCAACTTTAGAGAGGGTGCACGGACTACCGAGAAGGGTGGTATTCTCTGTGAGGCTTTTCCGGACTATATGGAGAGGGGGGCTGCACCTCAAGAGGGATCTTCTCCCCCCAAATTAACAAGATACTCACTGCGGGCAAGGGCGGCCTATTTGGCATCTAACAACCTGATTACTCACCCAATTTTACCACAGCGAGTATCCCCCCCCAGTGGCGGAAGTAAAAATATCGGCAAAACAGAGTAAACAGGCGGGGGGCACTGGCTCATCTAAAACTCCAGTGAAATCCAAATCCCAAAGAGGCAAGGCGAAAGTTCGGGATAAGAAAGCGGCTTGTACTAAGTCTAAAATCACCCCGTCACTGAAAACCTTTTATCAGGTTATGTCCCTCTCTTCAGCGAAAGTACCGCCTCTGTTCTCTTCTCTTCCCGGAGCAGAAGGGGCTTCCGAAGCCATGTCCGGGTCTAACTCTGAGCCCACCTCTGTCTCCACTATGGTCTCGGTGTTGTCTTCAGCACCCTCGTCCACCCTCCCGACCTCAAAAATGAAGACATCGGGGGTTAACCAGTCTGAACATAATGGACTCCAGGATAAAACCATCCTGCTGAACTCTGCTGATCTAGCGAAATCTGCAGATCTCATCATAACAACCAGTTCGGAGCTGGAGGTACACTCGGCCATAACCCTTTCTTACAGATATTCTGTGTTAGGCCAACAGAAGGAGTCTGATTTAAAATTAGTTCCAGACCAGAGGGAGGAGTCGGGAAGAGCTCAGGAACAAAAGGATGGGGAAGGCAGGGATAGGCAAGAAAACCCTGAGAAGGTTGGGTCAGAGCGAGCTGAAGAGTTGCGTAAGGGGCAGACGGAAGATCTTAGTGGCTCTATTGATCTGTGTAGTAAAAATCTATCCCCCTTCCTCTGAAAATTCAGAACACATCCATACCGAATTCTCACTCCCTGGCAGACATCCTCTTGGCCCCGAAAGATGAGATGGCAAGCAGATTTACTGTTTCAGAGGCAAATCAAGCAGAGCTTGCGAATAGGTTTTCAGTCTCTGAGGCAAATCAGGCGGCTATTCGATCCTCATGCGAGATACTTGCTAAGAAGCTAGAAGAAGTCACTGCAAGAACTGAGGTAATCGAAGAGGAAATCCCCAGGATGAAGAGTGCAATTGAGTCCACTTCTTTTCAGCTGGAGAAATTAGCTATCCAAAATAAGGAGCTCAAAGATTATCTTGAAAGATTGGAGAACCATTCAAGAAAAAATAATCTGAAATTTTTAAATATCCCAGAAGCAATGGAGGGAGAGGACATAAAGGGGTTTCTGATCTCATTATTGAAAGGCACAGTTCTTAAGAGTCTCCCCAATGTGGATCTAAATCATGAAATCCAGAGGGTGTATAGAGACCCCTTTAAAAGGAATCCGGGTAGGCAGAAACCCCGAAAAATCCTGGTTAATTTTTTATCATATTCAATTAAAGAACAGATCCTCTCTGCAGCTCTTAAAGAAGGGGTTTTATCTTCTCCTTTCACTGACTTGTCTCCCTTTTCTTTCTCCATCAGATCCGACATCTCCCACATAACGGCTGAGAGACCGTGGGAATTGGGCAAAAGATTGGCAGAACTAAACAGCTTAGGGGCAAAGGCCCAACTAAGGTTCCCCGCCACATTGCGAGTTATGTGGAACAACCATATGCACATGATCCGGACGACAAATGAAGCAGATACACTCATAGCAAAAATTCAGCTAGAGAAACAGGGAGGGTCGTAGGGGAGGGAAGCAGAGGTCATCCCGAGAACTTGGCTTCCTACCGCTAGTTTTCAGTAGTTTCTATGTAATTTCATATAGCCTTGAGGGGAAGGGCCCGAATAGGCGTTTGCCTATTGGAAGGTAGGGTTCCTCAGGGTAGTAGGGGACTGGAGGGTCATGGGGGCTCAGGGTGGGCGGGGAAAGAGGTGGGGGGGAGCACAGGGTGAGGTACTGGGTGGGGGCAAAATAGGTAAAAAATATCCCTCATCTCACAGGTTAAATAAAGCAGATTCCGTTTTTCTTGGCCTAATTAGAGAACTCCTTCAAAACCTCGGCAAAAGGTATTCAAGCTGCAGAAAAGTAAAATGAAGGGGGTCGAAACATTCAATTTATCTCCTGGAACCTGAACGGCCTGAGATGTCCAAGGAGACAAAGATTGATTTTTAAATATTTAGAGCTGTCACCAGCTCAGGTATGTTTGTTGCAAGAAACTCATTTAAACAAAATGGAGTCTGAAACTATCTTTTCTAAAATCCCCTGGATACAATGTTATTGTCACTCTCAGCAATTATTAAATTTTCGCGGGTGGCAATTCTGGTAAAGAAAGGAATTACTTGCAGGATAAAATCAGTCCAGACAGACCAAACAGGTAGATGGATCATCGCTCAGCTAGACTTTGAGGGGGAGGAGATGACTTGTTCATCTTTTTACGGCCCTAATACGGATGATCCATCCTTTCTGGTCAAGCTTCAGGACAACTTAATAATGGCGAATCCCCCCCCTAATAATAGGAGGGGATTTTAATGTTCGGCTTGACCCGGTAAAGGATAGATCCAATGTGAGCCACGCTAAAGGGTCCCGCAGTCTCGCAGGGTCATGAAAAACTTACTATCCAATATTAACTTGGTAGATTTATGGAGAGCCAAGATGGGGAGTGTAGATGGTTTTACATTTCATTGTAAAAATATCATCATTCTTCCAGAATAGATTATGTCCTGATAAATAGAGAGATCACAGATAATGTTGTCAGTATATCTGTACTTCCGAGCCATCTTTCGGACCATGCTCCTCTTTTGTTTTTATAGTCTATGAATAACACCTCTCTACAATCAAGGTGGACCTTGAACAGGATAATGTTATCTGATTCTGGAATCATTCAGGCAATTAAAAAGTCTTCTCTGGAATTTTTTTCTTTTAATTTAGGCTCTACTTCAATAGAGTTTGTGTGGGATGCCTACAAAGCAAATTTGAGAGGGGCTTTACGCAGCCTAATAAGCTCCAAGAATAGGAGTAAAGCTTTAGAATTACAGACCGTGGAGGGCAGAATCTCTGCTCTTGAAGAAGAAAGGAGTCATACTCCTCAGGAGAGTCTAGGAAAACTGGCACAGATAGAGAAGAGACTCGAGGAGGTTAGGCAGGACCTAAGGATCCTTCTGGATCTGAAATGCAAGGCTCAGTGGCAAGTTTGTAATATGGAACATTTTGAGTATGGGGAAAGAGCAGGGGCCTTACTGGCCTGGAAGGCAAGGATAGATCGGGCAAAAAACACCATTAATGAACTTATTATCGATAGTGTTGGAACTAAATCCAGCAAGCCCGCAGAAATGCAGAATTGCCTTTTGTCCCTCTTTTCGAATTTGTATAAGGAGAATATTGATCCCTCACAGGATTCAATAAGTTTGTGGCTAAGGGATAAGTTTTTACCTGCTCTTACAGAATCTGCCAGAGATCTTTTAGACTCACCCATATCCATGGAGGAGATTAAGGACCAAACGAAGAGGGCAAAAAATAAGAAGGCGGCGGGCCTTGATGCCCTTCCTAATGAAGTTTATAAACTGTTACTTGACGAACTCCTGCCTATACTCCATACCTTATTCAGTTTAGTCTATAGCTCTGCTGGGGTGATCCCCAGATCTTGGAAGGAGGCCACGATTGTTTTGATACTGAAGCCAGGTAAGGATCCCCTGATGACTGACTCCTACCGTCCAATCTCCCTGCTGAATGCTGATTATAAGATTTTTATGAGTATTCTGGCAGGGAGATTGGCAAAATTGGCACCAAGCCTGATTAACACAGACCAGAAAGGCTTTATGGTCGGGAGAGTCATCTAGGAACAAACACAATTACTTATTGGCAACATCGATCTTGCTGAAATTAGGGGGGATCCCCTGGCAGTAGTGGCCTTAGACGCCGCTAAGGCCTTCGATCGTGTGTGTTGGAGATATCTTTGGGGGGTGTTGGAGGTCATGGGTATGGGCCCAATCTTTGTGCAGACTTTAAAGAACTGTTATTCTGGGGCTTCGGCGAAGATTTTGCTAAATGGCTCCCTGACTCCAAGCTTTGCAATCCAGAGAGGGACAAGACAGGGGTGCCCTCTATCTCCCCTTCTATTCAATATCTATATTGAGCCCCTTGCGCAGGCGATTAGGCTGGATAACATCATAAGCCCTTTTAAATCGCAAAATTATCAGTGCAAAATCGCCTTGTACGCGGACGATGTAATAATCTATACCGGTGACCCTGATATCTCCATTCCGCGGCTTGAAATCTTGTTGAGGGAGTTTGGTTTGATCTCAGGATATCTCGCCAACTCCGCTAAAACCGAGGTTATGTGTTGGAACACAGTGTATAGTCAAGGCCCTATAAGTAGAGAATTCAGGTATCTAGGGATAAAAATTGTTAAGGACCTGAATGAAATTCCCCAGATTAATCTGAGGAAAATCGAAAAAGATATTGACTATCTCTTTGCCAGGTGGAAAAACCTCCCTTTGACGATCTATGGGAGGGTCAACCTGGTAAAGATGTCAGTATTACCTAAACTAAACCTTCCTTTTTAGCGCGGTGCCTCTTACTTTTCCTCAGAAAAATATTAGTAAGATTCAGGGCAAAATTGGTAGTTTTATATGGGGACAGAAAAGTGCAAGGCTATCTTGGAAAAAACTAAGAAGGAAACTTTTAAAAGGTGGTTTGGCACTTCCAGATATTAATTGGTACTTACTGGTTTTTCAATTTAAGGGTATAAGGATGCTGTTGTCTACTCCTGAGGAAACTACGTGGGGTAGGCTTGTGGGCGAATTGGCCTTAGTAGAGGGTGGCAGTGGGCAAGGGGGGTTCTTATACAAATTTGGGAGATATGTATTAGATGGAAAGATCCGTCTCCCCCCCTGGCTAAAAGTGGCACTGCGCATGGCTTGTTTAGAGCAAGAAGGTGTATTGGAAATGTGTGATAACATCTGGTCTCCCCTGTTAATCTGGGCTCGCCGCCTGCGCCTGATAACCTGTTAAGATCTCTGGCTTTGTGGGCGCGTCCAATGATTACACCAGTCCTCAGGATCGAGAGGAAGGCCGTGGGGGTCCAGACGAAAGCAGTGAGTCGAGGGGCGCCCAGCAATGCATAAGCCGACTTGTCAAAACTGCCAAAGTCTTTGGTGGGATGAGGACAAAAAAAAATAAAGAAAATTGATATACACTTATCCTTTTAAAAAGTCAATTTATTTCAAAGAAACCAAGAATTTTTATCACCATATAGAAAGGTAATAATGGCTAATTTTCACCGACTTACTTTATAAAAGAAACCAATTTTAAATACCGAAAAAAAACTGTCACTAGAAACAGCATAGTGACACAGTGACTCTTTAACAATCTTTTTTCTAGAAGAAGGGTAAAAGAAAATAGGGAAAATGTCGCCTGACAGTCTGAAATGCCCTGGAACATTGCAGGTGCTCCTTTAAGGAATAAATAATAAATAGAGAGAGATAGAGATAAAGAGAGATAGCTACAGATAGATATATGGATAAAAGGAAGCAAGGAACTCTCGGTAGTTCCCAAGTTTAGATGGAGAGTAGCTCCTCTATATGAAGCACACTACAACAACACCAACATTCTGAATCTGCTCATCTCAAATGTCTGTTTCTCCAGCAGAGTTTTTAAGCATAGGATTAGTACAGTGCCCAACATGCCGAGCTAACATGCCGAGCTGGAGCCTTTTTCCATTTTTACAGCAAAGTCTTTAAGCATATGCCAACCAGAATGAGCAGAGAAATGACAAAAGCCTTTTACCACTCCAGGCACAGTATTACACCCTTGAATTTTTTTCATTCTAGGTTGGCCTGGATGGTATATTTCCCATAGAAAAAAAATAGACACAGCTACAGCCAAAATGGCCGAACAGATTTACACCAAATTTGGCAGAAAGCTTGATCATTTTCCAGAAATCGTGTTTTTTGTGATTTGGTGTAAATCTGTTCAGTTTTTGAGAAATGAAGGTTTAAAATGTATGTACATATAGGAAAGCTGATGATTGGCAGCCCCAATAGATCTAAGGATATCACCCCTGTCCTCAAAAATGTTTGTTTTTAAAAAACATCAGCCGCTCATTTATTATTGACTGCTCCCAGCCAGGAGCACCCCATAATGCCCCTCAAGGGCTGATTTACATATTTATAGCTGCTTTTTGGTGCTCTAATCTGGCCAGGTGAACCGCTAACACGTTTGTTGTGGGTGGCTGCAGAAAGCACAGCAGAACCCCAGAATTTTTTTTTTTTCCCAACTACACGTTTCCAGTGTCATTAGATGCATGACCTTAGCCACCATATTTGTTTTAAGCACTCGGAGCTGGAGCTGCATGCTCTTCTGCTGGAGTGCAGGAACCCCTTGTGGTTGGTTCTATGGCTGCATTTTGTGGCTTCTAGAATGTTAAAGACGTGACCGTGATTATTATTAAGCATTACCATGTAATACCTGGAAATACATTGGATTAGAGTAATTGATCAAAAATGTTGATTTATTGACAAAGTCAATACTTCAGCTTTAAATATGTTGATGTGCTGACCGCTTGATGAAGCCAAACAGCCTGCTTTTTATATTTTGGTGTTCCGACCCTTCGATGAAGCCTATAGGTCTGTCTTGCTTAAAATGACACCCTATATTTTATTACATTGTGGTTGGGGGCGGGGGCTCTCACAAGAAGTTGGGCACAGTGCCTGACCGCATGGCTGCTGTATGTGTTTTGTAGGTGTCATGACAGCCAGTACTGTACCTGAAGCAGTAGGACCATGAGAGAAAAGAAAAACTATGTGACTCATGCTAAAAGGACTAGTATGTCTCCAAGAGTGAGAGGAACCCATTCATTGAGTAATGACTAGTTCCCTCCACAATGATCCAGTGTAATCCTATGTATTTAGTAACCGTAATGCTTTGTAAGATCCCCCATTAGCAACCAACAGTTGTATGCTCATGCAGTACTTTTCAGTCCTTAAAATACCGTGGACAAGAGCACTCTGTGTCAAGAGAATGCAGCATCCCCTATGCCCAGTCAGCAGTGGAAAGAAAATTTAGTAACTTCACTCACTGGTTTAGGTGAATATTTGTCACAACCTTGAATAAAAAGATTTTTATCCTCATTGTAATACTGTTTTTAGAAAATAGTCAACAGCACATCTAACTTCAACACCTGCAACTGACCCGATATTGACATTAGAAAACCTATTTTTACAGTGAAACCCTTCAAACAACATTTTGTAGACTCACAAAAAAGCACCATCCATGCTCGAATAATAAGTTCAAATAATGGGTGGCAAAGTTAAACTCTACTGAGGAGACTACACTCGACTCAGCCAAATTGAGGTCACCAGAATTATTGAAAGTTCCTCATATCGGTTTAGGACCATCCAGTGCTTAATTCGAGCCGGTGATTTCCGGTGCTCAGCACCAGCACTTAATCATCAACACCGGAGCTCGAGCACCAGTTACGGACACATTAATTTATGGTAGGCATAGGGAAATTAAGTGATTCGCCCAGAATCACAGGATGTTGAACGGACGCCGAGACTCGAACCTGGTTCCCCAGCTCCGTAGTCAGCAGCTCTGGCCATTACGCCACATGCTCTCCCCACTTGTAGGGTTTGTTGGTTCTGTGTTAGGCAGCACTAACAGGAGAAATGGGCTGGTCGAAGCTGCCTCCTGACAAGAGGACCAGCACTTATATTTTTACAAATTAACCACTGGGACCATCGCAATTGGTAGAGAAGAAAAAATAATAATCCTGCTGGACTGATCAAGAGTTAAACATTCAGTTTCCCAATGTTCTTTTCATTTGAAAATCTCAGACAAAGAAAACCTAGCGAATTTCACAGACGCCAACTCCGTATGAGTATTCTAATAAACAGGCTGTGTACAGGATACCTTTTCTGTGAGACAGGCTTTCAAATTCACGTAAGTTGACCTCTAATGGGTGTCCATAGTAAGGCATTCCTCTACACCAGCGGTTCTTAACTTTTGACTTCTGTGGATCCCCTCTGAATCATTACTGGAATCCAGGGACCCCCAATGAGTCATTATTGGAAGCCGGGGACCCCCAACTTAAGCAATTTCTATTATTTGAACCTCTAAACAGCACACAAAAAAATATGAAAAGTATAAACCAAACAAATGGACAAATATTGAAGTCTTTTTTTAATACTCAATCAAATATAGAAATGTTTTTCAAATGTTCAATTTTGCTTCTTTTATTGTATAAACTTTTTAAATGTATTAATTGCAAAATTATATAACATTCTTAAACCGTCGCGGACCCCCTGAGTAGGCCTCGTGGACTCCCAGTAGTCCTCTCACCACAGGTTAGGAACCACTGTTCTAGACTGAGCAATCCTATGCATACTAAAGACATAAGGGGAACACCTGTTTACAGGAGAAGTATATACACAACTCCGAAAAAGATCATTGCTACAAATATGGAACATTACTGGTCAAGTGGTATTGAATTATATTGATGGAACTTTGTGCTGTGCTTATAGTCTCAGATTTTCTTTAAATGCAATACAAAATGAACTTGGTTAATAGAGGTGAACGAATAGTTACATATAATCCTAATTGCTCTCCTGGGGAATCTTCATTACAGTCATAAGCACTGAACAGTCCCGCCCACCCATGAGATACTATAATCTAAATATATATATTCATTGTAAAAAACAAAGGTTAAAGTGACATTATAGTTGGGAATTGTAGCAATATCTTTTTTAGCATTACAAAAATCTTATAAATTCACTGAAAAAAACAAATTTTAAAGAGACGTTAGTTAGGTGAAAATGTCAGTTAAAACATAACTGTTGAAACTAACAAAACCACTGAAATTCACCAGTTATAGTTAACTCCAATAACTATAACTCATGCCCTAAAATAACTAACTCTCGCCCCACCCTGCATAGTGTTATCAATTGTCATTTCAGATTTCATATGGGATGTAATGAATGCAGTCATTACACATGTCATGAGTGATGCAATATGTGAGGGTACAAACAGTGCATGGTGCCTAACCATCCGCCACGCACAGCCATGAGGTTAGCTTTGCTTAAGTGTCAATGTTTGCAGCCTATATGAATATATTTACCATTATACTGCTGTGGACTTGTTACTGTGGAACTCCCAGCTTGACAACCGGGATGATTCAAGCATGTGAATCTATGAAAGATGCCAAAACTGGAGAACTGCCGTTACAGGTAACTAACTATTTTCTTCCATTATTTATGGGTTTGTGTGGTATGAAAAAAGATGCAGTGCCTTTACTATAACCATAGAAGAGGTCCTCCCCTGACAGCATGAAACATTTTTTTGTACTCTGCCAAATTGAAAAAGAAATAGTATGCATAAAAATGTGGTATAATTTTTATTACTGTTTTTGTGGTAGCAAAGAGGGTATTTTTTGGTATTGAGGTGTAGGGTTCCTATGGGTCCAGAGATGTTAGACTTAGCTCTTAGGAATAGTGCACCAGGTTTGGGGTTAGAATAGATTTATTCATGTAAGGAGTTCCAAAGGTCTGCTAAATATGACATCAGTAGTTGTATACACGGCTTGCTTCTTAATGGCATCCTGGGTAGCAAGTCTCTCTTTATGAGTTATGCTTACATTTATGCAGTTTATCCTAACACTTGCTTCGCCTGGTTTGAAACCCGTAGTATATAAACAGTAAACTGCTCAGTCTGGAAACTAGACTATTTGCAAGTGCTAATGCCTGCTCAGAATATCAACCCCCTCCCCCACATAATGCATGCATATAATACAGTGAAATAATTGTATTTTTTTCCTGCAGACAAACAGAAAAGTGCCTCAACGAAACCAAATACAGTGGTAACTGGCAATTCCAGAAATCAGATGTTTACGGTAATATTCATGTTGCAATTTAATTTCTGCTCTGAATGTTTCTTCTGATGTGTGGTGAAATGAAAGCCTTTCCACAGAGTACGCAGTATCATGTCATTGTTTAGCATGCTTCAGATTCCCAACTCGATGAAATGTCCTAGAAGTAAGATGGGGCGTGTAAAGAGTTTTCTTTCTCTCATGCCGTGGCCCTTTTGTGCATGTGGCTAATTTGCTTTTTATCTCCCAGGATTACTGGAGTCAATTTCACATTTTGTTCGACTTTGTGAGCTTGATGAAGCACCTAGGTGGAGTTATTAGCACCTTTTCGTGTTTTCTTCAGTTGGGTAGCTACATGATAAATGCCACGCAGGATGACAATAGAGGTCTGTGTTCCCTTTTCTTGGGGGTTAATTGAACACAATTCGGTGGCTTCAGAGACCTCATTCCCTATTTAGAGAGAATTAATGTCTGGTCAGTTTCTTTCAGAAAAAAATAAAATAACTCAACTCAGCAAAATGGACGAAAAGTCTGAATGTTTCCGCATTTAAAATTCCTGAGCCGGAAAACGAAAGAAAAACTGTTTACAACTGCAGCACCTAGAGAAAAAGAGGACTGTTGCTTTATATTTGGTTTCTAATGTCATGAAACCTCCTTTGGCATAGAGAGCTGTACTCGAGAGGCACCAGTTTTTCTTTTCTGTTTATTGTTCCAGCTTGTTTTATACATCTTCTTTTATTATTGATGTATAATGTTTTCTCTCTCTTTCTTTAGGATTTAATTTCCACTGTATGTTTTTCTTTTGGTGGACATTTTTCTCACTTGTTTATTTCTACAGATACGTGATGGTGTATAGACCTCTTTCCAGTCAATTTTACCGTCAAACGCTGCTCATCGGGCAGGTTGTGTTGTTTGTGAAAGCAATTTATGAAATACTATTCTACCTCATGCTGGTCTACTGTTGAACTTAGGGAGCCCTTTGTAGATTTTGGTTGATTCTAATTTTCTTTTGAAAATCGTAGACCTATGTTTTTTAAAGGGGTCCGAAGTGTAGGCTCAGATTTTACAAAAATAAATAGGACAAGAGCAAAAAAACAAGTGAACTAAAAGAAATGGCAATCAAAAACTGGCTGTCCGCCTTTGCACCATAGGTGCAGTCTCCACATGTCTAAGAATGGTGAGGCAAAACCTTTGCATCCATGCCCTGTGGCACCTGGGTCTCTGGTGCTATATGGTGTCAAGACATTTTTGTTGCCATTATCTTCTGATGAAAAGTTTTTCTGAGCCATCCGTGCCACTAAGCCATGTACAGCCCCATTGGTGTACATTGGTCCGATAGGTGTATGGAATAGCTCTCAGATCTCAGTCTATTGAACTTCGACATGCGGGGTAGTGCTTCCAAGCAGGAGCGAATGCAGACCAAAGAAGCACAGGCTCCAAGCCTGATACACTGTGTACACTAGACATGATTTGATCTTCATCCAGCATGCCCACAGAATGGCTCGATAAGTAAACTTTGCAGTTGATTTCAGTTCTGGCCTAAACCCACTAATGCGACTTCTGTTTACAGTAACCAATCCTCTCATGTTTAGATATGGTCGAGTAGAAATGTTGCTGACTTAGCCCCTAACTGAATGGTACTCAAGGTCCTCATTCCTAATGATGTGCGTATGTATTCCTATGTGTATTTTTAGTATATAGCTATTGAGTACATTTATGTGTGTGTGTGTACAGGATTATAGGAAGCTAAGAAAAACAAGCATTGGCAAAGCCAATAGGTCTCAGCGATGCGAGAGCTATTGACCTAGTCAATTTTAATGTTTTTTAGCCATTTATATTACGGCATTTCAATACTTTTTGTGTTATGAGTATTAAGAAACCTGCCAAATAAATATCAAGTAATGCAACCATGTGAGTCATCCAAGAAGTAACTCGATAACATCTTTGAGAAAAGCTTCCTTCTCTTTTGTCAGAGAGCAATGATCTTAAATGCTACAGGCACTGATGACTTAAGGCAAAAGTGACTAAACATTTGTAAATCGATCTTTCCCCAAAGTGTGTCAAACAAAATAGTCTGTGCCTAGGGAGAAGCGTGCTGCTAAAATACTTATATTTTTTTAAGTTACCTAGAGAATATGCTGAACTTTCAGCTTCTATATTTGCCGCTACTTTGAGCCAGGCAAAAAGAATAAGGCGGTTTTTTTTTATCATGTAAACTGAAGCCTACGAGGAGGCGGCAATGATATTCTTTATGCCGGAGTATAACATGTTCTCATATTTGGCCACAAGATGGTACTATGTGCTCTACTGCCTCCAGAATCAGCACAAAGAAAATATCTTCTGATTAACTTAAACACAGAACTTAAATTTTATATGTAATCGTTTGGAAGGAGCACCATGTTTTTATTTTTTTGTTAGCAAACATAAAGTAGCCAAACACCGCGAAGCATATGCTTTCGAATTTTGCCGACTCATTCTGAGTTTTGTCCGCTCATTCGGAGGTAATTAAATTGTAAATGCTTCAATTACTTACTGGTAATTGCATTACTCGGAGTCCTCTTCCCTCACTTCTATTCATTACAACATTGAGGCATCCCTGCCTCACCAGTCACCTATACCACGTGATTTAATCACAAATAAAAACTACCTTCCCCCATCCTTCCTCCTATAAATGCCACGTAACCCAACTCCACACCAATGATTGATTGGCCTGGACTACATGGGCGGGATGTAATAAATAGAAGCGAGGGAAGAGGACTCAGAGTAATGCAATTACCGATAAGTAATTAAAGCATTACCTCATCGTCCCCTCCCTCGCTTCCCTTCATTACAACATTGAGATGTACAAAGCCAAACAGGACAACCAAAAAGGTAATGCACAAATCATGTTTATTAAACAATAAAAAAAAAAAAACAATGCACCACTATTCAGACACCATAGTGGACAACACTTTAGACCCTGACACCTCAGACCGGTCAACCCCTTAACCAATCCGATAATGAGAGGCAAAAGTCAACGGGGACGTCCAGGTGGCCGCCCTGCAGATCTCAGCAATGGAAGCCCCCTGTACCTCAGCCAAGGAGGTAGACTTAGACCTCGTAGACCTACCTTAAGCACCCAAAGGAGAAGCCGGACAAGAAGCCTTGTAGGCTAGAGAAATCAAAGTCCGAACCCACAGACTCAAAGATGCAGTAAAAGGCCTCAACCCCTTATTCACAGAGCCAAAATTCACAAACAGGGAATCGGAACGCCGAAGAGAAACAACCCTGTCCAAATACATCAGAAGAACCCTTCTGACATCCAAACAATGCAGCTGAATTTCCTCTTCAGAAGAAGGAGACTCAAAAAAAGGAGTGCAAAATCAACTCCTGGTCCCTATGGAACGGGGAATCAACCTTAGGACGAAAGTAAAGGAGAGGCATCAAAATGAGCCTATTATCAAAAATCCTACAAAAAGGATGCTTAAAAAACAAAGTGCCCAGCTCACTCAAATGCCTAGTAGAAGAAATAGCCAACAGAAAGAAAGTCTTAAAGGACAACAATCTGACATCCACAGAGTGCAGTGGCTCAAATGGAGGAGCCGTCAATGCCTCCAACACCAAAGAGAGATACCACGAAGGGAAGTGCTTCATAGGAGAAGGAAGAACTTTCTTCAAGCCTTTGAATAGACACCCCGCCAATCCATCCAAATCAAACAGATTGTTCCAAAAGCTCCTAAAATCTTTAATAGCAGTCCATTGTAGCTTAAGGAAGGCAACCTTCAAACCCAAAGAAGCCCCATCCTGCAGAAACATCAGCACCTCCTACAAGTCAGACGAAGTAGGGTCCAAACCCTTACCCTGACACCACTTACTGAAGGAATGTCAGAGACGCAAGTAAGATTTATTGGTAGACAAGGGCCTAGCAGCCTGCAGAGTCGGAGCCAAACTAGCAGGAATCCCCTTATGCAGCATTCCTAGCCGTTCAACTTTCAGGACGCTAACCTCAGCCTGGACTGAACATCCTGCTGCAGAACTCGGAGCAACCAGGGAGAGGGAGTCAGAGGCAACAACCACTCCTCTGACTGCCTCATCTCCACTAGAAGAGGAAACCAAGAGACGCCGGGGCAATGACAATAACCAACGCTCTCACCCTCTGCACCCTAAGAAGGAACCTAAGACTCAGCGGAAAGGGAGTGAAAGTGTAAAGAATACCCTGCGGCCACCTGCAGGAGAGTGCCACAGCCCAAGCCAGCCGCTCCCTGGTCCTCGAGCAAAACATTGGCACCTTGGCATTGAGAGAACTCTCAAAAAGATCTATCACCGGGACTCCCCACTGATCTGTAATTTCCACAAATAGTTCCGGTTAGAGACAAAAATCCACTGATGACGAAATGGCCCTGCTGAGATTGTCCGCCAGTGTATTGGAGACCCCCTGAGGGTGGATTGCAGACACTGCCAACAGACAAGACTCCGCCCAATGAAACAATTTGGCCGCAACCCTTGCCAGAGAAAGAGACCTGGTCTCCCCTACCTGTTCACATAAGGCAAAGTCGTAACATTGTCTGTCCTGACTAGCACAACATCCCCCTTCAGAAACCAAAAGAAAGCCTTCAGAGACAAGCGGACAGCTTCTAATTACCTCCAATTCAAAGACCTCCTGCTCTGAGACTGGGACCAAGAGCCCCTGATCTGACGTACCCCCATTCAGGCCACCCAACCCGACAGACTGGCATCTGTTGTGACAATCCTTGGCGCAGGAAGGGAGAGCGGGATACCTTTCAGTACATGCTCCCTGACTAGCCACCAACCCAGGTCCCTACTGATCTGAGGGGAGAGTGGAATCTGAGAGGACAGGGGCTGACAAAGGGCAGACCAATTCGTCAGGATGGGAGCCATCAGCTTGTGTAAATGAAAGCGAGCCCAGGGAACCAGAAACACTGTTGCCGCCAGATCCCCCTGAGCCTGGAGCCAACGTGCCGCCACCTGGGTGAGCTGGGCCAAAAGACCCAGAATGTGGGCTCAGATCTTTGCCACCCTCACATCTGGCAGCGTGACCACGCTCAATTCGGTACGAATTCTTGCCCCAATAAACTGACTGTCTTGTTCCAGAACAAAGCAGGACTTTTCCTAATTGACAAGAAAACCACGCCCCTGCAAAATTGCCAGAACCACCACTGTGTGTTTGAGAGTCAACAGTTTTGTGGGAGCGTGAACCAGGCAATTGTCCAGATAAGGATGAATGAAGATCCCTTGATGGTGAGCCAAAGCCACCAAAGGAGGGGCCAAGAGCTTTGTAAAGACCCTTGGGGTGGACTTCAGACCGAATGGCAAAACTGCGAACTGAAAGTGGTCTTCCCCTATCGCAAACCACAGAAACCTCTGATGATCTAGTGCCATGGGAACATGCAGGTAAGCGTCTTGCAGATCTATGAAAGTCATAAAGTTGTTGATGCTGACTAAGGGAATTATGGACTGTAAGGTCACCATTTTGAAATGAACCATCCTGATCCACCCATTCACCCTCTTCAGATCCAGAACCGCCCTGAAACCCCCAGACACCTTCTGTATCAGAAAATAAAAGGAATAGCATCCATTTCCTCCGCCACTGGAACTATTGCCCTCTTTACCAGAGGAGCCTGAACCCCCTCCAAAAGAGCATGTTTCTTTAACGGATCCCTGGGGACAGGGGTACGGATGGCGCCCCATCCAGGAGGCTGATTGACAAAGTCTATAAGATAGCCGTTCCTGACAACGTTCAAGGCCATCGATCCTTCACATCCCTTCTCCAGGCTTCCTGAAAAAAACAAAAGCCTGCCGCCCACAGGAATTGACGACATTGTGCAATAGTTGTCAGGACTTTTGCTTGGAGGAACCTAGCAGACCTTTGGCTCCCGCCGACGGAGATAACTTTTTGGGCTGGAACTTCCTCCGATGAACAGAAAATGGCTGTGAAGATTTCCTGGAGGAACGAAAGGAATAAGAGGAAGAAGACTGGTCTCAAAAGCGTTGAGAGGAAGACGGCTTCCCTTTGTATGGCAGAGCATGCTTCTGATCCTTGAACATCTTGGCAATCATGCTGTCCAAATGATCACCAAACAGTAATTTTCCTTCAAACGGGATCTTTAGCAGAGTAGACTTCTCAGAATAGTCTGCCTTCCAATGCTTCATCCACAAATTCCTCCGAGCCAACACCATGGAACCCTTCACCATGGCCGAAGTCATCAAGATATCCGAAGATACATCAGCCAGAAACTTGGCCTGTTGCTCCATGTGCACCAGCAACTCAGAACAATCCGTCTCCTCCTGAATTACCGTGGCCAATTTCTCAAAGTCTGAAATAAGAGACTGAGCAGCATAAGCCGAATAAACCCCAACTTTCAGAGTCAGATTCTCAGCGGAAAGTGTCTTCTTAAGTGCCGTCTCTACCTTCTTATCCATTGCATCGGAAGGAGAACAATCTTCGGGATTTATTGCCGTCCGGCTTGCTAAAAGTGGCCAGAATGGCATCCACCTTAATGTTGTGCTGAAGAGAATCTTCGCATTCCTCCAGTGAATACAGCTTCTGTAGAAACCTGGGAACTGAGGAGCTATCCAGATCCCTCCATTCTCCAGTAATCAAATCTTTAATTCTGCCATGAAACGGCATAGCAAAGACGAGCGGTTTGACATATTGCAGAAACATGCCTTCCGCCGCCTCAGAAGACGGGAATGGAGAAAAACCCAAATTCTTCCGGATGTGTTGCAGAATGTCTGGCACCTCTTCTCTACGCGCAAACTTCCCCGTAGAGGTGGATGGAAGGTCAGTTTCTGACGCCAATGAATCTCCAGAAGGGGAAACCACAACACCCACATCTCGATGTTAGCCATATAGCCCTGGTTTAGCCCAGTTATCCACGTCCTGGCCACAGCCGCCTCAATTATAGCCTACACTTCAGTGGCAGAGATCACAGCCGAAGGCTCATCCAAGCCCCTGGACCTGCTCCGTCGAGCTGGAATAGGCTCATCCTCCGATGAAGATAAAAAACACCTTTGCTTGGATGCTTGCTTCCCCACCAACAAAGGCAAAGGAACATGCTGCCCCCTTCAAATAGGCAGAAAACACCATAAGGAACCAATCCAAAAGAATGTAATATAACCACATGCCAGTTATACCGATAACGACGGCTGTTGGACAAACAACCAATCCCCAATGTACACAATAGCAGCAAAAGTAAGTAAAAATGACCTCACACAAGGCCCTTACTGTAAGGGTAAAAAATATGCTTGCAGAGGAGCCGTGCTGTCCCCCAATCGCTGCAGTCTCCCCGGCAGGCTGCCAACCTGGAAGCACAGCCCCTGCCACCGCAAAATGGCAAACACTGTAATCCTGGCTTGCAACAGAAGCGCTGGCTAGGAGCTCACTGTGTCTAGCCTGACACAGCGCATCCTGGCCACCACGTCGATCGGGCCGACCCCACATTGCCTTATGAGCTGTAAATGCAGAAACCGAGAATGAAAAGCATGTCTCTACTTCCTCCAGCGAATACAGGACATGCTGAAAAGAAAAGGACCGCAGCACCGGTTACGACCAGCGCGTGGAAAGCGCGTCCTGAAGAGACAAAGAAAAAAACAGTAGGATGGACCAAGAGGGGGGTTTATTTGTGATTTAAATCATGTGGCTTGGGTGTCTGGTGAGGGATGGATGACTCAAAGTTGTAATGAAGGGAAGTGAGGGAGGGGACCATGAGGTTATGAATTTTTATAACGATAACAACACCTCACGATGCGTTCAATAAATTCAGTGTTGTAAAACAAATGAGAAGAAAATGTACATTATTTCTTCTAAAGTTTTCCTGCACGGGTCTCCTGCACAGTTAAAGCAGCATTTGGATGTTAGAGCGATCTGGCTGGGGCTGGGATGAGGTGGGTAAAAGGGAGAAAGAGGCAACAAGAGACAGGACAGAGCCAGTGAAAACACGAGCGCTCATGTGGAGTGCTCAAACTCAAAGAAAAAAATAGCTCCTAAAATGGGAGCAGTGAATGGACACAAGTACTTCTTATGAGCTTCTTATTCAGTCAGGTTTTAGTTGAATTTATGCTTCTCCCAAAGAACAGCTGTTTTTACATTTATCCAGTGGGTAGAAAGGAGCAGGGCTTACGATAAACCAACAGAGGTGTCAAGATACTTATTGTATGACCTTAGGTATTTGCAGCACTGTGGACCAGTGTAATTGTAGGCTGCATTGCTCCTGTTAGATAAGCCTGAGTAATGTCAGTTTGATACCCGAGATGTTTATCAAATCTTTCTGGGGGGGCATTGGTACCGTTTCATGATGTACAATGCTGTGGCACCTCTCTTGATTTTTCTGACTTGATTTGTTTCTGACTTGGCCTCTTAGTGCCATAGCAGTGCTTCTGTTTTTTCTGAGGGTCTCTCCTCCTTAATGATTATGCTCCAATTATGGTTGGAGTATGTATGTGTGGGTGTGTGTGTGTGTGTGTACCTGTATACTATATATAATGTGTGTGTGAGAGAGACAGTGTGATTTGCTATATATCTCAGCAGTTTACGCCGCTCTTTCTTTTTTTTTATTAGGAGAAAAGATGTAGTTTCATTTGTAATTTTCACGCCATTACTAGTTGTTTTTCCATAGCACTCCTATGAAATCTATTCTAACGATATGAACGGGAGGGGGTTCCCTTGCTGGAAGCTAGCACGTAAATGCTTCAGTGAGTTATTCTCCCAATTTATTACCAACCTTGTCATCCTCACCTCAATCAAGGTTGACTTCATACTAGTGTAAGAAAGTGCCCCCACTTTTTGCCCAACTGCTGATGTACTTTGACTGAGTGTGCCCTAGGTTTCTGCCAAACAGGTACCCAGGGCCTATGTTCTTTCCCTAAACTGCATTGAGACAAAACCCAATTGGCATTCTTTGGCCACAGGTCAGTCCCTTGTAAAGGGTACCCTAGGTAACAAGGGCACTGTGGCCAGGGAAGGTCTCTAAAGGCTGCAGCTCTTATTGTGCCACCCTTAGAGGCCCTGTACCTTTACACACACACACACACACACACACACACACACACACACACACACACTGCCTTTGCAGGCTGTGTGTTTTGGTGCAGAACAAAGTGAAGAGTCGACATGGCACACACCCTGTGTGCCATGTCTACAACCCACTGCCCTGGTATAGGTCAGCTACCCCTCTAGCTGGGTGCACTATACCAGTGGTGAGGGTACAGGTGTATGAGCCCTGTACCCTTATAGTGTCTAAGCCAATTCTTAGACATTGTAAGTGCAGTAATGCCATTAAGAGTGTATGGTACTGGGGGTTTGTCATTACGAACTTCACAGTACCATAATGGCTTTACTGAAAACTGGGAAGTTTGGTATCAAACTTCTCAGCACATTAAACCCGCACTGATGCCAGTGGGGGATTTAATGAAATTTAATGAAAAATGCACACAGAGGGCATCTTAGAGATGCCCCCTGCAGGGATGTGGAGTTCCTATAGCCCGACGCCCAGGACATATTGTTTGGGGTCAAGGGCAACAAGTTTTCATGTGTATTTTGTCCGTGGGACAAGTAGGCCCAACCCCCTGCAGCACAAACCCTTTGGCTGCCAGTTTGCAGTACCACATTATGGATCAGGGAAGGGCAATGTCTGCAGTTAAGGTAATATTTTTGCCCATATGTTAATGCTGTTCAAACTTGTATTTATGGTCCATTAATTGAAAGCCTTTATTATTAGCGTGAGCGTTCTAAGTAAACGTTGTAAGCTCTGACTGCACTACTGACAGTGGTTCCAGTATAAAAATGTGTACACACGCTTTCAAAGTTTAGCAATATGAGGCTATGTATAATTTCCCAGAATGCTCTCTGATTTGATGCAAATATTTGCAGAAGCTTGAAAGCAAGATTGATGTTTCTTTGCTTTCAAAATAAAATGTTCATTAAAAAAATGTAAGCAGAAAAAAAACATTTTGCTAAATTACTGTAAAATCTCAGGTGCCATTTCTTTGCATCATCTTTTAGTAACGTGTTGATGTATGCTAGTATTTCCCAAAAATATTCATAATGGAAAATCTGTGTAACCAGTTTTAATAAGATTATAGGAAACAAAAATAAACAAGCATTGGCAAAGCCAGTGGGTCTGAAATTGGTGGTCAGCTTTTTCGTTTTGTCAATGTGTGACTTGTTTTGGCATGGTTTTTGTAAAATCTTATTGGTGTGGGAGCTTCCGGGCCCTCACCATTATAACAAATATTGGCAAAAGCCACAATAGTTTTTGGTCTCAAAAAGCACACACTGCCACAGTAGTTACTGGCACTGAACAAAACTACTTTGTGTGCTGATATGCTCCTTGTGAAAGAGCAGAATGCTGTCAATCACAGTGAAGCCAGCCGATACAGAGAGAGAGACTGAATTTTAATAAACACAAACGGTCATGGTCAACACCAGACCAAATCAGGGGCCCAATTATTAAAGAAAGTCACAAAAGTGCACCCATGGTATATGAAATTAAATGAAAGAAACATTTATTAAGCGCATAGCTACCCGAGGGCATCCCAGCGCTGACAGAGGCACAACAATAGATACCACAGCCACATTAAGAGAAAAGCCAAGTTTTTAGAAGTTTACGGAAGGCCAAATGATTAGATTCACTGCGTATTTGGAGTGGAAGGGTGTTCCATATTCTAGCAGCATTGTAAGAAAACAGACGGCCCCCGCTTCTTGCCCTTTTGATTCTAGGGACTAATGCAAGATGGAGGTCGTCCGAACGCAGGCATCTATTCGCACGATAAGGCAGAATAATGGTACGATTAATAGATGGTCCCTTCCCTGCTAGCGTCTTATGGACGATACTCATGGCCTAAAATTTAACTCTCTCCTGAATAGGAAGCCAATGGAGGGACTTCAGAGCTGGTTTCCCAGATTGACGGTTTGGGATCCCAATTTGCTCATGCGAAAATCTGAGTGTTTGCAAGTTCACTTTCCCTCCAACCACTTTTTTCCCCAACTCTGGAAGAAGGTTTACATCTGCCATTGTCAGGAGTAAATTTCCAACATTTCGCGGTATGGGAAAAGATTAGAGAAGAGTTGTTGAAAACCTTTAAAACATGCAAGTTAGTAAGTTTGCACAGACACAAAGGGGCATTCAAACCCTGGAACTATTGCTTACCACTACCTTCAGCCCCAGTATGTAGATTTGCGGAAACGTGGCAACATAAGGGGATTGCTAGTATTCAAACACTACTATGGTATGATCCCTGGCATAGTCAGAGAGGCTAGATCAGAGCTCTTATATAATAAGATTGCTGCCATAATTTGTCGCCATACTACATGGACAAGTAGATATTTGATTAAATTCCACACCCCTCCCCCTGAAAAACGACCCAACACTAGTGTCCTGGCTGAGTGGCTGCTCGCCAGCTGCCACCACCAGACATGTTTCTGGACCCCTGGGTCGAGAGCCTGCTGCTCTCGGGAGTCTGAAACAATGCACATCCTGGGACGAGGTGCCAAGCCTCCTCCCCCAGAATGGGCAGGGTCCACAAAGGGGAAGCTTCAAAGGCTTGCCGCCTTTGTGAGCTACCCCAGCCCTTTGCTGCTTCCAGCAACTGGCTCCCACCGGTTCTGACCCCCACTTTGGGCAGGAGAATCGGCGGGAAAACCAAGTGAGGAAGGGAGGTGTGCCCACCTTTGCTAACCCCACCCGCCAGGTGGGGGGAGGCGAGGTGAAGCACAAATCTCAGTCCCCGCCATCTTGCAGATGGGGGGGACCCAGCCAACCAGAGAGAGGCATATGCCCCCCTCCCACTGGAGGGTGGCATAATAGGGGGTGTACCCACCCCAAGGTCAGGACCCATTGGTCCCAACCTTTACTTGCGTGTACCACCCCTAAATCTAGTATTTAGGGGAACCCCTGAACCTTGCCTCCTGGACAAGAACCGACCAAGAAGAAAAGAAAAAGAAGGACCGAAGAAGCCGTGCTGAAACTAAGAAGAGGAGGACGCCCACTGACTTGGCCCCAGCCCTATCGGCCTGTCCCCACCTCGAATCTGCTCCAGCGAAATCCGGTGTGTCCTTCAGCCAGCAGCCTCAAGAACCCGAGGGACCTGCCCTGCCTTCCAAAACCCAAGACTTTGTCTCCTGTGAGCACCGGTTTTGCTCACCCACAGACTCTGGCCCAACCAAAACCCTAAGTCTGCACCCGACGCCTACGGCCCGAGTTCGAGTGGCCCAAAACCACGTGGAGATCTGGTGATCTCTGACCTGCCTCGAATCGCAACCGGAGCTGATAAGAAAACCTGACGCCTAAAGACACCCCTGCACCTGACGTCCCACGGCCTTGGGTTGTCCAACCGACGGTGTCCCAGCATCCCCAGGCATCCCAACTTACCTCTCCAAACTTTGGTCACCTCCAGAAGATCTTCGTGCAGCCTTGACCCTGGGGTAACCCTGGTTCTAACCCCAGGTTACCAATTCCCACAAACTTGTACTTACCTGCAAACCGTTAACTTAATTCTTCCCCATAGGAATACATTTACTGTTTTTTCCTTGAAAATTGTTCGAAGTGTGGGGTTGGTTTGTATGGAACATTGAAAAACTGCCACTTTACTAAGTGAATTACTTACCTTTTGTCTAGGAGATGTCTCAGTGTGATATCTAGGCATATCACACTGATTAGCAAAAGTAATCTGAAAAGTAATCCAAAAAGTAACGTACATAGTAATCTGTAAAGTAACTGAATACTAATTTCGAAATATTGACTTACCTGTAATTCAACCAACTGCATTTGAACCTGCATTCAACTGTAAAACTGCATAAGATTTTGCAAAGCATTTATTCCACTTACCTGCACCAGGCTTGGCTTGGTTCTAGAAATAAAATAACTAAATAATATTTTTATACAAATAAATTGGTCTGAGTTCAGTTTTTGAGTGTGTGACATCATTTGCTGCCTGAGTGTGTACAACAAATGCTTAACACTACCCTCTGATAAAGCCTTACTGCTCGCACACACTACCACAAATAGAGAGTAAGGTGCTATCTACTTTTACCTCTGCCTACCTTTGGGGTTCCACTGGACCCAGTGCACACTATACCTCATTTTGGTATAATATATACAGAGTCAGCTTCCTACAACTAGTATATGGCGAAAAGAACTGAAGAAAATTGGTGCCTCAGAACGTGTCATTTGTTCCACTGTCTTTAGAAACTCCATTTAAATATGCTGTTAACTTTTTTCCTTCCCGTGCTGTAGATTTAAAATGTTATTTTCCATCTCAGGAAATGTTTATTGATAGTTGAATCACGAAAATGCTTTTCAGAGAGGAGAGGTAATTTAAAATTTAAAATGTAGGTATTTCTTAGGTCAGTCCTAGTGCCTGGAGATAATTCTAAGAATTGTGAGTATCTGGGGAGGATACATTCCTGGAGAATTATTGTTAAATATGCTTTCTGAAAATAACCGTAACCTGGAACATGTTTCATGTGCTATCTCTTAACGGTTCAAGACATAAGACTTGCATCAGCTCTTTGGTTTTAGATTTCTATAGTTGTAAGATTCAGAAACCCACTGTGTGGAGGTGTGCCTCGGGGGAGGGTGGGAGGTGGGGCATGTAAACCCTGAATGAAGAATCTAAAGTTAGAGGACACACATGGCAGCATTCTCTGCTTAGAATCATTTTAGATCTTGTATCATTTTAGTCATATCCCATACATTACTTTTAATAAGTTCATATTCACTGACTTTAATCAGCTGCATGCATTGATACCAAATATTATACAAATCCTTACACATATAATAATAAATGATGTGTTTAATACACACTTGTAGGGAGCAAATCCATCTTTAAAAAGAACACAAGCACACATTTCAGAATAAGCTACACATTGAACAGAGTAAACTTGCTCATCGGTAATGATGGTTGAGATTAGTTAGTGACTAGCACTGGTGAATCATTTTATCTAAGATTTCTACACACAGTGCTGATGAAACAATGTGTTGTACAGCATATGCACATGTGTTTACAGACACCGCATTATAATAAAATCATTCATCAGACTTAAAGGTAACCCAATAGGTACTGATACTGTGGTAGAGAATTTCTTTTCGTCCTCCAAATCAAGGTAGATATTGTGGTTTAGATTGTTTTATGTCAGATACTTTTCTTCATGCTTAGTTATTTTAAGCTCCCATTTTGAGTTTGTACCTAGAGTGCTGCCAATTTTCATTTTGCATGTAATCATTTTAACATAGGATCAGGCTTCAATGGAAACTGTTTATTTGCAGATTATACCTTTTATAACTCCCTATAAAACATAAATCTGGTCACTTGCTCTGCAGAATGTGAGCATGCACTTTGTTGAATTAACCTCTAGAAGAGGAAAATATAATTAACAAAGTCCTTGATAGATTTACTTTCTTTTGTTTGTAGACTTTTTTGTTTAAACCAACTAGCCCTTTTTATACCAATTTGTATTGTGTTTAAACTTTAATTTAAAAACGCAGTAGCCAGGTTTCAATTGGTCAGCACTGTTTATCGATAAGTAGAAGAAATTACATATTTAAAAACGCTCTAATATTTGTAATTTGCAAAGCTGCTTTAGAACATTTTAGCAGTATTTCTTTTTTATTATGCTGTAGGGGGAGGAAAGAACTTTGGGTAAATCTTCTTCGATTAGGCTTAAAGGAGAAAATGCTAAAGCTGCTAGGGATGTTCGAATATCGAAGCGAGATGACCCTATTGCAAAGATGGGCAGAAGAACACATCAAAAGATTAATTTGGATGAAGCAGAGGGTAAGTCATCTTTATGTCTTACCTTGGTTTGAACAACTGCAATAGAAATATATTAAATGTTAGAAATACAAATTCCTAACTCCCAAATAGTAAGTGCAGCCCCCGTAATGGATTATTTTGCTGGTCTAAATATGGACAATTTTTACGATGACACTGGATGATTCTAGGTGACTCAATCTATATTGGGGGAGATGGCCACAGAGGACCACTCCCTTGTGGGTAGGATCGAGCTGACATCTCCCCCATGTTCATTGGGTAGCTCTCTTCAGTTGGGTAGTGATATTACCACTTGGCGGTTGTGTATCATTTGGGTCACTAGATAGATATGGCTGGGTGAGCTGAAAAATTGACTATTCTGGTCTTTTTTTTTTCTTCGCACATAAAGATGGGATTTCTTGCATACTCTCTCCCTGGTTGGGCATGACTACCTAGCTGCAAATCTGGCAGTAAATGTTATATACAACAAGCTCGTACTTAATGAATTGTCTATGCATGAGCTCCATGTTGGAAAGTGCATTGAGGCAGTTGGTCATTTCCTACATCCTCTGCGATGTCCTTATCCAGAAAATGAGAAAGATGCCATGTTTTCAACTAATTTGTGTATTCATTTATGAGGTTTTTTTTGTGTTTGGGATGGAGATGTTTGTTCAACGAAAATGAAACTGGAAAAACACTACCTGCACGCGATTCGTACCATGGCCAGACTCCTATCCCTTTTCTTATGTTTTCGATAGTGAGCCCTTTTGAAGCCTTTGGAATATATGGAAATATTAAAGCCTGCTGGAGATAAGTGGTTCCCCGATTTGACCAAATAGAAATGCTACTGAATGCGTTACTGTGAATGACAATCAAATGATAAAATTGGATTCTGAACCACCAAGATCTTTTTCCAAAATGTTCTGAGATTGCTTTCTATAATCACTTGTAACTGTACTCAGCAAGTTTTCTGAAGGTGCAAATAGAGAATGCAGTAAGGTGCATATATGAGTGAGTTATTCAGCCCAAGGAACAAATAATATTTTGGAACCAACTGTACAGGGCCGGACTGGCCGTAGCAGGCACCGGGCGTTTCCCCGGTGGGCCGCCAGGGTGGGGGCCGTTTTTGTTACTGGGGCCGGCAATCTCGGCCCCCTGTAACCAAATCGGCCGAAACCAACCCTAGCAAACAGCTCAGCAGCACCCCCCCTGCCCCGCAGGGGGGCCGGCCGAGCAGTTTGCCAGGGCCGTTTCGGTTCCCAGTCTGGCCCTGCAACTGTACCATCCATCTCTGCTCAAAGTTGTACTCTCATAACTTGTGACTGCCATAACCTCATATAAGTTGGTTTTCTTCAAAGTGAAATGTAATTTTAAGGGCCAAAGAATTCAGATGCGCTTAGTTAGGGCAAGTTACACCACTGGAACATTTGAAAAGATTGAGATATGGCGTTTTAAACAGGAGTTACCGTGTCTTGAGTAGCCATATTATTCCTCGTTTGAGTGTTATATATCACCAGTTGTTGGTGTGCTCAGTAGATGCCATTCACATAATACAACATTTGTTTTGTCTTGTAAAAAAGGTCAGTCATGATACTGATTGGGGCATATTGGTCTGTAGATCTTATGTTTTTTTTATGAGTGCTATATAACCAACCTTTTTTTTAGTTACAGGTTAGTAACGTTTTCTTCATTTCTACCTAGCCTAAACATCCAGGGTGTTACTGAAATATATGTGAGTAGTGGCTACTTACAAAAGAAGATAGAACTCGCAAGTTCTTTAGAAACCAGGCTTATCTTGACATTATTTAATTCTTTATTTCCTACATTTATTTTATGACAACATATGGAAATCATTTTGAAAAATACAAGCTAACACTAATCATTAAACTTTGTTTCCTACTAGAATTTTTTGAATTAATATCTAAAGCTCAGAGTAACAGAGCAGAGGATCAGCGTGGGTTACTTCGAAAGGAAGACCTTGTTCTACCAGAATTTCTGCGGTTAGTCCCTGGTGAGCCAACATCTTCTACGCCATCAGATTCCAAGAGCAGTAACCAGAGGATTATAAAAAGTGATCCCAAAGACAGAACACCACATTTAACACAGCAGCGTGGAAAGCTTGAATCCTCAAAGAACTGTACAGAATATTCCACGACAAGAACGGGTTACACGGGAAAGAGAGAAAAGACTGCTTTGTTGCCCCCTAACAAGAAAACTCACAGTGCTCCTTTCAGTGCACCTTTGTCGCCCATTCCACACATACAGGAATCCACTACGTCAAGGTGGGAAAGGAATTCCAGAGATTTTCAGACTGAAAATATACAGACGATAGACGATGACAATATAGCAGACTTAACCCTTGTGGCTGAAGGAGATATTACTAGCCCTAATAGCACTTTACTGCCACCACCGCCAACACCACCTTCAAATCTCAGTAAATTAATAGAAGCCAACTATCCACCCCCAAGCCCATTAGCAGATAATAAGAATATTTCAGGATGTCAAAGATCTACATCAGGTATTTTTAGATTTTAATATTTTGTGTGCCTTTATTTTCTTGATGATCCCTTCAGTTTGTACAATAGCAGCATTTTGCACCCATTTTCTTTGTGGTCCTTTATTTGCACCTTACGTTTGATTTTGTATGAGAGATATGGTTTATTTTTGTATTATTCAAACAGGTTTCAGTAGCCTTATAAATATAGACTTATTTTTTACGACTATAGGCAAAATGTATACCAACCCAGTTGCCTTGTAAAATGTTTTGTAAATGTTAGACTTTGCGTTAAACCGTATTCTTACTAAACACTAAAAGAAGGATTTGCGTATAAGTAAATAACCTTTTGGTCAGTGAGCAGTTTGTGTGGTGGACCCCACATAAAAGAGATCTATCATTGGCACAAAGTGGGAATCTCTTCGGTGTCCATCATTTTATAGATACTCCCAGATTGAATCTTTTCTAGTTTCCATAACCCTAGGATTTGGTGCAACTCACGTTAAAACTCTCACCTGGACAAAACCTGTTGTGTTTGTTGAGTTATGATTGTTCACTGTGAACCATAGTCTCTCAAACATGTTTTGGTACTCTTTGATACTGGTTATTCCTGTGGAAAGATTATCAAAAGAAAGTGCACATTTGAAATGGTAAAGTACATATGTTTCCGGCAGGTGTAGTAAATCAGTTGGTTGCATCTTTGGATGCAAGTGGTAACGCTTTCGATTGTATCAAGAAGATGTAGCTATGCAAATAGCAAGTGTTTACAAAATGTTTGAATTGATATGGGAGATGGGGTTCCTATAATTTGCCACTAGCACACTATTAAGGCTCAGTAATGGTAGCTGAACTTCAGAAATCTGGGCCTAATAGCTTGAAAGTTTTATTGAGGTCACATCGTGCAAAAACAGAATTACCATACCCCATAACGTCTAGCATAATGGCCCTATGCAACTACATATTCCCTTTAAACTTGTGGAGAACTAATGCTCATATTTTGCACATAGACTTGTGGATTTGATGTACCGTGTAGTTTTTTTTACACTATTTATATAAAGCAGTATATATTTGCTTCCAAAATAGTTTAAAGAACTTTTTAGACTGTTAGTTTTGTCACTCATAGACATGGCAATAACATGTAAAAATTATGGAACTTGTGATTTAGTCGGCTCCAAGCTTTTACCTCTCAAGCTCTTAATGCAGGCCAAATTTTGCAACAGTTTGTTTTCAGCACTGATAGTGAATCATTACTGGCATCCTTTTCTTTTAGTTCATTAGTGATTGAACATACTACTAACATTGTTGGTATTTTAGACACAAATTTGCAGTACATTTATCAAATAGGAAGATACAATCTATAGCCAAAAGTGCCAGATCCACTAATGAATGTATTTAACAGAAATATTTTTACTGCGGCCATGACTTTTATATTTACATCTCAACATTAAATAATGATGACATTTCTGTGATCGAAGCTTTTTCTGTTAATCATATATGCAGTTGCCTAACATTGTACTGTTAATTCGGCCATTTCTTGTCTGTACTGTATTAGATGCGCTGGTAATGACTTGTCAGTACTTTCCTCTGATTACCTGCTAAAAATTACTGTTGTAATTACCTTTTCCTATTTCTCCTTCCTGTGATCTTGTGTGCATTATATAATCAGTGTATAGTATTCTACACATGTTTTTCATCTTTGATCTTAGATGTGCAGTTCAATGAGCATAA
The DNA here is from genome assembly GCA_963921515.1 of Calotriton arnoldi. NCBI lineage: Eukaryota > Metazoa > Chordata > Amphibia > Caudata > Salamandridae > Calotriton > Calotriton arnoldi. The sequence goes on from CAWUFW010009545.1 coordinate 50,005, forward strand.
GTTATGCATGCATGTTGTGTATATTACGGTATAAAATCTGTACTTGGGTTTATAGGTCTCCGAAAGGTATTTCACACTTATGCAACTGAGAGGCAAGCCCTCACAGAGTAGGGCAACATCTGACACACACATAGCCTGAGTGTCACGTTTTTAGTGGCCTTTGAGCCTCGCAACCTTTGTTGTCATTGGATTAGCAATTAACTAATAGCTGTTTACTTATTTTAAATCCATACCTCCGGCATTTCCTTTAGAGTATTGTGAATATCCTTTTGGTTACACACGTCCGTTACCACCACAACACATCACGTTATGACATTCAAAATGATGTGCTCGTCCTTTTAGGTTAAAAAACGCAAGGTGTTGAATACCCGAAGAGCTGATAAAAAAATGTGCACGAAATAGATAAACCTTTTTTGTTAACTTGATGCATGCCGTACATTTCTTTCTAATCATCGAACTGTAGATTTGTCTTTCCCACTCTTTACTTTGTAGATGTCTTTTTGTAGACATTTTACTTGCATTGTGCTCATTTCTTTCCGATGCAATAAACTTTAGATTTAGATATTTAAGACTGGTTTTGCACTTTCTTTCACCTTCCTTGCTGAAAACGTTTTTATCTATTTGTGTGACCTCAAATTTTTCTTTGCCCGAACTGAATGCAATTCAGACAAGAACATTAAACACACCCATTGCTAATATTGTCATTCGGCATACCTAACAATTATAACATATTGTAACTTACAAATTGTCCATCTAGAAGTTACTAATTTTGAGGTGTTCATCAATCTGATTCATTTTGTAAGTTGAGCACCTGAAAATCATTTGAAAAATGTACATTTCGTCAACACATTGTGTGATGCCATTGGGAAAGCTTAAGTTCTGAACTCAAAATCACGTTGCATAGTCAAAAGAATTCGAAAATCATTATTTGTGAAGTTTTGGGGAAAAAATCTGACTTTGTTGTCAGACATTGGAAATTTGCAGGTTTTATATTTGCCCTAAAAGGCAGTACTATAAATTCTTAGTGCAGCTGTGTTCTGCCATCTTTTGTCTGTCAGATCCGTTTGTTTTTGAGTGATGACCATACTAATCAACATATGAACTTCTGCTACTAATGACTACAGATAATGGGTGAGGTTTTAATGGTCTGTGGAAGTGGATTAAAATGTGAATATATTTTTTGATCCTGTGCTGTGATTGTTTGGACTTAAAAGATTCTCAGTGGCATCCATGTATTTGTAAGAAAACATCTTAAAGCATTTTATCAGTTTTAGTAGTGAACAGGATAACAATTAAACCAGTGACGGACAATACAGAATGCTAGGGCACCTTGCAGGTCATTCTGTGGATTTATAAGGTGAACAGAAAGATTTGAACTTCTTGTTTCCTGAGAATAAGAATTTTATCCAGCAAAGTGCTGTGTTCTTGAAGGCTAATCTGGATCGGTCTCGCCAACAGAACAAAAACTTATGATTGATTGTGTCGAACACTGATCAGCTGGATTGAGCGCTGCATAGCTCTAAGAGCTCTAGTGATCCAGATCCCCTTTTTCTGCCAAACAAGGGACCAGATCTGTGCTTCAGCCTACTATAAAGCAAAGCGTGATTATATCTCATGAGATATAAGCTTGTTCTGCAAACTGTTTGGGGTTCATATATTACAATCTGTTCTAATGTTATCAAGTTATATGGTGGACTGGAATCTTGTCTGGTTTCCATGGTCTTTTGGGCACTGCGTGGGCTTCTTCAGGAGCAAGGTTAAATTTTTAAGGTCTGTCTTGACAGCGCAGCTACTGCCAAACAAATCAGTGAAATTGAGAATCACCAGGAGAGGGCCTTTGGCTCTGCCCACATGTTAGGATCCAGGAATACATGTTTTTATTGGGCAGAGGTTGTGTGCTTCCACCAAAAAAGTGCTTGCCCTCCTCACAGCTGTGATCATTTTGTTTATTTATCCGGATGCCTCAGCTTGAAATTTCAGGGGCACACACATCACATTGTAATGCGATTTAAGTGTCTTAATTAACTAGATAATTTATAGTGTTTCTCTCTGGCAGCAGAACAGATCGGAGGAGGGCAGTCAACATGAATGGAATTTTAGGTCTGGCTTGACAGTGCAACTGTTGCCTGACCTTTTACCCTACACCAATATAATTCTACAGAATGCTTCCACACGAAAACATATAAATTCCCGTGCTATCTCGTTGTAATGCTTCACATTTTGCAGCTTTTCTCTTTAAGTTGCTTGTTTGTCTTATGGCCACAGCACTGTGATAACAGTGATGTCTACTACAGGCCAGGCAAATCCTGTGCAGCTCAAAACTGTGTTTTCGATACTGACTGGTATGACTAATTCTCCTCAGAGGTTTTGTGATTGCCATAAACCCAACTCCCCAAAGACTGTGAGGATCAGCACACAGATTATACGGAGGTAGAACCAGCTCACTCAGCGGAAAATAATTTCAGTCACTGAGTGTGAATATAGGTGAGTAGTAGGGAAGAACATTTTGTAACAGCTGAAAGACTGAACAAAGAAATCAATACAAATATAGAGCAATGATATTGAATGCACTGCCACAATTACAGTCTACAACTTTGCACATCATAATATGGCATTGATTGTTTATCACAGTTAGTACTGTGTTTGGTCTATCATATTTACTGTTGCTAATAATGTTAAATTCAGTGTTTCTAGAGTGTGAGATGCTAGATTAGGTTTTGTTTAATTTCTGTTCAATTTTCATCTTCTGTGTTTGACTGGTGTGGGAAAGGGTACCCTTCCTATCATATTACAAGATAATTCTGACATCAGAACGCTTCTGTAATTAAATAATTAGGCAGCTACTTGTCAGTATTTTTGACAGGCTAGTAGTGACGTCACAGCACCATTTGCACTTCAGTGAGAGCCCCTTTTCCACTGCATCCATTCTGGGATTAGTAATCTTACTTTTGTACCGTCAATAACAAAACTATAAGTATCAGAATGATAAAGCAGGAGTGACTGACCCTCTTATACCTGACCAGGGTCAATTTAATTCTCCATTGGTAAGTAGAAACCCCCAATTATTGTATGAAATAATGTAGCCCCCCAACTGTACATGAGTAAGGATAGTGAACTTCAACTTGGCATTCCGTGACTTAATATAGACACTAGACCTGTATGCTCAATACCCTGTGAATCGCAGTATCCTTAAGAAAATGTTGTTTGTTTGGTAAATACGCTATCTAGGGATTGCAGCAAATGCAGAATTCCGAGTCAACTATGTCCAATAGAGCCCTTGTAGCAAACACTAATCTGCCTCATACCAGAGAGACTCCACTCTCTCCTGTACCTCCAAAGATTCCAGACAATAAATGTAGGGCTTTCTGTGAATTCAGTTTAAATATTGGTTCCCTGAAAAGCTGTAGGAGTTTTAGGAAGTACCTGGTGCTAAGAATCGTAGAAGTGTTATACACCAGAAACCCCAAAAGTATCTTTAATTGTCAACGGTGACGAAAAGGGGTAAATAGGTAATTAATACTCTGTTTATAAACCAATAATAATCATTACTCCAGATTCCAAATCTTCACTCTCACAGTCCTTAAAAACCAAACCCCATCTCCAGAGGCCTTTGACCACCTTTTCAAATTCTGCTGTTAGTCATCATAGGAAGAGTTGGTAGTGTTTTTAAGAGAGGAACATATCTATAAAAAAGCATTTGCAATGCACTGGTCTCGCATTTACACACGTTTGAGCTATTGGCATTGTAAATATCTGAAAGAAACACATTAGTTATAGATTCCTTACCTTAGAATTACCCCCAGGCGTCAGACTGGATCCGGAAAGTTTTTTCGTCAGCAGTACCTCTGCGCGTCGGAAGGTGGCGTCGGTCGGCTCCGCGTCCGTCGTTGGCGTTGTGGTCGCCGAGATGACGTCGCGGCAGCTACTTACTGACGTCTGTTCTTTCTTTTTCCGCGCCAGCCAGCGCAGATCCGGAGAGAGCGGTACCTCCAGTCACTTTTGACTGACTTTTTTGAGCGACTTTTGTCGACATCTTTTTTGAGTCTACGACTCCTGGTGCACGAGGGATGCCCGGCTTCAAGTTCCTGTAATCTGCTGATGTCGGTTACGGATCCGCATTGCGTGTGCCTCTTTTGCCTGTTGCGCGACCACGACCCCAAGTCGTGCTCCGACTGCTGGTCGATGGCGCCAAAGGCTTTGCAGGAGCGGTCCCGAAAGCTGCTTGAGCGCCGGCAGTCGGCTCCGCTCCGATTTCGGTCCCGGTCGCAAGGGAGGTCGAGGGACCGGTCGCGGAGCCATCACCACTCGTCCAAGTCATCGAAGTCTTCGCACTCGGGGTCGGGTAAGTCGAAGCACAAAAAGAAGTCGAAGAAGCAGCGTCGCTCTTCGACTTCTCCCCGTTGGTCGGCTGACGCGACGAGGGATGCGGGCGGTGCCCCTCCCACGGCTGCGAGCGACTCCCGCCAAACTTCGTACATTTTATGAGGTGATGCATGTCATCTTCGGGCGACCCGAACCTGCCGGCGCGCCTTCGGGCCCCGCAGACTCGGTTGGGGGGCCTAGGCCTTCTCCGCCGTCGGCTCCGGCCACAGCGCCGCAGGCCCCCAGTGGATCCAGGCCTGGATCCGGATCGGCGCCGGTTGACCTTATTACACCTCCACCGGCACCGCTTCCTCCGGCACCAGCAACCGACGCCGGTCGTGTCCCCGGCCGACGTCGACCCTGGCCTCCATCCCGAGGTGGAGCCGGAGCGGCGTCACCCAACGCCGGATCCGGCACCGAGTGGGGTTTTTGTGCCCCTGTTCACTCCTGGGGTCCCTTTTCAGCCAGATTGGCAACCTGAGGATGAGGAGGAGGAGGACTGGGAGGGGTCAGGTGACCCTTTAACTGATCAGCTAGGATCCGAACAGGACTGGAGAGAGGAACTGGGGGATGCCAGTGGTCTTGATACTTCCCCTGACCTTGGCATGTTGTCTCCTCCTACCGTGGCTACGGAGGAGGGAGTGTCATACGCAGTGGTGTTGCGTAGGGCGGCCGAGGCCCTCAACCTCGAGCTTCCTCCGGTGGCGGTCAGGACTAACCTCCTGACAGAGGAGCTTCAACCGGCTGCGAGCTCTTCGGAGCCCCTGCTGCCATTTAATGAGGCCCTTACCGACGTCCTTTTGGGCACGTGGTCCAGGCCCAACACGGGGGCTCCCGTGGATAGGATGATTGCCGGACGCCACCGCCCGGCTCCGGGCGACCCCACTTTCCTCTCCCAACACCCCACCCCGGAGAGCTTGGTGGTCCAAGCCTCCACTTCCAAGAGCGCATTCCCTACCGCTCCCCCGGAAAGGGAATCCAAGAAGCTGGACCATCTTGGGAAGAAGATTTTCTCTTCCACCAGCTTAGGACTGCGGTCGGTAAACACTGCATGTCTCTTGGGCCATTATTCCCACTCTGTGTGGGACTCGGTCGCGCACGTGCTGCCTCAGTGTCCGGAGGAGGCCCGAACAGTGCTCTCCCAGGCTGTTGCCGCCGGGAGGGATGCGGCAAAGTTTACCATCCGTTGTGGGCTGGATACCGCCGACTCTGGGCAGGACTATTTCAACTTCAGTAGCCCTTCGTCGCTACGCCTGGATGAGATAGACTGGCTTTTCGGGGGATGTCCAGAACACCTTGATGGACATGCCTTTTGATGGCCGTCGCCTTTTTGGCGACAAAGCGGACAACGCTCTATAGCGTTTCAAGGACTCACGGGCTACGGCCAAGTCCTTGGGCCTATCCAGCTACCCAGCGCAGTCTGCTTTTCGCCCCTTTCGTGGCTACGGAAGGGGTGCCCCACTACGTCCCGCCCAGAGTCACAGGCCGCAGCAAGTTACCCAACCTTCGTGCGGCCGGAGATGTGGGAGGCAACGACGTGGTTCAGGGGGCCTGCGGGCGGGCCAGTCCACCAACCCCCCCCTCTGCAGCAGCCTCCAAACCTTCCTAGTCCGACTTTTCAGGCCCATCAAAGGCCAGTGGGCGGCAGGATACGCCATCACCTCCCCCACTGGCGCACCATCACGTCGGACAGGTGAGTTTTGCAAATAGTCCGAAGGGGCTACTCCCTCCCCTTCGAGGCTACCCCTCCAGCCATGCCACCTCAATACCACTGCATGTCGGAGGATCACCTGGGCCTTCTCCAAGAGGAAGTTACGGCTCTCTTAGCCAAGGGAGCCATCGAACGCGTTCCTGCCCCAGAAGTAGGTCGTGGTTGTTACTCCCACTACTTTCTGGTACCCAAGAAGGACAAGGGCCTGTGTCCTATCTTGGATCTCAGGGACGTCAACCGCTTCCTCCGGAAGGAGAAGTTCAAGATGTTGACGCTCGCTCAGGTCTTGTCTGCCCTCGACCCTGGAGACTGGTTGGTAGCGTTGGACTTGCAGGACGCTTACTTTCACATCCCCTTCCTGCCGGCCCACCGGCGTTACCTGCAGTTCACGGTAGGCCACGAGCACTTTCAGTTTACCGTGCTCCCCTTTGGCCTTACCAGCGCCCCTCGGGTGTTCACGAAAGTGATGGCGGTGGTCGCAGCTCATCTGCGCAGATCAGGTCTTCCCCCATCTCGACGACTGGCTGTTGAAGCCGGGCTCGCCCCAGGCTGTCGTCTCCCACCTCCAGACTACGGCCGATCTCCTGCATTCGCTGGGGTTCTCCATCAACGTGCCGAAGTCACACCCGATCCCCTCTCAGAAGCGCCTCTTCATCGGAGCGGTTCTGGACACGGTGCGGTTTCTGGTTTATCCTCCCGAACAGCGAGTCCGGGATATTCGGGCTATGATTCCGATCTTTCAGCCTCTGTCCCGGGTTTCGGTCAGGATGACCCTGAGGCTGCTGGGCCTCATGGCCTCCTGCATCCTGCTGGTCGATCATGCCAGGTGGCATATGCGGGCTCTGCAGTGGGACCTGAAGTTCCAGTGGGCGCAGCATCAGGGGAATCTGTCCGATTGCGTCCAGATCTCGGAGGGCACTGCACATCAAATGCAGTGGTGGCTCACGAACCTAGATTGGGTCAATGGCAGATCCCTCTCCCTTCCCCAACCAGACCACACAGTGGTGACGGACGCACCCCTTCTGGGATGGGGCGGCCACATGGGAGAGGCGGAGATCAAAGGACTCTGGTCTCCGGCGGAGTCCGGGCTCCATATCAAACTTCTGGAGCTCCGGGCAATTCGTCTTGCACTCAAAGCATTCCTTCCCTCTGTCCGGGGAAGAGTAGTGCAGGTGTTCACGGACAACACCACCGCCATGTGGTACTGCAACAAACAGGGCGGGGTGGGGTCGTGGACCCTATGTCAGGAGGCCCTCCGCCTCTGGACATGGCTGGAACATCAGGGCATATCCCTGGTGGTTCAACACCTGGCAGGTTCCCTGAATGGCAGGGCGGACGAACTCAGCCGCAGGTGCATGATGGATCACGAATGGCGTCTTCACTCGGAGGTGGTGCAAGGTCTCTTTCGACCGAAGAGAACGCGCAATGTCAGCAATTCTGCGCGTTGGAATTTCCAAGACGGCACTCGCTAGGCGACGCCTTTCGTCGCGAGTGGAGTTGCGGTCTGTTGTACGCCTTCCGCCTATACCACTTCTGCCCAGAGTGCTGAAGAAGATCAGGCGCGACCGGGCCCAAGTCATCCTTGTGGCTCCCGATTGGGCACGGAGAGTATGGTATCCCGAGCTGCTCAACATGGCCATCGATCCTCCGACCAGACTGCCTCTTCGGGAGGATCTTCTGTCGCAGCAGCAGGGGACAGTCCTCCACCCAAACCTGTCCAGCCTCCACCTCCTGGAGATTGAGCGGCGGCAGTTGACGTCTTTTGACCTGCCTCCTGAAGTTTGTGATGTAATCTTGGCAGCCAGGCGTCCCTCCACTAAGACGGTATACGCCTGCCGGTGGAACAAGTTTGTGGCATGGTGCACAGCAAAGGCTGTGGATCCCCTTTCTGCCCCTCTTTCTGAGGTTCTCTTGTTTCTTCTTTCTTTAGCCCAGCAGGGCTCTGCTCTGGGCACTATCAAGGGCTATCTTTCGGCCATCTCTGCCTTCCTTCGGCTTCCAGATCAGCCCTCTCTTTTCAAGTCCCCGGTTGTTAATCGTTTCTTGAAAGGCATAACTCATCTCTTTCGTCCTATTCCCTTTGTTATGCCTCAGTGGGACTTGAATCTAGTATTGACCTTTTTAATGTGTGCTCCCTTTGAGCCGCTTCACAACTGTCCTTTGAGGCTTCTGACGGTAAAGACTGCTTTCCTGGTAGCCATCACCTCTGCCAGGAGAGTGAGTGAGCTCCAGGCTCTTTCCTCCAAACCTCCTTTCCTGTCGGTCCATCCGGACAAGGTGGTTCTCCCTCCTTCCTTCCCAAGGTTGTCATAGCCTTTCACATCGGGCAGACCATCACTTTGCCCACCTTCTTTCCGCCTCCGCATCCTTCGAAAGAGGAGGAGAGGCTCCACCGTCTGGACCCAAAACGTGCACTTTCTTTCTATCTGGATCGCACAAAACAGTTCCGGGTGGATGACAAACTCTTTGTTGACTACGTGGGCGCCAAAAAAGGTCGGGCCGTACACAAGCGAACCATTTCCCGATGGGTCGTTTTGTGTATTAAGGCATGCTATTCTCTGGCTAAAAAGGAGCCTTCAGTGGGGCTGCGCGCCCATTCCACCAGGGCGAAGGCAGCCACTACTGCTTTGGGACGAGGAGTTCCTCTGAATGACATCTGTCAGTCAGCTACGTGGGCATCACTGCACACGTTTACAAAACACTACTGTCTGGACAGCCAGGTCCGGAGAGATGGCTTCTTTGGCCGTTCTGTTCTCCAGGACCTGCTGGTGTTGTAATAGTTCGCAGACCCACCTCCTGGGTTGGTATTGCTGGGGTATCTATTCTAAGGTAAGGAATCTATAACTAACATGTTTCTTTCAGATGAACAAGTTACTTACCTTCGGTAACGATATATCTGTGAGAAACATTAGTTAGTTATAGATTCCTTACCGCCCCACCCATCCTCCTCGTTCTGCGAACGGATTTCTAGGGTTATGGTTATCCTTTCAGGGCCCTAGTTTTGTGCACCAGTGGTCAGTGTCTTGCATGGCTCTGCGTTTCTGGCGCGGAAAGTCGTGTACAGAACTGACGTCAGCGCGCAAGGGTGGCGTCTAAGTAGCTGCCGCGACGTCATCTCGGCGACCACGACGCCAACGACGGACTCGGAGCTGACCGACGCCACTTTCCGACGCGCAGAGGTACTGCTGACAAAAAAAAAATCCAGATCCAGTCTGACGCCTGAGGGTAATTCTAAGGTAAGGAATCTATAACTAACTAATGTTTCTCGCAGATATATCGTTATCAAAGGTAAGTAACTTGTTCGACAATGCCTTTTATTTATGTTTTGGTTTTTGAAACATAAATAAAACACATTGCCATTTACAATGCCAATAGCTTAAACTCGCGTAAATGCGAGACCTATTACATTGCAAATGCTTGTTTAAAATCTTTTTATTGCAGTTTTACATATTACAGTCATATGCCACGGATACGTGACACATATTTGTACTCAAGAGTGACAACAGAAGTTATCGGGGTGTTGAGCTGAAGATTCAATGAACACATAACGAAAAACAAGAACTGTCAAGTTATAGGAACTCTGCCAGACTCTGCCCCCACTGCGCCCACTAGGATGAGGCAGTGCCCAACCACCAGCTTGCTGCTAAGAGCCCGTGTCTGTCACCCCGGAGTTTCCTCCTCAGTCTCATCTCGAGATTCCCTTCCTCTGGAATTACCCCATCTGTTCCCCTTGGGTGTCCATATGCTTCTACGCCCCCCCACAACTAGGATACAAAGAGCCCCTCACCGCAAGGCTCCAAACATATCTAGTTCCTTGACAGCTGTTGTCAACCTCGCATCTATCTTTATACAGTACTCAATGCAAGTGCCCACCCGCCCCCCCCCCGCCCCCTTCCCTACACTCACAGGTTCAGGCATGCGACAAGTGTAAAAGGGGTACAATGGGGAAAATCGAGGAAAAAAACAGTTCCTGGTGCGGCTTTCTGCAATGCTCAGCGATCAGTTGCAGGGTCCGGTCTAATATAAAGCAACATGTATTAATTTATGCGTTTTTATCAAGCGCGTCATTTACCCCGAGGTGCCCGAGCGCTTTACGAACAACATTCTCCAGTTGGCCGATTCCACACGCACTGCTGTAGGAGATGTCTACGGAACTGGAGCAGAAGGGGTTAAAGTAATGTCGGCAAGAAAATATCACTGTACCAACAAGCCCTCTGTTCCAGCAGGTGCACAGACTGGGAAAGGTGTAGCGAATACAATGTGTTAGCTTTTATCCCGGCTTCACCACTCACCCCAACAAACCGTGTGAGTCACAGCAAATAACGTTGCCCTCCAATCCCTTGAAATGAAAAAATAATAATAATAAACCAGCTCTAGTTACAGATTTTTGCATGCTGGTTTAGGTTTCACATGCTGTTCTTTGTACAGCACCTTGATTTCAAGACAGCCTGTTACCCAAAAAAAAGGGAGAAAAAAAAGACATCTCTGTGAAGTGTCCCACTGCTTCTCCAGAGCTGTTACTGTACACCAGGGTCGGACTGACCAATAGGGCACCCTGACAGTGCCCGATGGGCTGGACTCACAGGTCAGTGTGTGGACCGGTGTTTTACCAGTTTGTGGTCCTGTTTTATGGCCGGGTGGGCCGCTTTTTACTGTTCATTTCCCTGATATTACCATAACCGTTGCCTGCAGCTATCTGTAAATACAAATACATGAAGTCTCACACGCCTTGCAAGATACTCATACAGCATGACTTTACAAGCTCAAAACTGGCTTGATTTGAAAATGTGTGCTACTTTTTTCAGCTATCTGGTTCGCTAACTGGTGCTCAGGCCTATTTTTTGTCCCTGTCTGACCCTGCTGTACACCATTCCTCATCTCCATGGTACTCATTTTATCAACCTCAGATAGGTGAAGGGCAGAGTCCATTCCACTGGAACCGTAACCAGTGACAAACAGGCTACAAGCAAGGCTTTGTTGCAGATGCATTAACCAGCTAAGCTGCCTTGTCATCCGTTAAAGTACGATGGTGTGTTTTTTTTAGTTTTTTTTTACACGTTTTGTCTTCAGTAGGCCTGTTTTCAGAATATGCCTGGCTTGCATTCCACGTGGCGCTTGCTGCCAGGGTTTTATATGTTTGTAATACATTAGTATAAGGTGCTACCTCAATGGTATTGTGTTAATCGGCCTCGAAAGGATGAAGCACTGATCCGGACCTGTGATGTGTAGATATATGAAGCGAACGCAAATGCACTGACCTACCCTACCCCACTATTGGCAGCCACGGCAGACTCGTCAGGCACAACTCGGAGCAGAGTTGTGAATTTGCTTCCAAGCACAGAAGAGGCACCAACTGGGCCCTCCACCACTGCAGTGCCAGCAGAGTGAATCCATGAACCGCACCCTGATGCGGAGCCCAGTGAGGAGAGCTGCTCCTGGGTCACAGCCGAGAGCCCACGGCTAGAGGCGCATACCCTGACCGGCGGAGACTATGAACAGCTTTCCTCGCACACAGAGTGAAGCGCCGAGAGGGCTCACCTGGGGGTCTTATCTGTAAGATGTCCCAGCAAAGATGGGCCGGCGTGGACGAGGGGAGAGAGAGAGCTTCCGACAAGCGCGTGCATCTGTAAGGTGTTTTGGGATGGGGTCGAGCCAATCACGTGCCCGACAGACTGGATGTTCAGGAAGCAATTAGAAGAGGTAGTGAGTGGATGTTCAGCACAGCAGGCAGTGAGAGAAGGCTCAACATGCAGTGCACACGAGCTCATCAGATAGTGTGAGTGGCCATTCAGAACGCAGTGAGTAGGAGCTAAAGAGGCAGCGAGCTCGCGCTTATCAGGCAGCGAGTGTAGTGCGTGGATACTTAGGAAGCAGAGTGGCCGTTCAGCAAGCAGCGCTGAGATGGGCAGTCAGCAGGCAGGGAGAAGGACCATACACAGGCAGGAGGCAGGAAACTCAGCAGTCAGTGAGTGGACACTCGGTAGGACTTTAGCAGTAACTCAGGCGGAGTTAAGGAAGTAGTGTTTGGAAACCAGGCAGGCAAGGAGCTGGCCCTAAACAAGCCCACTGTCCGACCGCGGCCCCTCCCTCTGGTGGACCCCAGTACTCACTCAGACTCCGGCACGGGCCGCTTCCTCGCCGCCGGCAGACTCCATGGAACGCACTGTCACCATTGGAGGGGGCGAAATCGAGAAAAACAAGCTGTCGCCATTGCGCAAAGGCAGCGGCTTGTTTATATTTGAATCGCACTTTCACTTTAACAATAGTTGCCGCCCCACACAGCACTCGCGGGGTTGGCCGGCAGTTATTGTTAAAGTGAAAGCGCGATGCAAAAATAAACACGCACCGCCATTGCCAAAGCCCGTAATGAAAAAGAAAAGCGCTTACTGACTAAACGAAGGAGACAATGTAACGCCGCAAGTAAAAGATCCAGTCCTGATAAGCGGTAACAAGGAGGGACTAAGAAGCCTCATTATCAATGGGAAGCCAGCATTTACCATGGACGATGCCGCCAGCCAATGAAAAATATGGGCGGGGCTTCCACACCACTTCTAAAAAAATACCCTAATACAGCATGCCTCGCAAAGCGTGCAGCGCATGCCTCGCAAAGCGTGCAGCGCATGCGCTGCAACGCTAGGCGAGACCTAAAAATCAAACATTTTAGAGTGGACAAGTGAGGTACTTTCTCCAAGTTACAGGCCCACCTCCTTGAAGTAAGAAATATAATGAGGAAGAATTGGAATTGAATAATGAATAGTTTGCAGTGTGAATCTCTTTTGGATTCGTATGCAATGCATTTTTGATGCCATCAAGTGGTTGGGTCCAGAAAGTTTCCTAGATTTTTTTTTCTTTTGGGCATCAACCAAAGGAGGAGTCATGCTGATCCAATATAACTATCAAAAGTACAGGGGAGGAAGAGGAATAACTGGGTTCGCCCTCCTCAAATGTACAATTTTAGCAAAACAAAGAACCCAGTAAATTAGGAAAGTATAGTGATGGACATACCCTCCACAATGAGAGAAAAACTCTGATTTTCTTAACGATCCCTCACCCACCCGGGTTGCACCTTGGTGGCATGCTTCATCATTGGGGTCCTTCCCGATCCGCTGCGGATCGAGGCGTGCTTCAACAAGACGAGATTTTTAAAAAAAAATTTATACAAGCTTAAAAATACCTGATTAGTAGGTCACCGTATTTTATTCCTGCCTCTAGTCGGTAAGATTAAAAAATCAGGGGAAGAAGAAAGCTTGCCTCAATCCGCAGCGGATCGGGAAGGACCCCAATGATGAAGCATGCCACCAAGGGGCAACCCTGGTCTGTGAGTGATGTTTAAGAAAAACAGAGTTTTTCTCTCATTGTGGAGGGTATGTCCATAGCTATTCTTTCCTAATTTACTGGGTTCTTTGTTTTGCTAAAAAAAATCCAATATAACTAACATATGCATATTTATCCCCAATACTTGGTCACCATCTTTAGATTAGCCTCCATCATTCAGCTCGGATGCAGTATTAAGACCACTTGCTCGACAGTTGACTAAAGAAGTGGTGGAGCACAATGCCAAGATTCAGAGTTTCAGAGAGCCAACAATGATCAAAATTCGCCAATGAATTGAAGAGACTCTTGAGTAGTAGAGAGCCTCACTGAAAAACAAAAACACTGGTTATTTATTTGGGCTGTGACAAGGGAGGGAGAGGAGGTGGATGATGGGGAGGAGGAAGATAGGAAAATGCATAGTTGTGGCTGAAGGCTAATCCTAGGTCTCTTCTGACTTTAACAACCAGGAGTGGTAAAAATACTTTTCTTTTCCTTTTAGATTATGCCCAAATTGTTATCTAATATTGGCACAGAAGGCCATCCATAGAGTTTGCAATCTGTACCTTCCAAAGGACCATAATTCCAAGGACTTTCAATCAATCAATCAGGGTCTTTTAGAGCGCACTATTCACCTGAGCTCCATTAGTGTCATTCGAAGAGCCAGGTCTTGAGGTCCTTTCTAAATTGATGCAGTGTCGGGCTTCGTCGGAGGTGAAGGGGGAGGTCGTTCCAGGTCCTGTCTGCGAGGTATGAGAAGGAACTTCCACCTGCGCTGGTCCTGTGGAAACGAGGGACGGAGGCTAGGGCGAGGTCAGCTGAGCGGAGGTTTCTCTTGGGGACGTGGAAGGAGATTCGGTCATTGAGGTTTTGGGGTCCGGTGTTGTGGAGGGCTTTGTAGGCGTGTGTGAGCAGCTTCAAGGTTATTCTTCTTTCAACGGGTAGCCAGTGGAGGTCGCGGAGGTGTTGGGTGATGTGGTCATGTCGTGGGATATCGAGGATGAGTCTGGCTGCGGCTTTCTGGACAGTCTGGGGTTTGCAGAGGAGTTTTTTGTTGATTTCGGTGTAGAGAGCGTTGCTGTAGTCCAGTTTGCTGGTGATGAGTGCGTGGGTGACCATTTTCCTGGAACCGGGGGGGGGGGGGTCCACTTGAACATCTTGCGAAGTATGCGGAGGGTGTTGAAGCATGCGGAGGATATGACGTTGATCTGGCGATTCATGGTGATTGAAGAGTCGAGAATGATGCCGAGGTTGCGTGCGTGGTCCATTGGGGTGGGGGGGGGTTTCCGAGAGCAGGGGGCCACCAGGTGTTGTCCCATGCGGAAAGGGTGGAGCTTAGGATGAGGACTTCTGTTTTTTCCGAGTTGAGCTTCAGGCAGCTGTTGTTCATCCAGATCGCGACTGCTTTCATCCCTTCTTGGCAGTTGCTCCTGGTGTTGTCGGGTTCCTTGATGAGGGAGAGGATCAGCTGGGTGTCGTCGGCGTAGGAGACGATGTTGAGCCTGTGGTTCCTGACGATGGTTGCGAGGGGGGCCATGTAGACGTTGAAGAGGGTGGGACTGAGGGAGGATCCTTGGGGTACTCTGCATCTGATCTCTGTTGGTTCTGAGAGGAAGGGTGGGAGTCTTATTCTCTGTGTTCTGCCTGAGAGAAAAGATTGTATCCAGTCCAAGGCTTTTCCTTGAATCGTGGAGTCTGGTGGCTAGTGTGCGGTGGGAGACAGTGTCGAAGGCTGCCGATAGGTCCAGGAGGATGAGGGCTGCTGTGTGGCCTTGGTCGAGGAGGGCGCAGATGTCGGTGGCGGTGAGGAGGGCGGTCTCGGTGCTGTGGTTGCTGCGGAATCCGGATTGAGAGGTGTCTAGGATACTGTTGGTTTCTATGAAGTGTGCTAGCTGGGTGTTGACTGCCTTGTCGATGACTTTGGCAGCGAAAGGAAGCAGTGAGATGGGCCTGAAGTTCTTGAGGTCCGTCGGGTCTTCGGAGGGCTTCTTTAGGAGCGGATTGACTTCGGCGCGCTTCCAGGTGTCGGGAATGTGGCGGTCTTGAGGGAGCAGTTGATAGTTCG
Organism: Calotriton arnoldi; assembly: GCA_963921515.1. Classification (NCBI taxonomy): domain Eukaryota; kingdom Metazoa; phylum Chordata; class Amphibia; order Caudata; family Salamandridae; genus Calotriton; species Calotriton arnoldi. The sequence goes on from CAWUFW010009545.1 coordinate 65,454, forward strand.
GCGTAGCTCGGGTGCGATGGCCGTGGTGGCCCTGTGGAAGACGTGCAGCGGGCAGGGGTCAGAAGGTGCTCTGGAGTGGATGCTCTTCATTGTCTTTAAGGTGTCTTCTGTGGTGAGAGGGGTCCAGGTGGGAAGGGTCTGTTGGATGGCGTCATTGGGGGAGGGAGTTCCGGCGCTTCCGTGGTCTTGTTTGTCAAAGTTGTCGTACAGCATCTTTATCTTGAGGTGAAAGAAGGCACTGAGTTTGTTGCAGAGGTCTTGGGAGGGAGGGACGTCGGTTGTTTCGCTGTTTGGTTTGGCGAAATCCTGAATGATGGCAAAGAGCTCCTTGGAGTTGTGGGCGTTGGAGAGGATTCTGTCTTGGATGAAGATTTTCCCTGTTGATTTGATGAGTTGGTGGTGTGCTGTGATGGCTGTTTTGTAGTCTGAGGTTGCTTCCAGGGTTTTGCTGTTTCTCCATGTTTTTTCCAGACTTGCAAGGCCTTTCTGCCAAGAACCAGGCAGTAGAGAGAAAAATACCATTGGTCATGTTCTGTGATGTCACAAGCGCAACATGTATCCCTGTAAGGCTTGGGTTTATCAGATAACGTATTTTGGAAGAAACAGAACAGGCCCAGAGAGAGCAGCAAAGATCTAACGCCAGGGATTTGGCATCGGTGGATTTAGAGACTAGGGATTTATTAGAAAAATGGCTAGAAATGTTTTGGTGATGCCGAAAAAGCATACACCCACAGTGCAGCGTGATCTTTTTGTGCCTAAGCCTAGAAAAGCAGACTCAAAGATAAGCAAATCGCAGTAGATGTTTAAGTATTGACAGGGTTGGAAACTAAAGATACCAGTGGGGACAAACCTTTACACTCGGTATCGACTCTCATAAGGGATTGGAGAAAGGGAAAAAACGAACGGTAACAAACGCCATACCCTTTAAAAAGGAGGGGAAGAAAAAGAGTCATCTTGAAGCTGGATTGGCAGCATGGCTGCAAAAAAAGTTTGATGCCTTAAAGTCCTATAGAATATCTTCAAGACTCCAGAAAAGAGACCGAATTATATGATGACCATAGATCAAGATGCTCCCCTGTAACTCCAGACTGACAAGAGGAGCAACAGGATCATTGCTATGATTAAGGTGACGAACCGCAGAAGAAGAGGGCTCACATGAGGAGGAAGATATAAAGTAGGATGTGGAGGCAGACTAACTGGAGGAGGAACCTCACTCCTACCCATCACGACCCTGGTCTCCAGGTATCTCTCAGCAGATTTGGCCACCAACTACAGGATGATAGTGAGAGGCTAATTCACACTTACAAGAACAGTTAGGGAAGATGACAAAGACATCCAAGATTGGTAGACAACCAGAAACACATGTCTAAAATCCTCTCTGTTGCAGACAAGCTATGCACATGCATCATATTAAGGAGGCATGCTTGGCTTAGGATCTCTGGTTACACACCTAAAGTTCAAGCAATATCCTCAACATGCCCTATAAGGAGGACAGGATTTTGGGCAGTGATGGATGAATCCTTGCAGTAAATAAAGAAGGAAAATGACACAGTGAAAGCAATTAGAGCGCTGCAAGCTAGTCTTTTTCAGAAGAGGAACAGCAAGCAACTGCAGACCTATGGGATCACAGCAAATTCACATTGATCAGGAGCACAAGGAGGCCAGAGGTGATACATGTCAGGGGTGTGGAATTTTATAAAATATCTACTTGTCCATGGGGCAGGTTGCTTCATAAATCTACTTGTCCTGTATTAAAATCCACTTGTCCCTTTGGTGCCATGTAGTGCGGCGACAAATTATGGCAGCAATCTCATTATATAAGAGCTCTGTTATAGCCTCTCTGATTATGCCAGGGCTCATACCATAGTAGTGTTTGAATACTTGCAATCCCCTTATGGTACCACGTTTCCGCAGATCTACATACTGGGGCTGAAGGTAGTAGTAAGCAATAGTTCCAGGGTTAGAATGCCCTCTTGAGTCTGTGCAAACCTACTAACTTGCATGTTTTAAGGGTTTTCAACAACGTCTCTAATCTTTTCCCATACTGAGAAATGTTGGAAATTTACTCCTGACAATGGCAGATGTAAACCTTCTTCCAGAGTTGGGAAAAAAAAGTGGTTGGAGGGAAAGTGAACTTGCAAACACTCAGATCTTTGCATGAGCAAAGCTACACAAGCATATTTGCTCATGCTAAAATGCAGTTCACAAATATTTTCTAGGAGTACTATTTCTTGTCCTACTTTTGCAAATTCTTGGGAATTCACGAAAGCCGTATAGCTGCACTTAATGCAAGGACATATACCATGGGTGCACTTTTGAGACTTTCTTTAATAATTGGGCCCTTAATTTCTTCTGGCGTGGACCATGTCTTTTTGCGTTTATTAAAATGATGTCTCTCTCTGTATAGGCTGGCTTCACTGTGAGTGACAGCATTCTGCTCTTTCACAAGGAGCATATCGGCACACAAAGTAGTTTTGTTTAATGCCAGTCACTACTGTGACAATGTGTGCTTTTTGAGACCAAAAACATATTTTGCTTTTGCCACTTTTTGTTATAATGGTGCGGGCCCGGCAGCTCCCACACCAATAAGGTTTTACAAAAACCATGCCAAAACAATTCACACATTGACAAAACTAAAAAGCTGACCACCAATTTCAGACCTACTGGCTTCGCCAATGCTTGTTTATTTTTGTTTCCCATAATCTTATTGAAGCTGGTTACACTGATTTTCCATTATGAATATTTTTGGTAAATTCTAGCATGCATCAACACATGTTACTAAATGATGATGCTGCAAAGAAATGGTACCTGAAAATTTACAGTAGTTTAGCAAAATGTGTTTTTTCCTGCTTTCATATTTTCTGAAAATTTTATTTTGAAAGCAATCTTGCTTTCAAGCTTTTGCAAATATTTGCATCAAATCAGAGAGCATTCTGGGAGCATTATACATAGCCTCATATTGCTAGACTTTGAAAATGTGTGTACGCAATTTTATACTGGAACCACTGTCAGTAGTGTAGTCCGATCTTACAACATTTACTTAGAATGCTCACCCTAATAATAAAGGCTTTCAAATAATGAACCATAAATACAAGTTTAAACAGCATTAACATATGGACAAAAATACTACCTTAACTGCAGACAGTGCCCTTCCCTCATCCATAATGTGGTACTGCAAACTAGCAGCCAAAGAGTTTGTGCTGCAGGGGGTTGGGCCTACTTGTCCCAAGGACAAAATACACATGAAAACTTGTTGCCCTTGACCCCAAACAATATGTCCTGGGCCTCGGGCTATAGGAATTCCACATCCCTGCATGTGTACCTGTCTGGTAGAGGTAAACTCGTTCAGGCAATACCAGAACAGTGTAGATCAGGTGATTAAATCAATATACGCATTGGGATTTTCCGTGAGCATAGAGAAATCCTCCCCTTACTCATTAAAGACAAATGTTTTTGGAGGCAGACCTTGACACTTACAAGGCCAAGAAGTGTGGTGGGGGTAGGATTGGTAGGTGAACAAGCTGGCAGTGCCGTCTTAATTCATCTGCTAAAGGCCTGATCTTTAGCTTGTGAGTGTCTTTCCTAGGGATTCTAAACTGCTGGAGATCAGTTGGGAGCTGGCAAAACACTACTGCCTAACCTGGTGTCAAAGTGAGCGACTCTGTAGCTGAATCCAGAGGTTCTGTGTGCTAGGATGTTTGGCCGAAATTAAGTGGTGCCTTGGCATGCACATATGGAACCTAGAGGTTTGGTGGTGACAACCCTCTGTTTCACTGGCGCAGGGGGTGAGAATACCAATGTCCTGGGAAGCACTGGTCCAATACAATAAACAAGTTTGCAAGACGGGTAAAAGTAGATCTTCGCAAGCGCCGCGGCTATCTCAGTGTTATGGCAGTACCCTTATGATGTGGCCTAGAATACATGTCAAGTTGAGATACATGGTGACAGATGCTGTACTGACTAACTAACTGCACCCATTATTGCTGATTCAATGGATGAGAGATCAGTTATGCAGACAGTGTATATCTGGTGGTGCACTGGTACTTCTGGAGAGGCTTGTTTACTGGTCCCAACTGGATGGAATGTTGTAGTGAAATATTAAGATGGGCGCTTCCCTAAATATCGGGGCTGATAGAAGGAGGCTCAAGGAAGACTTTTTAACCTACATGGCTTTCAGTCGAACAAAGGCAAAAGTTCAACAGCTGTGGCGCGTAGTGATGTTTCTGGCCTTTCCCCAGGTGAGGTGACACTCCTACATTCTATCAATAATATGCATACAGAACTAGCCAAAAAGACTACCAGTATTGAGAAGGTTGTGAAGGAAACAGGAGATAAATTGGAAGGATTGACAAACAGAGTGACAGAGGTTGAGAGGGAACGTGATGCTGTGAAAAAGAGGATGCAAGTTTTGGAGGAACATTAACATACAATACCGTAGACTTTGGGAGGAGCTAAGTGGTTTCAAAACCAATGCGATTGAAGTTGTCTCCCTTTTGGAATCTAATATTGAGCAACTTGACGATCAATGCAGAGGTACACAAATGAGAGAGTTGGGGCTTCTAGTGAATGTCAGGAAAGCTTCACTAAAAGGTGCTATATGAGGTTTTTGGTGAGCTCCTAGGCATGGATGCAGAGGTGCTGCAGCATGCTGTGGCAGATGTATAAAGGGTACAACAAAAATGTCAAGGTACAACATCGAAGCTGCAGAAAACGCTGCTGGTTACCCTCTTAGCAATGAAATGGACAAACAGAGCTGCATTTCCTCTACGAGAGCTATTGGCTTTGCCAATGTTTTATCCATGTTGTACACCAGCATGGTTGTTTTTCAGTATGTCTAAAAGTTTAGTGGCATAGAGGAGAAGGGCGTGTAGTGTGGTAGAGTGTCGTAGAGTGGAATGGTGAAGAGTGGAGTAGTGTTGTGTATTGTAGTGGAGTGGTGTACAGTCAAGTAGAGTAGAATGGACTTGGTGTAGAGTGGACTGAAGTAGAGTGCAATGGGGCAGAGTGGAGTGGTGTAAAGTGCAGCAGCGTTCAATGTAGTGTCGTACATTAGAATGTTGCATAGTAGAGTGCTGCTGTGCAGAGTATAGTGGCATAAAATACAGTGGGTAGAGTTCAGTGGTGCAGAGTAGAGTGGTGGAGAGTAGTATATAGTGCTGTAGATGGAGTGCTGCACAGTGTAGTTTCGTGGTGCATAGTAGAGTGGCGTAGAGTGCTTTAGCATAGAATGCAGTAGTGCAGAGTAGAGTGGCGTAGAGTGCAGTTTTGCAAAGTATAGTGTTGTTGAGTGCAGTAGTCTAGAGTGATATAGAGTAGAGTGCAGTGGTATAAAGAAGAGTGGACTGGTGTAGGGTGCATTGGCGTAGAGTGTTGCAGAGTAGAATGACTTAAAGTGCAGCAGCATAGAATTCATCGGTGTAGAATGCAGTGGCATCGATTAGAGTGGTGCATAGTAGAGTGCAGTGGCGTAGAGTGGTGCAGACTGGGGTGGAGTGATGCAGAGTGCAGTGATGCAGAGTCTAGTAGCATAGAGTGCAGTAGTGCAGAGTAGAGTGGCATAGAGTTCAGTGTCGGAGAGCGCAGTGTAGTAAAGTGTCTTAGAGTGCATTGGCGTAGTGGCATAGAGTACCGTGGTACAGAGTAGAGTTTGTGATGTGTGCAATAGTGTATAGTGCAGTGGCAAAGAATGGAGTGGCGCAGAGTGGAGGAGAGTGCAATGACGTAGAGTAGATTGTTTCAGAGTAGATCGAAGTGGCATAGAGTGAAGTGGTGCAGGGTAGAGTGTAGTGGCTTAGAGTGTGATGGCGTAGAGTAAAGTGGTGTAGAGTGCAGTGGTATAGAGTAGTTTTGAGTGGTGTACATGGGATTGGCATACAGTGCAGAGGCTTAGAGTTGAGTGTTGCAGAGTAAAGTACATTGGAGTAGACGGCAGTGGCGTAGAGTGGAGTTGTGCAGCGTAGATTGGAGTGGCAAAGGGTGTATTGGTGTAGAGTAGAGTGCAGTGGCGTGGAGTGATGCAGAGTAGAATGGAGTCCGCATGGTGTGGTAGCACACAGCATTACAGCCAACACATTTTCGATTGAAATTACCATTATATTTGCACTGCATCAGTTTTTCTAATAAAACTACACAGCGCACAAACGATAATGTGTGAAAATTGCGTCACCTAGTGTATTGATTTGTTTTGATCATATTAAAGTATTCCTATCCAACACACTTCAGAATTAACAAAAATTGTGCCTCATTTATGCATTCATAATTGTGATATATTCTGAAATATTTGCACAGTTCACTTAAATGTTGTTGTGTTGAAGTCCAAGAAAGAAAAGTGAACACCAAGCCTCTTTGGAAGACAGAGCCTGGCTTTGACCTGTCTTTGAATGCTCAACAAATGTGAGTTACAATTCACAAAGCCAGTGGTAAGCAACGGGCAGAATGCATTTCCAAGAAAGCTTTCTGAATGCCCTCAAGTTTTGCTGTTTGGTAGGCTTCAACCTAAAAAGGGCAGAGGGATGGGGGAGGACAGACTCCTTCTCTTTCCTGATATCAGCCCCAGTACGCTAGCCAGAAAGAGGGGTTTTTAATAGGGATGAAACAAAGAGTGTGGCAGCAAAAGCAATCACAGTTTTGTTGGACTAACCAGTGCAATTTCAAGTTTGTTTGGCTGAGAAGAGATGTGTCTTCTCTCAGGTGGGCTCCTCCAGGGGCCTCTGGGAAACCTTTTGGCCTTAACACCTTTTTGCGAAAACCCACACTTCACTCCTGCCTTCCTCAAACAACTAATATGGATACATAAATCTGATAGAGACTTCCAGCTGCAGATTCCTTACCTTTGAATTTCCCAGGCGTCCAGTTGTATCCGGAAACATTTGCGTGAGCAGTAGCCCTTGGGCGCGCTGTCGGGTGGCTCCATTTGGCTCTGTGTGATGTCGGCGTCGTTGGCATCAGTTATGATGTCGCAGTCACTACATAGGCGCCACTCAGGCGTGCGGAGGTCATTTAATTTATTTCCGTGCCAGTTAAGCGCCAATTCGGAAAGAGCTACCCCTCTGTCGCTTTTTGACCGTTTTTTTAAAACTTTTTGTCAACTTCTTTTTTTATTAAGTGTGTCAAGGATGTCTTCTAGAAAGACAGGGTTCAAACTGTGTGGCGCCATGTCGGTAACCAACCACGACCTCGTCTATCTCTGGTGTCTTGAGCATGATCACAACTCAGTCATGCTCTGACAGCATGGCCATGCCTTGGAAGGCCTTGCGGGAGCAGGCTATGAAGCTCCTTGCGGCGCAGTGACATGGCGCCACACAGTTTGAACCCTGTCCAAGCGGACTTAATCTTTTCCTCTATTGTCGTCTTTCGACGAGCGAGGTAAGGAGCACCGGCGCTCTAGGCACAGTTCTGCGGAGCCGGTTCCAGGGTCGACTTCGCCCTCCCCTCCCGGTTTCCGGGAGCTGAAGCGACCGCTGCTCAAATAAAACGCAACCTTCCCCAGTGTCGGACCTGAACTCTGTACCTTCGGCGCCACTGGTGCCCACCGGTGGAGCCAGCCTCATCCTTATCCCTTATGACAAGGAGTCAGAGCGTCGTCGCTCGACGCCAACTCTGGTGCCGGTAGAACACAGAGGTTCTATGTTGTCGCCTGAACATTTTCAGGCATGGGAGGGGTCTATGGGCCCTTTGGAACACCAGAATGCGTCTGTGGATCAGATGGACTGGTATGAGGAACCTGGGGAAGCCAGTGGACTGGATACATCCCCAGATACTTTCCTCTCTCCACTAATGATGGCTACGAAGGAGGGAGCTTCTTATGCCATGGTGGTAAGGAGAGCAGCTGAGGTCCTTGGACTGGAGTTGCCCTTTGTGTAGACCAGGGCTAATATCCTGACCGAAGTGCTTCAGCCTGGGGCTTCCACCTCTGAACCCCTACTACCCTTTAATGAGGCACTGACGGATGTCCTACTAGGCATGGGGTCCAAGCCTACCACGGGGGCTCCTGTGAATAGTGCAATTGCACGCAAAAGCCTGGCACTGCTGTCAGTGAATACTGCGTGCTTATTGGGCCGTTTCTCCCACTCTCTTTGGGAGATGGTTGAGGAAGTGCTGCCACAGGTCCCGAAGGAGGCCGGGCTGTACTCTCTCAGATGGTTAGGGATGGGAGAGACGCTGCAAAATTCACTATTAGGTGTGCACAATGCTGGGCACAATGGGCGCCCGGAGACCTAGGTCCAGTAAAAATACGGTGGCAAAAATGAGGCGCAAAAGGAAAAAAAAACAGGGCAAGACCACCCTAGGGCTGACAGGTCTAACAGCTTGTATTCGTCCTCTTTTAAAAAAACCTAAGTTGGACCCCCTGGAGGAGAAAAACTATCGTCCCATCTCCTGTCTGCCTCTACCTGCCAAAATTCTGGAGAAGGCTCGCTGTGATGATGGGGTTTTGGACCCCATTGCCACAATGGTCATGGCCTGCTTGCATCGTGATCGCCGGGATGACGTCGCGGGCAGTACTTAGGCGCCGCCCCTGCGCGCTGACGTCAGTTCTTCTTTTTCCGCGCCAGTAAGCGCAGATCCGGGAAGAGCAGTGCCCTAGTCACTTTTTGACTATCTTTTTGTGAAATTTTTCACTGTTTTCTTCAACGAGTCTTCACGACTCCTAAGGTGTCGTAGGGATGCCCGGCTTTAAGCCCTGCGAGGAATGTGGTCGTATGATGTCCATCACGGACCCCCACCTCGAGTGTCTCTTCTGTCTCGGCCGAGACCACGACACGAAGTCGTGCCCTGACTGCCGGAAACTTCATCCGAAGGCTTTGCGAGAGCGGTCTCGAAAGCTCCTTGAAGTCCGGCAGTCGGCTCCGCGCCGCACCAAGCCCCGGTCCCGGGAGAGGTCGAGGGGCCGGACGCGGAGTCCCCGCCGTTCGTCGGAATCCAAGTCTTCGCGCTCCTCCGGTAAGTCGAAGCACAAGAAGTCTAAGCGGCGTCATCGCTCTAAGACTTCGCCTCGCCGGTCGCGCGACTCGGCTGAGGTCCCTGTCGGCACCGTCCCCGCCCCCGCGGCCCCGGACGTGCCTGTCGAGCTGCCCCCGCATTACCCGTCCTACCCGGGTTCGGGGCGACTCCGGCTGAAATACAGAAATTCCTGTCGGCCATGGCCCGCCTCTTCGGGCCTCAAGGTCCCTCCGGTGCGCCTTCGGGCCCCGCGGGCCCTGATGGGGTTGCTCCGGCGTCGCCATCGACTCCGGTCCCGGCGTCGCCTGTCCCACCAGCCTTCGTCCCGGCCTCGGCTCCGGCCCCGGCCTCGACCCCGGTTCCGGTGGTGCCGCAACCCCCATCGACGCCGGTTGACCTAACCACGCCTCCGCCGACGCCGATGTCCCCGGTGCCGTTTACGACGCCGTCCGGGGCTCCGGGCGGCGTTGTTCCCCGGTTCTCCCCGGGTTCGGACATGGAGCCGGACCGGCGTCGCCCGACGCCGGTTCTGGCGCCGATGAGACCTTGGGTCCCTTATGTCCCTCCTCCTCCATATTTTCGACCTGAGGAGGACCAGGAGAGCTGGGAGGGGTCTGACGACCCTCTCACACAACAGTGCGAGTTTGACCCGGACTGGGTTGAGGAACTTGGGGATGCCAGTGGGCTGGATACCTCCCCCGACTCTGGCATGCTGTCTCCTCCCGTGGCAACGGAGGAGGGGGCTAATTTTGCAACGGTGTTGCGTAGAGCTGCTGGAGCCTTAAATCTCCAGTTGCCTACAGTGGCCGTCAGGACTAACCTCCTGACTGAAGTGCTTCAGCCGGCGGCCTCCTCTTCGGAGCCTGTGCTGCCGTTCAACGATGCACTCACTGACGTTCTTTGGGTGCCTGGTCCAAACCCACCACAGGGGCTCCTGTGGATAGGAACGTGGCCCGACGCCATCGCCCGGCTCCGGGCGACCCCCTGTTTCTCTCCCAACACCCCACCCCTGAGAGCTTGGTTGTCCAAGCCTCTGCCTCCCAAACAGCCTTCCCTACCGCCCCTCCGGATAGGGAATCCAAGCGCCTGGATCACTTTGGGAAGAAGGCTTTCTCTTCCTCCAGTGCTGGCTTGCGGTCTGTTAATACCGCTTGTCTCTTGGGCCGATACACCCACTCCCTGTGGGATTCGGTGGCTGATGTTTTGCCGCAGTGTTCTGAGGAGGTCCAGACACTGCTTACCCGCGCTATTGCGGAAGGGCGTGATGCGGCTAAATATACCATCCGCTGTGGCCTTGATACCGCCGACTCGCTGGGCAGATCGCTTGCAACGACGGTGGCGCTGCGTCGCCACGCCTGGCTGAGAACCACTGGTTTTTCAGGGGATGTCCAGAATACTCTCATGGACATGCCCTTTGATGGAGTCGGTCTTTTTGGTTCGAAGGCAGACCATGCGCTGGAGCGTTTCAAGGACTCACGGGCTACTGCTAAGTCCCTGGGCCTTGCTGTTGTGCGCCCTCCGCAAACGTCTGCTTTTCGCCCCTTTCGTGGCCACGGAAGGGGCGCCCAGTCACGTCCACAGCCCGGCCAACGGCCCGCGCAGCAAGCGCCTTCGCGTGGCCGAGGACGTGGATACCGCCGTGGCGGTTCGGGCAACCAGCGTGCGGGTCAGGCCACCACCTCCAACCCGTCCGCGGCCTCCAAGCCCTCCTAGTCCCTCCTTTCAGGTGCACAGCACGCCAGTCGAGGGCAGGGTCCGCCATCACCTTCACCACTGGCGTCCCATCACCTCGGACAAGTGGGTCTTGGACATTGTCCGAAGGGGCTACTCCCTCCCCTTCGAGACCACCCCCCAGCCATGCCACCTCAATTCCACCGCATGTCAGGGGATCACTTGGTGCTTCTACAGAAGGAAGTCACGGCCCTCTTGGCCAAGAGGGCCATCGAGCATGTTCCGACCCCAGAAGTAGGGCGTGGTTGCTACTCCCACTACTTTCTGGTGCCCAAAAGGACAAGGAGGACATGCGTCCTATCTTGGACCTCCGGAACGTCAATCGCTTCCTCCGGAAGGAGAAGTTCAAGATGCTCACCCTAGCTCAGGTCTTGACTGCCCTCGACCCCGGAGACTGGTTGGTAGCGTTGGACTTGCAGGACGCCTATTTCCACATCCCCGTCCTGCCAGCCCACCGGCGTTACCTTCGGTTCACGGTAGGCCTCGAGCATTTTCAGTTCACCGTGCTCCCTTTGGCCTTACCAGTGCCCCTCGGGTGTTCACGAAAGTGATGGCGGTGGTCGCAGCTCATCTGCGCCGGGCAGGGGTTTCAGTCTTCCCCTACCTCGACGACTGGCTGCTGAAGGCGGGCTCGTCCCAGGCAGTCGTCTCCCACCTCCAGAATACGGCCGAACTCCTGCACTCGCTGGGGTTCTCCATCAATGTGCCAAAGTCGCATCTGATTCCTTCTCCACAGCTCCTTTTCATCGGAGCAGTTCTGGACACGACGCAGTTTCGGGCCTATCCTCCCGAACGGCGAGTCCGGGATATTCAGGCTATGATTCCGATCTTTCAGCCTTTATCCTGGGTTTCGGTACGGATGACCCTGAGGCTGCTGGGCCTCATGGCCTCCTGCATCCTGCTGGTCACTCATGCCAGATGGCATATGCGGGCTCTGCAGTGGGACCTGAAGTTCCAGTGGGCGCAGCACCAGGGCGACCTGTCCGATCACGTCCAGATCTCGGAGGGGACTGCAAAACAGTTGCAGTGGTGGCTCTCGAACCGGCAATGGGTCATGGGCAGATCCTCTCCCTTCCCCAGCCAGAGCACACAGTTGTGACGGACGCGTCCCTTCTGGGATGGGGCGGTCACATGGGAGAGGCGGAGATCAGAGGCCTCTGGTCTCCGGCGGAGTCCCGGCTCCATATCAACCTTCTGGAGCTCCGGGCGATCCGACTTGCACTCAAGGCGTTCCTTCCCTTTGTCAAAGGGAAGGTAGTGCAGGTGTTCACAGACAACACCACCGCCATGTGGTACTGCAACAAACAAGGCGGGGTGGGGTCGTGGACCCTTTGTCAGGAGGCTCTGCGCCTCTGGACATGGCTGGAACATCAGGGCATGTTCCTGGTGGTTCAACACCTGGCAGGTTCCCTGAACGCCAAGGCGGACGAACTCAGCCGCAGGTGCATGATGGATCACGAATGGCGTCTTCACTCGGAAGTGGCGCAAGGACTCTTTCTACAGTGGGGAGAGCCTTGGTTAGATCTATTCGCCACCGAAGAGAACGCGCAATGTCATCAGTTCTGCGCGTTGGAATTTCCAAGGCGGCACTCGCTCGGCGACGCTTTTCGTCACGAGTGGAGTTGCGGTCTATTGTACGCCTTTCCGCCTATACCACTTCTACCCAGAGTGTTGAAGAAGATTCGGCACGACCGGGCCCAAGTCATTCTTGTGGCTCCGGACTGGGCTCGAAGAGTTTGGTATCCCGAGCTACTCAATATGAGCGTAGATCCCCGATCCGTCTGCCTCTTCGGGAGGATCTTCTGTCGCAGCAGCAGGGGAGGGTCCTCCACCCGAACCTGTCCAGTCTACACCTGCTTGCGTGGAGATTGAGCGGCGGCAGTTGATTCCTTTCGACTTGCCTCCCGAAGTTTGTGATGTGATTCTGGCAGCCAGGCGTCCCTCCACTAAGGTGGTATACGCCTGCAGGTGGAACAAATTTGTGGCATGGTGCACAGCAAAGGCTGTGAATCCCCTTTCTGCCCCTCTTTCTGAGGTCCTTCTGTTCCTTCTCTCTCTGGCCCAACAGGGTTCTGCCCTGGGTACCATCAAGGGTTATCTTTGTGCTATCTCGGCCTTCCTCAGGCTCCCTGATCAGCCCTCCCTTTTCAAGTCCCCTGTTGTTAACAGGTTCTTAAAAGGCATTACTCACCTCTTCCCTCCTGTTCCGTTTGTGATGCCTCAGTGGGACTTGAACTTGGTTCTTACCTTTTAATGTGCGCTCCCTTTGAGCCTCTACATAACTGTCCTCTTCGTCTTCTGACTCTGAAGACAGCCTTTCTGGTGGCCATCACCTCCGCTCGGCGGGTGAGTGAGCTCCAGGCTCTATCTTGCAAACCTCCCTTTCTGTCTGTTCATCCAGACAAGGTTGTTCTTCGGACGCGTCCGTCCTTCTTGCCAAAGGTGGTTACTGCTTTCCACATTGGGCAGACCATCACTTTGCCCACCTTCTTTCCGCCTCCGCATCCTTCCAGAGAGGAAGAGAGGCTCCACCGTCTGGACCCAAAACGTGCGCTCTCTTTCTATATTGACCGCACAAAACACTTCCGGGTGGATGACCAGCTCTTTGTTGGCTACGTGGGCGCCAAAAAGGTCGGGCGGTGCACAAGAGGACCATCTCCCGCTGGGTTACCTTGTGCATCAAGACCTGCTATTCTTTGGCTAAAAGGAGCCTCCTGTTGGGCTGCGTGCCCATTCCACCAGGGCAACGGCTGCTACCACGGCCTTGGGCCGCGGTGTTCCGCTGCCGGTTATCTGTCAGGCAGCTACGTGGGCCTCGCTGCACACGTTTACAAAGCATTACTGCCTTGACAGTCAGGTCCGGAGGGACGGCTTCTTTGGCCGTTCTGTCCTCCAGGACTTCCTTGTCTGATCTTTGTTCGCAGACCCACCACCGGGGTTGGTATTGCTGGGGTATCTATTCTAAGGTAAGGAATCTGTCACTAACGTGTCTCTTTCAGATGCACAAGTTACTAACTTGTGTAACGATATATCTGTAAGAGACAGTAGTTAGTGACAGATTCCTTACCGCCCCACCCATCCTCCCCGTTCTGCGAACTGATTTCTAGGGTTAAGGACATCCCTTTCAGGGCCCTAGTATTTTTCAGACACCTATGTCAGCTTCTTGCATGGCTCTGCGTTCCTGGCGCGGAAAGTCGTGTACAGAACTGACGTCAGCGCGCAGGGGCGGCGCCTAAGTACTGCCCGCGACGTCATCCCGGCGATCACGACGCCGACGACAGACGCGGAGCCGCACGACGCCGCCTACCGACGCGCAAGGGTACTGCTACGCAAAAAACTTTCCGGATCCAGCCTGACGCCTGGGGATATTCTAAGGTAAGGAATCTGTCACTAACTACTGTCTCTTACAGATATATCGTTACACAAGTTAGTAACTTGTGCAGTGGGACCTTAATTTGGTCCTCACTTTCCTGATGTGCGCTCCTTTCGAGCCTTTACATAGTTGTCTCCTTCAGCTGCTTACCATTAAGACAGCCTTTCTGGTGGCAATAACATCTGCCGGGAGTGAGTTGAAAGCATTGTCATCCAAGCCTCCCTACATGTCTTTTGTGGACAAAGTGGTACTTCTTACCCGTGCTTCATTTTTGCCTAAGGTGACCCCATACCATCTGGGTCAGTCATTCACACTGCCCACCTTTTTTGCTCCCCCGCATCCCTCTAAGGAGGAGCGTCTGGACCCAAAAAGAGCGTTGTTGTTCTACCTTGACCGTACAAAAGAGTTCTGGCTGGATGACCAACTCTTTGTGAGGTACATGGGAGCTAACAAAGGTCGGGCAGTGCAGAAATGGACCATTTCTTGCTAGGTCATTCCCTGAGGGAAAGGCTGGCTCGGGGTGTCCCAGTCCTGGACATCTGCTCGGCAGCAACGTGGGTGTCTCTGCACACCTTTGCCAAGCACTACTCCCTGGATAGTCAGGCCAGCAGGTACGCACATTTTGCCTGTTCGCTCCTGCAGGACTTTTTAGTATGAGCAATTTATCCTCAGCCCACTGCCAGAATGGTATGGCTTGGGTATCTATTCAATAGTAAGGAATCTGCAGCTAGAAGTCTCTCAGATGAACAAGTTACTTACCTTCAGTAACGTATTATCTTGTAGGGACAATATCTAGCTGCAGATTCCTTACAGACCCACTCATGCCTCCCCGCTCTGAGGAATTATTTGTTAGGGCTATGGTTACTCCCTTTTTCAGGGCCCCCTAGTTTTGGCACACAATCAAGTCAGTCACTTCATGGCTTTGCGCTTCTGGTGTGGAAAAGTGAAAGGTACTGACGTTTGCACGCCTGGGTGGCGCCTATAAAGGTGACCGGGACGTCATAGCCGACGGCGTCACACTGAGCCGAATGAAACCACAAGACGGCACGCACAAGGGGCACTGCTCACGCAAAAGTTTCCGGATTCAGCCTGACGCCTGGTAAATTCAAAGGTAAGGAATCTGCAGCTAGATATTGTCTCTATCAAATAATGCGTTACCGAAGGTAAGTAACTTGTTCTTTATGCGCAGCATATGAATCCAAAAGAGATTTAAGTCTCAAAAGGTTCAAGTTACTTACCTGTTGCAGTAGTTTTGCAGCTTGAAGATACTCTGGATTCGCATGTGACCCTCACACTTGCCCAGTTAAGAAGGGAGCGGAAAATCTTAAAGAAGCAAAACTTGACAATAAAGAATAAACGGGGAAACTGCTTTTACAACAATGGCTTTAAGCAAGCGTGCCGTTTCCCCACAAGCTGAACAACACATGCCTTAGCCACGCATATGCATGGTTAAGGCAGTCGGCGTTCTAGCTGTCCAAGCGGGTGGGGAGAGGAACCAGAAAGGCGGACCTGTAGGAAAGACAGGACGCGGCGAGGTAAGTTGGGCTGGGACTGGGGGGCTCCCTATCACTTCCCCCTGATTATTCATCACCTGTCGGGGGAAGATTACAACATTTCTCCCCCATTTGGCAATCAATAGAATCAGATAAATGGGTGTTGGACATTATCCAACATGGTTATTGCCTGGAGCTCACAAGCAACCCTCCCAATATTCCACCTCTTATTCACAGACTGTTTAGAACACCAAAATGTGCTCAAACAAGAAGTACAAGCTCTTCTAACAAAAGAAGCTATAGAACCTGTCCCAATATAACAACAAGGATCAGGGGTATATATTCACTATGCTTCCTAATTCCCAAAAAGGGCAGTTCATTAAGGCCAATCTTGGATCTCAGACCATTAAACCTATACATATTATCAGAACACTTCCATATGGTCACACTGCAACAGGTACTTCCTCTTTTACAGCAAGGCGACTTTATGTCAAAACTAGACTTAAAGGACGCATACTTTCATATACCCATTCACCCAGCACATCGCAAATATCTCAGATTTTTTATAGGAAAAACTCATTATCAATTCAAAGTACTTCCATTTGGAGTAACAACTGCACCCAGAGTGTTCACCAAATGCCTTGCAGTGGTAACAGCACATCTCTACGAAGACAACAAATCCATGTCTTCCCATACCTAGACGATTGGCTCATAAAAGCCAACACACATTCCAAATGTGTGCAACACACACAAACTACCATAAACCTTCTACATCCGTTGGGATTTACAGTCAATGAATGCACAAAAATCACAAACTTCAAACCACTCAAATACAACCATATCTTAGAGCCATTCTAAACACTCAAATGGCGCTAGCATATCCCAATGCAGCCAGGATTCACTATTTTCAAACATTGTTATTCCAGTTTCAAAACAACCAGTATCTACCTGTCAGAACTTTCATGCAGTTACTGGGGATGATGGCGTCATGCATTGCCGTAGTGCCTCATGCAAGACTAAACATGCGTCCTCTACAAGAATGCTTAGCACGTCAGTGGAATCAATCACAGGGTCAGGTAACAGATCTAGTGTTTGTAGACAGCCACACTCATCGCTCTCTGCATTGGTGGAACACACAAAATGTATCGAAAGGGCGGCCCTTTATCGACCCTATTCCACAAGTCGTGCTCACAACAGACGCATCACTCGCAGGGTGTGGAGCACATTTACAACATTCAACAGTTCAGGGTCTTTGGAATGCCACCCAACAGAACCATCACATCAACTACCTAGAACTGCAAGCAGTTCAGCTCGCATTAAAAGCATTTCCACCTCATCTGATAGGGAACATTGTCCTAGTCCGGACATACAATATAACAACTATGTACAAAAACAGGGGGGGGACACTCTCTGCAACTGTCACGCCTCTCTCAGACCATTTGGCTTTACTGGCACATCACCTTCCAGGGACAGACAACATCTTTGCCGACCTCCTCAGCAGAATGAGGCAACAAGTACACGAATGGGAACTTCACCCACAAGTTCTCCTTCCGTACTTCGCCTCCAGGTTCCCACATCCTCTATCCAAAGGCAATGCCCTATGGATAAACTGGTCAGGGATATTTGCTTACGCTTTTCCGCCTCTCCCTCTCCTTCCATTTCTGGTTCGGAAACTCAGGCACACATCTCTCACACTGATTCTGGTGGCTCCCACATGGGCTCGTCAACCATGGTTCACCACACTATTAGAACTCTCAATAGTTACAACCAGAAGCTTCACATAACTATTTATCTTTTGCATCTACAGCGAGTTGGCTTAGCCTACTCATCCATTCGACTACACCTTGCAGCAGTAGCTGCATATCTTCAAAACAGACAACATTTATCCTTATTCAAAGTTCCAGTAATTAAAGCCTTTATGGAAGGCCTTAAAAGAATATTACCACCCAGGGTACCACCTGCAGCTGTCTGGAACCTTAACATTGTTCTCACAAGGCTTATGGGTCCACCTTTTGAACCTTTACACAATTGTTCATTACAATTTCTTTCATGGAAGGTTGCCTTTCTAATTGCTATCACTTCACTAAAGGGTGTTGGTGAGCTACAGGCATTAACTTTAGAAGAACCTTACTTTCAACTTCATAAAGACAGAATAGTTCTTCATACAAACCCAAAATTCCTTCCAAAAGTGGTCTCTGTTTTTCATATTAACCAATCAGTTGAGTTACTTGTGTTCTTCCCTCAACCTGATTCAGTAGCAGAAAGAGCTCTACATACACTTGATGTCAAAAGAGCATTATTATATTATATCGATAGGACAAAAGATTTTCACAAAATAACTTTTTGTTGCCTTTGCTCCACCTCATAAAGGAAATCCTATCTCTGAATCCAGTATTTCTAGGTGGATTGTTAAATGTATTCAGACATGCTATGTTAAAGCTTGCGGCACTTGGCAATTTGACACTGAGCAACAGATATTTATATTTAGCTAAATAAATGATACTCTTGTTATCGACCTCAAAAAGATGAAGGCCTGAGTGGTCGTACTGGGATTCTAATCTGTAACCATGAGCTCAAATACAGATTCACGGAGTAGATGCATCAGTCCTCTCAGTCTCCAGATTCTAATCATGCCACAGAACGCTGTCTTTTCAGCACAGAGCTTTCATTAGTATCAAAAATGGCTTTCTGATGGTTCACTTCAATTGAACCAATTGCACCCACAAACCTGAAGACACTGATTTATAAAAGGGGTGCCAGGACTGGAAAGCTTTGCTCCAATGGTGTGGCATTGAGCCATCTCATGAACTTTTCTGGGTGGGGCTTAAAAGCAGCTATAAACGCTGGGCTCCACTCACCCGGAAAGACTGAAAGATGCTCTTCTCTGCAAACACAACCTTAGTCAGGGGTATAACTAAACGGTGCAATTACAGCCAGAGGAATGAAAGTCTGGCTCTTGATGAAGACAACAGCAAAGGAATGCTGGATGCAGGTGATGAACTTATCTAACGCACCTATTAAACCTTCCACTGGCACTCGCAGGCTCGACTCTGACACTTAACTGAACTAGAGACACAATTTTGCTTTGCCAAGAGTACAGCTGTCATGTTGCCACTTTCTTTATTGATAACATGACGTTTTCCGGCAGTACGGCAACTGCATAGATTTTTAGTGGGCTGGCAGAGTGAGAAACAGTAATACTGATCCCAAACACGATTTATGCCCAACAGTTGTTTGTGGAAAAGTCTAGACCAAACCACGACTTGACAGGATAATGCATTGCACTAGAATTTAGATTCCTTTCACTCTGCCACACTTGCTTCTCCTCATTAACATTGCACATCCAGCCTTTTTTATGGCGCTTTGTCTACCTAAATGCAGTTTCTAGTGTTCATTCTACATGTATGTATTGTAAAAGTGTGGTTGTTCGGGGTAACCTCAATTCAGAGGTGCACAAGAGTGTCGTGTCACTTGAGTTGTGTACCTCCAAACGGGTCTGCGTGCATCCAAGCACGCCATACCTTTACACCATCAAGTTGCGTGTAATCTTCCAAGTGGTCCTACGCTGCCTTCGTAAGTTGTTTCTCACTCTGCCAGCCAGCTAGAAATCTAGGCACTTGCTTTACATCCCTGGCTAGTGACTTTCTTTCAGCTGGTGGGTTCGGAAGCGACTCCAGCAGACGGCCAAATAGTCTTTTAGTAGACCGAGAGGAACGCAAAGATGCTAAAAATCATCAAAGGAGACTCCCACAAGGATGCAACACGACACTGGACGACCATTCCCTTGAAAAATACTTTTTTTCAGTGGGCTGCGATCAGGTCGGAGGTAGCAAGTTTTCTGCGGAGATTGTTTCCTACCAACACAATTTTGTAAAACTGGATCGTGGAAAATTCTCCATTTAACTTCTGTCCCAATTGCCATAAAATATTGCTACGAATAAGGAGCATCTGGTTTGCAGTATTTGTCTTCGAAAAGACTATAAGTGGAAGGATTGTTAATGCCTGCTCCCTCTTTAAACCCAAAACTTAAAAAATAAAATGGGGAATGTATTGATTGGCTCAGAAATATATAAAGATATAGAAATGTTTTGTGAATCGATGGCAAAATCTATCTAACAGCCATCTATGAAAGGCATGGAAGAATTGGAGGTAACTGAGAACTCTTGTAAGGAGTAAAATTTCTATAAGTAGTCCCTAAAACAAAGGTTGTAATACCCCGGTTACTTACTGGTAATCTTCATTACTCCCGAGTTCTGGTCTTACTGGATGCAGTCCTGATTTGCGCCCTCCCACCCGGGCTTGGCAGTTCACTATTTCCTGTTTTACGGTTATCTTTTTAGCGTGGTATGTTACAGGAAGTGCTTCGTTAGTTCCTCCCTTTTGTGGTGGCTCCTAGGTAATGGGAGCCATCTTGGGGGAACATTTTTGGTTTCAGCTAGGGAATTGGTTCTGCTAGAAAGGAGAAGCATCTCATGCGTAAGGACTGCATCCAGGAAGACAAATAAGGAGGTTATGTATTTTTTTTGTTCTCAGCTCTCTCAAGACCATACTTTACCAGCAGCCCAGGCAGGGTGCCGTAGAGTTGCCAGTGTCCTGCCAGGGAGCTGTCCCTCAACAGGATCGCGGGCTGTAGCATATTAACCAACAATTTAACCTTAAGCTCAGCAGTCTCGAAATTCACCAAGCACAGCATGTAATTTGGAGAGCTATGTATCATCCCCGGTTGGTGCATAGTGTCGTTCAGTGTCCTGAAACATTGGATTCTAGCATGTCTAGTCTGCCCCAGAGTGATTTTGGAACTCTCAACTTATTAGCTATGCAGATTCTCCTGATTGTAAGACTTACAAACCTCCTATAGTAGTCCATGACTGGAGACCGACCCTGTATTGACTTGGAAATACTGTATCTAAAAGTTCTTCTGGGGGGAATCACCCTAATTTAATTTGGGATTTTATTGCAGGCATTTCTAGGTCCAATGTGACCGGAGATGGTCCGACAGGGTGTGCAGTAGGTGCACACCGGTTCGCAACCCCATCGCATGGACTGATGGGTAGTACAAAAACTCAGTAGGTGGGGGTCTCTTTTCCTCCATACATCGACTAAATATTTGTTTTCTATTAATTGCAAGATCCTTTTGTCCCTTGCAGACAATCTCTTTGTGGTGTGTACATCTGTGTAGTGTCATTCAAAATATGCCCCACAAAAGGGCACGTTGGTCCAGTTTCTGGCATAGGGAGTATAATTCTGAGTAAAACTGTGGACTATCGGTTTGGGCCATAGATATACATAAATTTGACAGACAACTAATCTAGTGTGCCAAGTACTATTATGAACCTACCTATTGAGTCTGCCACTGTCTTTGCGTGCTAAAACAGTATGCCCCAGTGCATTCATATGGCCACCCTCCTGGTGTGAGCAACTTGTTAGTCCTAGTCTTTTGTGTAAGTTATGTGAACTTTTCCTAAAGATAGGCTATGTTGATCTTATGTCGATCCAAATATGCTTAGACCTTCCTAACTTTGTGTGCATTATTTGGCCCTTTTGATTTCAGGATATTATTCAGAGTTGTAATCGCTACTGTGTAGCTGTTATACAGTGACTGCTCTAGTATAATGATATTAAGTGAGTACAGACTGTGACAGTGGGTTGAGCTAAAAACAAAAACAGTGACATGTTTTAATAAACACCCCCACCTCCCACATTGCTTTTCCCAACTTGAAGCAAAGTGTTCCTCCCCCAGCACAAACAATTACTTGTGGCATAACCATGGCCACTGAGTAAAGAATGAAGCTTATTGAGCATGTGGCTACGAGTGACGTACTCTACTCCACTGGCTGTTATGCTGTGGTGGCCAAATGTATGTTATTTCGGTAGGCCTACCACCATTCCATTATAGTGATATCTACCTTCATCGCATTCCCCAGCATCTCTGGATTGTTATGTTTCATATCGGTGCCCCAATATAGGCTCAAGTAGTTACCTAACCTTTCACCTATATTCTCCCCTACCATTACACTACATAACGGTTCTTGGGACTGACCTTTTACCTAATTACGGTACTGCTTACAGGACGTAGGGTTTTCCCTGGAAACTAGCCTCATTCATTATACATGAGGATTCTTGGAACCTCAGCAGGACCACCATCTCCTGCATAATAACTATGTATAAGGGTCATCACGTCATCCTAGGTCCGACATTACACAGCAAGGTAGAACCCCTGAGGGTACCACTTTGGGTATATAAACACCATATCTTGCTGGGGTAAGACAGAGGAGAAAAGGACTTCCATGCTGACACACTGAAGCGAGATGCTGAGGTTCCTGCACGCAGACACTCCAGCTCACAGTGGTCTGACATCCCTTGCGGGGTGTCCATCTCGAGACCAAGATGGGGTCTCACAGTCTCTCACTTCAGGTAATGGGGTTGACTTTATCCTAGAGGGATTCTTGGCTTTACACCTACCTACATGTTAGGTACACTTAGGTACATCTAGTTAGGGTCGCATCGTAGGAGTACGCGTTATTACTGTCATGTATTTTTATACCTGCCTGTATTCATTGTTTTAGCACTATGGTAGGAATCTACCATCCTTTTACTCTGTTGGTGCTTATAATCATTTATATCTGTTTCTGTCTTATGGTTGTTTCAGCACACCTATGTTACGCTAGAATAATGCTGGTTCAATAAATACATATTGAAAATGTCCCCACCGTTTATTCTGTGTATCTCTCTGAGACAAAGTAAGCACGAGTGGCTGACCGAAAAGTACTGTACTGTTTCCACGATCCCTGATGGGACAGAGTTGTCATGTTCGAAAGTTGCCAAGAACTGTTCTCTCCTTGGTAAGAGGGGTTTCTAGTGGCACTGTGAGCTAGACGGTATACAGGCAAACATGCCCGTGTGGGTGTCTAGAATCAGTCTGAACACCAATCCCACAGTCTATGTTGTCTAAACGCGGAGATCCTATATAGGTTTATAGGAACTACACAACATGGCGCCGCCAACGTTGGTTTGGTACTTATTTAACGGTCAAATCTGAGTAGTTCAGTCGTGCTATTCTCCGAGACCCCTACTCACATTTCCCCAGAGACGTTTGGAGTGGGAAGGGAACTATCAGCCACAGCTGAGTAGGCATATCCTATGTATTGGCTGTAGGTTTATCAAGCTTGAAGGACAAATAGTTCCTATTGTGCATAAAACCTTATCTCAGTTTCCTTGAAGCGTTTTCCTTCTTCAAAATAATGGCTGACGAAGGCGCCGCTGCACCAGCACAACGTGCGGTTGCAGCGAGGGAAGAACAAGAAGGTGAAAACATTTCAGAAAATGTTAGAAATGCCCTTACTCTAAAACTAGCAGACTATGGAGTCTCAGCTAGGGGTGGGACAGTCACATTTGTGATTGAGGCACACGAATCAGGAGAGAAAGATGGCCACCGGAGAAGAGCTCCTCTAGGAAGCTCCAGGCTTGGGATAAACCATCGCACTCAAATCCCTGTTTTAGCCTTGCCATCCACCTCCCTCTCCTTTCATACCTGTTATTTAACACTCTTACCTTGCAGAGGTTGGTTCTGCGGACGGATTCTTCTACCCGGATCGACGACCTACGAGAGACCGACCTCTCCCTCTGAAATCTCCCTTTGATCGATGACCTTCGAGAGCCTGACCTCTCCCACTGCAACTACGACCCACCTTTCCGTCTGTTGGCTGCGCTCGGAACTTTGCATGACTCGCTTCCCAATCGAGTCAGTTTGGGTGGCAATTTTTCCTTGCTGAGGGTTGTTCCTTCGAATGGACTCCTTTCCTCGAGCCTCGACCTTCGAGTAAAAGGACCTCTCCCTCTGGTTCTTGTAGTGCACGTCTCTGGCTGTTGGTTGTGCCACAGTCTGGTTCTTACTCCTACGACCCACGGAATCGGCCTGGGTTGCCCCCGCAGTTCGGACCCCACGCAGGCTCCATTCATTGTCCCCAAGGAAATGGTCCAGGTTACCCCCATTGCCTTGATCCCACGCAGACTCCAACCAATGCCTTGAAGGGCTGGCGGCACTAGTTGAACTAAGCCGACTCCGGAGCTTCCTCCCCTTGGGCTGTTCATAACTGCTGCCTCGATTCGCCTCCGCAGCTCTGTTTCGGCTGGTGTGTTCGCCGCTGCTTTCACTGCTCCCCCTGTCTCTGGTCGTTGGTTGTGCCACAGTCTGGTTCTTCCTCCTACAACGACCCACGGAATCGGCCTGGGTTGCCCCCCGCAGTTCGGACCCCACGCAAGTGCCATTCATTGTCCCCAAGGAAATGGTCAAGGTTACCCCCACAGCCTTGATCTCACGCAGACTCCAACCGATGCCTTGAAGGGCGGGCGGCACTAGTTGAACTAAGCCAACTCCTGAGCTACCTCCCCTTGGGCTGTTCATAACTGCTGCCTCGATTTGCCTCCGCAGCTCCGTTTCGGCTGGTGTGTTCGCCGCTGCTTTCACTGCTCCCCCTGTGCCTGTCTTTTCCCGGTCTGCCTTTGTCCTCTGCCGCTGCCCCTGTTTGCTGGTCGTGCCTGTCCGCAGCTTTATTGCTGTATGGGGAACAATTTGAACCCCTCCACAGTTCGTGTTCTAAAATGGCGACCTTCGGCTGGGCTCTTGTTTTGGTCTTTCTTGGCCCTGGGCTGCTGCTTTGATCTTCACTACACTGATGAGCGCCGCGCCTGATGCCCTCGCCACTGATGCCTCGCACTTTCACTTCTAATCCTGCTAGTTTGTGGCTGCCTTTCCTTTCCTCCGTCCCGGGAAGGTTGACCTGCTACGCCTTGACTGCCTTAACCCTCTTCATCCCTCTGAGTCCCCCCCCCCCCCCTTGATACCTGGTTGCCCTCACCTCGTTGTTACCTCTTAGATCCCAGGTTATTTTACTTCATTGTTTTTATTCTCTGCCTGAGCCCTACTCTTTTTTCCCATAGAACTGACACACTCTTTGACTGGGATCTTTTCTACCCCCCCTCTTTTGTTTTGCCACTTTCTTTTCACAATCTCTGGGGACTTCACAAGATGGCGACCCAAATACCTCAATCGACATGGAAATAAACAAAGGACTCTCTTAACACTAAACTCTGGTGAAACTGAGTTAGGACTACCTGCATTTATGCTGGATTAAGGACTGCCACTTTTAGATGTAGGTCTTCCTTAGCCTTACTTGGTAAAAAAAAATTTTTTTGCTTATGTTGATGTTTTTCATAATATGTAGTTTATCACTAATCTTGGCTGCCCTCCATTTAATTTTTGTATTCATATTTTTGATGTAATTGTTTTTATGCATTGCCTCGAGTACTAGACCTGTTCCTGTACTCGTGTTGTTTAGCACCATTTTTGAATATTTCACTATACCTGAACTCTCCCTGTACAATCACTTTCCTTAATCTCCATCCTTCAAATTATGTTGTCCAGGTTCGCAATATTGATGTTCTCTTATCTTGATATTTTTAATTGTTTATTATTCTGACTAATCACCCCTCTTATCTCCCAGCATTGGACTCTCCTCTCTCTCTAATTATTTACCCACCAGTATTCACTTCCCCTTTTCTTGTAGCTATATATCCTTCCTCCTCTTTCTTTCCCCCTGTCCCATCGTGCTTCCGACCATGTCCCACCCCCAATCCCCCCCTCACTCCCCCTGTTCCTGCTTTCTCCAGACATGGCCCCAACTGATGGAACATCTTATACCCGTCTAATCTTTCCAAAAACGGCAAGAAAAATTTCAAACTTAAATAATTGATTCGTCACCCTGAAGCGCTAATAGTTGATACCTACCACAGCCTGTCCTCTCCTATGAAAACAAACTTTATTTTCTACTCTAAACGCCCCACTAAATGAAAAAACACTTTCTTTCTCCACCTTACAATCACTAAATCTAGCAAAATTCCGTATGGATTCAAACTGTCAACAACCCCATCCCCAGCCTTTCTCGGTGAAATTGACATTTCCATATTCAAAACTGGTAACATTCTTATTCAAGCTTCTGAATACCACCTCAACATTTTCGATAACCATTTCAGTTCCTTGTCCTATCAACTCTCCCAACCAGTTCTTAACTCTTCATTAACCCAATTGCCTGACACCCATATATTGTCTCCCGCCACCCCGGTTCAGGCCCTCCCTCCCTACCACACGTCGCAACCTCACTCACCGTCTTTGATGAGGCCCCAATTCTCCGCGTAGGACCCCCCTCCACTCCCCCAAGAACGTTGGATCTCACCCCTACTCTTACCATCGATTGCTACCCTCCTGCCCCTACCTTCTCCCCTGACCCTTCCCCCAACTCTTCCCCTACTCACTTGCACCTTCCCGGGACTTTTCCGGTACTCTCCTCTTTATCTAATCCTTTTTCTCCTCCTACTCCTGACATCGATCTTTCCCTTCCTGCCCCTTCCACCTTGCCTGACTCTCCTCTTAACTCTCTACCTACTGCCTTGCCCCCTCTGGGGATGTCCTCTGCACTCTCCGCTATGTCTTATACTCCGACCTCTCCTCTTACCTTCGACCGACTCCCCATTGACCCTTCCACATTCCCAGAATCTCCCACAAACTCTTCCCCAACTCACATACCTCCCCTTGGAACTTCCCCTGAACCGACCTCTAGATCTCATGCTCCTATTCTTACCCTTTCTATCGACCGATCCCCTCCAGCCCCTATTTTCCTTCCTTTCTCTTCCTCTAACCCTACTCCTACTTACTGGCCCCCGCGCCTGGGATATCCTATTGTACTCTCCGCTGCGTCTAACTCTCCCTCTCTTAATAGCATCCTTCCCAATCAATCTGAAGTGGTTGATCCCTGCAACCCTCACTCTCTCTTGTTCTCTCCTACCACATTTCCTGACTCTATTACTGATCCGTCCCTCTGTACGCAGAATCCTTTGTACAACAGTCTGAACACTGTTCAGACTCCCTCCCCCGGCCTCACTCCCCCTCCGTTCATTGGACTACCTTCCCCTGTCAACACTGACCCCACCTCATCCCCCTCCTCCTTTTCAGCTGGTTTCCCCCTTAATCTTATAGCACAGACACTAATCAACATTGAATGTAAACTCTCAGCTATGACGACTGAACTAACACGATTCAGAGGGGATTTCAACGCCCTCAACTCCAGGACCTACCCCAATCACACTGATACCTTTTGCTCTTGCTCCCACAACGTTTCCCAACTCACCAGATGGCGGACTATACCCCTTTGCAGTCGAACTCATAGGCCACTCCGTGCTGTTAGCTACCTCTCCACTTCTGACCTAATTAACCTATGTAACTCCTACCTACCTAAGCCTTTGATAATTGATCACCCCCTCCCTTACTCCAGCATCCCTGTTATTGTGGGCATTAACAGAGTCCCTTCCTCACCCATCTCTCCTAGACCTTCAGCACAACTTACCACCATCCACTCTTTCAAGCCTGTCAAAGACAACCCATATCCCCTTTCTTGCATGCTTGTTAACTGCAGATCGGCAGTCCGACATGCGACTGAAATATCAGAAACCATACTCAGCGAGGCTACTGACATCGCCTTCCTTACAGAAACCTGGCTCAATGACCACTCGACGGCTATTCTTGACTTACTCACCCCTCCCCCCCTGCTACGCCATCATTAGGCAGGACAGACCCTACAGAAAAGGGGGTGGATTAGCTATAATCTATAAAAATGAACTTCAACTCACCCTTTTAAAGAACACCGATCACTTAACATTTGAATAACTTGGCGTTGAACTCACTGTCAAGGGCTCTTCTCCGATCAGACTACATAACATCTACCACCCTCCGGGTGAACCTCTCCTCTTCGCTGATGAATTATCTGACCTTCTCACACACTCCTCCCTTTCTGATTCGAAAAATCTCTTTTTAGGAGCCTTCAACATCCACTGGAATAATTTAGTTAATCCCACTATCATGCGCCTCATCAACCTTCTCGAGATGAATGACCTTAAGCAACTATGCCACAATCCAACCCATATCAAAGGGGCCACACTCAACGCTATTATCTCCAACACTGACTTGGCCTCCCTTTCCAACATCATCCCTATCAACTGGTCTGACCATCACCTCATTCTGTTTAAGATCGCAACCAGTGCTCTACTCCCTCCTACAATAAATAACAAACCCATGAAGTGGACAAGAAACCTTAAACAAATCACCCCCGGTGAACTTGAGTCTAAACTCCAAGCTCAACTTCATCTCACCCCTCTCTCCCAAAATGCTAACGAGCTCACTGAACATTTCAATAAGACCATTAGTGACGTCCTTGACCGAGTTGCCACTCTTAAACTAAAACAACAAAGAAAAATTCAATCCAAATCTTGGTTCAATCCTGAACTCAATAACGAAAGACGACAACTTAGACTGGCAGAAAGAACATGGAGACAACACCCCTTACCCTCCCATCTTGCCCTCCTCAGATCTGCTAGATCAACTTATAAGAAGCTCATTTTCAATGAAAAGGCATCCTTCTTTCGAGCTCAACTTGATTGTGCTAGAAACCGGCCCAGAGAACTGTTTAATATTGTTAGAAAACAAACATCATCTGCCCCTCCAGAGCTGATGGCTTCAACTGAGAGATGTAAGGAAATTGCCAACTTCCTCTGACAAAATTGACCAATCCTTCCCTCTAATTCAGGTCCCGCCCAGCCCCTAATATGCCTTAGACGTTGCCATAGACATACCTCCTTGGTCGGCACCGCAACTACCACCTAATCCTACCACTCACCTACCCATTCCAACTTCGCCCGATGACATCCTCTCCAACTTACAACTGAAAAATAACGCCTCCAGGCAAAATTTCCGTCCTATGACTGAGCTCGAAGTCTTTAATATCATTGCTAAACTAAAGCCGACCTCGCACACCAAAGACCTTCTCCCTTCTAACCTAGTTCACAATCTTAACCACATCATTGCCCCTTATTGGACTAATATCATCAATACCTCCTTTACCACTGGATGTGTCCCCGACTCCCTCCAACTCGGACAAATCACTCTCATTCTTAAAAACCTCACTGCTGACCCCAATGATTCTAACAATCTCCGCCCTATCTCGAACCTCCCACTTCTTGCTAAAGCCCTTGAAAAATGTGCATTGCTTCAATTGGACAAACACATAGGCAATTTCAACTTACTTGACTCCTTTCAATCCGGTTTCAGGAAAGGCTGCAGTACAGAAACCTCAATGCTGAACATTGTGGATGACATCCACAGTTCCCTAGATAATGGTGAGGCTTGCCTTCTTATTCTCCTCGACCTCTCTGCAGCTTTTGATACAGTTAACCATTCTTCCTTACTTAATTCGCTTAAAGCTCGCTTTGGCCTAAATGGTTTGGTTCTAAAATGGTTCGCTTCTTTCCTCCAACACAGAACACAACAAATCAAAATCAATGCTTGCCTCTCTAATCCTACACATGTCTCCCAGGGCATCCCCCAGTCTCTATTCTCTCCCCCTCTCTCTTCAACCTCTTTATGGAACCCCTCACCCTCATTTTGAAACCAGCTGGAATCAATTATCCCCTCTATGCTGATGACACCCAACTCTACTATAAGATTAGATCCCACTCTGATGTACTTCAGTTAAACAATACCCTGAGTAAGATCCAATCCTGGTTCTACTCCAACCATCTTAATCTGAACCCTAAAAAAACTGAAATGATTCTCTTCTCTCCAAAAAACAACCGGCTCCCCATTCAAGGCCAGATCACGGACCTCAATGCCCTCAATTGTTCGCTCTCCTTATCTAACTCAGCAAAATCCCTTGGTTTCACTCTTTACAAAAACCTGGCTCTTAAGGACCATATAAGAAACTCGGCTAAAGGAGCTCTTTTCACTCTCCGACACCTCAAGAAAATCAAACCCTTCATTCCCTTAGACGACTTCAAATGGGTTGTCCAATCACTAGTCCTCTCTAAACTTGATTATGGCAACGCTATCCTCACCGGAACCCCTAAAGTACACCTAGCCCCCCTTAGATCTGTGCTCAACTTGGCGGCCAGGCTTATCACTGACTGTAAACGATTTGACCACATCTCTTCGGCCCTTAAAGCCTTAAATTGGCTACCCGTTGAAGGAAGATGCTTTTAACCCCTTTACCGCGGCCGAAATTTCGCCGCGGTGCGGCGGCTTTGAAGAGTGGGCGGGGCCGCGTCGGCCAACGGACGTGCGCAGCACTACGGAGGTAGTGCTCGCGACGGCCGTTGGCCGACAGAAGCAGCGAAAGGGTTAAAGACTGCATGCATCACGCACAAAGCTCTTCACCAACAAACCCCGTTGTACCTAACAAACAAACTCAACAAAGCGGGCTGCTCCATACCGATGAGAAGCACCAATGCACTCCTCCTCGTCCCCCCGCTGTTAAAAAAGAAAACCACCCAATCTCGCTCCTTCTCCGGTAACGCCCCGAACATATGGAATGCCCTCCCGAGGGACCTGCGCTGTAACCCCTCCTACCTCAGCTTTAAAAAAGACCTAAAACATCACCTTCTCAACAAATACTGGGGTCCATAATCACTCCTTTGACCTTGCTTTCTGTTGTCCCCTACATTGGTTATCTTTCTGTTTTTCCTGGTTCTCACCTCGCTCCCCCTTTTACATAACACCCTGTTTACTCTGACCCTACCCTCTTTTGATCCCCACCCCCCTTCTCCTACCATTACCCCCTATCTCTACCTTTTATTCTTTCTCCGTCGATACTCTCTTCTCTGCCCTAAATTGTTACACCTATTTATATTATTTAGTTGTTTATTACCCGCTAATCCTCCCAGAATTTCTGCCCCCCCTTAACTTAATTATGAGTTGTACCTGCGTATTTTTGTTACCCTGAAAAATTGCTCTTCTTGATTGCTTCTACTCATGTAAAGTGCTTTTTGCCCCTTTTTAATCTTAATGTGAGATGTACTTGCTTGTTTTTGTTTTACCCTGAACAACTGTTTTACTTCACTGCTTCTGCTCTTGTAAAGCACTCTGATACCCCCCGGGTCTAGCCAGCGCTATATAAAACCTTTCAAATAAATAAATAAAAATAAAGAACAGATGTATTCTATTCATGGGTTAAATTCCCACAAGCAGATGCACAATCAAATACATTTCATTTTTATACTGAAGATGAAACGCCAGAAGAATACTGTCCATATGAGGACATTGAAGTTCCGCTCACCTACCAGGAGCACATAAACTGGTTTAAAGACGCCCTCCCACACACAAAAGAAAAAGTGAGACTCGGTCCGCTCGGAAGAGATGGAGCGACTTGGCCAGTCCTAGCGGCCTACACACCACATCCAGACATTGACACAATGTCAGCTGCAGACTTACGTCCACTTCATAAAGAAATTATAAAACTTTACAGAAACTTGGCACAGTTCATGATGAGAACACTCACACTTCAGCCACCAAAGGCTAAACAAACAGGACAAATTCAGGGATCTACAACTAAAATAACACCACAAACGCTACACGCAGTTATGGGTAAAATACCCACTAGACGTGAGCAAATGCCATTCTGGATAGCTCAAAAAATAACACAGCTAGAGGCAGTATTTCCTCACACAAGTCCTCAAGAAAAACACAGAATGCTAACAATTTGCTTGCCAATTGGGATAGCTCCCCGGATAGAGGATTGCACCTCTTGGGTTACAGTTTTCGCTGCCATATATACCAGAACACATGGTATCCCTTCATTAGCAGTAATACCAGATGTATTAAGACAGATACAGAATGAGTACGGAGCAGAACCTGCTCTGAACTTAGGGATGAAATTATTAGGTAATTTTGCCCAGGTATCAGCTATAATATTAGCAAATATAAAAGGGGAGGCAGTGGCCAAATGCCAACGCCTAAGGGATTTTACTCCTTTACAACAGGAGCGTGAATTACCCAAAATTATCGAAGACACCTATGCTGAATTAGGTAGAGATAGTTTGGGAGCTAGAGCAACAAAACCTCAACTCATGGGTGGTCCTGAAAAGGATAACACCAAGCAAGCACCTGATTCTTCCAAGAAGAAATGGGATAATAACAATAAAAAAACAAAAGAATAGAGAGACCAGATCACAATCCAGGGATGGGTCTCCTCAACAGGAGCCCTCCGAAAGGAGGTACAACCTCAGGAATCGTGATAACATTAAAAAACCTGATAGGTATCAGGATACTGATACACGTTCCTCTCGTTCCTTTCAGGGTTCATCAAAAAACTCAGAGAGGGAAGGACGGTCAGAACACAGACAAGAAGAGCGTACAAAGTCCAGAGACACGCAACGCGCTTCAGACTATACTTCCAAAAAAAAAGAAAAGCCAAAATCAAAGCCTGAATTTAAAAAGAAGAAAGTAGCAGGTCTTAAAGATAGACATGCCCAGAATTCTGAGGACTCAACTTCTGAACGGGGAATGGGCTCTGACGATGCTAGACAGTGCAACAGAAGTAACAATAGCTCACCAGAACCTGATGGAATTTCTGGTGACAATGGAGTTGAATGAGCATATCACGGTGGAAACACCTGATACAAAGGTAAGTGTCCCACATAGGTTACATGAAATAACACTCCAAACGGAGGGGAGAAACCCAGAAAAATGAAAGGTCTCTTTTGGGAGAACCTGACTTATGGCTATGACATCCTTTTAGCTGAAAAAGATTGGCCACCTGATATTGTTATGGATTGCCCAAAGGGAGAAACTGTAATTTTACCGGCTTTTTCTGACCTCGTTCCAATATACTTAAAACACACATACGCGCAGGAGTGGGCGGTAGCACTTGCTCCAGCATTATTTCGCAACCATGTTGGATGGGATGCTGAGTCAGCTCACCATACAATTCCAGTAAAAACTACTCCAACTCTACAGAGACAGTACCCAATAAAACAAGAAGCGAAAAAACAAGTCAGGGAGATCTTAGATCAACTTGAATACTAAGGTATTGAAATGTGCACCTCTTCAATGAATAATCCTTTGTTTCCCGTAATGAAACCCGATAATTCATACCGTCAAGTTTTAGACTACAGACATCTGAACACATGCACTAAAACATTTGCAGTACAAAATGCACACAGTGCCGCATCAATGAATAACATTGTGCGGAAAAAATGCAAAACAACATTAGATATCTCTAATGGATTCTTCTGCCAAAATATAGCGCCTGAGAGCAGGTATTCAACAGCATTCTCGCCGCTCGGTTCTCAGTGTCAATTTTGTCGACTCCCCCAAGGGTATAAGAATAGCCCAGGGTTGTTCTCAGCTAGGGTACAGAGTTACTTCAGAATTTGGATGAAGAGGCATTGTCCTATGTAGATGATATTTATCTGACGGATGATGATTTAAAGGATCACTTGACCAGGGTGAGCAACATAATTTTGGGGTTCGCCTCTGAGGGCTACAAATGTAATTTAAAAGAATAGAAAATAGCCCACTACAATGTCCTATTTTTGGGATATGAGTTATCAAGTGAAGGGTAAAGCCTGGCAGCTAACTTTTTAGAAAAGTGTGCGCTGCTCCGACCTCCTAAATCGCTGAAAAATCTACACTCCATATTGGGATTCTTAAATTTTGGCAGAACATACATTTTGGATTACGCAGAAAAAGTAAAACCTTTGTACGACCTAATAAGACCTGATTTTTCAGTTAAGCATTGGACACAGGAACACACAGATATCCTTTGTTCCCTACAAGCTGACATGATAGCATCAAAACACTTGCAGACATGTGTAAATGTCTGCAACTTGGTGAACCGTGTTAGTGCGGGTCAATTACCTAACCTTCAATGAAGGTGAAACAGTACCCATAGCATACAAATCACAGTTGTACACAAACACTGAAATGCGTTTTGCTTCCACAGAAAAGATTCTGACAACAGTACAGACCGATGTAGCGAGAGAAAGAGCACTGGCTCAGGGGAAACGAATAACTGGTGTAACTCCGGTACCAGCCTTAGAGGCTGTTACAAAGGGTAGCGTTCCTAATGATAAAGCCTTACATCCAAGATGGATACAATGGGCAAATTCTCTCATTGCAACAAATGTAGAATACAGATATGACGCTACACTTAAAACACAAGCATTTCTGCAATATGAACAAGAATATCCTCTCCCGAACGAAATAATGCCTCTAGATCAGTATGAATGCATTATTTACACTGACGGATCTGCTCAGCCGGCCGTAGGAAGTAAACAGCAATACAGCGCCGCATGTGCAATTGTGAAGGGTCGTATGCAGGAAGGCAAGTTCCATCCTAGCAGTACGAAGACATAGTTTCTAGGAGACTGCACGGCACAACTGGCAGAATTAAAAGCCCTATTACTGGCACTAATAAATTCGGATCGAGAATTCCCCACACTGATAGTGTGCGATTCTTTTTACTGTGTCCAGTCATACAATAAATATCTTCACTACTGGGGTCAAAATGGGTTTAAAGACTCAAAAGGTGGCACGATTAAGCATAGAATGCTATGGGAACAGCTAGCTGAGTTGAAAAACGAACTACCAAGAGCTCACGTGATACACACGCTGAGTCATCAACGTGATGGCGTTCACGTTGAAGGGAATTCATTGGTCGATGAAGCAGCAAAGGGGGCAGTACGAACTGCTGCCGTAGCTGCAATCACTTGTTCAAAAACGAGAATAGACGGACAGATAATGGTAGCTGTCATTGCTTCACGCAAAAACAGCCCAGCCTTACCTAAAGGCTTTCCACTCAAGTACTCCTACAAGTTAGATGCAAATAACATTCCGTATGCTCAAATTCCAGGAGTGGGGGATAGAGTAATACCAAACATGGATCGCAGATTGGGTTTAATTCTAGCTGCACACGAGGGTCTAGGTTCTGGACACGCAGGGATTACCGCGACGGTTTCTTTACTGAAACAATGCTATTGGTGGCCTGGTTTAATTAAACAGACAAAGAATTTTGTCTTAAAATGCGACATCTGTCAGCAGATGAAGGGTTCCACCGTAGCGCGTCCAGCGCAGACACCATTACTAACATCAGATAGACCCCGCGCTTGTGTCTATTTGGACCACTGCGGCCCCCTACAATCAGATGGGGTATTACAAGTATATCTTGGTGGCAGTGGATTCATGCTCTAGATTCCTATGCGTATGGCCTCAGTGCTCGGCTGATGCTTGAACTGTTATAAAAGATTTGCGAGTCTATAGGGACATAGGCAGTTGGCACATTACATTCTGACCGCGGCCCTGCGTTTAGCTCTAGGGCTTACAAGGAAGCCACAGGAAGTTTGGGTGTTGCATTGCGGTACTTCTCTCCGTACCATCCCGAGGGAAATTCGGTCATGGAGAGTCAAAACCGGGACTTAAAGCAATCTTTAACAGCAAGAGTATTAGGTTCGGTGGTAGTTGGGGCAATCACATATACAGGGTCCAGAGGGCACTCAATAATACGCCAAGAAGTTCCCTAGGAGGTGTCACTCCTTACGAAGTCCTATTTGGGACGAGAATGTGGGTACCTGATCTCGATTTTGAAAGCACAGTGGCGGATGAAAAACCATTTGACATCAGTAAACGTTAGGCTGTTTTACAGGATCTCAATGAATTCCGGGCACTACAAAGCAACATGCAAGTAAAACGCACCACCACTGGGGAAAGCAAATCAGTCACTGCAACACCTGCCTGGATCCCAAAAGTCGGGGATCTGGTCAGAGAAAAGATTATGGACAAGAAAGAATTTGGGCCATCATACAGAAAGCCAGTCCCAGTCTTGGCTGTCGAAGGAACAAGAACAGAACTTCTTCCGCCTCTTGCCGGTAAAAAGAAAAGAGATTTGTCTCTATTGATCTGATCAAACCACACTATGTGGCCGATACTGAATAGTAGTGCAAAAGAAACAATTGATGGACGGAATGCTGGACAATGCAAACATTCACCCCCAGTCACAAGGATCTGGGTTAAATCCATCATTCTTTTGCTCACCACACCACCCCAGTTTGGACCCAGCCATATGCAAATCAGTCTTGACCCTGTTCCTTATGGGAACAGTCCAGCCCGAACTGCCAAACCAGGTCCTCCCTGGACCGGAAACAAGCATCCTAGGACCGGTTTCAGGGCATCACCCTTCTTCAGCCAGGCTAGCTTGAATCCAGTGGTGTAGTGAGCATGGGACCCACGTCTGGGCATACCCTTCCCACTTAGGGCGACAAATGCAAAAGAAACAATTGATGGACGGAATGCTGGACAATGCAAACATTCACCCCCAGTCACAAGGATCTGGGTTAAATCCATCATTCTTTTGCTCACCACACCACCCCAGTTTGGACCCAGCCATATGCAAATCAGTCTTGACCCTGTTCCTTATGGGAACAGTCCAGCCGAACTGCCAAACCAGGTCCTCCCTGGACCGGAAACAAGCATCCTAGGACCGGTTTCAGGGCATCACCCTTCTTCAGCCAGGCTAGCTTGAATCCAGTGGTGTAGTGAGCATGGGACCCACGTCTGGGCATACCCTTCCCACTTAGGGCGACAAATGCAAAAGAAACAATTGATGGACGGAATGCTGGACAATGCAAACATTCACCCCCAGTCACAAGGATCTGGGTTAAATCCATCATTCTTTTGCTCACCACACCACCCTAGTTTGGACCCAGCCATATGCAAATCAGTCTTGACCCTGTTCCTTATGGGAACAGTCCAGCCCGAACTGCCAAACCAGGTCCTCCCTGGACCGGAAACAAGCATCCTAGGACCGGTTTCAGGGCATCACCCTTCTTCAGCCAGGCTAGCTTGAATCCAGTGGTGTAGTGAGCATGGGACCCACGTCTGGGCATACCCTTCCCACTTAGGGCGACAAATGCAAAAGAAACAATTGATGGACGGAATGCTGGACAATGCAAACATTCACCCCCAGTCACAAGGATCTGGGTTAAATCCATCATTCTTTTGCTCACCACACCACCCCAGTTTGGACCCAGCCATATGCAAATCAGTCTTGACCCTGTTCCTTATGGGAACAGTCCAGCCCGAACTGCCAAACCAGGTCCTCCCTGGACCGGAAACAAGCATCCTAGGATGGATTAAACCCAGATCTTTGTGACTGGGGGTGAATGTTTGCATTGTCCAGCATTCCGTCCATCAATTGTTTCTTTTGCATATGTCGCCCTAAGTGGGAAGGGTATGCCCAGACGTGGGTCCCGTGCTCACTACACCACTGGATTCAAGCTAGCCTGGCTGAAGAAGGGTGATGCCCTGAAACCGGTCCCAGGATGCTTGTTTCCGGTCCAGGGAGGACCTGGCTTGGCAGTTCGGGCTGGACTGTTCCCACAAGGAACAGGGTCAAGACTGATTTGCATATGGCTGGGTCCAAACTGGGGTGGTGTGGTGAGCAAAAGAATGATGGATTAAACCCAGATCTTTGTGACTGGGGTGAATGTTTGCATTGTCCAGCATTCCGTCCATCAATTGTTTCTTTTGCATATGTCGCCCTAAGTGGGAAGGGTATGCCCAGACGTGGGTCCCGTGCTCACTACACCACTGGATTCAAGCTAGCCTGGCTGAAGAAGGGTGATGCCCTGAAACCGGTCCCAGGATGCTTGTTTCCGGTCCAGGGAGGACCTGGCTTGGCAGTTCGAGGCTGGACTGTTCCCACAAGGAACAGGGTCAAGACTGATTTGCATATGGCTGGGTCCAAACTGGGGTGGTGTGGTGAGCAAAAGAATGATGGATTAAACCCAGATCTTTGTGACTGGGGGTGAATGTTTGCATTGTCCAGCATTCCGTCCATCAATTGTTTCTTTTGCATACGATACTGAATAGTAGGCCTCGTGGGCTCCTGGGTAGCCAACGCTCTCCTCTCGCTACCATACAGGAAGTTCAGACAGAAAGAATCATAACATTTGAAGAGTCACCCATACAAAATGATGGAATTTCTCACACAACCGAAAAACAGAATACACACGCACAGTTGCTGTGTGGTTATTTAGGCACAAGAACACCTAAATAGCTGGATGCTAGAAAATTCTAATCAGGAATTTGGTCTTTAACGTGGCCCTGATGGGAAAGAAAAGACAGTATGTGAACCCTAGTGCGATTACCTTAGCTTTGAGTGACCATGACCAGACTCCTGGCTTGTCACCAGATAAGTCCCACGTAAGGTACATGGAGCTCTAGTCTAGATTTCAATTGCATATCAGCGGTAATTTACTAAATATGTAGAAAAACATCTGGAAGTACTATAACCACTGCATGTAAAATAAACTCTTACTTCAATTGTTGTTGTCCATGTCTTGTGCTGAGTCTTCTTGCATACTCTAATGAAGCCACGGACTTCTCCCTTGCATTCTTCTTGAGGAACGTGAGAGCTCTGTGGTGGCCATTGAAAAGGTGCACTTTGTGGTCTATTATTTCTTTTAATCATGTAGGATATTCAATGGCATAGGAAAGGGTTCTCCAAAGTCAGTCCTGGAGGGCCGGATCCATGCCAGATTTTTTAGCATATCCCCATTTAGATAAATGTAGTTATCTTAAAAATCTGGCATGGATCCGGCCCTCCAGGACTGACTTTGAAGAACTCTGGCATAGGGAATGATCACAGACTGAAGTTGCTTTTTGACGGAGGGGAAGGCTTTACAGGGATCTTGCACAGACAGTGTGAAATATGGGAATAGAGTTCCAGAGGATCCAGGGGAGTCCAGGTCTCATGTTTCTTGTGCCAAGTATAATGCCACATGAGGCATAATTCACTAATGGGGCTACTATCGGCCTTGGAGGTGCTCCCAGCTTGGTCTGGGTGTTGATGATTGTGTAGTCATTCTACAATAAATATAGACAAGCCATTGGCTATGCCAAATTAGTCTAGAGGTAGGGATTTAATGAATGTTTCCATTTTGCCCGTACTTGTTGATCGTGGTATTGTGGATCCATTTGTTAGGTCAAGCCTGAGCCAGCGTGCAAACGCTGCTCTGGCGATCTGTTGTAGTTGAGTATGGAAGAGAAGCCCCACCCACTCCCCCGCCCATATTTTTCATTGGCTTGTGTCTTTGTCCTTTGTAAATGCTGGTGTCTGATTCCTTAAGAGGCTTGCTAGTCCTTCCTTGGTACGGCCATGTCGTCATTTTTAACCTCGCATGGCTACTGGCCCCTTTACTTCGGTTGTTACAGGGTACGTCTTATTTAGACTTGTAAGCACTATTTTCTTTAATGAGTTTCTCCTACTTCAAGCACGATGACTTGCTTTGCTCACATTCAGCGCGCCATGCACGCTTTGTCTTTTCAAGGAAACCAAAAACAAACATCACGTTTATTAAAGGCGCCGCTCCTCCTGTAAGCGCTTAAATACTCCCACGGCATGCAGGCGCTGCCATAGCATACATTTTATGTACACAGGCGCCCACTTTCAGGTTAGGCAACAAAAAACAAATATCACGTTTATTTAAAGCGCCGCTCCTCCTGCAAGCTCATAAAAACTCCTGTGGCACGCAGGGGCCGCCATAGACATACATGTTTTTTACACGGGCGCCCGCTTTCAGGTTAGGAAACAAAAAACAAACATCACGTTTATTTAAAGCGCTGCTCCTCCTGCAAGCTCATAAAAACTCCAGCGGCACACGGGCCTCCTTACGCATACATTTTATGATAATCTTTCTTCATTGCATGATTTTTTTAAAACCCTTGCAACAATATACAATAACTGAGATTCATTGCTAGGTGCTTAGCTTTGCTACAAAATCTAAAAACATTGTGAAAGCCTAATCTAAAAAGACGCTGAAGTCCAATTTAAACAGTTGAGAATTAAGAAAAGTCATTAAGAGAGTCATTATGACATATAAAGCTCTATAGCTTGATGCACAGTCCATGACACACTGCAGAGGAGGGTTTGGCGTCTTCTTAGTAGAGGGGAGAGTTAGTATATAAAAACAGTAAGGACAAATAGGCTCCACTGCTAATGTTGGGTCTTAATCATATGTAGATCAGTGACCGGGGACAGTAATCTCAGTGAGGCAGGGAGTCAGGTTACCTGCCCGACCATCGTGCGCACATCTCGCCTCCTCTAGCTTCTTAGTGAAGCGATCCATAAATCTGACCAAGGCATAGGTAACAGTAGAGTTCAAGGGGTCAAAGCAAGCCAACACCGCTCCTCTGCAAGATCTTATGTCCTTAGCGATCCAACCCCTTCGTAGTAGGGACCTTCTGTCTTCTAAGAGATTAGGGCACAAGCATATCACATGTATTATGTCTTCCCTGTGTTGGCCACAAAGCTGACACATTTCCTGGGCACAATCTCTTTTCCATTTTGGGAGGTGACAGGTCAAAGGTATCACCCCCATTCTCAGCCTTAAGAGCTGGAGCTTAGCGCGTTCATTAAAGGTGGTTGTTAGGTAGCTCTGGGGTTTCAGCTGTGGGTAAGTGCGTAGAGTCATCCAACCATGGTTCCGTTCGGAAAGGCTGGCCCTGTCTTCTAATGAAGAAAGTCGATTTGCACTGATTTTTGCTATCCTCTTGAATTCGTGTTGGCTAACTTGTAAG
Organism: Calotriton arnoldi; assembly: GCA_963921515.1. NCBI lineage: Eukaryota > Metazoa > Chordata > Amphibia > Caudata > Salamandridae > Calotriton > Calotriton arnoldi. The sequence continues at coordinate 105,445 of CAWUFW010009545.1, forward strand.
TCTCAAAGGTTGCTCAAGCCAAGAGAACTGAGGCCGCGGGACAGGTAGTGATGCCCCGCCGACCATTGACTTGTTTTCAACTGAATCCATATGTAGTGGGCCAGGCTGCCTTCCTTGGACGCCCTAAGCTTGTGACAGCTTATTAAGAAGGCCGCCATGCAGGCCGGTGCCTGTTGGCAGATACCGAATTCCAGTCTGATTTGTGCTGGTGACGTGTAAGTGGGAAGCTGGAAGATCGTTCTGTAAATTTTTGCAACTATTTTGTGTAATTGCCCGCTGTCCCGCCCTTTTAGAACCTCACACCCATATGTTAGGCTTGGGATAACCTTTGCCTGGGCCACCTGAAGGATTGGAGCGAATGTTGGACCATTTAATTTTTTATAGATGGATCTGAGTGCGAAAGACAGCGCGGTGCCTTTCTTTTTTAGTTCTGCCTGCTGTTGTTATTAAAAAGGACGCCTAGGTATTTGTGACATCTGGTTGCTTCTATTCTTTCCTGGTCTAGGGACCATACCGGATTTTTGGTCCCCGATGTGCGGACCGCAAGGATTTTGGTTTTCTTTTTATTTATCTGTAGCCCATTCCTGTTGGAATATGTGGCAGTCGCATCCAGGAGACGTTGTAGGCCAATCTTTGTATGGCTAAGAAGAATCAGATCGTCAGCGTAAAGTAAGTTGGATAGGCGAAAGCTACCCAGTTTGGGTGGATGCGAATTGACTGAGTCAAGGACTGCAGAGAGGTCGGACAGAAATAGGTTGAAGAGCGTAGGAGCAAGGACACAGCCTTGCTTGAGGCCTTGAGTTGTTGCTATGGGTCATGACAGTTGTGAGCCGTCCCCGATCTTAATCCTGACCCAGGTATCATAGTGCAAAAGCTGCAAGGCCCTAAGTAGGCTGTTAGGAATGTTCAGCAAGGAAAGTTTCTGCCACAGCTTCCTTCTGTTGACCCTGTCAAAAGCAGATTTGTAGTCTATAAACCCCATGTATACGGGGCTAGAATTGAATACGGCCTGGTCAATCAAGAGGGAGAGTGTAATAAGATTAACCGTTGTCCCGGTATTGTTTGTAAATCCAGTCTGGTTTGGTGGTATAATTGAGTTTGCGTCAGCCCATGATCGTAGTGAGTTCAGCAGTATGCCTGCGAAGTACTTCGCTTCATTATCAATTAAGGCGATCAAGCGGTAGTTCCCTGGAGATTTTTTATCGCCGCCTTTGAAGATCGGAGCAAGAATCGAGCCCGCCATGATGCCGGGATGGAGCTCTTTTCTAGGATGGATAGGTAAAGCGGGGCTAGCTGAGTGGCCCAGAAAACTGAGTCCTCCTTATAAAGGGCCGGTGGTATTCCACCTGGGCCAGGGGCCCCGTCCTTGTGCACCTTTGCAATCTGATTTTGGATTGATGTCACTGAAAAGGAGAGCCTGAGGAGTGACTTGTCATGGGTAATAATTTGGGCCTCCGGGACCGTGCTACCCGCGGGGTCGTTAGACTGCTTGTGATTCTGATCTGACAGTGGAAGGTCATTAAAGTGGTCGTGTAGAAAGGAATACCACTCTGACTCCAGAATATTAGAAGAAGCAACTTTGGGGGACCCACCCCCTAGGCCGTTTATGGTGCGCCAGAACCTCGCAGAATTGCTGGTCCTTATGTCGTGTAGTAGTTTGGCCCAGAGTGAGTTCCAGGTGTTTCTTCGATATTCACGTTTGGCCGCCTTCAGTTGTCTACGTGCCTCTCTTAGTTTAGTTATGATAATTAAATCCATTGGCGTCGTGTTCAGTTTTCGCCACAGCCGGTTTATACTACGTTTTGCGGACCGGATTGCGGGAACAGAGCCAATCAGTTGTTTAGGCCTTTTCGCTTGTGCACACTGTATAGGTTTTGCAAACCGGGCCGCTAGACTTTCAGAGAACGTTGTCCAATTTACGATTGGGTCTCCCACTGGCCCACAGGTGTTCACAAATATTTGCTTAGCTTCTATCGCCAAAGACTGGAGATTGTTGGCTGAACACTTGATGCGTTTTAGGTTGATGGTAAAGATTTCGAAGTCTTGGTCCACTGCCGTGTCATGTTGCTGCAGGCTGATGTTAAAGAAGAGTTCTTGAGGACGATGGTCACTGTCCATTTTATTGCCAAAGGAGGAGACTTGATTCAGTAAAGGAAGGCTAACAAACGAGTAGTCAATCAGGGAGGCCCCAGTTTTTGTTAGAAATAAGAGACCAGGTGGCTTGTCGGGGTGAAAGCGGCCATTGAGGGCTCTTAGACCGAGATGTTCCAAGTTGCCCTGGAAGGCTCGTCCCCTTGGGTCCTCTTTGCCCCACCCAGGGCGGTCCTGCAGGTGGTTTAGCCCAGTCGCCTTCCTGCGGCTGCGTTATCTCATTAAGATGAAGATCGGACATCAGCCACATATTGAAATCTCCTGAGACTAGAATGTCTACATTGGGGTTTCCAGATCTCACGTTTAGTACCATTGAAGTTAGCTCATCAGTTAGTGCTGACCTGGAGGCCGAATTTGGGCGGATGTAGACGTTCATCAAGATTAGGCTCCTTGACAGACCATTGGAGGTTCTAAGGGAGGTGCCTACTACCTGAAGCCCTTGGATATTGCTTGCGTGGTCCCAGGAGCAGATTGCACTGGTGGCCGATATGTAGATTGCTAGACCTCCACTGCTGCGGCCGGAGGACTTTAGTTTGGTTGCAGGAGTATGATGGATTTTAAACCCTTCTAGGTGCTGCGGCTTCTGAAGCCATGTCTCTTGTAATAGGATGATTTCAAAGGAACGTAAGTAGGATACAGTGCCCTGGTCGCCCAATTTGTTTGCTAGGCCATTTATATTCCAGGCGCATATCTTTAGTGGGCTTACATTTTATGTACACTGGCGCCCTCTTTCAGGTTAGGAAACAAAAAACAAACATCATGTTTATTTAAAGCGCCGCTCCTCCTGCAAGCTCATAAAAATTCCTGTGGCACGCAGGGGCCGCCATACGCATACATTTTATGTACACGGGCGCCCGCTTTCAGGTTAGGAAACAAAAAACAAACATCACGTTTATTAAAGGCGCTGCTCCTCCTGCAAGCTCATAAACACTCCCGCGCACACAAGGCTACAGGGTGAGATGCTGCATACTTCAGCTCACACCATCGCAGTCACGCACTGCAAGGTGTCTGTTTTGTTCCCTCTCTGCATTCACTTGGAGGTAATCTCTTAATGCTTAAATCGATTAAAAAAGAAAAAACAGCAATGCATGTTTAAAGTCATTGTGTCGCTCTGTATGCTGACAAAAAAAACATAATATCTTGCCAGTCGCGTTGCAGCAGACAGCTCACGTGTGCTCTTCTGCGACACCGCCCTGACCACAGGGACTTGGACCTGCGAAACATTCCTTCTCAGGCAAGCTTTCTGCTTTGCGCACGAGCAGAATCAGGACCGGACTGGCTACCGGGCTTTCCTTAATAAACAATACAAAACAAATGTTTTAAAAAGTACGCTTTAAAGCTATTTGTTTTGCATTGTTCATTTAGAAGTGCTGGGCGCTCACTAGCAACAAAATCAGCCCCTCAGCAGTGCACCTGGCCCCCACCCTGCCACCCCAGCAACAAACGCCCGGTAGCCAGTCCGGCCCTGAGCAGAATGATCTGGTTTTGCAAAAGGCTGAGAAGAGTCTACGTCTTCTCTTGAAGCAAACAGAACAAAACAATTCCTTTCTAGTTTTTTAAAGACACACCCATATCTTTAACGTTCATCACCTTCGTGGGTTTGGAGGCCGGGCTTGCTCTGGACTTCTTTCCATAGTACATGTACTTCTTTTCTGCTTCTTTCAGACAGCAGTGGGTGTTATTTTCAGATTCCAGTCCCGGGGAATCAACAGGACACAGAAGTGTGGTGGCTGGTAAGTACAGTCTGGCAGAGCGTCTTTCATCCTGGGGGGCAGCAGCTCCTGTTGCAAGAGACACCGGGTCTGCAGAGGGGTCATGAACGTGTTACCTCGTGGTGTTCGGTTTTCACTGCTTTGAGACCAGAGGCCATTGCCTGACCGGGCTTGCTTGACCCCTTTTATTACCCTCTCCTCGGGACCATGCCAGTGGCACCCCCTCCATCCTGCCCATGGGTAAGGGTTCATAGCCCCTATGAGTGTTGGATTCCACGAAGCAATGCCAGACATAAATAACTTCGATAAAACCTGCCTGTCTTCTCTGTCCAACCCAAAAAGAAAATCATAGACCTACATTTGCTAGTTGCCCTGAAATTTATGTTGTGGTTGCTATAGGATTGCTTTTATGGCAAGCTGTTTGCAGCGTAATGGAATACTTTAATTGTGCTCCTCTGCGTTTATGCCTTAGACCATTACACTGTGAGCACGGCCACAGGGGAATTAGGATTAGAACTATATATATATCTGTTGGTTAACCTTCCAAAATTATCTGTGGGAATGTTTCAGAGTGTAACATGCTGTGCCCAATTTCACAATTATTACTGTAAACCTTTTAGTGCGCCCCAGTTTGCATAATCAAGGCGCTGTCCTAGTGAAAACAGATTAGCTCTATCACATGTCTGTCACCACGCTATTGCCAGGCACTTTCCTGTAGTTCGCAGGTTTCACGTTCTGTGCGTGAGCTTTTTTTAAATATGTATTTTTATTAGAAATTCGGTAGTCCCTGTCACCGCTATACATTTCATCCTCCATTTTTATATCCTTTTTTGCATATTTTTTTCATCCATTCACACCCCTTTACATTAACATAGCCCTAGCTTTACTGTGCAGTTGCTATAAAAGATTATAATATATCATAGTGTGCACTTTTTTTCTTTAAATAATCACTCTACTGCAAACAAAAAAACATAATAGAAAACACTCCCATTTACAATGTCAATAGCTCCAAATCCTAAAATGCGAGACCTATTGCATTGCAAATGCTTGTTGTATTTGGAGTGGCGCTGCACACTTTTTTTTTATTTTTATTTTTTTATTCTTTTATTTTAGTTTCAAAGAAAAACAAAACATAATATCAACGTTGCATAGTAAGACACTCAGTTAGCCGTAACTCATCGCTTTCTCATATACTTATAGTGGAAAATAAAAAAGGGCAGAACAAAGCAAAATCAATACAGCAGATGAGCAGCATCGCATCAAGTTTAGGCAACCCGGTATACCCCTCTACAGCACAGGATAGAGTAATTCAGTGCACAGACTATACTCAAGTGTCCTAGATACTATCTGCATAACCCAGGGTCTGGCATGCTCTTGCGGTGTTGTAGGACGTAGCATTTTCGCCAGTACAAGCTTCAGATATGCAATCAGACAGGTTCATCAACACTCCCCGCGCTATTCTTCGAAATGGCAGTCCCCTCACCCCCGCCTCCTGAATTCCTATAAGCACTATACAGGGCCCAGAAGTTCTTGGGGCGGCTTCGAGGGGGGAGGAGTTCGCTATAATGCTCCGTTTGGGTGCAGCAATATAACATGTCCCTCGCCCAGAGTGTGATTGTGGGAAGCGGTCCCCGCATCCAGCTGATGGCAACTCTGCGCCTAGCCATTAACAATCCCATGTCCACCAGCCTACGAATCCCCTTCGGTAGTAATTTAGAATAGCCCAGCAGCGCCAGGGCCGGTTCCGGCTCTATGTCCTGCCCAATTATCGCCGTCAGCTCTGAAAAGACATTTTCCCAAAATTTTGCAATGCCAGGGCATTGCCATGATAGGTGTATAAAATCTGCTATGTTTTCCATACATCGCTCACATTTGGGGTCGTCTCTAAGACCATAACGGTGTAGTCTTTCCGGGGTATAATACACCCTATTTAGATACTTAAAGTGGGTCAGTCGGTGCCGTCCATTAAGGGAGACCCGCTTAGTGCTGGTACAGCAATATTTCCATGTCTCGTCGTCAATGTCTCTTTGTAGGTCTCTTTGCCATGCTAGGCGGGCTTTGGTAAAAACGTTTTTCCTATATGACTGCATTAGATTGTATATTTTAGATACGAGCCTCGTTGGTTCTTTAGCTTTAATGATTAGCGTAAGGGTGTCTAGCTCCGGAGGTTCCTCCATATCACTTCCCAAAAGTTGCCCTAGCGCTTGCCGCGTCCTATGGAATTGGAAACGGGTGAGGGGGGTGGGCGCAGCGTCATCTCTATCCAGACTATCCCAACTCCTCACTTCGCCGTCAACAAAGAGGTCACCCACAGCCTGGACTCCCATGGAGCGAAGCGCACGCACCACACCCGTCTCTCTGCACGGAGGCAGCCATTGGCACCAGTCCAAAGGGGCCAAGGGCGAATACATGAGAGCCCCGGAATGAAGTTTAAGGAGATGATGCCATGCATGCGCTGTCGCATTGATGGAGTCCAATATACAAGTCCGTCGGTCCGGGGGAGAAAAAAGCATCGTGGGCAGAGGGCGGGGGGAGGTTACCGCTCTCTCAATGCGCAAATGTGGTGTATCGGGTGGGCTATGTATCCATTGATAAGCGGGTGCGCACTGTGCTGCCCTGTAATACAGATTAAAGTCAGGTGTGCCAAGACCTCCCATATGGTAAGGCAGTGTGAGTATTTGCCATGCTCTGGGTTGCTTACCCGCCCATGCGGGAGTACCTTCGGGATATTGGTAAAAAGGAAGAGAAAGCGAGAGAGTACCACCATTTTCATTATAGAAATCCTGCCCAGGAGAGACAGTGGAAGCTTTATCCAGCCCTCAACTTCGTCCTCCAATTTGCTAAACAGAACCCCATAGTTTTCTCTGAAAATCACGTCTGCGTCTGAATGGATTTGGATTCCCAAATATCTCACCGGGTCCGTCGTCCATTGTAGCGGGTAGTCAGGGATGAACTGTGTCGTGGCAGGGGTGAGGGGGAAAATGATAGACTTAGGCCAGTTAACGCACAGTCCGGAGATCCCGCCAAACCGCACTATCTCGCGAAGAACAGAGGAAAGGTGGCGTTCAGGGTCGAGGGTATCGTCAGCGTAAGTCGAGACTATGATTTCGTAGCCTGGGATGCGAATTCCCTTGTGTTGATGGTATTCGCGGAGCGCACAGGCCAAGGGTTCCGCCACTAAGGCATAGAGGATCGGGGAGAGTGGACACCCCTGTCTCGTTCCTCTAGTAATGCAAATCGGGTTAGTCACTGAATCACCAATTTTTATTCTGGCAGTGGGCTTATAGTACAGTACGCCTAACAACTGTAAGTAAACCTCGCCTAGCCCCATTCTCGATAACACCTGCCTCATAAAGGGCCATTCAACGGAGTCGAAAGCCTTTTCCATATCTAGAAAGACTGTGACTGCCGGAACTTCGGGATTGGTTTGTTGGAGCATCCCAAACACCGTGCGTATATTATAGGTAAGGTTGCGGCCCGGGACGAACCCTGCCTGTTCAGGGGCTATGAGCTGTGGGGCCAAGGGCAGCAATCTGTTCACCAATATCTTTGCATAGATTTTGGTGTCTACGTTAAGTAGAGAGAGTGGGCGGTACGACGTGCACTCTTCTGGGGGTTTGTTCGGCTTTAATATAGCAACGATTATTGCTTCTCTCATTGAGGGAGGCATCGTGCCCGAGGTGCACATATCGTCAAAGAGAGCAGACAAATGCGGTAGGAGTAGTTCTATGTAAGTCTTGTAAAAGGCGACCGTCAGGCCGTCTGCGCCCGGGGCACTACTAGGTTTCATGCTTGCTAACGCCAGAGTGATTTCCTCTTTCCCTATAGGGCGCATCAAGAACTCACGGTGAGTGTTGGTAAGCCAGGGTAGCTTGATGTGAGACAGGTAATCTAGTATGTCTTCCTCCATACCCGAGCTACGAGAGGAATATAGGGTCGAGTAGAACTGTCTAAATCTCTCAGCTATATCTGCATGGTCAGTAAGTGTCTTTCCCTCTGCAGATTTAATGTCGGATATAACAGCGTAGTTCCGCCACTTTTTAAGCAGGCGGGCTAGCACCCCACCCGGGCGCTCGCCCTCTCCGTAGGAGCGAGCCATTGCGTATTTACCAAGGTGTTTGACCTCGGTGTCCGCAGTATCATGATATTCCTCTAACTGGGCTTTAAACTCCCGCATAAGGTCCTCATCCTGTCTCTCTAGCAAGCGTTGCGCCAAGCCAGCCAAAGCTTTTTCCAGATCGGCAAGCTTCTTGCGTAATGCTTTAAGGACTCCGGAGTGTTTGGACATGGCAACACCCCGTATATAAACCTTAAAAGTCTCCCATACTATCTGAAAACTCTCAACCGAACCAACATTTTTTTCGAACTATAATTCTATCGCTTCAGCTAGCTCTTCTTTGAATAGTGGATTCAGATTCAGAACCTCCATGTAAACGGGGGGATCATTTTCCTGGGAGCATCGATGAGCAATAAGACCGGGGAGTGGTCAGAGAGAGTGCGGGGTAGGACCTCACACTTCTGTACTTGATAATACAATGGGCTCGAGGCCAACCAGTAGTCAATGCGTGTATGCAAGTCGTGGAACGCCGAGTAGTGCGTAAACCCTCCCTTGTCAGGCGTCTTCCGCCTCCATACGTCTTGTAAGCCCTCCTGTGTCATAATCTCCATAAGTGTTTTAGCAGAGGCAGTCAGTCGTCTGTCCGGCCCACCCGAACGGTCGCGGGCGGGGTCCAAAACAAGGTTGAAGTCACCACCCCAGAGTTGCTGTTCTATGCCACAGCTGGCGACCCTGTTGTTCAGTGCCGTATAAAAGTCGGGTTTGTCGTAGTTTGGACCGTACACGTTAGTAATCAATATATCTAGGCCGTGTCCCTGGCAGCGAGACACGACATATCGCCCGTCAGTGTCAGTGATTAATGGTTCAAGGGAGAGGGATGATCTAGGCCTAATCCAGGTGATAACACCCCGGGCATGCGTTGTGAATCCTGCAGCATGGATGGAGCCGTGCAGGCCCCTAGCGCGGAGCATGGGACTGTCCAGGAGAAGGTGCGTTTCCTAAAGCAATGCAATATCTATTTTGTGTCGTGATAGATACGCTAAAACTTTCCGCAATTTTCTGTGGTTGTTAAGACCCCTTACGTTCCACGTGAGGGCTCGTATAGTCAGCTGCGCAGAGGTGATAGGGAACGAGCCATTTGTGGAGTCAGGAAAAGGTGCTGCCAAGTTATTTGAGTCTGCCATTTGGTCGGTCAAAGTGTACATAGAACGTGAGTGTGGCACAGCGTCTACAGCAAGTAACAAACCAAACAATACCCCTGCCCATCCATCCCCCCACCCACGCCAGACAGACCCCAACAAAGCCCAGGCGATTAGCTACCCGCCCACCCCCAGCTAATAACAGGAAAAATAGAAAACATAGGCAATGCATTGTAAAGCCAATGGGGATCAACCTCCCTCCCCCACCCTGTTAACAAAAACTCCCCAAGTGTGTGTAACACGCGTGGGCAGAGGTAGCACGTGCCTCCGCAGTACAGGAAAGCGTGCTAGTAAAGTTCTATCAGTCCTCTTCTCCGCACACCACCAGAATGCTTAGAAGCGATCATGTCACAAATAGAAATATGCCAGACCCTCCCGGCCACCACAATTTGGCGCTGAAAAAGTGCCAGAGGTCGCCCAATTATTAGCATTTAGCCCTGCCCTCCAACAAGCCCCAAATACCAAACTCAACCTATGCATACAGTGCAATATCAGGCAAGGAGAAACATTGCAGTTTATCTGGCTATAACAGCAATTCCAAGGAGCCCCACCACAATAACTATATATGAATTGTGCTTATCTGAGCGAATGGGAGATCATAACGTTCAGTCTTGGTCGCTAAGGGACCCGGTCTTCGCCCCATCCCTGGAGCATCGTTCTGGGCTGCGTTGCTTGTCCTTGGAACAGTCCTTCAGCGCCTTCTGTAGGGACTTGGGGTCTGTAAATATTCTCGACTGGCCCTGACGGTTCACACGGAGTCTAGCTGGGTACAGCATAGCATAGTCGAGGCCCTGGTCCCTAAGCTGCTTCTTCAAGGGAGCGAACTGTTTACGGGCCTCCTGGACTCGCAGCGTGAAGTCCGGGAACAAAGAGACCATGGAGCCCTCGTATTGTAGGGGATGCATATTCCTGGATACTTTCAGGGCCGCATCCCGGTCGCGGTAGTTAAGCAGCTTAGCGATGATGGGTCTCGGTGGAGCGCCCGGGGGAGGGCGCGGACCCAGAGACCGGTGGGCTCTCTCCACGACGAACATCTGGGAAAAGGTCTCCTTACCGAGCAGGGTGATCAAAATTTGTCCTACGAAGTTTTCCATGTTGCTTGTCGGGGTGGATTCTGGCAGCCCCGTAATCCGCAGGTTACAGCGCCGAGACCGCGCTTCCAGGTCTTCCATCTTGTCTTGGAGGATTTGCATCACTTTCCCCAATTGTTTATGCTCCGCGTCCAGCGTTGTCTGGGCTTCCTCCACCTCTGTGACTCGGCGCTCCGACATACTCCAGTCGTTCCGCATGCTTGTTAAGCCGCTCCGACATCCTATCCATGCGATAGGAGAGGGAGTCAATTTTGGAACCAAGAACTGCAAGGCTGCCATGCAAACACTTTTCCATTGCGGCAAGCAGGGAGCGAATGTCGCAGTCCGCCTGCTCTTGGGGAGGGTCCTGTACAGTGTCTGCATCGTCTGCGGTGATGTCACGTCCCTTAGGCTTCCGCAGGTCGAATGATATTTTCGGCTGTGCACGGTCTACTTTGCCCATTGCTGCAGCAAAGATAACAATGTGCCAATCGCAGTCGCCAAGACCGGTAGGGGGTACGGCACCGGTATGTCTTAGCTCTCCAGCACAGTAGTGCCAAAGGTGACTAGGGGGGCCAACTAGGTAGTCGAGCTGCGCAGGGGCTATCTCGTAGCACAGGACACCAACTCACAGTCCCAATGCACTCAGTGGCAATAAAGTAGGGGCCCACGCAGAAAAAAGAGAACGGTGGGAGGGCCTGTTAACGACGACCTGCCGCAAAAAACGCTCGGATGCCACAGTGCACGCAGCAATGTCCAGAATAGTGCCCCAGCACATGGGCAGACACAGAGAGGGAGGGGGGGTGGGGTATTAACAGCCCACCGCGCTAGGCTTCTCCTCGTGCACAGATCTGGCCGGAGGTCCCGCAGTCTATACCCCAAGGTGTTAGCGGTACCCTCAGTCACATCAATCCAGCTCCCAATCGGGTCTCAGGGGCCTCCTCTGTTTCAGACTCGTCCTGCACTCAGGAGACATAGATCCCACCACACTATGAAGGGCGCATGGACGCGCCAGACACGGACCGCCGGTAAAGCAGTTAGGGCGCAGGCCGGCAGCAGAGCGCTCGAGATGGGCCTCCCATATGGCGGCGTGCACCTTCCTCCCAGCTACGAACTCAGATCTCCCATGCCCCAAGCAGCGATGTCACCAGCGATCACCAGCGGCTCTCCGACTACGTCGCGCTAATACTGTACCACCGGTGTCGTGCAGAGTCGATGGGCTACGCGCGGCGTCACTGCCTCCGCACACAGCGGGCGCCGCCGCTCCAGCCGCCGGCTCCGTAGCAGGCGCAGCCGGTCTCAGCAATCCGCAGTCCGTCGTGCGGGTATGTGTGCCCAGCCAGGCGAGCGAGGCGATGACAGCGGCGTCCAGCACTCCCGCCGCTAGAGGATAGCGGCCTCTACAGTCAGAGCGTTGCGAGGTGGGTTTCCAAACCGCCTCTGTATGCCGGGCCGCGTCCGCGTCTGCGCCCCACGCAAGCCCGGGGAGCTGCCTGGCTCCCGGTGTCAGGGAGTCCAGGGCCTACAACCATGCCGTCCGGGCAGCCTGAGAGGTCGGAAGCAGACCTCATAGTTCCGCGGCTCTGGCGTAAGCTGCTGCTGTTTCCACGAAGCTCAGTACTCGCTTCAAATGTCGGATAAATGACTTATTATTCGGTGGTTGCGCGGAGCTTCTCGTTCAGGCGGCCATCTTAGCCGCGCGCTAGCTCCGCCCCCCAGTGGCGCTGCACACTTAGTAATAGCGGGCCCTCTAGTGTACAACAGTAGAGCAGTAGAGCCTGTACTCCCTATCTTATAGAGTCAGTAAAGCGCCTCCTGCGCCGCCGGGCACCTCATCCTTCACAGTGGCACTGTAATGTCTATCTGAAAGAGTGCATAGTGGCAAATACCCCCTTTCTTGTTGTCACACGTGTGTGGCGCACATCCACACTCTAGGCGTTAGTGCATTTATTTAGAGATTCTTTGTTCAGGATAGGGCCCCAAAGCTCAGTATACGATACTCCGAGGCTGACTTTTTCCCCCTGCTAAGGCTTTATTGGCTGCAGGGTAACATTATTCTTTCCAACACCAGATCAATCAGTCCGGTCCACTTTCATTACTCATGTTGGTCTGCTTAGTCTCTTGCGCACAACAGACCCCTGCTCGTCAGCAGCACTGCACAGGCCGCAGTTCTTGTCTGCCTCCAGAGGCTTTGCAACATCTACTATGCTCCGATTGGGCCGCAAGCTCCCACAGCGCCCCTCTGCACCAGCATGCCAGGATTGGAACCGCTTCCCAGGCCTGTGCATGCAGATGGCAGGTTTTAAGCCACAGATGGGGCACAGGCTTTGCTCTTCCTACCGTTGGCATATAAAGAGCAGAGGTTCAGAGTGGAACAATCAATGTTAGCATTAGTGCACAATCAATCATCTACAGAGTAAATCATTGAAGATAAAGAGAACTGGACCCATTCATCGATTTTGAAGTATTTAGTTTATATTAACAGCATCAAAGGAAGTTTCAGACAAGTGCTCGGTGCTCAAGTGATCACACAGTGGGTAATAAAAAAAATCCTGTGCAGTAGTGTGTACAGTACAGAAAGCAATGGAACAACAATACAGGTTTCTGAGGTCTGCACGACTTTTAGGTTCTGAAATTCAGACAACAAAACAATCATAGATACTTTGTTCACATTGCCATGATCATTGAGGCGTTTCAACCCTTTCTAATTTTAGGGTCATCATCAGGACTTAAAGAGTTCTTTAGTGCGAGTAAAAAAATAAACAAGGGATTAAGAATGGGATCATTAAATGATCTAGGAACTAATAAGCCATGTTTGTAGGTACTCACTGAGGTAGTACCGAAGAATTTTATCTGAAAACATGAGAGAATGTCAAAAATAATAATGACTGGGTATTGGTAGGTTGAAAGTGCAGGCAGAGTGAGAAAGCATGCCAGGGTAAGCCATCACCTTGTAAACAAGCATTGGCATAGCCAATAGGTCTCGCCTTTGGGACCTTATAAGTGTTTAGCCATGCAACAGTTGATGTTGTTGCACCAAGGATATTGTGCTGGAAAACAAAACACTTATAAGGTCCCAAAGGCAGACCTATTGGCTATGCCAAGGGAGAGATATGATACAGGTAGGCAGTGTTACTAACAAAACAAACAAAAACATTGACAGTACCTCTAACAATGTGGGCAAACCACTCCGGTGGCCAGACACCAATACTATACTTAACATATAATCCTGGATTTACCGCTTTACCTAATGTGCTGGAAATAAAAATGTATTAAATGTGGGTTTTAATCCAAGTATAGCCATTTGAATAAGTTGCATGTTCTTAGGCAATCGCCCTTAAAATGTACTGTTTCTAATTTTTATACAAGATTGTGAGTATTTAGAATGAATCTGAAAGTTGTATTAAGTTTGTAGTAAAAAGAAACCCAGACTGAATATTACCTTGACAGGGTGGATAGACTGTGCCCATTCTCGTGGTCTTTTCACCAGGATGGACGCAAAGCGCTAGTCTTTTGAAACAAGCAGTACCAAAATGCATTACAATCTCGGGTCTCCAACTCTATCAAATTGTTTGATCTTGGGCAAATCATACTCTACCTGCCTATTCCCAGATCTCACAATGGGTGTGTATCTTGTAGGAGGTTCAATGATAGAAATAAAAACTATGGCCATATACCAAGCATATATCACCAGCAGGGTTTTCATTCACACGTTCATGGTTATCTGCGCATCTCCACATTCCTTATTACCATCTCTAAAGGCAACTATTTCACTTAAGCTGCATAGTGCACTCCTCCTCCTGTGCTGCAGCTCCTCCCTCCCACAGACATGCAGTTCTTTTAACAACTCCTAGATGATCGAAATACTGAGATGACGACATTCTGGCAAACCACTTGAAGCATCCTGTGTTAGCTGTTAGCAGAAAATTTGACATTTGGCGGCACGTACCAGCTGAGAGCAGGCAACTGAACAGAACACCCTAATGTTAGTTTTTACCACTGGAGCCAACGTCAACGAGGAACATAACCAACGGATGAATGAATGCAGGCTTGACATTTAGAGAGCTCTGTAAAAAAGCTTTTACAAAATACTACTGTTGCAGAATTGCGATTCACGCGTTTGTTTGTTTTAATTCTTATAAACTGCAGGAACGCTATTTCAATCACGACTCATCAGGGATATATATCTCAAAAAGCGTTATTTAAACAGTAAGATAACTTCTTTTCTTTAAACTAGCTACCTGCGCCTATGAGACTCCTCTGCTTCAGTGTGCTTTTCCAAGTGCGCATCAGGGACGAGAAGATGGAGGGGCGAATTCTCATGTGAAGAGGTCACCGGCACTGAAGTCCGTGTACACAAATGAAAGCTTCCAGCATACAGAGGCCGGAGGGTGGTCTGAAGGGGCAAGATGGAGGAGGTGCTTTAGTGCCGCTCTGCTGCATATACCCCTTATTCGTTTAATTACCGGACTACAGAGCGGCATCCTGTGACACACGACACAGCAGCGACCCCCAGACCTCATCAGGTTGCTTTGCTGCAAGTAAAATCAAAAATCGGCGCCCGGTCCATCGCAGACGCTGACAGTAGGCCCGAGGTCGGAGTGGAGGCGAGGCACGGGCCGGAAATGTGGGTGAGAAGAATTGACTGGTGATTCACGCTGCTGCTGAGGGTCGAGGAGAGGAGGGGAGACATAGGGGCCAGTGAATACAGTGGAAACACTTGAATTCTGATGGCGGAGAGCGTACCGGAGGAACTTGGGAGGAGCGGAGACTAACACCCGCCGGAGTGGGCCAGAGCAGAAGCCTAGCGGTGGCCTGTAAACTACGATACTGTAGAGGGTTGCGGAGAAGAGGTGAGACACTGGGGACAATGAATGCTGAGGAATTACCTGAATCCTAGCACCAGAAGGCATACCGGAGGTGTTTGGGAGTAGTGGAGGCTGGCACTTGCTGGAGTGGATCGGAGCGGAGATCTAGCAGTAGGGGGCCAGGAGGAGGGGTCGCGTGCCTGCACCTCTTCCGCTTGTTGCACTGGCGGCATGGAAATCACTTCACTGTAGAAAGCCCTCCCGATCTACATGCAGGATCCTCGCCGAAAACAAGGTCGGAAAGCAAAATCAAAACTACGTGGCCTGGGGCTGCATGGACTGACGTGAGGCGAGATCGGCCATGCGGTGCTCCTGTGATCTGTATACACCGTCCCTTGAAGTTTCATAGGGAGCGTGCAGCCTGGAAAAACAAACGCAGCGCCGCGAAAGTTAAAGAGTACTCGTGCATGCAGAGCGTTTGCCTTGCGGGAGCGAGCAGCAAGGCGCGATAATTGCAAACAGATGGCGCCGCTGCTCGCTCCCGCAAAGCAAACGCTCTGCATGCACGAGTACTCATTGGAAACAGTGCAAAACATGCACGAGTTTCCAAAAAAGTACGGAGCGATGGCAAGAGGTCCCTCCTAAGCAGCGCTTGCGCGCTGCGTAGGCGAGACCTAAAAATCACTTACTAATGAACGCAAGCAACCACGAATAATGGTTTGCCTAAAGGCTCACTTAGATGGAAAGAACTGGGTCCCGGGAATAATTCAGGATCACCCGAAAGGGGAATGTCTGTTAAGTATTTCACAAAACTTATACCGGTCTGGAGAGACACTCGCGCCACGAGTGAGTTTGTTTACTGGGATACAGAGTTTCAGCAATGAGCGGGAACGGCCGTGTTCACCCTGTGTGCCTTCTGAAAAGATCGGGATGCCCTCGAGGAAAATACCGGGGGTTAAAGTAGCTGCCTCTCGCACGTAAACAGTGGATAGAAGAAATCGAAGAAATATTTTGTTATGCCTGTGGCATTGGTTCCAAAAGTGTCAAATATTTCATGTAAAAAGTTTGGGATGATATTAGATAGCCTAGACTCTGGTGTAAAAGCACTTGGCACTGAACAATGTTCTGGTATTTCTAAGGAAGTTTAAAAAAGGGGGCGCAAATCGGCAGCCTAATGTCTGGAAGGTGGGACTGGCCACTGCCAGAATGAGTAATTATGCATTGTATACCCTAATAATAAAGTGTCAAATACTGTGTGTCCTAGAAAATT
This sequence comes from Calotriton arnoldi, assembly GCA_963921515.1. Classification (NCBI taxonomy): domain Eukaryota; kingdom Metazoa; phylum Chordata; class Amphibia; order Caudata; family Salamandridae; genus Calotriton; species Calotriton arnoldi. The sequence goes on from CAWUFW010009545.1 coordinate 121,712, forward strand.
TAACATGGATGTTGCATGCCATAAGGATCGAAGAAATGCTCAGAGCTCCTGCTTAAAGAGCTAAGATTCACATGACAAACAATCTTGTACAATATGAAACCATGAAAAATAATGGCAGACAAACAAAATAATTTAATCCAATGCAGACATGGTAGATGCATAATAACGTGTCACATCTTGGAATACAGGTTGAAAGAAGAACAGTAATGAAGGAAAGAGGTGGTTTGATGTTTCAGCGGTATACAACAGAATGACATTCTTCCATGGAATTTAAACCATTCATGATGCTATTACATTTCAGGATCCAACGGCATTCTGGTTTGTTTACTAGTACCTGAAGGTCTTCTCCTCTCAGGGGCGCAACTAGCCCCGAACTTCGTGGGGGGGTAACACTCCCAGCCAGGGCTGGCCCTAGCACTAGTCGTACATGGTGCAACAGTCTTTTTAGCGCTGTTTTCCCCCATTTCCTTCTTTTCCATGAGTTCCCTCACTACCACTCACCAACAATGCTCCTCATCTATCTATAGCACCTTTCTGACAAACATTTAATTTTTTATAGTGCTACTCATAGTTTACTCACACTCAGTTCTGTGATCTGCATGGTACACGTTCTTTGTAGTAGGCACATTAACCCTCTGCGCTGTGTGGGTGGCAGGAGTGCCCATGTGAGTGCACGGTGAGCGATGCGACAGTGTGAGAGTAGGGTAAGAGGAGTGACTGCAGGGTGAGTGAGGTGACCATATAAATGTGGGTGCAGATGTAAGTGCAGAGTGGGACGAATGAATGCATGGTTAGTGATGGGCTTGTTTGAGTGAAATTGCAGATTGAGCAGTGAGGGGGACAGGTGAGTGAAGTGTCACATGAGTGCAGGGTGAGTAGTGTGCTTGTGTGACTGCAGGGTGAGGTACAGGGTGAACAGCACATGTGCATTCTGAGTGCAGACTGATCAGTGTGAGTGCATTGTGATCGCTGTTAGTGCAGGGTGAGCGTGAAAGTGAAGGGCGAGAATGAGGAGTGAGTTGTCTGAATGCAGGGTTCATTTTCAGACACTTGAAGTAACTCAGCATGTTATTGACTGCAGAGTAGGGTTTCAGATATAAGTTAAACTATTGCTATTATGACATTAATCAGGGATCGAGGGTGGAGGAAATAAATAATGTGCTGATCCTCAAACAAACTTCCAGTCTTATGATTAGGGTTGCCAGCTCATTATTTTGATGTCCCAGACGGTACAAAAATAAACAGTCACTTAAAGCCATATTTTCAGCACTTATCTGTGCATACTTCGAACAGCAAATATAAATAGAAAGCACTGGGGGCGTGGTTTCGGCACGCAGCGGAATGGCTGCCTTGTGAGGGAGCTCCGCAGGCTGGGCTCCATAATCCGGCAATTACCATCCTTTATCCCTTATGCTGCGGGCTGTTGGCTCGTGCACCAGTGACCTGCATGATACTGACCACAGCGAGCCTGCTGCAGGGCCCGACACCGCCGGCAATTCGCCTGAACTAAAGAGGTAGAGGCGTTGCGGAGGTAGCTGAGAAAATGGCCGCTGAGTGCTGAGAGTCCGAACGGCGGCGCGGGACTCCACTGTGCGGAGGCGGCCCCCACTATCGTGCGGGGGGCAACACCGGGCGGTCCAGAGCCGATCCAGAGTGCGGAAGCCGGCGTGAGTAGGAGCGGCACACTGTGTGGTGTGATCCCTGCGGGCGGGCCATTGGCGCCGATTACAGCTGGCCATCGAGCTCCGGTGGGGCCTGCCCTGTCCTTGCGCCCTGACGGAGCGTCTGAGTTCCTGTGACGGTGGTGATCGGTGGTGCCGCTGCTGAGGATCAACCATCAGCAAGTGAGAGGTTGGTGCGGGGGGACCGGGATACGGGTGGGGGCTGCGCCGCTCTGTGTCCGTGGCCTGGGCCTACTGGGGGCTTCGTGCCCTGTGGGGACTGAGCGCGGCGGGGAGCACTGGTGGTCTCCTGCGGTGTGTCTGGCCCCTCAATACCCATACCCCTCAGGGGGATCTTGGCGGTGCTCTGTGGTGTGGGGGGGGGAGACCGGCGATGGGAGGCAAGTGGCGCCCGGCTCTTTCCTGGCACTCTAGGCCGGGGACGGCGCGGGTGTCGCGCGGCCCGGCTGGATCTCTCCGCCAACTGTGCTACGGCTCGGCTGAGCTCCCTGGTCCCAAGGCCCTGAGTCCGGATACCGAGGAGGAGAGCCCGTGCTGAGAGCCGGACGGCCTACAGGAGACGCTTCTGCAACCTGCGGGGGGCGGGGTGTGCATTGGGCCTTGCTGCTGGCTTTGTGCGCACTCTGCCTTCTACCTTCTTTCCGGGGCTGCCTTGCTCGCCCTCTTTGGAGACGGGGGAGCACTGGGGGTGCTATCACCGGCGCTGCCTCATGTGAATTGCCACCTGCATAAGCCAGAGGTGGTCCTGGCGGTCTACCTGTCCGTGAGCTCTGGTGCACCGGTGGAGCTGTGGGCAGCGGGCAGAGCTGGACTAGCCTGTTGGTCTGATTGAGTGCCTCTGGCTCAGACTTGACGACGAATAGCGCTCTAACATACGCTCTACGATCATGGGCTAGGCTGATCCCAAGCAGCCTAAGATTCCATTTGAAACTAAGCGTCAGACACGCAATATGGAGACACCGGTGGAGGCGGGCACTACCCACGCTCCGGATGACACTATAGATCGCCCAGAAGAGGACATGCGATCAATCTTGCTGGAGGTGCGATCTGGCCTTAAAACCATTGACGGCAAAATCGACGCACTAACCTCCAGTCTCGACGCGGTCAAGAAAAAAGTAGAACAGCATGAAACACGACTGGATGGCGTAGAGAACAGGTTATCGGACACGCAGGACTCACAGGCTGAATCGCGGGTACAACTCATGAGCATGGAAAAGGTGCTAGAAGTCATCAAGGCGAAGAACGAAGACCTAGAAGCGCGGTCTAGACGTAATAACCTCAGAATTCTTGGCCTTCCGGAGTCGACGGCCATATCGAAAATGGAACCCTTCATTGAGACTCTCCTGCGCGAGCTGTTTGGGTCCGTGCTCTCCCCGGTAATGACTATAGAGAGGGCGCATCGCTCACTGGGCCCTCGTCCGGTGCCGGGTGCCCCACCGCGTCCGATTATAGCACGCTTACTCAATTACGCAGACCAGGATTCTATTCTCCGAGAGGCGAGGGCTAAGAGTCCCATCACTCACAATGGCAATAACCTGTCCTTTTTTCCGGACTACACCCCAGCGGTGCAGGCTGCCCGAAGAGACTTTGTACCGGTGAAAAGGCTCCCACAGTCTTCCTCCGTTCCTTATGCCATGTTCTGCCCAGCTAAATTGAAAATTTCTCATGACGGGCAAGCTCACTTTTTTACAGACCACAAGTCAGCCTTGAAGTTTGCTAAGCACATCTGCCTGCGCCGGAATCCCAAGGTCACCTCTAGCGGGCCCTCTAACTCCCCAACTTTGAGTGACAATGACTAATGTGGTTCTCCTATACTGCATTGAATTGATGACTATGTATGTCCACTATTCTCCGGCTAGGCCGTAATCTCAATTTTTTGTTTAACATGAATGTATGAACCCGCTGTGCATGGGTGCAAAGTGACTTCTCAAGGCAGCATGACACGGCATTGATATTGGTTGGTTGTTGGTGCACTCTCTTTTTCATGCTAGCATGAGACAGGAAGGGGGATTTTTGACATGATAGCCCGGCCCCCCTGCTGTATGGTAGGTGTATGCCGTCGTTTCTTCCCCCCCACGGGAGTTCCCCTAATTGTTGAAAGTCTCACAATGGGATTTGGGCGTTGTAAAGGGAGGGAGGGGGGATCATATTCTCGACCTAATTGGGAGGTTGTAGTGGGAGGGGGGAGGTGTTGGGGACTGGTTCCATGGGAAGTTGCTACCTATTTTAATGTTGTAGTACGGGGGATTGATCAGTGTGGTTGTGTTGGCACCAGGAGGAGACAGCGTATTTTCAATGGAATGTATTGGGGGTACCAGGAGAAAGCTCCAATTGTGATGAAAGACGTTCCGGGAGGCCATGGGTGATGTATACAGATATATGACATGGAACATTAGAGGGTTAAACTCCCCCAAGAAAATTCGTCAAACATTCGCATACTTGAACAGGCATGGTACGCAGATTGCTTTCCTCCAAGAGACCCATTTAACTAAATTTACAGAGTCTAAGGTGGCGAACAAATGGGCTGGGTTCAAGTTAGCCTCCTCGTATTCTTCATACGCCAGGGGGGTCCTCATACTGATTAAAAAGGGTATTCCGTTTACTCCACATAGAACACATGTAGACGATGGAGGGCGCTGCGCCATGGTTCAGGGCAAGCTTGGTACGACACTGATCACGTTCATAAACACATACGGTCCCATAGCAGACGAACCAGAAATGTTCCAGGGTATGTATAGCACACTGCAAGACTGGCCGGAGACCACCATAGTGTGGGGGGGGATCTCAATACTTACCTGAATCCTAACTTAGATAAGTCCAGCCCGCAGGGCATTCGCACGCCTAGAGTGGCCCATAGTATTAATAATGCTATCCTGGAATTTGGGCTGGTGGATGTCTGGCGCCTTCGAAACAGAGATGCGCGGGAGGGTACTCATGCCACTCCTGCCCACGGCAGTTGGTCCCGGCTGGATTATTGGCTGCTCAACGAAAGCGCTGCTGCGTGGTTGACTGATGTCGCCACGCTTCCGCGTACATTTCTGATCATAATCCGGTGCAATTGGTACTCACCCCCCGGCCGCAGCCTGACGGCCGTTCACCTGGCGCTTCCAATCATCCGCATTACTGGATCCCATATATGCCGACACTATACATAAAGCCATAGTGCAATACTTCGAGATCAATAAGGGCACTGTGGATAGTGCGGCAACCTTGTGGGAAGCATTCAAAGTGACGATTCGTGGGGTGTGCATTAGCACAACCGCTGGCATTCTTAAAGACCTTAGGACGCAACTCACTAGAATAGAGAGCATACTACAGGGCCTGGAGAGGGCTTACACGGCTCATCCCACCTCTGATACACTGGCACAAATTCATGAACTGATTCTGGAATATGACACACTAGCGGAGTCAGAGATTAGATATTTGTCAAAGCGACACATAGCCAGGAAATATGGCGAGGGCGGAAGGCCGGGTCGGGTTTTAGCTGAGAGACTGAGAGTGCGCGCAGAGCACCATTATATAGAAAAATAATGGACACCGCTGGGGTCGAGCACTACAACCCTGTGGACATAGTGGAGCAATTCAGAGGGTACTATGCCACTATATACACCTCACGGGGAACAGGGCCAGATGCCGCAACAGAAGAGTTCTTAGAGAACATTGCCTGTTCGTGGTTAGCTGATGATCATCGCGATTATTTGAATCATCCGATTGCTGCGGAGGACATAAAAGCGGCCATCAGAGCTCTACCCAATGCTAAAGCGCCTGGGCCGGATGGGCTCACGGCAAAATTTTATAAGGCATACGCGGATCTTCTCACGCCGCATCTTCTGGAGATGTATGCGGAGGCGCATGAAACTGGGACTTTACACCCATCTCTCCGTCAGGCTCTGATTGTCACTTTGCTAAAAAAGGACAAGCCACCTGATGCATGCGAATCGTATCGTCCGCTCTCCTTGATAAATATCGACACTAAAATTTTAGCAAAAATTCTAGCCACGAGGCTCCAACCCCTGATGCCCAGCTTGGTCCTTCCGGACCAATCTGGCTTTATCCCTGAGCGATCCACGTCCCACAATCTACGGACTATTTTTGCAATGCTTCATGTCCTTAACCCACAATTGCACGCTGCAGCGGTGTTGCTCGACGCCGCTAAAGCGTTCAACTCCATTGAATGGTCTTATATGCTTCGCATATTGCGGCGGATGGGGTTTCCGCCTCTTTTTTTGGGCTGGGTGCGGATACTGTATGAGAGTCCATCGGCGCGGGTCCGAGTGGGTGGGTTGGCGTCCGAGTCCTTCGATATTAAACGTGGTACCCGACAGGGGTGCCCCCTCTCGCCGTTACTGTTCGCTATTGCACTGGAGCCCCTGGCCTGTGTGATCCGTCAACGGCAGAGGGAAACAGCTCTCAACTTTCATCACAGACCGGCTGGTATCTCATTATATGCTGACGATATGGTGCTCTTCGTGCGGGACCCTGCTCGGTATCTGGCACCAGTGCTCCGAGAATATATCAGGTTTGGGCTCATCTCGGGACTCACGATTAATTGGGAAAAGTCGGTGGTTATCCCTCTGACGGCAAACACTCCCTCTCCGGCCATGGAATTCCCACTGATCTGGACCACTGATCCGGTTAAGTACCTGGGGGTCTGGGTCCATCTTGACCCGGATGTCGTTATGCGAGAAAACTATGGGAGGGCCTGTGTTAAATTGGACGAGCAGATTGGAAGATGGATAGCGCTGCCATTGTCCTTGGCGGACCGCATCGAAATTATAAAGATGGTGGTACTGCCGCGTTTTTTATATCTGTTTTCAATATCCCGATCACACCGACGCGCCATTTTTTTAACACATTGCGCGCCTCTCTGCTCAAGTTGATTTGGGGAGGGAAACAAGCGAGGGTGAGTTGGACTACCCTCACGCTAGATTATGATAAAGGGGGATTTAGTGTACCGGATCCCTACCTATATTACCTGAGTGCTCAAGCGCAATAAGCTTACTTTTGGTTGCATCCACATGCCTACACCCCGCATGTGGCAGTGGAAGAGGGAGATGCCTATCCGACACCTCTATATAGTTTATTTACTCATTCACGCCGCAGTACTCCAAAGTCTGAAATCAATACGCTTGACACCACAATCGCAGCCTGGCAGGCTATAGGCCGCCTTGCGGACAAGTTGCCCATTTATGCTCCGGCGTTGCCCATGGGACATCACGCGGCTATATCTGTAACGCAGGAGGCGGGCCCTCTGCGGTCGCTTGCGGAGGCAGGCATCACTACAATGCAAGACCTATATCCAAATGGTTCTTTTCTGGACACTGGGGACCTTTAATACATAGCTAACCCTACCCTACTCTTTCAGTTCACAGTTCACAGGTTGAGGCTTGCGATGCGTTCACACTACACTTCCTATCCACTAGAACCTGCTACTCTGCATTCCATGCAACTGTTGCTGACTACACCCACGCCGAGAAAATTGGTCACGAAATTGTACAGGGCTATAAGAGCAGAGAGGGTCCATGGGCCAGACAGAAGCCTCAACAGGTGGAATGATGGGTTGTCCGTCCCTGTAACCGAGAAGGAGTGGCAACATGTTTGCACTCTCACCAGTAAACTCACGCCGAATGGGAATCTTCGAATTATTCACCTCAAGTATTTGCATCAGACATATCATACGCCTCTCCGGCTACACAAATATGGACTGCGAGACACTAGCTGCTGTAAGAGATGCGGTCACATCGATGCGGATTTCCTACATCTTGCGTGGGAGTGTGGGAGGGTGGCGCGCTTCTGGGGACAGGTGATACATCACATACACGATATGTCAGGGGTTGAGTTGCAATGTACGCCACTGGTCTGCCTGCTGTACTATGTCCCACATCTGAGAGGGGCGAGGGGTAAATTTGTACGACTAGCGCTCTTAATGGCCAAACGTCGGGTCGCTATCAAGTGGGGGGGGATACCAGCGCCGCGTGTTGATCACTGGCTCAAAGACCTGGTTTACTGTAAGGACAACATGGAACTATATGCAGAGGAACTCCCAACAACATCCAAGCCCAAGGACATATGGGAGCCACTGCGCCAATTTCTGCAGCGACAGGCGTTGGCTGCTCCCTAATCTGGAATGAATGTACTCAATACATTGAACGATCTTTCATTCCTCATGTACATGGATGTATCTGTTAGGATAAGTAGTGGTTGTGTCTTCTGGTGCCGATCAATCATATGATGTTTAATTTTTGTAGATTCGTACATGTACTGTCTTATATAGCAACATTGTTGAGCATTTTGCTTGAAAATCAATAAAAAAATAAAAAATAAATAGAAAGCACTTTTAATTGTGTTCCAGGGCTGCCTGAAGGATCCATGACTGATAATTAAAGGGAACACAGACAGAGAAGTCACATTACAAATGAATACATACTTTTTTGTCTAAAACCCTATTTAGTGTCAAGACGAGGTCTTTGCAGGCTCTTTAAACAACACATGGCTGGCATTTTTCTTTTGGCAACCCTACATTACGTTCCTTTTCATGAAATGCATTCTCACACTACGGCAGTAAATGAAAAATACAAATATAAGGAATAGGCAGAGTGGGGGCCCATGGGGTACTGGGGATACTGGAACCAGAAAAAACAAACTAAGCCTAGGTAACCAGTTTACAAAGGTATGTAAATATACAAATGGTCTTTAAAGACCTGTGAAAAACTCGGGCGTGCCGGAGATAAGACTCCAGACACTGTCCAGCCAACCCCTTAGCAACTCGAGCTGCAGCAGCCCGGGCTGATACATGAGACACACAATGGGGGTGGGGATGAAGCCCTTTTAGCACTATGGGCGTTGCGCGCCTGCCTCCCCTTAGGTTTTTTTTTTTACCAGTTCAACTTGTGGGATATTGGTATATAAGGACTCAAAGTCCAAGCATTCCAACCACTCACTATCGCTGTCAAAGGAAACTTCCACAGTGTGGTTAATCCGATCCCTGCTTTCACATATGTAGCTTTTATTTAGAAGTACAAACAGTGGCGGCTCCTCCGCTAAGGCGGTGGAGCGTCGCCCCACCGCCTTGAAGCAGTAAAAGAAAGGAAAAAATAAAATGATAATAACGCAATGTTATTATCATTTTATTTTGTCCTCCTCCTGCGGCAGATTTGCCTGATGGGGCGGTGCTGCAGAGAAGGGGAGTAGTGGTAGCACCCTCCTACGTGCGCAATGACTGTTTGGCCCACCTCTCAGTCCAGCCAAACAGTCATGGGCACTTACTCTGTTCTCCATGAAGGCTGCATTACAGCCTGCATGGAGAACATGCCCAGGCCCCCAGTCCCTGGCTAAGTGCCGAACCACTGCGCTCAGACCAATCACAACGCTGCATTGCAGCATTGTGATTGGTCAGGGGAGCCTGCTTCCTGTTTCATTCCTGACGTGAGGAGAGATGACAGAGAGATGCGGCGGTAAGGTAAGTTTTTTTACTTTTTAAAAAAATATCCCCTAGCCCCCCTCCTTGCCCTCTCTCCCCCCACGCACCCCCTGATCCATGCCAGACGCTACTGAGTACAAATTCCGTGATGAAGTAATCCATGCACTTGCCCACCTAGGAGTAATGCAGATCCAATATGTTGTTGTTCCGGCAAGGTTGAAAGTACTGTTTGGGGGAAAGGTGTATTTATTTCAGATGCTGGAGTCTGCCTGGCAATGGGTGGAAGAGAGAAAGCCTGTGTCAGTGCCCCGAAAGGTATTGAAAGACCAGCCAATGGAGGGGTATAGCTCCTGATCTGGTGGTCCTGGGCCCAGGCGGACATCTCAAATGAAAACAAAGGACAAGGCTACAGATGGCTTGGCTGGGTGTCTCCTCGTCTGGGGCAAGTGAGGGGCATAGCTCACAGCTAATGACGACATGACTGACCTCTCATGGGGCCAGGGCTGGGACTTTGGTCTGATACAGAGGGCACTAAGGACCTGTAGGTATGCTCCTTGAAGATCAGAGGTGGTATCCTTTGCCTGACGTTTATGAGACAATACAACCTGTCCCTACTATTCTTTATTTAGATGCAACAAGAAAGTGTAAAGTAGGCCTCTAAGTTAGTCTACCAGTTTTGTTTTTATGGGCGACAGATACTTCACTTCTCGATGTGTGTGGTGGGAGTTGTTTGGTATGTTGCAGGAGTCAAGTTTTCAAGATGCAGCCAATTCTAATGATTTTTTATCACACTAATGGGGTTTTTTGTTAGGGGAGCCATTGTCATCCACGATACCACTCCATATATACTGTACTCACAAAAAAGTAACTGGACTTTTTTTTAGAAAAACTTATGCCAATAAATGCAAGGTTAATGTAAGTGTAAGTGTCGGAAAAGGGGCATAAGTCTGTTTAAGACGAAAACCCTCACTCACCCAAAGGTGACATGCTTCATCATTGGGTTCCCTCTTGCACACTGACCGCAAGGTACACAGTGTGGGCTACACTCCCTCAGAAGAGGAGCGTGAGGTGTTTTCAATCATCCAATGGAGATGGGAGTGAGGGGCAGAGTGCAAATTATATCAAAAAGTGATTTAAAACTAACTCATGGGAGACGAATGAACTTTAATGGATGCCCCCGATGGTTAGGACTAAAAAGCTAAGTGAAAAAAATAGGGGTATAGATATTCCCTAATAAGTTCAGGTCGACATGTTTCTGCCTGCGTGACTTACTGGTTCATGGCATTCCTCAGGACCCACTTATAGTCACTCTGCTGTTTTCGTGTCAAAATAATATGTGAAAAATACCATACTCTAATGTAATGGCATCAGGTCATAGTGGTACCAGCTGCAGTCCAGTCCACAATCTGCAAGAGGTATAAACCTGTATTAGACATGGTACATATAGAATACTTTTCTTGCAATATTTGTGTACACACACCCCCCAGTGTGATACCCTCTTCACAACACACATGATACACTTTTTTGGTATGCTATTGTGGTTAAACTTCTCACCACTTAGGTACTATTAATGTACCTCCACCTTCCCGGAGTCCTTTTACTAACAGATCTCAGAATTCTGAAGGTGTAAACATAAAAATGAAATTAGAATGAAAATTAAAAACCAAGATTAGAATGACGGTTTAAACACACACAAAAACTCTCTATTTCACACCCTGGTATAAGATATCCAGTTTTTTCTATTTCTTTTGAGCATATTATCAACTCAATTACATAACCATTAAGTCACCCACTCCATGTGAGATCATACCTGTCATTACAATCAATCCCTTCCATTGGGACCGATATGTGGGATAATTGCATCTCATGTTCTGGCATCAGGGCTCTCAATAGGTATATGTCTCTGGCTTGATATGCTAAGTGCCTGTTCAATATGAATTCATATCAAGCTTTAGAACACGTTTGCCCTGCAAATGCAGTCTCCTATTATTCCTAATTAAACTACACATGGGATACAAGGATACTTTGTGTGATGGTATTCATATTCCTACATCGTGCCTGATTTATCCATCATGTGTACCCATGTGACATACTCAGTTCTAAATATTACTGCCACGACTAGTGGTGTATCTCTATCCACACCGAGAAAGACCATTATGTGCCACATTGCCGAAAAAACCCGGGAGATAAAGACCGCAATTACCGGTGGCTTTCTGACTTACATACGCCCCATGTGACCCGCGTAAGACCCGGGAGGTAAAGCCTACCTTCTTTTCTGTCTTCTGATGTATTTTCAGTAAAAGCCGTATGGGAACGACCTGTGTCATCCTCCGGTTTTAAATGCCGCTCTCGTTGTTATGACCGTCATGACCCGGAAGTAGTATCTTACACTTCTGGGTCCTCATGTTACAGGGAATTGTAGTTCCAAACGGCGCTACACACAATATGTGTGGTTTTAGAGAAAATAAATACCACGGTGCAAACGAATAACATGAATATGAAGGAATACAGGGAATAGACGAGTGTATATTCTATTTCCTAGTATTGGCTGCAATAAATATTTATTTGGTTGCAATGAATGTTTACAACTTCAGAATTCTGAGATCTGTTAGTAAAAGGACTCCGGGAAGGTGGAGGTACATTAATAGTACCTAAGTGGTGAGAAGTTTAACCACAATAGCATGCCAAAAGAGTGTATCACGTGTGTTGTGAAGAGGGTATCACACTGGGGTGTGTGTGTACACAAATATTGCAAGAAAAGTATTCTATATGTACCATGTCTAATACAGGTTTATACCTCTTGCAGATTGTGGACCGGACTGCAGCTGGTACCACTATGACCTGATGCCATTACATTAGAGTATGGTATTTTTCACATATTATTTTGACACGAAAACAACAGAGTGACTATAAGTGGGTCCTGAGGAATGCCATGAACCAGTAGGTTACGCAGGCAGAAACATGTTGACCTGAACTTAATAGGGAATATCTATACCCCTATTTTTCTCACTTAGCTTTTTAGTCCTAACCATCGGGGACATCCATTAAAGTTCATTCGTCTTCCATGAGTTAGTTTTAAATCACTTTTTGATATAATTTGCACTCTGCCCCTCACTCCCATCTCCGTTGGATGATTGAAAACACCTCACGCTCCTCTCCTGAGGGAGAGTTGTAGCCCACACTGTGTACCTTGCGGTCACAGTGTGCAAGAGGGAACCCAATGATGAAGCATGTCACCTTTGGGTGAGTGAGGGTTCTCGTCTTAAACAGACTTATGCCCCTTTTCCGACACTTACACTTACATTAACCTTGCGTTTTTTGGCATAATTTTTTCTAAAAAACGTCCTGTTACTTTTTTGTGAGTACAGCCAATTCTAATGACACTGGAGATATTTTTAGTAAACACATGCATACACCTACTTTGCTCAACGCCTCCCCAATGGATTACAAGGTAATATCCTGAAATGTGAGTGGCCTCAACAACAAGGTCAAAAGATGGTCTATTCTGCAAAGGGTTAAAAAATGGACACCAGCAGTCTTGATGCTTCAAGCGACAAACCTCCTGGGCTCTCAGTGTCAATTCTTAGCTGGACATGGCTACTCTAGTGTATTCCACTCCGGGTTGATGAAGGGATCTAGGGGAGTGGCTATCCTACCCCACAGGTCCTTCCCCTTAGACATGAAGGAAATCTCTCATGAGCCTCTGGGTCGCTGGGTTTAGGTTTCTGGATCTTTGGAGGGTAGGCCTTGGCCCTTCACCCTTGTATTTGTTCCACCCACATTCATAGATGTTACGCTGAAGGGACTATCTACAATGCTGTGGAAAAAGCAACCAGAGCGGGTGATAATAGGGGGCAGCTTTAATTTAGTTATGGATGTTAACCTTGATTCTATGGGCTCTCTGGTTCAGACATGAGCACATATACCAGGACATAGTCTCAAACTTCGGATTAAGTGATGTCTGGTGTGCCATGGACCCAAGTGTCACACATTACATTTATTACTCACACGTACCCACACCAGATTAGACCGTTTTGTGGTCTCACTTTCAGAGATAGGTGGCTCAAGGATTCTTCCTTGATGCCTCAATGTAAATACTCTAGGGCTACTTCAGACCATAAACCCTCACGCCATGAACGGCTGAGAAATAACTACAGTGACACTAAAAATTAGAAATGTATAAAAAAGTTTATTTATAAATTATCTTAAACCTATTGGTAGGTAACTATAAAAACACATAATAAGCATAAAGATATTCATACAGAGACTAACAATTATACAACATTCTGACCACATTCATTCACAATCAGAGACTATACTACATACATATAATCAAATTGATATCCATGATTATTCCGTCCCACATGATTGGTTTAATACAAACTATAACAAACAAACAACGACAACACTTAAATAAGAAGATTGCATTTGTAGGGTGGTTTTGGAAGATGACTCTACGCGCGTTTCGACAGAAACACTGTCTTCATCAGGACTTCCACCTCAGAATGTTGTGCTCTGTAGAGAATAACATATATATATATATATCACATACATATACAACATGATCATTAAATGTGATTTTGAGTGTCACTGTAGTTAATAATTAGAATGATTACATATAATAACAAGGACCCATAATTGGACTGAGGGTATAATATCTTATTATCTTTTTATAAAACAGGAAAATTAAAAGACGAGCCTGACAAGATATAAACACAAATACAAACATATAATCTCCCAGGAAACATGTAACACTACAAACATGCAGTGGAAAACTATTGTCAATGATCTGCATACTTTATATGTAAACCATATCAACAAAGCTGTCCCCTTATTAAAGGAAGATATAATTAGTGTCTGCAAGAGGGAAAAGGTTAAAGAAAATATACATGCATATTTTCCCAAAAAGTATAAAGTACTGAAAAAATATATGAAAAATGTATTTACCAAAACTGTCCAGCATCTATACGTAGGCTGATAAAAGGTTTAAGTAGTTCAGGTCAAGAATTTATTCCTGTCATCCAGAATACACCTGTAGGTTCGAAAGCAGTGCACCGAAACAGAAAAAAGGAAAGAATAAATAATCTTTCCAGTACTAACTAGGTACATCCTTGAATATAGGAAGATATTCTAACCTACCACTAAAAATAATTATTTACCTTATATTGATAGTGGCTTATCTCAAAAGGGAACTGGTATGATTTATTAACCGACTCCTCTTTTTGAACCTACAGGTGTATTCTGGATGACAGGAATAAATTCTTGACCTGAACTACTTAAACCTTTTATCAGCCTACGTATAGATGCTGGACAGTTTTGGTAAATACATTTTTTCATATATTTTTTTCAGTACTTTATACTTTTTGGGAAAATATGCATGTATATTTTCTTTAACCTTTTTCCTCTTGCAGACACTAATTATATCTTCCTTTAATAAGGGGACAGCTTTGTTGATATGGTTTACATATAAAGTATGCAGATCATTGACAATAGTTTTCCACTGCATGTTTGTAGTGTTACATGTTTCCTGGGAGATTATATGTTTGTATTTGTGTTTATATCTTGTCAGGCTCGTCTTTTAATTTTCCTGTTTTATAAAAAGATAATAAGATATTATACCCTCAGTCCAATTATGGGTCCTTGTTATTATATGTAATCATTCTAATTATTAACTACAGTGACACTCAAAATCACATTTAATGATCATGTTGTATATGTATGTGATATATATATATATATGTTATTCTCTACAGAGCACAACATTCTGAGGTGGAAGTCCTGATGAAGACAGTGTTTCTGTCGAAACGCGCGTAGAGTCATCTTCCAAAACCACCCTACAAATGCAATCTTCTTATTTAAGTGTTGTCGTTGTTTGTTTGTTATAGTTTGTATTAAACCAATCATGTGGGACGGAATAATCATGGATATCAATTTGATTATATGTATGTAGTATGTCTCTGATTGTGAATGAATGTGGTCAGAATGTTGTATAATTGTTAGTCTCTGTATGAATATCTTTATGCTTATTATGTGTTTTTATAGTTACCTACCAATAGGTTTAAGATAATTTATAAATAAACTTTTTATACATTTCTAATTTTTAGTGTCACTGTAGTTATTTCTCAGCCGTTCATGGCGTGAGGGTTTATGGTCTGAAGTAGCCCTAGAGTATTTACATTGATGTCCTTTCCCTGTCTAGGTGTACTTCTCACTAGTGTCAGGGGCCCCTTCTCTTTGCAATTCTTCCTTGATGCCTTTCAGGTCATTCTCTTATTGAACTGGCAGTTTGACGAAGTAGAGGGGGAGACTGATCGCACTGGTGGTTGAATTCCTGGTACCTCTTTGACGAGAAGGTTGAAGAATCACTTGGGCAAGGATTGACCAGTTTCTGGAATTGAATATGCAATCAATCTCCTCCAATTCGACCCTGTGGGAAATCCTTTACAACAAAGTGCAAGAAGGATAGACTAGCAAACTGTATGCCCATGGAACATTTGATAGCCGAGTTGGAGGAAGGGCTGGTGACACGCCAGATTGGGACATCCTAAGGCAACTTGAGGTGGCTCCTGAATCTCTGAAAACAAAGTTGTGGGCTAGCACGCAGGCAGCCATTTTGGTAAAACAATATTGAATCTTTGAAGCAGGTGATAACACAGGTAAACTGATATATTGGCTCGCCAATAGAGAAGCAAAGACTAGATTTGTCCCACACATACAAGACTTGGACCTCTGTGAGATTGCTAGCTCACAGGGAATTGTGAATGCATTTCATACTTACTACAAAAAACTGTATGCTCAGCAAGACTCCACACAGTTTGCAAGGGAGAAACCCATAATTAGTGATACCCTTCTCCCTAAATTGTTGTTGGCAGAGAGGGTTAAGTTAGACCTCCTGATAACGGACGAAGAAATATTTATGGTTATTAGGGACATGCCCACAGGAAAAGCACCAGGCCCACATCTCCGCTAGAATTTTTTTAACGAATTGTCTCTAGGTTAGTTCCACACATGAGTTTAATGTTCGAAGAATCCCTAAAGATGGGGATTCTCCCTCTATGACGTGAGGGGGGCCATGATTATTGTCCTCCATAAAGAAGGCAAACTGCTGTCAAAATGTGCCTCATACAGATCTATTTTTCTACTCAACTATGTAACAAAAATATTAGCAAAAGTACTTGCAAATCAATTGGTGGGAGCAATTAGGACACTCAGACTTAGGGACCAGAATGGGTTCATGCCCAATTGGGGAACGAGGCATTGCATTAGATGGCTACATGTGGCTTTGGATTGTGTTCAGCACTCGGCCGACCCTAGGGCACTTTTCTCATTAGATTTCTTAAAAGCTTTTGATTCTGTGGAATGGTCCTCTCTCCATGGAGTCCCTGAAGAAATGAACTTTGGTCCATTGTTCAGAGGATACATGAAACT
This sequence comes from Calotriton arnoldi, assembly GCA_963921515.1. Lineage (NCBI taxonomy): Eukaryota > Metazoa > Chordata > Amphibia > Caudata > Salamandridae > Calotriton > Calotriton arnoldi. The sequence goes on from CAWUFW010009545.1 coordinate 138,242, forward strand.
ACTTTACCAATCACTATGGGTGATAGTAAGGGTGAATGGGGGCTTGTCAGCTACGTTTGTAATACAACGGGGCACTAGGTAGGGCTGACTCCTCTTTCCCTTCTTATTTATCCTTGTCGTGGAGCCCTGTGCCGAATGGGTGAGGACTGATGAACAGGTCTGGGGTATGAGGTATGAGGTCAGCAGGGGTCGCAAAGATCGCATCGGGCTTTATGTTGTATGTGCAGCACCCTGACAGATCCTTCCCCACCTAATGCAAATACTTAACACATTTGGAGAAGATTTATGTCTCCGGGTAAATTGGGAGAAGTCTCTTTTCTTTCCAATACAGTGTGCCTGTAGCATACTGGGGTTGGTGGATGGACCCCCTCTGAAAGTTGCCTCTTATTTTAAGTATCTTGGAATACATATCTCTGCCAACCCCACAGTTTGTTGGGAACTTAATATTGTTCCACTTCTTCAGCAACTACATTCGCAGTTAACAACTTTGAGCGTCCTGCCAATCTCAGTGATGGGCATAGGTGCTTTATTTAAAATGATTGCACTGCCTCAGTATTGTATAGTCTTAAAAATTATCCACACCACCCCCTTCTCCTGTTTGCAGACATTATTCATAAATTACTTTGGGCGGGGAAGACTCCGAGGGTGGCATTTAATAAATGCATATGTTATGGTTTGTTAAAGTGTTTGTAAAGCACATGGCTGTCTCAGCAACGGGGCGTCCCAGCGCTAACAACGCAAGCGCATACAGTTGCCATATGATGGACTGCAATCGGCGGATATAAGACACTATTACCAGGCTGCTCAACTACTTCCGATAAATGATTGGTTGTTTGTTGACAGGACGGATCCCATGGTATAGTTGGAGATTGAAACGCGGGGGCTGCCTCAACTTCTGTCACAGTTATATGGTTATAGAGTTACAGGGTGCCTACCCCCAGTTACTAAGATTACCAGGACTGGCATGGTAAGACCACGAGAGAGACCCCCCTCTGGCATGGTCAATTGTTGCCCTTTTGCCCCAGATAGGACACTATTGGCATTTCCAGGATGGGAGACGACTGGGGTACCTCCTGTATTTAAATATTTGGTCAAATGTGCGAAGAATTTGACTTGAACAAGTTGCAGTTCTTTAGGTACCTTCAAATTAGACTTGCACTTGAAGCCTCTAGGAAGAAAATCCTTAATGTTCCAGATTTCAACCCACTCGAGTCCAAGCTTGAATGCTTAAGGAAGAAAGCTGTGTACCACTAATAGAGCTTAAACTGTCAACATGTCTTATCCAATGCATTCTATTACAGAAAAATGGGAGTCATATCTAGGCCCTATGGAGGATGTAGAATGGATGGAGGCGAAAATGGCTGCCAGGAAACTGATTTGGCAAATTCAGAAAATAGCATTGTTGAGCATTATGTCCACCTGGGATGAGGGTTGGGCACAAAAGTAATATTGTGAACGTGGAAAAGCAATAAAAGATTGAATAAATTATGAGAACATTATCTCCATGGGGCCGGAATAGTCTAAAAATACCCCCCATTGCAGAAGGCTCAGAGGATTTACAAAACCTTTACAATGTTCAATGTGACTTTCAATAATGACCCATTCTTGTCATTGCAGTGGCTACCGTCAGGAGCGGTGGCCATGCCAGGTGTAGGGGTTGAACATGGCACGGTACATGATCACCACAGTAAATGTTATTGTTATATGTGGAAGCTGTAAGTGGAGGGAGCCCCTCCCCCTTAGCAAAATGTCAGCAAGTGTCCTCCCTTTGGTCTGCTAAATGTATCACATCCTGCCTCACTATTGGAAAGTGGATAGCAGAAGGGCAGGGGCTTCTGACAAAGACAGAAAATTAGATATTCATATTTAGGTAGTAAGTTTCATGTGACACATTAAGATCCTCTGTGTCTCCTTGGTGCTGAATGGAGATGATCATTCGTTGTTGTGTATACAGTATGTGTAGGTTACTTTGTGTAGACCCAGTAAGGGACATACCTGTCGTAACAGCTGTGTGGTCTAAGTGTAGATGTCTACAGTTACCCTGTACGAATCATAACTTTCTGCACGAAGAATCAAATCCTCATTTGTGAAGCCTGCGATATGTGTAGTTCATTCATGAACAAAGCACTAACTCCAGGTCTTTATGATGAAATACATTAGCGCTTAGGGGAGTGTTCATCTAGGTCATCAAATAAAGATGGTTATCCAAAAGAATTCTTAGTTTTTTGGTGATAGTGACCAGGTATGTACCAATTTCCCCTGTCCAATTTCTAGAGATTGCTCATGTTCACCTCTTAATAATCTCTCTCATTCCAACATTTAACTTTAGGCATTTGGTTGGCATTCATTCTACAAACAAGGTGAATGGCTGATTTTCAATAACTTGGAATCCTAATGAAATGTAATCATGATTTTAGTGTTGTCTTAATATATTTAAAAAATTGCTATCAAAGCCGCTAACAGGTGGAGATTGATAGTGAAAAGAGGAGGTAACAGTATAGACCCAGATGAGAAAGATGCCAAGTCCAACATTGTTTCTTTCGTCATGAAAAGAAGTTAGTCAAAGAATGCATCTCCAAATCCCTTCCAACTAAATGTACCCTGCAAAAGGTAGCACTTAATGACTTTGAATACTGGAGGCAAAGTTTTTAAGCATCAGAGCGCCCGCGCCATCTTTATCAGAAACCCTCGGTATGTCATCTACCACATTACCACATTAATTAAACAAATGACTCCCTTCTTTTCCCTGTTTGGAAGGCAATTAAGATGTAAACTGCCCATGAAGTCCTGAAGCCATTCTTTGACAACTTTTAAAGTCGTCGAACTATGGATGACAGATTAGGTCGTATAAAATTGGTCACTGATATACATTTTCTGGCAATGTAGTAACCTTTCTTTGTTTACGTCTGGGGTGGCTATTATAACAGCTTTAATATTAAAAGGCCAATTAACGTATTTAGATCGCTCAATTTGATAAATGCAAGGCAATACAGAATACGCCCTTATTGTTGAACTTAATGCATAGGATTCAAGTTAATTCATATTCATCTTAAACGCTCTAAACAAAATAACTTGTGAAGTCATTATAATAAATCTGTACACATTTCATCTCCCCACAGACACTTAAATAGTCCAAATCGGATTAACCCTTTTGTCAAAACGTCATTGCCAAAGTTGGCCACGGTATACCTTGAGCTCCTGTCGCAAAGCTTTTCATCAAAAATAGGCGTGATTTACTCATGGAAATTCAGTTCTGAGTTCAGAGCTGGTCACACCTACTTAGAAATATCTTTGTGAATTTTCAGTGTGGTTCGGAAGATAATCAAAACATAATTTCTGTTTATTTTTTCATGTTTAATTCCCCAAAGCTTTGGAGATAATAATGATTGCATGGCAGAGAATTATCCATCATATTCCTCCCGCCCACAGTTGCACAAGTTAAAAGCCATGCCATCTCCTAAAAAACCCAGATCATCTTACAAGTTTGGATAACAGGTTGTGTTCTGCTGTTTTTGTAGCAATAATTGTTATAAAAAATATATATTTCCAATGTTTGGTACTAGATGTCCGAATAGTAAATGGATGAATGGAAGGTTAGATTAGGAAAATATTCCAGTAAATAAGAATACAGTAAAAAGCGAAGCAGCCTGTTAAATGTCTGTCCTGTGAATCCTACAGCTCTGGTGATATTGCATGCATCCCCCACACATGCTACTTACTCCATACGCTCAGGTAAGAGTGGTCCCTGCATTTTGCAACATGTCTTAATGTATCTTATTTTTTAAGTCTGTATTATCTATCATATATGGAGTTAATAGAAATTTAAAAGTATTTGTTATATGCTAACTATACTGTAGTCTTCTCACAAATTGTGAGAGCCCGTTGTTTAAAAACCTCTATTTTCATATGATCTAAATGTAGGTGTCAACCAGAAAAGGAGTAAATCTTCGCGGACTGCAGGCAGCTTCTCTCACCAAACCAGTAGTAAATCCAGAAGCCATGGAAGTGTAAAACCTGATGCCAGCTCCAGTCCTGCTGCCACCCAACTTCCCGCAAACCAAATATTTGATGTGGATGGTGTTAAACTGCGCACAAGTCAAGAGTCGGAGGGTAACTTGAGCTTCGATGGATATATGTCTGAACTGAGGTCTTGCCAAGGCAGGATGCGGACTGGAGTATACAAGACATCAGATCTCCCATCCATGGTTACTGCAAAGACAGAGAAAAATAAAAAACCTGAAAATAAATATCAAGCTACCTTTGTCTAGGACAGATGGAATTCTTCCTTGGAAGTGTATAGTAAATATTTCAATATTTTTTCATCAATCACCAGTATTTATGATTGGGCCTATCACAGCTGAGCTCACTCATTTTGAAGAGGATTTCGCCATGGAATTCATTTGAAAACAGAAAAACAAAAAACGGTGAATAAAATGGTAGGCTGCTTTTGAAGAGCACAATTGCAGTCCTACCTTGAAAATCTGTATTTTTAACTATGCAAACAATTTTTTGTAGTTAGGAATGCTCAAATTACAGTTCACCTATTTAGCAGAAGATTTCGTGATGGAGAAAGTAATTAATTGCAAAAGAGAGAAATAGAAAGTCCGAAATTAAATGCAGTTCACGCTACTTTGCATAGGCGATTGTACTTTAACTATTTCAGCAATTTTCAACAATTTCCGAATGCACAAATCACGGCTTTTTACCTGAACACCATGAAGAATGCAAACAATTTGCCTTGGATGGATTTTGCCAAGTGGTTAGACATTTCATCATTTTCCAAAAGTATTCTTATGAACAGAATGTTCTGTTTACCAATGAAAGCGTGTTCATTAATATTATTTGCACTTGCATTTAATGCAGATTGGTTTTGAGGTGATTCTTGTTTTGACATTTTTGAATGCATAAAAATGACATTAATTTTTACCGCCTGCCATGGATTTGTCAAACAACTCCGCGTGAAATGGAAAAAGGAACTGTCTCCACAAAATAAAAAGTTTAAAAAAACAGAGCATAATTCAGTTTCATGAACGTGTCAGGATCTATGGTTGTACCGCAGCTTTAGTAACCTCGCAGGGAAGTGTTTCTGACTCTTAGATGGCGAGCTGTATTGCCTGCATTGTATATATAGGGCTAACTCAATGATTTGTTTATCAGTGCATGGTATCATTTGAAGTTCCTGACAGATATCTTGTCCCTACTGTTCTTTTCCATTGTTCAAACTCCCCCAAAACTCTCCTTTTTCGCCTTACATTCCTAATGTTTCTACTTTCTCTTGCTGTACTTAAGGTATACTCCCAGACCGGAAGAATCAGTTTGTCTTCCCTTTTGACATTTGTCAGGCATGCCAACAAAGATTTGCTTACACATGAGCACATTGAGGACCTTCCTGCGTTGCACTGTTAATGTAAGTGATGAAGATACACCTTTGAGTGTGAAATGAAACACCCTCTGATGTAAGCTGCATGGTATCAATTGCCATCGGACAAGCACGTTCAGAACGAGTGAACAGCATTCTTCCATGGGGGCAGGTTTACAGTGTCCTGTGCTGTAGGTGAGATTTACAAGCTGGTAAAATTTTCTGCCACCTGGTCTCCTAATTTCTAGGGGCGGGGATATGTTCAGCTCTGTTGGCAGAGTTTTGCCCACTCCGCGTTGCGGCCAAATTCCACCAACCGCCGCATGGCGGAGTTTATTCTTGCACACAGCTCGCTAACAGTAAGTTGGCGAGCACAAGCAAGATTTGGCATCCCCTAGCGTGATATTTGGTCGCTAGAAGGGCACCCGGTGAGATTTCTCCAACACACTTGATCTCGGGAGGTTGCAACTGTTCGCAGTCAGAAAGCTGCCGCTCGAGTAGAACATCTACTTGAGCGTAAGCAAAATCAACTCGAGAAGCTGCGCCTTCTGGCGCACCATGTGATGCCGTTCGCGCTGATTTTTCAGCGTGGAATGAGCTCTTGGCACTAAATCAAAGCACAAGCAGCACGATCAAGTTTTCTGAGGTGCTAAATCCTTTTTTCATATTTGTATACTAGGCCTATATGTTTGTGCGGGGGCGCTCTGCTGTGGATGGCTATCTGCAGTGGGAGGATAGCTGCAGTTATCTCGCAGGTGTGGCATGGTTACATCTCCTCACCACGCATGGACATTCCACCCCTCAGACTCTGAAGGAAACCTTTACTTTTGTTGGATTGTACAGTTTATATTGTATCCAAGGCTTGTTGCTGTCCTGACCAGGGGATGGGAGTTAGCATTTATGTTATTGCATTGTTTTTATTTGCGACCTGACAACACTAGAGTGTCGATGAGGGTGGTCTGGGACTACACATGGGCGGTAGGGCACTCCCTGATTGGTCAGATGGGAAAACAACACCCTAATCGTGACAACCTATTTCACAGATTCTCGCACCACATATACCCTTATGACCTCAAATATACGGCGTATGGCCACGCGTAGGCACTGGCACCAATTGTACTCTGCTCTGCGATGTCGACAGATCCATACAACATACTTGCAGGAAACCCACATGACTGCCACAGAGCTCCTTCAGCTTGGCAGCCACTGGAGAGGCCAGATAGTTGGCAATTCATTCAGCATATACAAGAGGGGTGCTTCTCTGGGTGGAGCCAGAGGTACAGTTGGTGATCACGAGCAAGACGGTGGATCCCGAGAGGCACTATAGCGTAGTCAAGGGGAGGCTAGATGTGCTAGTGGTGCTGTATGCACACAGAGTTAGTCAGTCCCAATTCCTAGACACACTACCCCCATGATGATACATGATGTAAACACACTGAATATATTGGGCGGAGACTTTAATTGTGTACACAACACTACTCTAGATAGATCCCATCCCCCGCTGCCCGGCACTACAGCGAACAGAACTGCACACAGCTTTGTAGATTGGCTAGGACACAACCGCCTGATGGACATGTGGCTCTCCATGCATCCCCTCACGAGAGACTATTCATTCTTCTCACCCATTTACCAATTGCACACCAGAATCAGCCTTTTCTGCAACCCTGACATCGTCCCATTTTTTGCAGTTACTGATTATCTTGGTTGCACACTTTCAAACCACAGCCCCCTCAAGATGACGATACTTTGGGGCATTCGACGAACACCCATACCTACTTGGTGGTTACACACAAGATGACACATTTCGTGAGACTGTAGGCACACAACTTGCCCAATATTTTTAGGAAAACGATGGAGCCGCATCTGACAGAGGGATAGAGTGACACCTTTAAGGTGGTCATGTGGGGACCAATTTTTTAAGGAAAACGATGGAACTGCATCTGACATAGGGGTAGAGTGAGACACCTTCAAGGTGGTCATGCGGGGACCGTGTATTAAGACCAAGTATGGCGTGAAACTCACACAACAAAGCAAAATAGTGGCCAGAGAGAATGCTATTCGTGAGGCAGAGGTGCGGGCTGGAGAGGAAGTGGGGCCCGTAGGTGATCTCCCCGCTCTTAGGGCGGCTCATAGGGCCCTAGTGGAAAGGCACGCAAAACTGGATTAAGCAAAATAGGTAGTTACACAGCGCATGGAGGGAGGCAGAGCACTGGCTTGGCTGTTGCATTCGGAGGCTGACCGACCCCAAAGAATGCTATCCAAACCCAGACCGGAGACATTCTCAATGCACAAGCAAACATTAACGCAACCTTCCTCAATTACTACAGCTCTCTATATCAGGAGGGGGAGAGACATGAGGGGTCCCAATTGCAAAACTACCTGGAGAGTTTGCCGATCCTGTGTTTAGACCCCCCCCTAATGCCGCTCTCTCGATGAACCGCTCATGCTGGATGAGGTCTGACGTGTGATAGACTAAATGGTGCACAATAAACCCCCAGGAACAGATAGGCTCCCTGTGGAGTTTTATGCAACCTGTGAGGCGATCCTTGTCCCGAGGTTGCTTCACATATTTTAGCTTTCCAAAGATAGAGACTCTCCACCCACGTCTTTACGAGAGACGTTGATCGTGGTCCTTTCCAAACTGGGCCATGACCCTCTCTCTACTCAATACAAACTGTAAGATCCTTGGGAAGACAATCACGAATAGGCTGCTGCCCTACCTCACCACGACCAAAACGGTTTAATCCCAGGGAGTGATGTGTATCTCAATCTGAGACATCTCTTCCGTCTCATGGTGGAATACCCTCAAGTGGCACCTTCACATGTAGTGCTTTGCCTAGGCATAAAAAAAGCACTTTATACTCTGGGTTGGCCCTGCTTACAGGGAGTGCTACTCAGGATGGACTTGGGACCCGAAATTCTGAAATGGATAGGTCTCCTGTACGCGGATCCGGTTGCCTGGGTACTCACAGATAGATCTTAGAGATGCACATAGGGACCGGCCCGAGCACTGGAAATGCTAGACAAGTTCGGAGCTGCCTCTGGCTTGAAATTGAACTGGGCTAAATCCTGCCCTCTCCCCCAAATTCCAGACTTAGAGCGTGAAGGACTCCATTACATGAGTTTAACGTGGCAGTACGACTCCTTCAGATACTTGGGATTAATATTTATCATTCAGACAACGACTTAGTGCAAGGCAACCTGGGGCTGGTGCTTGCTGGTGTGCTTCGCTCCCTAACAGCGCTCCCTAACATTCTAGAAGTCACTACTGCTGTCCCAGATGGGTAGAGTCAAGATATCAAAGATTCTGGTGCTCCCTAGGCTGCTCTACCACTTTCTGCAGTCCCACTCTCCCTTCTCCAGCGTTTCTTCTGGGGCTTAAATACAGATTTATCCAACTCAACGTAGGGTACTGGGAGGAAGAGAGTTGCCTTCCAGAACTTATATGTCCTTTTGGAAAGGGGGAGATTGGAGGCCCACTCAATATGAGCTGTATTATGCAGCGGCGCAGCTACAGTGGCCTATGCGTTAGCTACCGGACACGCCTGACCCATAGTTCCTGTTTCATGAGCCCTGGGAGGCCAGGGTATGTTGGACTGGCTTATGGATCCCCAGAGAGATGCTCCCAACATGGGGCAACTTGCCACGGTGGGCAAACGCTGCTAGCTTATGTATGTCCAACCCATGCGCAGCCCCACGCAATAGGCACCTAATCTACCGTTATGGGTACTTCCAGCATTTCGCATCGTGGCTCACCAGCACTATATACAATCGTGGATGGAAGCTGGCATACTCAAGATAGTTGATTTGTGCGGGCATAAAAACTTGATGGCCTTCCACGACCTCCGAGAGCGTCACAATATTGATGAAAGCCCTGGCAGTCATGATAGGGACCCTGACCTATAGACCCAAAAGCTGCATATCCCAAAAGCTGCAATTGATGTTGGAGCAGGGCACGGGTATACGAGTGATTACATTAATGTACAGGATGGTGCTGGAATCCCGTAGCCCCAGTTTAAATGCCTTGAGGGATAAATGGGCCCTCTTGCTTGGGCGAGAACTCACGGATGGGCAGTGGTCCCTTGCACGGGAGCAGGTCTGTAAGGTTTCCATGAACCCATGTTTAAAATGCACTCAGCTTAACTACCTTACTCCTGCGTGCCTACACCACATCTTCCCGGGGTAGACCCGAAATGCCCACAGTGTATTTGTCCAGAGGCAGACTTTTACCACATGCCCATAAATTGGGTTATACTAGATGAACGCTGTATCTACACTAGCTGATATCATGGGACAAAGCCTACAGCTAGATCCCCTACACTGTTTGGTCTGAGATCCCGTACACACTAAAACAAATATGTCACTAGGTTTGTTGAGCTGGCATATATCCTGTTAAGGAAGTAATTTATTCATGATCGATTACTTAAAATCATTACATGTAAACACCTAAAATCAGATTTGGCAATGTATCATGTTAAAACACATTAAAAATCACTTAAAATGTTGGCTTTCAATGCTGAAGCAAGATTGGTATGGTGCTTTACTGTTCCTTCCTACGTTGCTGTCAAGGTCTACGACTTGTTAGTTGATATTAGTGCTTTGGTTGTTTTTGGAGGGGTGGTCTGAATTGCGTCAATAGATTTCCCCTGCCTGGCTAGGATCTGTGTTGTTTTGTAGGAGAAGCACAGATCGGAGGCTTCTCTGCAGTGTCTGAGGCCATTGGCCCTGCATAACGGGGTTAGCAAGCGGCGTCGTTCACTTGCCATCTTTGGGCAGCAGCACAGCAGGTGAAACCAAGATTTGCGTTGGTAACTGCATAGACGACAAGCAGCTGAATAGTGCCGCCGTGCCCAGGATGGATTGAAGTCTGTGATGGCCAGTGCGAGAAGTGCGATATTTTCCTTTGTATCCTGTTAAAACGCCTCATGGAGATGGTGTGGTGTGGAGATGGTGTGGAAGTCCACCCCCGCTCCCATTGTTCCTGTGGCTTAGAGACCTTTTTAAATGGGCAACTGCTGAGACCACTGCCTGGCACTCACTTCCGCTACAGCGGGGAGCAGCGACCCACTGGGATGCTTGGGACGTAATATGACAAACTGGCAGCAAAGACTGAGGAGCAACCACTTTGAGGCTCTGCATTCATCAGCTGCCATGCTCCTGTGCAATTGGCAGTGGACGTTGAGTGTATCAACTCATGGTGGTCCTGCTTCCTACCCCTTGAGAGTGCGACTATAGCACCTCCTTTCTTACTCGTTATCCACTCCATGGGCCCACAGCGGGCTCACCCCCACCCAGATGGACACTGAGACGCATTGAGTGATAGTGTTTCCCCAGAAAGGGGCGTGAGAAAGATTTCACGCAAATGTTATGGGTTGAGCCCCTTTCAGGCGATGACGAATTATTACCAAATGTCAAATAATGCTGCAGTATCTCTAATGCGACAGATACCAGTGTGCATTAACCCCAACTACATACCAACTACGTACTACCCCGACTACATACCAACTACGTAGGGCCTGGGCACCAGACAATAGGACTGAATGCTTTTTGAAATTTGAAATAAAGGGAGCCACACTGTGGACATTTAAAGTGTAATATGTACTGCATAATATATTCTTTCATAATATGCACCTGCTCTGTGTCCTTTAATGTGTGTACCTATACGATGAAAATACAATAAAGGACTACTGTGTTAAAAAAATCATGCAATTATTTTATGATTAGATAAAAATGGATCCCACCGCTTCTTTAATTTTACACTCTTACATATTAAGGATTTTTTTCAACTGGCAGATGGAACCAGTCATAGCAAACTGCATCTTACCTTTTTTGGAGTATGTCTTTATTACATTTTAGTATGTCAAATGTGCCTACACATTATGGTATTAATAATCGCAATAGTATCCGTGATTGGACACCGCCGTACATACATCGAGTCAATTTGTGTGTACAATCGAGACATTTGAGGACTGAAGGTGTGATACCGTACATCATAATGGGTATCAGGAAAAGATTATAGGATTGGGAAGAGAGAAGGAGGTGGGTGACATGTTCACATGAGGATCAATCTTTTGGCTGAACCAATAGTTTTTTAATGTACCAGAAAAACGGTAAATATTAACAAAGAACCATCAAAATGATTCAGCATTTCGTAGAGTCATATGTTGTATCTAACATGTATGTTGTATTCTGCCTTCACAATTAGGGCGGTGGACCTCGAAGCTGGGGAACCGGTTTGGAGTCTCAACAGGGACACTCAAATTCCTGTGATTCTTGGCAAATTACTTAATCTCACCGTGCCTAACAAAAATGAATGTGTCTGTCCGTAACGCAACTGGTGCTCGCTCGGATACCTTCGGGTCTAGTTCGCGCTATATAGAACACCCCAAAAAAAAAACAATCAGTCAAACATTTATAAAGCGCTGCTTTTCACCCGAGAGGGTATCCAGGTGCTATGCTGCGGAGTCAATTGAAAAAACTGGTTTTGAGACCCTTCCTGAAGTGGGTCAGTGAAGGTGAAGTGCTGAGGTGGATGGAAATGGCATTCCAGGTCTTGGCGGCTAAGTGGGAGAAGGGGCGTCCTCCGGTGCGGCAGAGTCGGATGCGTGGTATATGTGTGCGGGCGTGATGAGCGGATCAGAAGTTCCTGGAAGGAAGGTGGAAGTTCCGGCGGTGGTTCATGTAGGCGAGTCCTTAATTGTGGAGGGCTTTGTAGGCGTGGGTCAGGAGCTTGAATTGACATCTTTTCTTGATGGGGAGCCAGTGGAGGTCCTTCAGGTGCTGGGTGATGTGGGTCCTCTTTGGCAGATTGAGGATGAGTTTGGATGCTGCATTCTGGATCGTCTGGAGTCTGCTCAAGATTTCGGTGGTGGTGCCTGCATAGAGATTGTTGCTGGTGATGAGTGCCTGCAATGATATACAAACAAGTGTTTTCGTCATTTACTGGTGTGGTGTTGCATAAAGTTCTCGGTATGGGCTATACACATTCAAATTGTGATATCTGGTCTCTCAGTCTGTATAACATACATTCATGCAGTACCAGCCAGAGTAGTTCTGTTATCCATTCACTCTGGGAAGAGATTGTTACTAATCTCCTGTATCTAAGAATGCTGAATTTTTGACGGGAAGCAATGTTGCCATCCATCTTCTCCCAGAGGTGGAGGGTTGGAAGATGGAATCACAGGTAGTCTTAGTAAGTGCCTTTCATCTCACCAGTAGTGAACTAAGGTAGGGCGTGTCCAACGCACATGCATCATGTCACAACTAGGTGCCCTCCGCCTCCTACAGAGGTCATCTGTACTTCATTTTGCCTTCAATAACCTAGAAGTGGACCAGCGCCAATAATGTAATATTTTAAAGTTTCTTTATTTGAGCCTGTCTTCTCTTAGTTTTCTCATATGTGTGTCAAGTAAAGTTACCCAGTCCTCTTTAGTATATTCTGTGGACAATTGTGTTTTCCACTAGAGTCGTACAGAAGAACAATGATGGATTAAACTCAGATCTAATAGTGACTGGGGGTGAGTGTCTGAAAAGTTTCAGGGCTCCATCCATCATCATATTGTGTTTGATTTGTTCGCCCTAAGTTGACAGGGTATGCCCAGATGTGGGTCCCTTGCTCACTTTTCCACTGGATTCATGCCAGCCTGGCTGATGAAGGGTGTTACCCCGAAACTGGTCCCAGAATGCTTGTTTCCAGTCCAGGGAAGACCTGACCTGGCAGTTCGGGCTGGACAAGACTGATTTGCATATGGCTGGGTCTGAACTGGGGTGGCGAAGTGAGCAAAAGAATGATGATGGATTAAACCCAGATCTAATAGTGACTGGGGGTGAGTGTCTGAAAGGTTTCAGCGCTCCGTCCATCATCATATTGTGTTTGTACTGTTCCACTGTGTCACTGAACAATTTTGAGATCAGGATGTTGTGTATTCCTGATATTACTCTTTTATCTTTGCCCTATTTCATGCCAGGAAAATATTGCATTGTGAGCAGTTGCTGAGGGATGTGGCCTATATTACTTTAATTAATTAATTAATGAAGCGTGTGAGCTGTCGATCTTCACTCATGGGATGTTGGTAAGCGACACTAAAAGCATAAAGCCTCAAAGGACAGTAAGACCATGAAAGGTTCCAAGGTGTGTGCATTCAATGACAGTCCACATCAGGGATGGCAACAATGAGGGACGATCCATATGAGCTGCGAAAGTTGATGTGTCAGCTGGTAGAGGCTAATGTTTGGTAAGTCCACGCCTCCTGATATACTTGCAGAATGTTATTTGCTGGGCTTAAGCATGGGTTTGCAGTCTGCCCATAAAAAATCTTTGATATGTTTTATCTATCTTTATGTAGCATGGCCCTGGGGATGGGAAGGAGCATTCCTAGTAAGTAGAAGTACGTTGGTGCTACTACCATTTTTACAATTTGTACTTGTTACCATGTGTACAATTGCAAGGATAACCATCTAGTGAAATCGCTGTTAGTTTATGTAACAAGTGCATTGCATGTTATCTTAGACCATATTTTTCAGTCCTCCATTGACTAAAACACCTAGGTATTTCTGGTTTGACAATGGCCAAGTGGACCCATATGTTACAGCATCTCTCATAGGTCTCCTGGCCAGTGGGAGAATTTCACTCTTAACCCAGTTGATTTTATCTCCTGAAAAGTATGATAATATTTCAATGAATGTGTTCAAACTGAAAGTCAAATTTATGGGTCACCTCAAAAACTCATCTGCATGTAGTATAATGTTGGATCCTCCTGTCACAGTGCCTACACCCTTGGCTTTTCTTGTGGCTACTGTAGGGGGTTCTAGTGCAAGCAAGACAAGTAGTGGTGAAAGGACATATCCTGTTTCATACCACAGTGACATACAGTTCTCAAAGCAGCTAAACAGAAATGAAAAATAGCACCCCCAATCCGTATCCCAGTAGTGACGGGTGCACAACCTGAACAGCACTAGCTGCAGAGGTGCAGCTACTAGAATCAGAAACAGCTAAAGAGAATTGACCAGGTAGCACTTTGTATACAGTCCAAAGAATCCCATGCAGTGACCATGATAGCTGATTCTCTTGTTCTTGTTCTCTTGTTCTTCTTTAACACCTTTCATTCCGTAGAGAACTTCTTCAGGGCAAAATTGCTCCAATGAGGTTCACAACAATCCACCAGGGTCAGCACAATGTAGTCTAAATGACACCGTAGTCTAAATGACGCCATTACTGTTGCCTTTCTGGCAGCCCACAATTCTTTGTTTGCATCCAGATAAGTAAATAGTTATAAAACGAGATTCCCTCCGGAACAGGTCAACCTATTCCTATCTAGGAATAGTAGCACTCTAAACACTTATATCAGGCACTCAACATCAAACACCACAATATTCAATATTTAAAAATTTGAAACACTCTGCTCGAAGTGTGAAAGTACTTATGCACAAGTTTTAATACATCATATATAAAAATTATTCACATCAATTCATAAAAATACATTAAAATTACAGTACATATTATGTAACATCATTTGTAAAACACAGAATAAAAAATGAGAAAGACTCCTGACTAACTCAGTGAGTACAAATCAAAAAATATATAATAAACAGACCCCCTAGTGAGGAAATTATACAAGACAATGAATTTTGCCTTTGAGTGGTTAATTTGAGACGTATTATGACAGCACCTAGCAGGGTATAATCTTCCCTGTATATATTGCCACTGCCACACCACAAATTTAACAAAAACCAATGCGTCGACGGTTTCGGTGGTAATCGGTGTATAAAGCCACCTTCTTCAGGACTAAAGTATTCTTTCCTCATCCAAAATTCAATTATAAACCTAACATAAAACAATAACGAAAAAAACATATAGATAAGTATTTACATTAAAAAACATGTTTTACTCATTTTTATGTCAGTTATACTTTTTTTACTCAATTTCTATCCCACTGTGTCCACCTATTAATAGAATATTAATCAAACATTTTAAAGTGCTAGGTGCTGTCATAATACGTCTCAAATTAACCACTCAAAGGCAAAATTCATTGTCTTGTATAATTTCCTCACTAGGGGGTCTGTTTATTATATATTTTTTGATTTGTACTCACTGAGTTAGTCAGGAGTCTTTCTCATTTTTTATTCTGTGTTTTTTAAATGATGTTACATAATATGTACTGTAATTTTAATGTATTTTTATGAATTGATGTGAATAATTTTTATATATGATGTATTAAAACTTGTACATAAGTACTTTCACACTTCGAGCAGAGTGTTTCAAATTTTTAAATATTGAATATTGTGGTGTTTGATGTTGAGTGCCTGATATAAGTGTTTAGAGTGCTACTATTCCTAGATAGGAATAGGTTGACCTGTTCCGGAGGGAATCTCGTTTTATAACTATTTAGTTAATTTGGTGCTCTGTTCCTTCGGACTAGAAGAGCCCCTCTCCTTGGTTTCAAGGTGTTTAGTACAACAAGTTGGTTGGAGAGTTTAATTTCTTGACTGTTATTAAACAGCAATATACCTATATAACCTGATAATGGACCCATTTAAAACGTTTGGGTTCTCGGAGGACCAATATAATAAAATTATTGGAGCCTCATCTAAAACAGGAAATAAATTCATGGTAATAACTGGGAATAATGACAAATGGGGTAAAGCCCTAAATTTAAAAAAGAAACTAGTGCGCACAGAGTTGCATGCGGAATTCCTTATCGAATAATTAAAAGCAGGGGTAATTCCTATAGGATTACAAGTTAGAAATGAACCCGGCTTATTTGTTGAGAACAAAAAATTTTAGACACCTGGACACATATTGCGAATAGATGTAGTCGCGATTGGATCCTACTCATTATTGAAACAGCACAGGAGATGATCATTATTGAAAAACAAGATATTGAAGAAATTGAGAGGATCCTTAATGAAAGTACAGCATTAGAAGATGCTAAAAGACGTTTAGATGATCTCAACCAAGAAGTTAATGGGTACAAGGAATATCTAATAAACAAAAAAACTATTAAACTGAAGAAGGATGTGAATAAATTTAGTCTTGAATTAGTTTACCCATATACCACAAAAGATTATTTTCAACAAACGAGAACAAAGATATGACAGACAATATGAACAAAGGCCCATCTATTCTAGAGGGGGTAAGAAGGGGGTTACCTTCTCGGATACCTCGGGATCAAGTAGTGAAGAAGAGGGGCCCTCGAGCACTGACCAAGGTGGGCATGCCCCGCGTAATAATTATGGGGATTTTTTAGAACATCGCCAGAGGAGGGGATCAAGGATAAACCCAAATCAAAATCAAGATCAGGGGAGAGGCCAATATTAGCGGAACCCACCCCAGGAATATCTCAAAACACGCAATCAGAGATATTGGCGTTAGACCAAGGTAGTAATAAAATCCCTATCATTAATTTTTCAAAAAGGGATTTAACACAGGATGAAGTTGAGGTTCTAGGGAGAGGGTTTACCTTCGCACCTACAACTAAGGTTAACAAATTCACTTTAGAGAAGGATTTGAGGGCATTTTTTAGAAAGATCAGACTAAGTAGGTTTTTTGAGAACAGGGATTATGTAGCTCCAGATAATATTTCCGGCCTAAAAGGCAAATCCACCTTTACACCGGCTATTGCTCAGGTGTGTAAAAATGTAGAAACTTTTGAACGGGCGGTAGATACAAAGGTCAAGAAATTGTTTAGAGAAGCACACCCTGATCCTAATAATATGTCTAGTAATCTTAGAATAGCTATGAAGTCCTTAAAAGATTATATGAATTTAACCATTAAACCAGCTGATAAAGGGGGTGGTGTGGTTGTCTTCGACACAGAGGATTACGACAGAAGGATGTTGATTCTCCTTGGTGTCGTGGACCATTACACCAGAGTACCCCATTCCAAAATGGATAATTTAAAGAAACAGGTAGCTGATATTCTCATTAAAGCAGACAACAACAATTGGATTTGTGAAGCAGAATTAAGGTTCCTTAAAAATGAAAATGCCATCACTCCAGCGATTTATGGGTTACCTAAAATTCATAAGAATGAAAAAGACCCTCCCATGCGACCCATAGTCAGTGGGATTGGCTCTTTGTTGGAACCTTTTAGCCAATATGCTGATACTTTTTTGAAGCCCTTAGTCTTAAAGCAGGAGTCTTATGTGAGAGATTCAGCTCACATTATCTCTATGATTGAGGGAACCACCTTTAATGAAGATAGACAATGGTTGGTGACCCTCGACATAGAAGCCTTGTACACAAACATTCCGCAGGACGATACTATTAAAGTTATCAGTGAGATTTTGACCCCTGAAGATCTGAGAGGTGCTAACAAGGAATTTTTTATCGACTGTATTACCCTGGTGCTTAAGAATAATATGTTCTTATTTAAAGAAGATCTGTATCTCCAAAGTAAGGGTACTAGTATGGGAGCGACATGTGCTCCCAGCTTGGCATGCCTATATGTTGGCAACTTTGAGAACAGACATATCTTCAATGAAGTGGCGCCATTCTATGAGAACATCCTGTTGTGGCGCCGCTTCATTGATGATATTTTCTTCATCTGGGAGGGTGAGGAAACCATTCTGTTACAATTTCTAGAATGGCTTAACCTGGGAGATCAAAATCTTAGATTTACGGCACACTACAATAATAGTGCAGTCAATTTTTTGGATATTACCATCAAAAATGTACAGGGCACATTAGCAGTTGAATTATTTACTAAGCCAACGGATAAGAACACGTTATTACATTATAGGAGTTATCACCCTCGGGCACAGAGGGACAATATACCGTTTGGCCAGTTTCTCCGCTTGCGGAGAAATTGTTCCTCCTTAGAGGATTTTTATAAACATTCAGATAATTTAAAATGTAAACTCCTAGATCGTGGATATCCAAAGAAACTAATAAGACATGCTTTCAAACGAGCTAGGTTTTATAATCGGGATAGCATGTTAGAACAGTATCCACAAGTAAATAACAAAAAAGATATGGCTTCAAATAAGAGAATTGTTTTTGTAAGCCAGTTCTCTAATATCAGCAATAAGCTGAAAAATGTTGCCAATTCAAATTGGAGCATTTTAAATGAGGGTAATGATATCATACTTCCTAAACCACTCTTCGCTTTTAAGCGAAATGATAATATTCGCAAGAGTTTGGTTAATACCTATAGAGCTCCTCGCCCTTTGACACAGAGTAACCTTCAGATGAGCAGAGCTCTAGGTAATTATAGATGTGGAACCTGCAGTATTTGTGATCATTATTTGGTAACCAAGACACTTATTTACAATGGTTATACTATGAATGCTAAAAGTTTAAACAACTGTAGAAGCTGTAACGTAGTATACCTACTACGCTGTCCCTGTGGGCTAGCATACGTGGGTGAAACTGGAAGAGAACTTAGACTCCGGTTACTGGAACATCGGTCAGCCCTGAAGACCCAAAAACATAATGCACCGTTAGTGGAGCATTATCTGGCAAAACACAAACATACGGAGTTTGAATGGTTTGTGATTGAAAAAATTGTCACTGACAAAAGGGGTGGTAACACTGAAATCAAGAGGAAAAATAGGGAGCAGTGGTACATCTCGATTTTAGATACCATTGATAAAGGTCTGAACACTAGGGAAGACTGGTTAAAATTGGTAATCTAAATAAGGTCTCAGGATAGGATCTCTACTTTTAGATATGTAACTTAGTTAAGGCCATGGGACATATATATGATAGTGCTCTATACTATGTTTGGCACTATCGTGTTACCATGGTGAAGTTAGTGAATGAATATAAGGGGCCTTGAACTATACTATTTGCACTTGGAAAGCTGAATTGAAGGAATGTGACTAACAGGGCATTAACCTATTATTTGTTATCTAGTTATTAAATAAGATGAGTTTATAAAAATTTGGAATAGATTCAAAGATTAAGGTGAATTTTTTACACCGTCATCTTTAAAACGCTTCCTTTAAGTAAAAAATGCGGCGTGTGTAAAAATAAATAAAATACGGGTTCTCAATTGGAAGTTGGTTCACTCACAGTTAGACACTGTGAATGCATATAATTATAATTAAGTTAGTGCAGTAGTTCCATTTATTGAATAGATAGGTATATCTGGCATTCTGCACCTTTACAGTATAGAACCGCTTTTAAAATGAAGATGTCACTTTTTAGGCTTCTTCGTAACTAATTTTAATCTATTGCGTTTAAAAAAAAAAAAAAAGTTTTTAAAAATAATTCTTTAAATTATTATTATCGACTGGTTAATAAATAGCACATTTTGGTTTTTATGTTTTGACGCTATATAGACCAAACAATGGGGTTATGCTTTATGTAACTCTGATTTGGATATATAATGGACCTAGTTCCAATATGGCGGGACTTTTCTACATAGGTTTAGGCTGTATAATACGATCCATCTAGAGAGCACCCGGCTACCAGGTGACGTCATTAAAAAGCGTCTACTCAATTAGGTGAAATACGCGATATAAATAGCGTACGCTGTCGGTGTCCCATAATGTTTGCTGGCTCCATGAAGCGGTAATGCCGGAGTATGCGGGATCTCTAGAGCTATAAAGGTAAGGGGACTTAGTGGTATGGGTAGTTTTACGACTCCGTACGTTTAGCGCTGAAAATGCTTTTTTTCTTTTCCTATCGCTATGTCCAAACGTGCGAGAGAGAATAACTTTATGTGCTCTCTCACGATATGCGTGCGAAAATTTCCCTTAAACTAACACGTTTATATAATATAGGAATTGATCGTTAAAAAGTGCAAGTAAAGTTAACTTTGTTAGTTGGGGACGCCGAAGTTTGTGGGGTCATTAGTGCCATAAAGATAAGGAGAGTTGAGGCTTAGAGTAGCTATAATGACACTGGGTGTATAGCGGCTATAATATATAAGTAGGATAAAGAAAATATTTTTGTTTTCCTAACTTCAAAGTTTAAAACGTGTGAGAGACAGAAATATTTCATATGCTCCTTTTTTTTTTTTTTGGTATACGTGCTTTATTAATTTGAATTGGCACGCATACATAATAAAGGAATAGACAATAAATGACCACGAGTTATATAGTTGTGTACCTGATACAATATTGACTGAACGGTTAAAAAGAAGTTATAATTTTATTGGGCTGAATAAGGGGGCAATTTAACATATGTAATACCCCTCATAAGTAAGCTAAAAATAGTTATTGTGTATAATTTTACAGCCTACATAGATGTGCTCCGGTTAAATAGAATGAGAAGATCTATCGGTTGCCCTCTATTTCGAATTCTAATGTCTGCAAAACAAACATAAGGTGAGACACAGGACGCATAGACTACAACTATAAAAACTGATTGTAAATTTTCCAGTTAATATATGAATTAGATGTAGATATAGCTTCTTTTTTAATATTTGTTCTTAGCAGATTAACCGAGATGTGTTCCGGTTTTTAATTGACGAAGAGATTGGGTATCCGTTTATATTTTTCAACCCAAGGTGAGATATTTAAAAATGCGATATAAATTTTTTTAATTGTCATAGTGATCTCAGTAATAAAATAATATGGGACTCACTCCACTATAAGGAGGTATCTGTCTAGAAGATCAATTATATAAGTAAAATGTGTTTCTGCTTAATTGACAGAACTATCCTATAAATTATGGAATAAGATGGGAGTCTAATTTGGGTTGTTTGAAATATTTTTCAGCTATTACTAGTGCATTTTATCATATACATGAGGGAGCCTCACCAACTTGAGTGCAGCGGCACTGGTGAGTGTATAAAATACTCTTTTTATTTAGACTGAGTGATAGATTTCTTTTTTGAATGGATGTTGTATATATGGTCTTATGTTTTTTTAACTCTCTTAAGGAGTGTGTGAGCACTTATAAATATGAGAAAATAACAATGTCAAGAAGGGCGGGTAAAAGGAATTTTTGAATTAAATGTGACAAGGGAGATCGCACTTTAAAATGTTTGATTAATATTCTATTAATAGGTGGACACAGTGGGATAAAAATTGAGTAAAAAAAGTATAACTGACATAAAAATGAGTAAAACATGTTTTTTTAATGTAAATACTTATCTATATGTTTTTTTCGTTATTGTTTTATGTTAGGTTTATAATTGAATTTTGGATGAGGAAAGAATACTTTAGTCCTGAAGAAGGTGGCTTTATACACCGATTACCACCGAAACGCGTCGACGCATTGGTTTTTGTTAAATTTGTGGTGTGGCATGGCAATATATACAGGGAAGATTATACCCTGCTAGGTGCTGTCATAATACGTCTCAAATTAACCACTCAAAGGCAAAATTCATTGTCTTGTATAATTTCCTCACTAGGGGGTCTGTTTATTATATATTTTTTGATTTGTAC
The DNA here is from genome assembly GCA_963921515.1 of Calotriton arnoldi. Lineage (NCBI taxonomy): Eukaryota > Metazoa > Chordata > Amphibia > Caudata > Salamandridae > Calotriton > Calotriton arnoldi. The sequence continues at coordinate 159,939 of CAWUFW010009545.1, forward strand.
TCACTGAGTTAGTCAGGAGTCTTTCTCATTTTTTATTCTGTGTTTTTTAAATGATGTTACATAATATGTACTGTAATTTTAATGTATTTTTATGAATTGATGTGAATAATTTTTATATATGATGTATTAAAACTTGTGCATAAGTACTTTCACACTTCGAGCAGAGTGTTTCAAATTTTTAAATATTGAATATTGTGGTGTTTGATGTTGAGTGCCTGATAGAAGTGTTTAGAGTGCTACTATTCCTAGATAGGAATAGGTTGACCTGTTCCGGAGGGAATCTCGTTTTATAACTATTTAGTTAATTTGGTGCTCTGTTCCTTCGGACTAGAAGAGCCCATCTCCTTGGTTTCAAGATGCATCTAGATAAGTCCATAAACTTCCATTATGGTTGCTAGCACTTTGTATTTGGCTGTGTACAGTCTCCCTCTTTTAGATGTGGGACCTCTGTGGCCAAGTTCAAGTTCAAATTATACCATCAATAATTCAAAATCCCTCCCACTGATATGAAGCAATTGGCAATACTGAATTAGAGGTGAAGAGGTAATGTGATCCTGGACCAGATGCCATGTACACATTATTCAAACATGTGTTCTTTGTGGGTGTGTTAAATGCAGGTAGTCATGTAAACCAAGGCCTTCCATTACACCACATTGTTAGCCTCAATCTTTGGTGCTAATCTTATCAGTGAGTCCAGAATGTTCGATTATTGCACCTATGACAAGATTACTTTCACTACCCTTGTAGACCTAAATGCAGCCAGTGTCCTGGAGATGGACGTTGGAAAATAAGCTATGGCAGTGATAGCGGTATATACTGAGTCAATATGAGACTAGGGTGTTGATTTGGCAAATACACATCTCGCATTAGGTCAACTTATATTTTTAAAATCATGCACTTTCGAGACGTCTGGTTCACTAATGCCATTTTGCGTCTCTTGGTAGAGGAGGAACTTGGCAAGGAGTCTTGGAAGTTTGTGTTCTAGGGCATTCTACCACTACTTATCGCTCTCCCAACCGAGGGGCCGATTCCGATCTCGGTCGGAGGCGCACCCAATACCATTCGGTCGGGAAAAAAGCCATGCGAAAGCCTGTTTCCCGACCGAACCGTACGCGGGTCCGGCCGAGCGAGTACGATGCGAATTCGCCGACCGACTCGTCCGGGCGACCCGACCGCTCCGACCGACTCGTACCCGGACCGTACCGCTCCGACCGACTCGGTCGGACCCGATCCGCACCGCGCAATGGAGACGTTTTCCGGCCGGGTAAGTACGATGCGCACCTCGACCGCTCCGACCGACTCGCGCCGTCCGACTCGAACTCGCTGTCGGAGCCGTACTTTGGGGGTCCGTGTCGGACCCCCCTGTACGCGTACCCGTGCGAGGCGCACACAGGGGGACCCATGGGTCCCCCTACCTGTGCGTGTACGCCGCGAGCGCTTCGCGGCGTACTCGCTGTAGGGGGCGCCCTTGTCCGCCTCGCACCCATTGAGGCAATGGGAGCCCGCGTACGCGTTGTACGACCGGCTCCCATTGAGTTCAATGGGAGTCCGACCGACTCGTGTCCGATAACATACGGACGCATCGGACTCGTTCGGTCGGACTGCACGGGTCCGATTCGGTCGGAAATCTCTCCGGGTCCGGCTCGGTCGGAGAAATTTCCGGCCCGAATCGGAATCGACCCCCGAGTCTCTTTTCAATCTGTCTGATTCTTTTGGGGAGAGGTATGTCTGTAGGATCAGGGTGGTAGATGGTGACTTAGTAACTAATTAAGACAACACACTTTTGTGTTTTATCGGTGTTTGATCTGAATATTGTTGAAACATATTTTCACCAGTGCCAAACTTTGGAGTGAGAATAATAAATCTAATTCTTTCTCCAGTGTGGTAAGTTTGGAGTGTGAATAGTAAATCCGACCACCCCCAGAGTCCGACAATTCACCCAATGCGGCTAAGTTTGGACTATGAATTGTAAATCTGACTCACTCCTCCTCCCCTGCCAGAGTCTAGCACTTTCCCCAAAGTGACTACATTTGAAGTGGGAATAGGTTATCTTTTGTTACGTTAATGGGCATTTAGTATAGCGCAGGGGTATCTTAGAGTCAGTTCGGAGTGGCAAGTCAGACCAACCAAGTTTTAAGATGTTTTTTTAAACCCGTGAAGTCAGTGCAGGAGAAGATATATAAGGGAAGTGTACTTCAGTGGTAGGGGGCAAGGTAAGAAAAGGATTTTGAGTTGTGGATGTGGCGGGGACATATTAGCAATTTGTTTTTTGATCTTGGGTTTCTGCCAGGACAGTAGTGGGCGAGTTTCTCCTATAGGTATGCTGGGCCTTTGCCAATCAGGGACTTGTGAGTCAGGCAGAGCAGTTTGAACAGAGATCTTTTCCTGATAGGGAGCCATGGAAGGGCTCTGAGCACAGGAGCCGAAGGCGCGCCTGGTGGCAGCTCGTTAACCAGGTGGGCAGCAGTGTTCTAGATGACCTCATTTTAGAAAGAAGAGGTTAATTGGACGCTTGCAGTGAGGCATTTCCATTGTCAGGTGACTAATTACTATTGCTTGAGTAAGAGTTCTCCTTGATCTCAGCGGAAGCCACTGAAATGCTCTCCTGAGAAGGCGCATAGTTGCAAAACAGGTACTACAAGTGGATATAACCTGATCCTTCATAGATAGATTTTCATCAAGAAGGACACCTAGATTTCTTGCCGTTCTACTGGTAGAAGGGGCAGGACCTAGCTCAGGAGGCCACCATTCCTCCAACCGGAATAGCTGAGCTTTTCCAAACAGAAGGATCTCTGTGTTGTCTCCATTTAGCTGAAAACAGTTGAGGGTCATCCATGTAGCAATTTTCCTCATGCAGAACGGTGAATCTGTGTTTGACATTTTCTATGTCCAAAGGAAATGACTAATTGGGTGTCGTCTGCATAGGAAAGTAATTCAAAACCACAAGACTTAACTGTCTGGGCAGTGGGCGCCACATAGATGTTGAAAAGAGTGGGGCTCAAGGAGGAGCCTTGGGGACCCCCTTGCCCAGAGAAAGGATCTTTGATTGAAAGATGGTGATGGAGACCATTTGGGTCCTTTCGTTAAGAAAATCTTTGAACCAATCAAGGGCTGTTCCCTGATTACCTATCTCATAAAGACGTTGAATCAAGATGGAGTGTGAGACGGTATCAAACGCTGCAGACAGGTCAAGAAGAACCAACATTGCCAGAGTTCCGGCATCTAGAGATAGTCTGATAGAATCGACTACTGCTAGTAAGGCAGTTTCAGTACTATGGAAGGCACTAAATCCAGATTGTGAAGGATCCAAGAGATGATGGTTCTCCAAATTGGAAGAGAGTTGTTTATTCACATATGACTCCAGAACTTTGCCTAGCAAAGGGAGAACAGAGATGGGGCTATAGGTGGCTGGCTCCTTTGGGTCAGCATCCAGCGTTTTCAAGATGGGCAAAACATGTGCAGATTTCTACTCTTGACGCACAGCAGCTAGGGTTAACAATAGGTTACATCTCAGTGATGTAATGGTAGGAGTGAGAAGAGTGGATAAAGGAGACATTACATATGGAGGACAGAGATCAGAGGGAGAGCCTGATTTAATTTCAGTTAACAGGTCTGGCAACTGAGTTTGAGTGATAGGCTCAAACCTTTCAAGCACCACTGAAGTGTCTCTGAGGGGAAGGTTTGTAGGGGACAAATTGATGGGGAGTGCAGCAGTGGTGCACAAATTCTGATAAATATTTTCAACAATAGTTTCAAACTGATTCGCCAAAGTGTCACATAATGCCTGAGAAGCCAGAATGGCTGATTTGTAGGCAAGAGGTTTGGTAAATTGATTTAGTACATTGAATAATTCTTTAGCACAATTTCTAGCTTAATCAATCCTATTGATAGTATATTGTCTAAACCCTTCCCTGATATTGCTTCGGTAGGTTCCTAATCCTAATCTATATTTGATTTTATCGGCAGCAGATTTCGAAGCCCACTATCTCTGTTCCAATTTTCTACAGTTTGTCTTGTCATGCCTCAGTTCAGCTGAGTACCATGCGGCATTATTTCTGATGGCTTTCGGATTGTTCTGTTTATACGGGGCAACTATATCTAGTGCTTGGGAGAGAGAATCTTGAAACATTGCTAAGGTGGAATTAATATCCTGAGTATTATCTAGATTGGGGGCACAGAGACTGGATTGAAGGACTCTAGAGTGACCTGCCTCCATGGTCTCGATCTCACACGGTCATTTATTTTTGGTTTTGAAAGAATGATCCTGACTGGGATCTGAAAGCTGATAAAATAATGATCAGTCCATGTGCAGGTCTCTGGAGAATCAGTGTGAAGAAGGGGGGAATTAGTAAAATTGAGGTCTAGAGTATGACCCTTTGAGTGCGTAGGCCAAATAACTTTCTGGTGTAAGCCTAGCATTTCAAGATCAAATAGTAGGAGGGACACATCAGAGTCAGAGACTATTTCTGCATGATAATTAAAATCCCCCACCAAAAGAAAATTGTCCATAGCTAGCGCATGAGGTGCTAGACGTTCTGCTAATTTCTAAAGACTTTCTTAGAGCGGGGGGCTGATACACTGGTGTACCCTTCCAGAGATCGCCATGGGAGGAATAGTAAATGTTGTTTAATTTGTACCTGGTGCTTGTTGGCGCATTTAATTGTAAACTGTAGACTGATTGCCCTGATATATGCAGATTTTGTTTGTGGTTGACAGCAACCCTAGTAAAAGATCTGTCAGCATACAAAAATGTCTGGCCAATGTTCATTTTTGGATGTCTGAAAACCAATTTAATTTAAACGGGGTAAACAAATTCTTTTCCACTGCGTGAATGAACTGTGCGGGAGCAAGCTTTCTGGCCATCTTCTCTTGGCCAGCAGCCTTCCCATGTTCATTATTTTAGAAACTTAGGGATCAAGTTTGATTCAGGCTTGTCAATGGTGGAAGAGATTTATATGGCAGTGAAGACCTGCTTCTTTCAACTCCGGATTCTGAAACAGATCAGCTACCTATTCATTTTTCAACCAAGAATACAGATTACTGATGTCTTTTTTCCGCAATACTGTGCTATTGTAATTCAGTCTATCTGGGCTTACCATCAAAATTGGTTAATAAACTGCAAATAGCAAAAAATTTGACTGCCGCATTGATTTTAAATATAAGGATCTCTGAGCCCACCTCTACTGGTCTAGTTAAACTTCAAATCAATCAATCAGGGGTTTGTTAAAGCGCGACTACTCACCCGTAAGGGTCTCAAGGCGCTAGGGGTGGGGGGGGGGTGCAGGTTCCATCCATCAAGGAGGGGGGTCTGTCGAAGAGCCAGGTTTTGAGGTTTCTTGCGAAGATGGGGAGCGATGTTGTCTGTCTGAGGTGGAGCGGAAGGGCGTTCCATGCTTTGGCCGCGAGGAAGGAGAAGGAGCGGCCTCCCGATCTGGTCTTTCTGGTGCGGGGGACCACGGCGTAGGAGAGCTGGGCTGATCGTAGGGTCCTTTGGGGTGCGTGGAATTTGAGTCGGCTGTTCAGGTATGCTGGTCCGGTGCCGTGGAGGGCCTTGTGTCCGTGGGTGAGCATCTTGAAGGTGATTCTCGCCTCGACAGGGAGCCAGTGGAGTGTGCGCAGGTGCTGGGAGATGTGGCAGTGTTTTGGCAGGTTGAGGACCAGTCTTGCGGCGGCGTTCTGGATGTTCTGTAGCTTGCGGGTGAGGTTTTTGTTTATTCCGGCGTAGAGTGCGTTGCCGTAGTCGAGTCTGCTGGTGACCAGGGCTTGAGTGACGGTCTTTCGGTGTTCGAGGGGGATCCATTTGAAGGTCTTACGAAGGAGGCGGAGGGTGTGGAAGCAGGAAGACGAGACAGAGTTGATCTGGCGGTCCATTTTGAGCTCGGAGTCCAGGATGATTCCCAGGTTGCGTGCGTGGTCCGTGGGGGTTGGCGGGTTTCCGAGGGCGGGGGGCCACCAGGTGTCGCTCCAGGCATCGGGGTTTGGGCCCATGATGAGTACTTCTGCTTTGTTGGTGTTTAGTTGTAGGCAGCTGTTTTTCATCCATTTGGCGACGGCTTCCATGCCTTCTCGTAAGTTGCGTCTGGCGGTGTTGGGCTCGTTGGATAGGGAGAGGATGAGCTGGGTGTCGTCTGCGTATGACACGATGTTGAGTCCGTAGGTTCTGACGATGGGGGCGAGTGGAGCCATGTAGACGTTGAAGAGCGTCGGGCTGAGGGAGGAGCCCTGGGGGACTCCGCAGGTGGTAGGTGTGGGGTCCGAGAGGAAAGGGGGAGTCGGACCCGCTGCGTCCTGCCGGAGAGGAAGGAGCGGATCCAGTCGAGGGCCTTGTCCTGGATTCCTGCGTCGTAGAGTCTGCGTATTAGGGTGCAGTGGGAGACTGTGTCGAACGCCGCTGATAGGTCGAGGAGGATGAGGGCTACTGTTTCTCCTTTATCCAGTAGGGTGCGGATGTCGTCTGTTGCGGCGAGGAGGGCGGTTTCCGTACTGTGGTTTTTTCTGAAGCCGGATTGGGAGGAGTCAAGGATGTTGTGTTCTTCAATGAATGTGGCGAGCTGGCTGTTGATGGCTTTCTCGATGACTTTCGCTGGGAACGGGAGCAGGGAGATGGGTCTGTAGTTTTTGAGGTCAGTGGGGTCCGCTGAGGGTTTCTTTAGGAGGGGGTTGACCTCGGCGTGTTTCCAGTCGTCGGGGAACGAGGCGGTCGCCAGGGAGCGGTTGATGGTGTGGCGGAGCATGGGTGCGATGGTGTCGGCGGCTCTGTTGAAGATGTGGGTGGAGGCAGGGGTCCGTGGGGGCCCCTGAGTGGATTGACTTCATTGTCTTCAGTGTGTCTTCGGTGGTGAGGGCTGTCCAGTCGTCAATCGCTGGTTTCCGGGTGTCGGGGGTGGTTGGTGAGGGTTCAGTGTGTTGGTTGTCTTCGTCGAAGTTGTCGTAGATGCTCTTGATTTTGTGGTGGAAAAAGGTGCTGAGTTTGTCGCAGAGGTCTTGTGAGGGAGGGATGTCGGTAGACTCGCTAGTGGGTTGGGCGAACTCCTTGATGATGCTGAAGAGTTCCTTGCTGTTGTGCGCGTGGGTGGAGATTCTGTCTTCAATCGCTTTTTTCCTCATTTCTCTGATGAGTTGATGGTGGGCGTTGGTGGAGGCTCTGAAGTTGTCGTGGGCTTCTGTGGATTTGGTGTTCCTCCAGGCCTTTTCGAGGCGGCTGCATGTGCTTCTGGACTCTCGAAGTTCGGTGGTAAACCATCTGGCTTTCTTGGCGCGGGTATTGTTGTTTTTCTTGAGGGGGGCTATGGTGTTGGTGCTGTCTGAGATCCATCTATGCAGGGTTCGGGCTGCGGTGTTGGGGTCGTCGTTTTCCGCGATGGTTGGGGTGGAGTTGTTGAGTGAGGAGGTGAGCTGGTCGTCGGTGATTTTGGTACAGTTTCTTCGTGGAAGCAGGTGCTAGTGTCTGTGGATGGTGGGTGTTCTGAAGGTGAAGTGGACGCAACGATGGTCGGTCCATGGGAGTTCGGTGGTGTGGCTGAAGGTGATGGAGTTTCCTGTAGTGAAGAGGGGGTCGAGGGTGTGTCCTGCTAAGTGCGTGGGCTCGGTCACGATCTGGCGCAGTCCAATGTTGTGGAGGTTGTCCAGGAGGGATGTGGTGTTGGGGTCCAGTTGGTTGTCGAGGTGGAAGTTGAGGTCTCCCAGCAGGGTGTAGTTGGTGGATGCGATGGCCTGCGGGGAGATAATGTCCGTGATGGAGTTGGCGAAGGGTCCACGGGGTCCAGGGGGTCCACAGGTATCAGAAAAATCGTTTTTAAATATAAATTCTTTTCACTTTGAAACGCTGAATCGAGTCACACGGAAGGGAAAATGCAGCTCAGTCCGGCCGAACGAGTACGATGCGCTTTCCGTACGCGCCGAACCCGTCGCTACGCACGGCACGTCAAAGCATCCGGGAGAGGCGCACATAAGCTCCGATTATTCATTATTCATTGTCTGCAGGTGTATAAAGGGGGTGGGCACCAGCACTCATTTGGGGGGACAGGCAGTGATTTTCATCATCAAACTTTGATCCAGCGCAAGAGAAAAAAGAAAAGGAAGCAGAGAAAAAAGGGAAAACTGTGACACAGAAACCTGAAATGAAAAGGAACCTGCAAGAGTGAGAGGAAGTGACAGGAAGTGGAGGGTGCAGAAAGAAAGACACGAGGTGGAATCAGGGCTAGATATTCAGCATCCACAGCACTCAGCGCTGGCCCTCTAATGAAATATTTAGGCATTTCTTAATGTAGAGGAATTTTTTTTAATATACATTTATATTTATATTTTATATTATTTTTAAAATATGTTTTACCTTTTATTACAATTTGTATAATTGTTTAAATATATCATGTAATGTTTTTGAATAGGTTTTCTATTTTTTTAATGTAAATTTAGGGGCTTATTTTGATGTTGGTGGGCCTGCCACTGATAGGCCGTCGGTGGCAGGCCCACCGACATCTACAGGAGTGGTCCGACCGCCCGGTTCTTATCCGGTGGTCGGAGGCATTGGGCGGATGGACCGACTGCTGCTTTTCCGACAGGCTCAAGGAGCCTGTCGGTGCAGCGGACGGACAGTAATCCCTACAATAGAGGCGGTGCCTGCTCATGCACCGTCGATGGGATTACAATGCCAGTTTCCCTCTGCCTTTTCATGGCAGTCCAACCGCCATGAAAAAGCAGACAGAAAGAGACTTTGGGGGCCCCTAGCAGGGCCCCGTCCCCCCTGGGCCTCCGCTATGGGGCATGGGGGGCACATATGGTGCCCCCCCACACATCCATGCGCAGTGTGCCAGGCACCACGTGGTGCCTGGCACAAGGTGCATGGATGTATAAAATATGCCTTTTTCAATTGCAGCTTGTGCATCGGCCCTTTTTCAGGCCGTGGCACAAGCTGCAATTCCAAAAGGCATATTTCCGAGTGCTGTGCTGGCGGTCGCATTGGAATACCGGGAGTGAAACCGCCGACTACTAGTCGGGCGGTTCTACTTCGACTGTGATGCGTCCGACCGACATCGGAATGAGCCCCAAAGTCTTTTTAGTTTAATGAATATGTTCTTTCTATTGCTGTCTGTATTTTGTTGTCTTCCTTCTTCTTTTCACTTTGGTGGTGGATCTTCGGCACAGTAGGTCCTCATCCTTGGTTCCAACCCTTCAGCCTGGGACGACTCCTGGTGGCCAACATCACTGGGAACAGCCCCGCCACCCACCGACCATGTACGCAACCTAGGGGTCATCCTCGACCCCACCCTCTCCATGACTAAGCAGGTCAACGCCGTTTCCTCATCCTGCTTCAACATCCTCCGAATGCTCCGCAGGATCTTCAAGTGGATCCCCACCGAAACAAGAAAAACAGTCACCCAGGCCCTCGTCACCAGCAGGCTGGACTACGGAAACGCCCTCTACGCAGGAACGACGGCTAAGCTCCTGAGACGGCTGCAACGCATCCAGAACGCATCTGCACGTCTTATCCTCGACATCCCCCGACGCAGCCACATCACACCCCACCTGAGAGACCTGCACTGGCTCCCTGTCAACAAGAGGATAACCTTCAAGCTCCTCACCCACGCACACAAAGCACTCCACAACTCCGGACCAGCCTACCTCAACAGACGACTCAGCTTCTACACCCCCACCCGCCAGCTCCGCTCGACCAGCCTCGCCCTCGCCACAGTCCCCCGCATCCGGAAAACGACCGCCGGCGGCAGATCCTTCTCCCACCTCGCCGCCAAGACCTGGAACACCCTCCCCCACCAACCTCCGACAGACCCAAGACCTACTGGCCTTCAGAAGACTCCTCAAGACCTGGCTCTTCGATCAGTAGCAGCACCACCCCCCTCTTCCCCCAGCGCCTTGAGACCCTCGCGGGTATGTAGTGCGCTTTGTAAGTGACATGATTGATTGATTGATTGATTGTGTTTCTCTGATTCAGGTAAGTATACTTTTTAACTAACTTCTAAGGGTCTTTCTTTAGGGAGATACATTGTGAGCTACACTGAGCTATGTAGGATAATATAGTATTCCGTGTTGAATAGTTAGTTTAGGGTCTTGTGGAGATTTCATATTGGATGTACGGTAGGCTGAATTGTGTAGTTTTCTTTTTTGTGTGTGGGTTATCCTTGTTGTGAGGGTGCATTTTGTATATTTTCTTCTTTTCGGGATTATTTTTATCGACCTGGATACGTTAACCCCTTCGATGCTCATGACGAGCTCTGCTCGTCATGCTGCGCGGTCGCGCTGTGCGCATGACGAGCTGAGCTCGTCACGACCACACCCGCGATCGGAATGTCCAGCACCTGGGCGGAATTCCGATCGCGGCGAAGCGGTTAATTTTGGTTGGTATTTGTGTTTTTTATTTTTTTCAAGAATAAGATTTTTATTTTTTTACCAACTCTTTACTTTATTTTCCCTTGATTTTTCAGATTTCCTGGAACATTTATTCTGTTTTATTTGCTTTTTTGAGTGTTGATGAATTTAATATGGATTTATTTTATGGATTGTTGGTTTTTCTCTTTACTTACGTTTGCATTTTCCTGGAGATGTTTTATCAAATTCTTTTGGAGGATTTACTTTTTGACATTTGGATTTTCTTATTTGTTGTCAGGAATCGAACCAGGAGGCTGCAGGAGACTAGAATAGTGGGTGCCATCACTACTTCTGGCAGGGAAAGACACTATCTATCTTGGACTGAGCTTATTCATTTGCGCTCCACTAAGATGGCTGAAAGCGCTGAGGTCAGCGCTTCAGCCTACCTGCCTTGAACACGAGACCCTGAGCACCTCTCTAGGCGCGCGCTCCCCCGCAGCTGCTTGCACTTCACCGAAGCTGTTGGAGAAGGAGCAGCTTCTGCGTCACCTGCGTTTAGAGTTAGTGTAGAAAAGAGATTTCGTATCGTTTACGGCGGTAGTTTAGAATAATCTACGTGTCGGGCAGACTTAAATACTTCCAGAATCCAGAGTTTATTGTCCGTGACTCCGTTTGACCTTTCAGTCATTCTTGGAGCATCCTGTCTTCGTGAGAAAGAATTTCCAGACACGCAAGTACTGTTTATATTAAATGTTAAAGGCGAACCTCACAGAATAATTACTCACCAGAAAGTCTTGTGTCAGCCCAAGCTCTCAGCTGTTCTTGGCATCTGAAAAAGACGAAAGAAGAGAGTTTAGTTTTCAGTTGTTGTAAAGTAATACTGTTTAGTTTTCAAATATACTTACCAAGAATTCTGGTGCTAACCAAGCATACAACCTTTCCTGAGTTCCTGTAAAAGAAAAGAGAGATGGTTTAGTTATGCAAAGGTTTAGCTCTCGCTAAAGAATTGCTTAGGTGTTATATAAGCAGTCAAGTTAGCTTTCAGTTAATTTACATTTTGCATAGAACAAGACAACGACCAAGTGGCTGAGTCCGGTTTAAAGGGTATGAACAAAATTACAGAGAAAAATACACAACTAATTATTTAGAATTGCCGAACACTGAATGAATGTTATTTGTATTTTAAAGGTGTTTAATAAAAGAAAACTCATCCTTAAAACTAAAGAAGAGAGGCATAGCCCAGTCTAAAAAGGGTACGTAAGTCTAGGAACAGGAAGTTCATAGATAGAATGTTTAAAGGATTGTTGGACCTGAGTAATTTGTTTATTTATGTTAGTGTCCATTTGCTGAAACGCAAGAAGAAAACTAGCGGTAGCGGTTCAGAGAAGGCACCCAAGATAGAAGACGAGGCTGTCTCTTCTTTATCCCATCCCCCTTTCCCCCTGGGAGTTTCTTCATTCTTCCTAGAAAAAACTCTTTGGGAGCGTGGAGGGAAACTCAGGGAGGCATTGGGAAAAGTCATCATTCTGCTCCTGTGAAGTCCCGGGGAAACTTCAAGTAAGACTCCTGACATTTGTAAGTCATTTGTGTGTAATTACTATTTGTTGATATGTATTTCATTTATTTGTTAGCATTATGTTGTATTATTGTTCAAGATTTAATGCGGTTGTTAATTATTTATCTGAGTTTGCTATTGATTTTAGGATGTTTTATTTTCTGTTGTATACGAATTGGTTCAGTTTTCTAATACTGTGGGCCCGATTACGATGTAAGACGGAAAGCCTCCCACCGCAGGTCGGAGGCTTTCCGACTTACATCGTTAGTTTCAAATCCGACAGCCTTATTACGATGAAGGCTGTCTGATTTGAAATCGGCTGGTCGGAGTGACTGGCTTCCAATGGGCTCAAGGAGCCCGTCGGCCACTCATAATTCGCTATGTACGGCGTTTACCCCGTGTTGATTATGATGTCGGTTTCAGTCAGTCTTTTCATGGCAGGCTTTCTGACATGAAACGCCTGTCAGAAATCTACTTTGGCGTCCCCTAGCAGAGCTCCCTTGCCACAGGCACCTCCGGTTGGAGGCCTGGGGGGCACCTATGTTGCAGGTGCGGGTTGTAGGTTTTGTAAGGGTATAGGGTGGGAAGTAAATTGATAATAATTAATTAATAATTATAATTTAATTAATAATTATTTAATTGATATTTATTTTTGAATTGTATAATTTTTTTTAAAGTTACGTTTCAGGTGTAGGTTGGAGGATTTGTATGGGTTTAGGGTGGGAAATAAATTAATTATAATTAGTTAATAATGAATGTTTAATTAATATTAATAACATAATTGATAATTATGTAAATTGTGCAATACATTTTTTTGGGTGTGTGTTTTTGTATGGGTAAAGGGTATGTAGGAATCTAATTACAATAAGTAATAAATAACATAAATGTATAATTATTTTAATGATTATTAATTATATCAAATGTGTAAATACGATATTGTTTCAGTTATATATTAGGTGTCATTTGTTGCATTTGTAGGTGTGAAGGGTGGGAAGTTAATTAAATACAATGAATTTATTGTTAGTTAATTATAAATATTAAATGTTTAATTGATAATTATGCAAATGATGCTATTAACATTTTTTAAATTTATATATTAGGTTTGGGTTGTTTGTTTTATATGGATAAAGGGTGGGCAGGTAATTAAATATATTAATTTTATTATTAGTTAATTATTAATATTTTATAGATATCTAATTATAGAAAATGTGTAAATATTATAATTTTAAGAATACATTTTAGATGTGTGTTGTCTACTTTCTAGAGGTATAGGGTAGAAAGTTATTTAAGTAATAACGTATTTAAAAATAGTTACGTTTTTTTAATATGTTATGTGTTAATTGTGTTGTGCTTTTTAATTGTAAATAACATTGTATTTACTGGTTATTTTTTTTAGAGTATAGTTTGGCATTTTAATTAGAACAATATTTGTATTAATTTAGATGGAATGGGAGGCATTTAAAGTAGTTTTGCACAGCACCGTGATCAGTACTGTTACGGGAGCTCACCAACAGGTTAATAGGGAGCTAAAGCAGGTCGAAGACAAATTAGGTAAACTTGAGAACGCGGCAGCCCTTGATCCTGCTACAAAACCGGAACTCCAAGAGGCCTGCATACAATACGCTGAACTATTGGAACAACTGCGCGTCATAGAGCACCGATCTTACACGCACAAAGTACATGCCGAAGCAAATAGACCAGGCACACTACTAGCGCGTATCCTTAAAAACGCCCCCCCTCCGACACCAATAATAGAAATTATAACACCTCAACACACCCGGGCAACCACACAAGTGGATATCAATAAGGCCTTCTTGACCACTACAAAACACTATACACCGCCCCACAAGGAGCAAACCCGCAGGAGCTCCACTCCTTCTTAGACGTAATCAACCTACCCCAAATAACTGAAGAGGCCCGAAATACACTAGCTTACCCCATTACATCAGCCGAAATAAATGCAGCGATCAAGGGTCTTCCCAAAAATAAAACTCCAGGAATAGACGGCCTGCCAGCAGAGCTATATACCACCTATACACAACAATTGACCCCCCGCCTTAAGAAACTATACAACGAAGCTTACAAGATCGGCGCTTTACCCCCCTCCACAGTGCAAGCCTCAATAACCTCGCTGCCCAAACCCGGAAGAGACCACACTAAATTAGCGGCATACCGCCCACTCTCCTTGCTGAACACAGAATACAAGATTCTAAGTAAAATTTTAGCTAACCGTTTACAAACCCTTCTAACGAAGCTAGTACACATTGACCAATGCGGTTTCATCCCAGCACGTAATACATCCCTCAATATACGTAGGTTACGCAGCATAATGTTTGCCTGTGCCACAGAGACACCAGAGGCGGGATGTATCTCACTAGATATCTCCCAGGCATTCGATACATTAAGCTGGGATTAAATGCTGACCGCTCTGCGGAAATTTGGGATCCCCCAAGAATATACATGATGGATCCAAATACTTTACCACCTCCCAACGGCAAGGGTACGCACTGGATCACACATATCGCAAACATACCAGATACAAAGGGGCAAAAGACAGGGCTGCCCCCTATCGCCCATGCTATTTGTGCTTGCACTCGAACCTCTAGCCCACAGAATACGGCAGTGTCCAATGGCTGGGATATCACAATTAACTGCACCCACCACGCACTATCACTTTACGCAGACGATATTATAATTTATACCAGAAGACTGCAGGACAATTTAGACAATGTAGAGCAAATCTTTACACAGTTTGAATCCATTACGGGATTGGCCATAAATTATGAAAAATCATATGCATTTCCCTTTGGCAACGAAATTGATAGCCAAACTATCCCTTTTGGAAACCGAACTATAACAATAGCCCACACCACCTTCCGGTATTTAGGGATACAAGTATTTAGAAACCAGCAGGACCTTATCGAAGGGAACTAGCAAAAAGCAGTAGGTTGGGCGTGGCTTCGCGGCGAAAGAACATGGCCGCCTGTTAGAGCGTCTCCGAGGCCCCCTCTCCTGCCCCATATATCCGGCCTAAATATCCGAACCTCCGGTGCTAGAATCGCGCGCCGGAGGTGTAGCGGTACACATTGCCGTGATCCCGAGTGCTGGCGGTCCCCGGAAAGCGGAGAAATCCCACCCGGAATTTGCGGCCTTCAGCCCTGGAGAAGCCGGGACCTCGAGTGGGCACGTCTGCCTGACTGGGTGCCTGGAGCGACGGCAAGACCTCCCCCGCATACATCCGCGGAGGGACGCAGGCAACTGAGGTGGAGGGGCATTCACACCTTGCCATAACCTACGTGGTGGGGCGCTGCCCGACGGAAATACGGCCTGAAGACTACCGGTGGGGCCGGCTGCATCGACGCCAGCCCCGGAGCACTGACCTGAGGGACTCGAATGATCGGCGGATGTAAGGTACATCGGCGCGCAGGGGTGGAGGAGGTGACTGACATATAAGCCCAGCGCCGGCGAGTGCGCCTGAGATTGGACCCCTGGCCCCCCCCTCCCCCTGGCGGTGCGGAGCGGGCCCTAAGCCAAGTGTGCACACGGAGCCTACTCCTCGGCGCCTGCAAGATGTCCACCGTTAGGTTGCGGAACAAGCATTCAACTACACAGTCCGTTACCGGGAGGAATATACTCGAAGGCCCACAGTTACGGCGAGGTGAGAAGGGCACAAGCCGAGCAGAGCCCCCAGAAACTGCGCTACGCGCTGGCGGCGCGGGCCCGGCCCTGATCATGGCTAACCCGAGAAGTACGAAAACGTCTCAACAGAGCAAGCTGGACCGCTACACCTGCCCAAGGGCGGAATTGCCCGAACGAAAGGGGCCTGGCGACACACAGCAAGGAGGGACAGAGCACGATCCGCCAGAACCCACTATGAAAGACCTGATGGCGGCGATCACTGGAGTGCGCACATCTATAGACAACCTCTCCTCGGAAGTGACGCTGATTAGAGCTGACCTTACAAAATACAGAGAGAAAGTCAAGCAGCTGGAGCTCACCACCACGAATTTAGTAGAGGACACCTCACAACTGCGGAGGGACATTGTGGAACTCCAAGCGTTCCGTAAAATCGCTGAAGACAAGCTGGACAATTACGAGGGCGCTCGAGACGCAATAACATACGCGTTATTGGAGTGCCGGAGAAATCGGAGGGGCCCGCTGCTGACCTGTTCATTGAACACCTGGTGACGACAAAGCTACAACCAAAGGGACTGTCCAAGCTGTTTGTGGTGGAGAGGGCGCACAGAGTACCTGGGGGACGCCCAAAACCGGGAGCCCCCCCGTCCCATACTGGCCAGGCTATTAAACTACAGAGACAGAGACACGATCCTACAGGCCGCCAGGGTCGCCCCGCCGATAAAAGTGGATAACTCAGAACTCGCCTTCTTCCCTGACTTTACCCAGGCAGTACAGATGCGTCGACGCTCTTTCCTAGAAGTCAAACGAAAACTGCGTGATAAGGGCCTTAAGTACGCTATGCTTTTCCCGAGCGCGTCTGCGAGTTGAGGCGGAAGGAAAAGCGCATTTCTTTGACCAACCTGAGTTGGTTTCTGACTGGCTGGACGGCTGGAGGACCTCACCGGAACGGAACCCAAACAACCACTGAACACTAAGAACTGCCTTTCTTGATTTGCAGCTTGAACGCTCTATTCCGTATGTTCCTCCCAAACGTAGAACAAAATACGCAATCTCTTAAAGGCCTGAAGACCTTGACTAAGAATCTCTGGTACTAAAAAGATGGATCAATTTGTCGCAGGGCGCAACACCACAGAAAAGTACCTATGTCTTGTGTTGGCAGGAGGGGGGACCAGAGGGGCACTGAGGCCTCCCCTCATTTTCTCCTATTAGTACACGTTGGGCGACAGGCACTCTGCATTTGATTAATATGGGTAGTTTGGAGCCCAGAGTGCAGGGGAGCAGGGTGGGGGGTTGTTGGGAGGGATTATTGTGTTTTATTGTTTTTCTTTGTTTGAGTTTTTTCAATGGTACAGTCCGGATTTGTGCAAGTAACAGTCAGTATGCGTCACTAAGACAACAATGGGTAAGCAATGGAATAAGGAAGTCAAAATACTAAGTTGGAATGTGAACGGGTTGGGGGACAAAATCAAGAGAAGTGTAGTATTGCAATATATTAGGAGATTATGTCGCCAGACATAGTAATGCTTCAGGAAACACACCTGGTGGGTAACACATGCAAGGCCATGCATAGATGGGGTTACGCAATGGTGGCACATGCAGGTTTCGCATCTAACTCCAGAGGGGTGGGCATCCTGCAAAAGAAATCATTCCCCCTGACTCTCACGTCCACCTATACAGACGACCGTGGCAGATATGTCGGGATCACGGGCACTTGGGAGGGCCGAACGATCACATTCGTGTCCATCTATGCTCCCCGGGGCTGCAAGCTGCAACCTTTGCAGACCTAAGCGCCGTGTTGATAGCACTGCCAGAGGGACACTTAGTGCTCGGGGGTGACTTTAATTCAGTAATTTCGGGCTCCCTAGACAGACACCCACCCCGCACACTCCCACATACAGCGCATTCTTTTTCCAGTTTCCTAGAGGCAATGGGGCTGGTGGACGGGTGGAGAACCTATAATCCTGATAAGATCCAATACACCTTCCACTCAGGGGCACACAGCAGCTTCTCTCGCCTGGACTACATAGTCATCCCGGCTACTCAGGTGATGGAAATCCAGGAGATCAGACATCTGGCTAGAGGTATTTCAGACCACTCCCCGATCTGGGTCCATATGGCCCTGGATAGCGCACAAGTAGGACGCATTGCCCCTATCAACCCATGGTACTTAAAACACCCCAAAATACGCAAGAACCTCACTAAAGCCGTGGATAACTACTTCCTAGAGAACGAGAATTCGGTAGACTCCCCGCAAATACTATGGGAAGCCTTTAAAATGGTGATCAGGGGCCAGGCACTGTCTCTGATTGCGGGAACAAAAAGAGAAAACATAAAGGACGTATCAGAGGTAGAACACGAACTTTACCGGCTGGAACAAGAAGTGAACACTGACCCGTCCCCTGAACTACTCCATAAACTTCGCCTCCGACAGGCAGAATACCGAGCGCTGGTCACAGACCGCGCCAAAATAATGGGGCAAAACAGGCTGGGCCGGATCTATGACTGGGGGGATAAGGCTGGAAAACTAATCGCCTGGTTAGAAAAAAGAGAGCATGCTAATCGGCTGGTTCCAGAAATCAGGAGCTCGGATGGCTTCCCCATAACGGACCCAGAAGACATAGCCGAACAGTTTGCAATGCACTTTCACACAGTATACAGCGCGGTGAGCCCACACACTGAAGAGGAGTCCACGGCACTCCTACAGGATATCTCCCTCCCAGGGCTATCAGCCACTGATCGGGAATACTTGGATAGTGAGCTCTCCCACGATGAAATAGCGGCTGCAATCCGAGCTCTCCACTCGGGCAAGGCCCTTGGCCCCAATGGCATCCCGATTGAGCTCTACAAACTCCGTCCAGATAAGTTGGCCCCATATTTGAAAACTATGTTCGAAGACAGCCTTGAAGGGGGATTGCTACCCCCAGATCAGAGAATAGCAACCATAGTTACAATCCACAAGGAAGGGAAGCCCAAAACAGACTGCGCCTCCTACCGTCCTATCTCGCTGCTCAACGCAGAACCAAAAATCCTTGCCAAATTACTAGCCACCAGGCTGATTAAAGTAATAGGGGACTTAGTACATCCTGATCAATCCGGGTTCATGCCAAAGAGGAACACGGCGTTAAATCTGCGTAGAGTGCATGGAGTGTTGGGAAGGGTGCCGACCATACGAGAAGATGCAGTCATCGTCTCCCTTGACGCCACAATGGCCTTCGATACACTTGAGTGGCCCTATCTATTTGCCGTGCTTAAAAAACTGGGATTCGGAACGAACTTTAGACGATGGGTACGATTACTATACGCCACACCTATGGCACAAGTGGTAGTGAACAACAAAAAATCCGAGGCCTTCACACTTGGCCGAGGGACACGGCAGGGATGCCCTCTATCTCCTTTACTCTTCGCTTTGGCCCTGGAACCACTTGCCGCATGGATCCGCAAAGACGTGAGGATCCGTGGAATGCGATGGTCGGCAGATTGGGAAGACCGTATTTCCCTATACGCGGACGACATCCTTCTATACCTCACGTCACCTCAGAGATCCCTCATAGTAGTATTTGATATCCTATCAGTATTTGGCCGATTCTCTGGGTTTCGTATCAACTGGCAGAAATCTCTTCTGTACGTCCTCTGTGGAAACTCTCCGCCCCTTCCCCGGCACTGCCCCGTCCCAATAGCAATAGACGGATTCAAATATCTGGGTGTATTCGTCTCCCTAGACCGCACACTCCAATATGCTCGGAACCTGGCTCCCCCACTGCAAAGGCTCAAAAGTGACATTGCACACTGGAAGTCCCTCCCGCTTTCTCTCCTGGGCAAAGCGGCCCTTTTTAAAATGCTGTCCTTACCCCGCTTCCTATATGCACTGCAGAACTCGGCAAACCCTGTCCCAAATACGTACTTTACAGAAATAGAAGGACTCCAGCGAGACCTGCTTTGGAATGGAAAGCCACGTATTGCTCTGCAAAAACTCACGCTCAGCTGGTATGACGGCGGAATTGGACTGCCGGACATTAAAAATATTACTGGGCAGCACAACTGGTAGCAATAAACCATGGCACCTATGGGCAGCCGGACAACCCGGGGTTTACTATGGATAAATGGATTCTCCCAAACGGGACATATGCCAGGGCACTGTACTCCAAACCAAATAGGTTCCCACTCACGGGTCCAACCAACCACACAGTTAAAATTTGGCATTCGGCAACCAAATCGTTAGGATGGCACAATAAACTAACTCTCGCCACACCACTATGGGACTCCCAAAAACTTGGTGACCTAAGAAAATCCAAGGGCTTTAGCAAATGGGACTTAATTGGCATCTCTCACATCAGAGACCTTTGGGGTAAAGAGGGTGTGCAAAAATTTGAAGCCCTACAGGGTCAATATGCCCTAGCGGATTCCGAGCGCTTCCGGTACCTGCAGGTCCGACACGCACTACAAACAGTATTGCCCAATGACACGGCTCCACCAGACGCCTCCCCACTGGAGGATAGGATATTGGATGGGCACTTACCTGAAAAATCCATCTCCCTAACCTATCGAAAACTCATCCATAATATGGAGAATCCCCTACAATCGCTACGAGAAAAATGGGCAGAGGACGGGGTGGAAGTAGATGATGAAGACTGGCAGGTAGCGGTCTCCTCCCCCAGAACTGTTGCTATTTCTGCACGTCTTCGCCTGGTGCAACTAAAGGTACTTCATAGAATATACATGACAGGTCCCGATTGATGCACATGGGATTTTCAACAGATGGGTCTTGTAGGAGGGGATGCACACAGCTGGGCACATTCATCCACATACTGTGGCACTGTGAACAGATCCAGGAATATTGGCGCAGGATACACGAGGTAATGAGCATAGTAACGGGAGTCGAACTCACACCACAAGCCCCTAGATGCCTCCTCAACGTCTGGGAACCCACTGACCTTACCACACATGCCACAATATGGGCCACACTCTGATACATGGTGGCCAAGAGAAACATTGCGCAGCTATGGGGGCTACAAAGGCACCTACGAGTTCTGACTGGGAAAGAGACCTGGATTGGTGTATGCTGCGGGAAAAACGGTGTATATGACAAGAGGTTGCCCGCGCAAATGGTCTAAGATATGGGCCCCCTGGAACGAATACCGAGGCAATATATGCACTCCTCCCCGATTGCTGGAGTCTGATGATCCCCTCTCCCTTGAATTCCAATGCATTATCTTGTAATATTTATGTGTATGATTGAACTCACAGTACTTCCTTCAAGTGAAATATGTGGAACTGTACCATGTTTTGAAAATTGTTCAATAAAAAGAGTTATAAAAAAAAAAAAAAGCAGTAGGTTCATTAAGGGCTCAAGTTACCTTTTTCTCAGTTGCAGGAAGACTAGCAATATCGATAATGGTAATGCTCCCGCGCCTACTCTATTTTTTTTACGAACCTGCCAGTAGTGATTCCCAAAGCCATTTTCAAAACACTGAACACGTTATTAACCAATCTAATATGGGGCACAGGCCGTCGACGCATCAGCCTAGCGAAACTGCAACTCCCGTCGGATGCCGGAGGGATGGAAGCGCTTAATTTCTATGCATGCTGTCTGGCAACACAACTACAGTGGCTCTCATACTGGTTAGCAGGCCGTAACTTACAAGAGATAGCCTACACAAATCAAATGATCACACAGGGTACACTACACAGGTTACTATGTCCGAGTAGTACGGTTCCACCCTCTGCTCAAACGCTACTCAGATCTGCGATCGCTTATTGGAAACAAGCATTAAAATATACAATTAACACCCCAACATACGCTCCCAACATACCACTCTTGGGCATCCCCACTAACATGGGAACTCTCACCAATCGTAAGCTGGATCCCTGGACACAGGCAGGAGTTACTACAGTGGGAGACCTCTTTGGAGAGGGGATGCTGCTATCACACACAGATTTCACAAACAAACAAGGGGTCACAGGAGCACTATTCTTAATTTACACCAGCCTGGTGCGCTACATTAAGAAGCACTGGGCACCCCAAGGATCGGAACCCACTACGAACAAATTAGTTCATTTAATATACCTCATGGGAATGGGTAGACATCTAACCCGCTGGATCTACCGCGGGATACGTACTCATCAACCATCCCCATTGACCCTGATACGTACCAAGTGGGAACAAGATGTCAACAAACCACTCTCAGACAAAGAGTGGAAAACAATATTGGAATATCCCAAACGAGTATCTCGTAACACACGTTTTAAATGTATCCAATATAATATAACTCAAAGGGCATACTTAACACCACACAAGTTACATTCTATTTACCCTAGTGTTATGGCATCCTGTCCCAGATGTACTGAACAAGACGCAGATCTCATCCACATGATATGGTCTTCCAATGGGCTGCAAGAGTACTGGGGAAAGATAATAGCTGCCCTGGATGAGGTGGTGGGAGACATAGGTTGGCAAACAGCAGAAACGTGCATATTAGGTCTATACCGACGACGAAAGGGACACGAGGTACAGGCCAAATTCGCAGACCTAGCTCTTATACTAGCGAAAAGAGGTATCACAAGGAGATGGAAATCATCATCACCCCCTAAGATACAATACTGGAAGGAAGAAGTCGAAAAATGGGGTTTAGCGGAAAGTGTAGCTATTCGCAGAGAAGAACGCAGAGAGCTGCGAAAGAAACCTATAGCCATGTGCTGGGACACCCTATTAGAATCATTCAAAGCTTTCGACATACTCAACCTTCAAGGATAGCGTAGCACTCACACACGAGCCCCCCTCATGTCCAAAACTTAGCTCCTCCCCCTTGGGTGACAACAGTTATTCCCCTGGGACTATACACCGGTAGATGTAAGACACCATCTCCATATTCACCATTACCCCAAAACTTAAATACTAAAACGTAGCGAATACTAAATATATGGCTCCTTCAAAAACTTGGACCCAGGTGTCAACACAGTCAGCCTGACATGCAATAACCAATCAGCACAAACTTGTCCCCCTTTGTTTTTGCACCTGTCAGCAGGGGAGGTGGGAGGGAAGTTCTGTTATTGAAATGTTGTGTTTTTCATCAGTACCATGAAATGTAAATACTTTGACGTACTAATAAGATAGATATCCAGTGGTCGCCTGGCTTAAGCTAAGTCAGGTCCTGTCCTGAACATTATATGATTGTATGCACCGTTACATGACAAGAATAATGTACAATTGTAGAATCGAGCTGCTACTATATGCATAAATACCATCATGCTGTACAAACAAAGTGTATTATAGCCTGATGAAAATGAATATAATGTGTTTAAAAAGAAATAAAACAATATTTGTATTAATTTATTATAGGTATCAAACATTTAATAAATATGTAATTTTTTATTTTGAAAACAAATGATATATAGATATTTTATATATAAATATTTACATTTTTTGTTATTTAGTATAGTTTTGAAGTGGGAGTAGTAAATTATACCCCTGTGCAATCCAACAGTTTCCTTACTCTTGTACTGTCTGGAGTGGGAATAGTAAATTTTACTCCTCTGCAATCCACCACTTTCCCTACTGTTGCACTGACTGGAGTGGGAATAGTAAATTTTACCCCTCCGCAATCCAACACTTTCCCTACTGTTGCACTGACTGGAGTGGGAATAGTACATTTTACCCATTCGTAATCCAACACTTATCCTACTGTTGCACTGACTGGAGTGGGATTAGTACATTTTACCCTTCACAATCCAACACTTTCCCTATTGTTGCACTGACTGTAGTGGAAATACTAAATTTTACCCTTCCACAATCAAACACTTTCCCTACTGTTGAACTGACTAGAGTGGGAATTGTAAATTTTCCCCTCAGCAATCCAAGACTTTCCCTACTTTTGCCATGACCGGAGTGGGAATAGTAATTTTGCCCCTCCTGAATCCAGCACTTTCCCTACTGTTGCATTGACTCGAGTGGGAATAGTACATTTTACCCCTCCACAATCTAAAACTTTCCCTACTGTTCTACTGACTAGAGTGGGAATAGCAAATTTTACCCCTCCGCAATACAATAATTTCCCTACTGTTCCACTGACTGAAGTGGGAATAGTACATGTATTATTTGTAGAATGTTATAGTTTAGTTTCTATTGTTTAAATTTATATGATGTTTTTGTGTATTTAAAATTATAATTATTGTTTTAAAATGTAATATATTTTTAGTAAATGGTCATTTTTTATGTTGTTTACTTTTTTATTTGTAATTTAACTGGTATATATATATATATACTTGTTTTATTATTACATTTAAAACAAATTATTAAATTATAATATAAATTGAAAATATTACTTTAATAATATTTTTAATTAGATATATGTAAATAAATAAATATATATATATGTTTTATTTTTGTAAATTAGTATAATAGTTATATTTATTATAAAATTAATCAAATATATTTAATTTGTATTATTTTACCATTTTAATATATTGAATGTTTAATATTTATATATATTTTAAAAAACGATATTTGTGATACTGATATTAGTGACAATGATATTTGCTGAATATGGGGCACCTTGCTTGGAACAGTATTCTTTTACATTGGTCTACTGGGAAACGTGCTGAAATAAAAATCTTGTGGTTGCAGTAGATAAATGGGCCATGTTGTTTATATCCTCCTGTTAGCACTTGCCAAGCTTACTGATGATATAAAGCAAACTATTGCTGGTCTTGGTGCATTAGGTTTCAAGATGTTTCTGCAGTGAATTCTGTATACCCTTTGAAATTCGATGGTTCAAAGGTTGTTTAGAGAGTGCTGGTATGATGGTCATTAGGAAGGTAAATAGGTCCTCCGATTCCATGCCTTTCACAATGCCAGAAAACATAACGGTGTTAGAGCAGTTTTTGTCTCCATATCTGGTACCTTCCTCCGCAGGTGCCAAAATTCTTGTGCGGTCTAATTGGTCTTCCACTGCTTTGATCCTTCTGTCTATTGAGTCTAACCTAGTGTGGAAGGCGGTTGATCTCAAATACTTTACATCCGTTGCTGATGTCCTGGTGTCTTCACTGACTGACTGACCATATTGACTTTTTTATTTCCCTCATCAGTGTCCCTATGGTAATTTCCGCTGTGTTGTCAGAGGGTGTTTACTGGTATCCTGCGCTAACGTCTGTGAAAAGAGGTTGTCAGGGTGATTTATTTCTTGACAGTAGTAGTGTATGTGATCAGGTGTATGAGACTCGAGATGTTTTGTGAAATACAGACGCAATTCGGGGTTTTAGGATCAGCCCCAATGTCTTCGTGGCCCCTCATGCTTACAAATGCACATGGAGTTCATACAGAGGTCACAGTTTATTAAGTTTGCATGCTGATCAGAAATCAAAGATGATGATCTCACTTTTTTTTCTTTTGGCTATGTAGCATTTAAAGATAAGTACAGAGCAACATGTTCAATGTTATGTGATTTTGAGTGCTCTAAGGAAAGCTTAGTTATGATGCAAAACTGCAAGACAAACTGCAGCAACTATCAAATATGTGAAAAATAGGTAAAATAGTTCAGATACTTGGTTCAACAGTAACGCAAAAATGGATATTGGCTTGTGCAACTTTGTGACTACATAATTTGTGTCCGTGTTGGTCTTCGAACTACTGTGCTTGTCCCCTACCACATGTCAATATAGCCACCATGTATTTGTTTAATATCCCACGTGCTTCCCTGCAGTAGGTCCCTTCTAAGGCATTTTTGGCAGTGTTTCAGGTATCCCCGTGACAGTGTATCTTGTCCTCTTACTTTGACTGGTGAGTGGTATGACCGCGATGTGTCTTGCTCATCAATGGTCACACTACCAGCTAACCCGGCTCACCTTCTGAGTGTTTCTGTGCCATGTGTCTGTCTCCGTGCTGGTGAGAGGCAGTCGACTAACCAAGAATCGATCACTACCACACCCACCCCATAATCTGCTGACAACACAGTCTCAGCTACAGTTGGCTTCCTTGAGTCTGTGCACATGCGGCTCCACACTACTCCAGTCTCACTGTCCTAGGCAACTCTATCTCGTCTTACTGCGTCAGATATAAGATATGCTTGGGAGCTTGCCTCACTGATGTGTACCAATAAAAATCTGCTAGGCCTGCTGTAAACTGTTTTGTAACGCCAGGATAGCAGAGACACTTAGGGTCCGATTACAAGTTTCGGCGGTGTGGGTGGTACGCCACCGCTGCACCACCGCACCGCCGAGTCTCGCCGCCGTGGATGGCGTGGCAGTCCCATGGTGGTACCTCTTTCAAAGGCAGCAGTGTCTTTGAAAAAGGCACCGCAATGGGAACGCCTCACAAGGTTCCTGCACGGCATGGACTCGAAAGTCCATGCCTTGCAGGAACTGTTGTGCATGCACAGAGGGGTGGCACATGTTATGCCCCCCTGTGTGCATCCACAAGCGTAGGAGGCACAAGGGGCCCTGTAGGGTCCCCTTTGTTTCCTCTCCTCCACAGTGTACAAGAAGGAGGAACCTCCATGACACTGCAGGCAGAGAGGAAACTCGTAATATGTTTGGTGGGACCGCGGCGGTTAAGACAACCTTATTAATCCCAATAAAATGCTGAGATTGCTAAAAGTGACATAGTGCATAATAAAGTTATTGAATAATATACTGCTAGACCTGACAGCCATAGGGTGGTCTTCGCACCAATCTTCTTGCCTTCCTCCTCCACTTTTCTGACCGCGTTTTTGTTTGTATTAGGACTCTGCGCATTTACCTCTGCTAACCAGTTCTAAAGTGCTTGTGATTTCGCCCCTAAACATGGTAATATTGGTTCATTCACAATTGGCATATTTAATTTACTTATAAGTCCCTAGTAAACTGGTAATACCTATACCCAGGGCATTTAAATTGAATGCTACTAGTGGGCCTGCAGTACCGATTGTGCCACCCACTTATGTCACCCTTTAACCATGTCTCAGGCCCGCCATTGCAGAGCCAGTGTGTAGGAAAGTTTGATCTGCTTTCATTGTTACCCACACTTTTTGCCTGGTGTCAGTATGTTTTGACTGTAGCTTGCTGGGATCCTGCTAATCTGTGCTCTCTCTCTCAAAATGGCTTTGGTAAGTACTTTTGTACCTCCACAACTTTTGTTGGAGATCTAATAATCTAACAACTACTTTCTGGTTAGCTGTAAAATGTATTAGGAAAGAAGGCTAACTAGAGGGGAAGCAAAGCTAATCATGCCTAATTATTGTCTGCATTCTTTTTGTGCAGTCTATTTTGATGAAACAACACCTAAAATTATTGACTTAATATCACTTGATGCAATGGATTTTACCAGCCAGCATTTTCAGAAAATCTTACATTTATTTTCTGTTTTATTAGCTGATGCAACAGGATAATGGAATTAAATCTATATCCAGCCTTAAAAGAAATCCAGGTTTTACCATCTGATTTCAAAGAAGGTATGAATTCCTCCTCATTACATTAGTTAAAATGAGAAATACTAACCGGTTACTAAACATTTAGACATATTTAATGACTATCCTGTGTGGTGAAGATTTGGTTGGCAGAATATCAGAAAACGTTCACCTACTTTAAAGCTCTAAATCCACTGTGTGTATATCCTGATGCTACAGGCTGCTTGCTATTTAAACCCCTTTCATCCACACGCATAAAAAATGGCTGTCAGCTGTCCGGATCCCCCACTAAAGAGAGGAAGGGTGAAAGTGCATATTGGCAAACACTAACTTCTTGCCAACAAAGGGTAAAAAATTGCCTGTGGCACCTTCTCTCCCCAGCTGAGTATTTACAAAAAAAACAACCATCCATGGGAGCTTAACTCCACTGCTAAAAAACAGATGATCTCTGCAGATGTGTATGATGGGAATGTCCCCTTTATGGTGAAGTTGTGTTCCCTTGCCCTGAGTGCACAACAGCGAGTATCTGGTATACTTGTTTTCTATTTTGGCCCTAGTATTACACTAACCTAGTGTGTGCACAGATGCCTAGGCCTGTCCCTTGACATAAGAGAGGTCCTGATCTGTCCTGTGACCTGAAGGTGCGCACCAAGCGTGTCCTAATTTTGCTGACTGTGAATTACTGTCCCAGTCATGGATTTAGCATGTAGTGTGGCTGTGGGAGTGTATTATGATTTGTGAATCATTAGTTGTGACCAGATGTTTTTATCTGTGTCAGTAGAGTTGAGGCCTACTGGCACACTCTTGTAAAGTTGTACTTCTATGTACTAACTCAGATCCTAGTGCTATCACCCCAAGTGTATGCTGTGTGTGTTTATTTGTGTGGTCTGTATGGGCCAAGCGCTGTGTCTATGAGAGAGCCAGAGTAAAGGAGGCCTGTGAGATCTATTTTGGATGCGCATGGCCTATTCGTGTGCACAAGATTGAGGTAAGGTTGTTTTCCCAAACGATGGAAGTGTATTTCTGTCTTTCCTTAAGCTGGAGGGAGGAGATCTAGACAGGAAGTAGGGAGAAAGGATACAAGGCTATTTTAGAAATTTGATTAGGCCTTTTTTGAGAGGCGCTGCTGATTAGTCTTCCGGTAGCACTGCCGTTTGATGGTGGGGATGAATGATTACCTCTGTTGTTCAAAGTGAAAGGGAGGCTTATGTGAGAACAGAATTTTGTCTTTCCGTTGATAACTGTTCAGTGTAGTGGCTGATAGCTATGTATAGTAAGCTCACACCTCACTGTGTCTCTGTTGTGCATAGTCCAGGCTGGAGACAACCTTGCTGTGAGTAGCATCACTTTACACAAGGGCTGTATTGGCAGAGCAGCCTGGCAAGGACGCTTAAAATAAGAACTACTCAAATCGGTTCTGAAAATGCAGAGAATGGATCCACCTCTCCTGTCTGTCCTTTGACTGTATAAAAGTTGGACCCACTGACCCACTTTTTCGAGTTCTTAGTTCTCTTTGACAAATGAAGGGAGTGTTCCACCTAGTACTGTGAGGAATGATGTGCAACCAGAGCTGGTGTCTGCTTGACAGCCAGCTTCCTAGAGGTGAGGAGACGTCACCTGAAGTCATGCCTTGCTCGAAGGACCTCGGACAGTGGTCCCTGCCGTCATCTCTGGTCACGGCCTGCCTGGAGTAACAGTGGCTGCTTCTGTGAACAGTGGAAACAAGTGAAAATATGTGTTGATGGTTCCCCGTTGGCTCACTCTTTCTCTCTCTCTCTCTCTGATCAGTTCTCTATAATGGCAAATAAAGTGCTAACATTACAGTGGCTTGTGCAATAATTTTCAATATTTTAATTTTATCTCGTAATGTAATTACTGCATCATTTTATTTAAAAAAACGACTTCACTAGCACATCTCAATATATATTTACTTATTGTATCACAGGCCAAAAGGGTCCATATTAAAGTGATACGTGCCATTTATCTTGGCAAAATTAGTTGTCAGTGTCTTTGCTGTCACTAGGGCTCAGGCAGAAGTTAGGCACTGAGGGAGCCCTGGATCCTGACAAAATGGACCAGCCAGCTCCCAAGAGAAGGGGCAGGAAGGGTAAAGATGTATCCTCCTCTCAGACTCCAAGTGAGACTCAGTCTTCTGAGGGAGATGATCTCTGTACCTGTGAAGGAACTGTCCCAGAGGAGCTTGGGCCTGACATGGCAGAGCTACTGGGGGCATGGGGTCCTTACAGGGAAGACTTGAGTCTGGAGCAGAAGGCCTGCCC
Source organism: Calotriton arnoldi (assembly GCA_963921515.1). Classification (NCBI taxonomy): domain Eukaryota; kingdom Metazoa; phylum Chordata; class Amphibia; order Caudata; family Salamandridae; genus Calotriton; species Calotriton arnoldi. The sequence goes on from CAWUFW010009545.1 coordinate 189,110, forward strand.
CTCTCTTGAACAACTCTGACAGCAAGGTGCTGCTGAGGAAGCAGGGAATGTCAGTGGGTTCCATAGGACTTATTGGGAAGAATGACTCCTGTATTCTGAGAGTAGAGACCCCAAGCCTGGTGCCACCAGGAGGTTGGTCATACCTCAGAAGTACAGGGGATTCTTATTGACCCTTGCACACAACATTCCCCTTGCAGGACATCTTGGGCAAAGTAAGACTTGGGACAGACTTGTCCCTCACTTTCACTGGCCCCACATGTCTGAAGACACCAAGGAGTTTTTTTGTTCCTGTGTTACCTGCCAAGCCAGTGGTAAGTTAGATGGCATTACAAAGGCCCCCTTAATCCCACTACCTGTGGTTGGGGTTCCCTTTGAGGGGGTAGGGATAGACATTGTAGGTCCCTTTAACCCTCCAACGGCATCTGGACATAGTTTTATCCTAGTGGTGGTGGACCATGCCACTAGATATCCAGAGGCTATTCCCCTTGGGACCACAACAGCTCCTGTAGTGGGCAGGGCCCTCTTGGGAATATTTTCCAGAGTTGGGTTCCCTAAGGAGATCTTGTCAGACAGAGTTATTACTTCATGTCTAGCTACATCACTGCTATGTGGAAAGAGTGTGGTGTTATCTATACGTTTACCACACCCTACATCCACAGGACAATGGGCTTGTTGAAAGGTTCGACAAGACCCTCAAATCTATGATTATGGGACTCCCAGAAAAACTGAGAAGAAAATGGGATGTCTTATTACCTTGCCTTCTCTTTACCTACAGAAAGGTTCCTCAGAAGGAGGGGGGGGCTACATCCCATTTGAACTTCTGTTTGGGGATTCTTTGAAGGGTCGTCCGAGGCCCCGGTTGCAACGCTCCTTGGCTTTTTCCTTTGGCTGGGGTGGGACTCGGACTTGGTCCCCCAGCAGGCAGCACACGGCACAGGGGGTGACGTCAGCCCTCCCGACGCCACAAGACCGGCTCCACTCTCCCGCAGCACGGGATTCTTTGAAGGGCCGTCCGAGGCCCCTGTTGCAACGCTCCTTGGCTTTCTCCTTTGGCTGGGGTGGAACTCGGATTCGGTCCCCCAGCAGGCAGCACACGCACGCGGTGCGGGAGGTGACGTTAGCCCTCTTCACACCACAAGACCGGCTCCACTCTCCCGCAGTGGCCCAGCGGCCGACAGAGGCCGGGCTGGGCCCACCCTCTTGGTTTTCTCTTTTGTGGGCCCCTATCAGCATTATTGGGACATTATTGCCAGCAGAAGATGTCAGCTATATGACTTTGAGGGACCACTGTGAAGTAAGTCTTTTTTCCCTGTCTTTTGTGGCTTCTACCAGCTAGCCAGTAATATAGGTAAATGGAAGGTTGGGGGTACAAAGCCATCCACTGAGCCAACTATTACCCCTAAGCAATCCACCATAGACACCTTTCTTGCCCGCACCATGGGAGCTCTAGCTAAAGAAATTGACCTAGCTGAATGGTGCATTTTCCTTAGTGCGACTGGTCAAAATGGGGCAATTGATTGTGTAACATTCAACAAGGAGAAGTCGGGCCTGGGTAACGACCAAGACGGCCAGAGTACAAGATGCATTAATGGGTCTGTGAATTCTACAGCCTGCCAAATACTTACTGTGTCAGAACCGGCATCAATTTCTATTTCCCCATGCCAGGTCATTAAAGGTACAGCTAAAGCTCCTACTACTGCTCGCCCACCAGCAGCCAAACGTAAAAAAAAAGACACAGAATGATATTTTTGTCAATTTGAGTTCCCCGACATACCTTCTCTGTAAGGGACGACTGATAGTAACAGTAACCCTATGGATAAACCAGCCTGGGCTCCATTCTGGGAGAAGCTAACAACTGTCATTAATGGTCTATTAATGCCTCTCAAAGAAAGACTGGGTAGGGTGGAGGACAAATTGAAAAATGTCACTTCCACAGGTGTAATGTCACCAAATGAGAGGCTACGACCACCAGATGTGAGACTAAACAGTGTTACAGGTGGAATGCTCCCCCCTGTTGAGGCGATGGCTTGTCCCAGTCAAGATGTAGTGTGTAACTTGGGCGACAATGTACAAGAGATTAATAGGGAATCTGTTAGAGAGCCTGTTACCATGATACATGCTGTGGACCAATCCTCACAGAGCCTAACAAATATACACCCTCCCAATATTAACGTGTCCTCACAGGAGCTAGTTACCATTAATCTGCCAACGCCTGCTGCCAATACGTGGCAGTACTGGTTAATGTCCCCCCACTGGAGCCAGGGGTTAGGTAGACTACGGAATGTTTGAAGAACAAGGTTGCTCACTGGCTTAGCTCTAAGCACCTATTTTTACCTGTTAGAGCACACGAAATTCTGTTCACAAGGAGAGTGGGGTAAATTGGACCACTAGAAAAAAAAATTGATGGTGACTGTGTAGTTTTAATTTTGGGAACCCTAGAGTTGCTAGAGTCGTCCACATAAAGGTGGGGTTACCCACCATGGCTTTTCAAGATATGGGTATACTCCCATTGGGGTTTTTCTATCCACATCTGCGGAGTCTGTGCCAATGTTTTAATGGTGCATTGAACCCACAGGCACCAAGGTTGATACCGAGACTGCATCTGCCATATTGCCCTGATTTTGCAGTGCCGAATAGATATCAGGCACTGAGTAGCCTAGATGATAACGAATGACTCAGTCATGACCAAATCCATGTTGGGGACCCCAGGAATTATCGGAGAGGGGACTCTATAATTGTTCAGGCAAGTCAACTATCCCCAAAAGAACATACATTTATTCCTGGGACATCTCCAGTTTGTAGGCTGGCTGTGGCTAATGCCGATAAGGTAACCAGCAATGATAATCCTAGCACTTGTAATATACCTATCTGTGCATCAAATACGGTCCCTGTATTCAGCCCTTTGAGGGAGGCTTCAATCTCGCAACCTGGAATGTGAATGGGCTATTGAATAAGATAGGGAATGCTGACTGGATTAGTACTATATCTGGTTATGACATCATATGTATACAAGAAACTTGGGCATAAGTCCAGTACACATAGAAGGGTATTCCTCATACTTTGTAGAAACCCTAGGGTCGCAAACTGGCAGGCTAAAGGGGACTACAGATACTAATTCCAACAAAATTTCTATTAATGTCAAAAAGGTTGTATCAGTGGGACCTTATGCACAAATGTGGCTAAATAAACAAGCATTTGCAATGCAATAGGTCTCGCATTTCCGCGAGTTTAAGCTATTGGCATTGTAAATGACAATGCCTTTTATTTATGTTTAAAAAACGAAAACAAAAATAAAAGGCATTGTTTTTTGCAATGTTAATAGCTCAAACTCGCTTAAATGCGAGACCTATTGCATTGCAAATGCTTTTGCTTCATTTGACCACCAGATGGCAGTCACAGCACACACACAAACAACCATTCTGTTTCTAGGTTAAAACAAAACGCAAGTGGAATCGGTGCCGAGATAATTGATGTTATTGAAAACGGGCCCCTTCCTCCCTCTAAAAATCGGAAGCGAAATGCCGTCTTTTGTGCTCACGAGCCGTTGTCCTTTTTAGGGAAAATGTGTGGAGCCTGAACCTTAACACCGCGGCAGTGTTAACTAGGCATTTCACGAGCCTTACTGCAGGCTCTGCAGATGGACATGCATTGCCGATATATGAATTTCACTTAGAAGCCAGCGTACAAATACTGTTCTACAAACGAGCCGCCATGCTGCCAGCACTGAAGGCATGTTTATTATCTGAGGGATTGTCACACAGAGCAGGCACGCAAGACCGCCACAGGCGCTCTCCAGCCCTCCCGGAAGTCCGGGATTCAAACATTCTTTAAAGTTTGTTGAAGATTAGCTAGGAGCGTTTCCTGAAGTTTTGTATTGCTACTTTAGTGGCGTAACAAAACCATTGTCTGATAATAACAAGCTGTCGCCATTGCCAAAGCAGAATGAAAAAAAAATAGTGCTTACAGACTAATGAAGGAGACAGTGTAACGCCGCAAGTAAAAGATCCAGTCCTGATGGGCGGTCACAAAAGGAGACAGGGCAGTAACAAGGAGGGACTAAGAAGCCTCATTATCAATCGGAGGCCAGCATTTACCATGGACGATGACGCCAGCCAATGAAAAACATGGGCGGGGCTTCCACTCCACTTCTAAAACATACCCTACTACATCATGCCTCGCACCGAAAAAGGAGGGAGAGACCTGAGAATTGTAAATTTTTTATAATATTTAATTAATTAATTCAAATAATTTTGGGGCTGATTACGATGGTGGGCGGAAAACTATTCCGACCGCCGTGTTAGCAGAAATTAACCGTCCGCAGGTACAGCGGGAAAACCGGCGGTCAGATTAGGATGAACCGCCAGAAAACTCCGACCGCGGCGGACGGATTCCACGAAAGACCGCCGGGAGCGTGCGGAGCAGGTGAAAATCCGTCCACGGCGGTCGGATTTGCTGCGGAAAGACCCAAAACCGCCGCACGGCCAGCGGATTGACCGCATGTTAAATTAGGATACCATTGCGGTGACATCGGAACGATCCGCTGTATCCGACCGCCGCGATCGCAACTATTGATGAATGGGAGAGCCGGCGGAAGGGCTGTTGTATTCCGACTGCCGCGGTCGCACCGGAACAGTAATGGCGGTCGACAAAAAAAACACACAACAAGGCTACCAAGTGTACCCATTAACCTGGCTCAGCCTCAAAAAACACCTAACACACCCCAATGACACATCCCCATGGCAAGTAAAAAAATACAAATCCCAGGTCAACCCACACAATACACCTGACATCAATACTCCATTTTGACACACCCACATAGCTGAGTATAAAACCAGCCCCTTCCCTGACCAGAATCCTTTGCTCAACTCCACTACTGAAGGAACCAACCCCACAGCACAAAGGACAGGCAAATCACCACACATCTCACCAGCACAACCACACACACACACACCACACACATCACCACCACCACCTTCACAACTGCACTTTTCACACATTTGCACACCATGTCACAGAAGTAAATGCCCAAATTCACTGACAATGAGTTGTCAGTGATGGTAGATGAGGTAATCAGAGTAGAACCACATTTGTTTGGAAACCTGGTCCAACAGACACCATTAGCCACCAGAACGCAAATGTGGGCAAGGATAAGTCAGCAAGGTCAATGCAGTAGGGACCATCCTGCGCTCCAAGAATGAGATCATGAAGCGGTGGCATGACCTCAAGAGCAAGGTCAAAGAGAAGAACAACAAGAACCGTGAGCTGGCTCAGAGGACTGGCGGTGGCCCCTCCATTCCACTACGAACATTCACCGTATGGGAGGAGAAGGTGCTTGGCATACTGCATCCAGAGAGTCTCACAGGAATACCCGGGGGAGTGGAGGCTGGTAAGTACCAACAAGTATCTACCATTACAATGCCATGTACTGTCTTGCACAACTACAAAGCGACACCTCCTAGGCCCCAATGCATTCATGTGCACCACACTCTCCCCAACCGTTGTCTCACAGATCCAACATTCACTCCCTCTGATTCACCCCAATGGTAGCTAGCAACATTACCATGGGGGCATGTGTACAGGCAGCCAGCACTACAACTCCCACCAGGCCCCCCTGTCCCAAAGCTGAGCCGGATGGTACACTCCACCCCACACCCACAACCATGTGGCAGCCATTGTATTTCACTCATCAAACTTACAGGTAGGTAGCCATCTTATGCTCTCTTGTCCAAGCCCTGAGCAGGATGGAACACTCCCTCATCCAAGAGCCATGTGTAGCCATTCCCTTCCTCTGTTCCACTTCACAGGGAGGCAGCCATCTCAACAGGAAGGGGGGTTTGTGGATAGGCAGCCAGCACTACAACTCCCACCTGGCACCCTTGTCCCACAGCCCAGCAGGATGGAACACTCCCCCCCCAACCATGTGGCAGCCATTGCATTTCACTCATCAAACTAACAGGTAGGTAGCCATCTTCACAGGGAGGGGTGTTTGTGGGTAGGCAGCCAGCACTAAAACTCCCACTAGGCCCCCCTGTCCCAAAGCTGAGCCGGATGGCACACTCCACCCCACACCCACAACCATGTGGCAGCCATTGTATTTCACTCATCAAACTTACAGGTAGGTAGCCATCTTATGCTCTCTTGTCCCACCCCTGAGCAGGATGGAACACTCCCCCATCCAAGAGCCATGTGTAGCCATTCCCTTCCTCTGCTCCACTTCATAGGGAGGCAACCATCTCAACAGGGAGGGGGGTTTGTGGGTGGGAAGCCTGCACTACAACTCCCACCAGGCACCCTTGTCCCACAGCTGAGCAAGATGGAGCACTCCACACACCCACAACCATGTGCCAGACATTGTATTTCACTCATTAAACTTACAGGTAAGTAGCCATCTTTTGCTCTCTTGTCCCACCCCTGAGCAGGATGGAACACTCCCCCATCCAAGAGCCATGTGTAGCCATTCCCTTCCTCTGCTCCACTTCACAGGGAGGCAGCCATCTCAACAGGGAGGGGGGTTTGTGGGTGGGAGGCCTGCACTACAACTCCCACCAGGCACCCTTGTCCCACAGCTGAGCAAGATGGAGCACTCCACACACCCACAACCATGTGCCAGACATTGCATTGCTCTCTTCAAACTTACAGGCAGGTAGCCATCTCAACAGGGACGGGGGTTTGCACACAACAAACTAACAGGTAGGTAGCCATCTCAACAGGGAGGGGGGTTTGCACACAACAAACTAACAGGTAGGTAGCCATCTCAACAGGGAGGGGGGGTTGCCCACAACAAACTTACAGGTAGGTAGACATCTTAACAGGGAGGGGGGGTTGCTCACAACAAACTCACAGGGAGGCAGCCATCTTAACAGGGAGAGGGTATGTGGGTAGGAAGCCAGCACTACAACTCTCACCAGGCCCCCCCTCTCCCACAGCTGAGCAGGATGGAGCATTCCCCACACCCACAACCATGTGGCAGCCATTGCATTGCCCCATCAAACTCACAGGTTGGTAGCCATCTTATGCTCTCTTGTCCCATCCCTGAGCAGGATGGAACACTCCCCCATCCACGAGCCATGTGTAGCCCATTCCCTTCCTCTGCTCCACTTCACAGGTAGGTAGCCATCTTAACGGGGAGGGTGGTTTGTGCTTTGGAAGCCAGCACTACAACTCCCACCAGGCCCTCTTGTCCCACAGCAGAGCAGTATGGAATACCCCCCCCCAAACATGTGGCAGCAATTCCCCTCAACTGTGTCACAGAACAGGTAGGTAGACAGTGCATGCACCCTGCCATTACTCTCAAAAAGCATGGAGCAAATTACCACACTAGCCCTCACATGTCAGCCAACTTGGCATAGATCCAATAGCCACTTCCAGTGTGCAGACAGAAATGTGCATGTAACTGTCACAGAAATTTCAGTTTGACTCACCAAATCACATGTTGAAGAAATTCAGGGCACAATCATGCACAGCACTGAATGCTATGTGTAAGTGCCATGGGGGCAGAGCATCAAGGCACATATGAACACAAAACATGCATGGTCAGTTGTAAAAAGAAAGTAAAGTACATGTTATGACAAAGGTATGCTTTAGATTACAATGGCTAGTTCATGCTCAGATGTAACGTCTTCCATGCAGAGCAAACCGAAAAGACGCTTCACATAAAGTTGTTGTGCTGCTAGTTGTCAGATGAGGACCTGTCCTTGTAATGACACAATCTGTACTTGGAACATGGGATCTATTGACATGTCACACCATGGACAAGTAATGTATGTACATCAACATCATGTCATGATGCTCAGTATCTTGCAGCCATACCACGTGATTGCAATGTAAACTGTGTGGTGTATCACATGTAACATCTGTCTAACACCCAGTGTGTGGGGTGCCCTTCAATGACCATTTCACCTCTGTTCAACAGGAGATCAACAATTGACTGCTGCAGATGACAACACCGACCTGCAGAGCCAGTCTCCTCCCCCGGAACATGGACCCTCGGATGCAGACTCACCAAGTTCATCGGATGCGGAGGCCGAACATGGCCCATCAGGACTGCCAGGGCGCACCACGTCCCAGGCCCCCACCATCCCCACCACCACCACCTCAGCAACAACAACCATGCTGACCCTTGCTGCAACAACCAGCAGTTAAAAAGGTCCCCTAGGCATTTTCACTACCATCAAAGACAGCAGACAATGGCACTGTTGTACAATGTCACTCACACTCAAGGGAAGTAGCGGTTGATGAGCTGTTGACGCAGGTCGACACCTTCCTCCTCTCCACTATCCTCCTCACTGGACATGTGTGGGTTTGCAGGCGGGGGCATCTGCTGCTCATCATCGTCCAGGATCAGGGGGATCTCTTTGCACAATGCCAGGTTGTGGAGCATGCAGCATGCAACTACGATCTGACACACCTTTTGGGGAGAGTACATCAGTGCCCCTCCGGTCCTGTCCAGGCACCGAAATCGAAACTTCGGAAGCCCAAAAGTACGCTCCACCACACGACGTGTCCTCCCATGGGCCTCATTGTAGCGGCCTTCACCCGGGGTCCTGGGATTCCTCAGTGGGCTCAGCAACCAAGGCCGGTTGGGATATGCAGAGTCACCTAGGTGTGAGATACACAGACCAACTTTGTAATATAACTGTGGCAGAGGACAGCATGTCACACATACAGCACGCTACTTGACTCTGCGTACTCACCCACAATCCACACACGCTCCGGATGCAGATTTGCCATCAGCTGTGGTACGATGCTGTTACGCAGGATGTAGGAGTCATGGGCTGATCCCGGAAATTTGGCACAGACATGGGAGATTATCATATCCGCCTGGCATACCACTTGCACATTGATGGAATGGGAATGCTTCCTGTTCCTGTAGATGTGCTCACATGCCTGTGGTGGAACCAGGCCAACATGTGTGCATTCAATGGCACCAACAACATTAGGGATGTGGGCAAGGTCATAAAAATCACCCTGCACAGCTGCCAATTCATGTCTCCAGGGGAAATGGATGTAGCTGTCCTTGTAGGTCATCATAGCGGACAGGACATCACGTAGCACCATGCTGAATATTGGTTGAGACATCCCACCTGCGCTGGCCACCGTGTACTGGAATGAACCAGTTGCAAAAAAATGCAGGGCCGCCATCACCTTACATGTTGCTGTCAAAGCAGTTGGATAGGTTCTGCGAGGCCTCAGATGGGGCTCCAACTGAGCACATAGGTCCTGAAGGGTAGGTCGATCCAAACGGAATTTCCGTATGATGTCCTCATCCTCCATGTCCGCAAGCAATGTGAATGGACGATGCACATTTGGTCGCCTCCTAGGCAGGATGAAAGGGGACACATGTCAATTCAATTCCCCTCTGAGATGTGTCCAACATCTTACGTTTTGACTGACACAGCACCAACAATGAATGGCCTGAAACTACAGCTTACAGCACAAGTCACATGTAGAGACACCTTGATCTAAAGTAGTTGTACACGTGTCCAGTACAACTCCAGTTTACACAGTGAGTACCCCCAAAACAGATTCAGACTATGTGAATGCCAAAAGGTACATTCCTACATCTTGTGTCACCTGCCCTGAGAGTAGTTGACACAGCACATGTCTGAAACAGCAACACTGCTGGCTTCTACGTAGCTGCTGTACCTGCCACACCTTCTTGCGTAATGCGGACAGGGCACACTTTACCAACACAATGAGCACAGTGTGTGCATAAAGATCAAGTATCAACATGAGTTCAGCAATATACACAGTGAAATATGCACATTATGTAGTCAGTCCTTCATTACTGTGGGTTGTTTAGCCATCTCACACATTGACGTGTGTACATATTTGAGAGTCCATCACACAACAGATCTGTGTACATGCACAACATCATCATAAGTGACATGTGAGGGAGTAAGTCCGTTTTTATATAGCGCAGCTACTCACCCTTACGGGTCTCAAGGCGCTGGGGGCCGGAGTGAAAATTAAGTGAGCTATTGCCCAGAGTCACATGGTGCTGAGCTGAGCTGCCGCCGGAGCCGGGGATCGAACCGTGAACCCTGTGCTCCGAAGTCAGCTGCCCTGGCCGCTGCACCACACCTCTCCACCAATGCATGTAATCCTATGCACTGTCATGGCATGTGTAGTCATCAGTGAGTTAAATGTCACACTAGCATTGAATTACACTATCTGGTGGCATGATTCATAGTAAGTGTCTACTGTTCAATGCTGAGAACTGGCCATTGCTACAGCATGATGTGTCCATAGGTGCCGTAAGCGTGCACCGCCACTGCAATCACGGCCATAGGCACCAAGGTAAAGATGCCAAATCGCGGTAGCAACCGCCTGGCCCCTGCGGTGTGGCACCGCCAATGCCCATGCCCCTACAGCCAATGGGAACCGCAATCGCGGTAGTGAAATGCACTTTTGAAACCCGCGGTAGGCGTGCACTGCCACCGCAATCACGGCCGTTGGCACCAATGTAAAGATGACAATTTGCGGTAGGAACCGCCTGGCCCCTGCGGTGTGGCACCGCCAATGCCCATGCCCCTACAGCCAATGGGAACCGCAATCGCGGTAGTGAAATGCACTTTTGAAAATCACGGTAGGCGTGCTCCGCTACTGCGGGCCGGTCATTGGATGCAATTGAAAGATGCACGATTGCGGTAGCGACCGCCTGGGCCCCGCGGTGTGACACCGCCAATGCCCATTCCCTTTCAGCCAATGGGAACCGCAATCGCGGTAGTGAAATACACTTTTGAAAATCGCGGTAGGGGTGCACCGCCAACGCGGAGCCGGTCATTGGTTACATTTGAAAAAAGCTGACCTGGAACATCAATTGCAGCATCTGAGTACCACTGAAACAACCCCAGGGGGCTATATATGTCTGGGAGAGAGCCACACATTTCCACTGCATCCAGACACTGCTGCCTGCCATTCTTCATCCCCAACTGCTGCTGTTCCTGTCTCCTGGACCCAGTGATGGCGAGAACTGAGAACATCAGGGCCCGTCCCTTCACCACAGAGGAGCTGGAGGTCCTGGTGGACGAGGTGCTTTCACAGTATGGGAGGCTATATGGTGCTCCTGATGTAATGGTAATTGTTTCAGAGTGAAAGTTGGCGAGTGCAAAGAGTGCACACATGAAGTTGATCTGCTCTAGTATGTGCCTGTGAGTGCAAGTGTGTGTGATACACTGCCTAGCATGCTGACTTCATGTCAATGTATTTTGTAGCCTATTTTCCACAGATCCATGGCTGCATTTCAGGATGGGAGGGACATGCAGGTTTTTTGCAGCCATACAGTCACACTGCTGGTTTGGAAAGTGGAAGTCAGAACAAACATAGCCTGTGCTAATGGATGACAGAGTCCATGAGCTTTTCACATGTTCATTTGTGACATTACAAATGTGTTTCGTCCAGAGGGTACTGAAGGATGTGTGTCCATTTTTAATATTGCCACCATGGATATGTAAGCATCATGCACAAGATTGAAATGCCTGAGGGTGACACTCTTGGTGGAAATGCACCTATGACACATCATATTAATGTACTCCTGAAACATCCTCCTTCCCTTGTTTTCATTATGTGTACTGACTCGCATGTGTAGGCACTGTTTGCCCTCTCATATTGTACATGCATGTTAATGTTCTGATGGCCCACGTTTAACCTCAGTGTGAGTCCCCCTGGCCTGCACAGATACTGCCCAATTTGCCTGGGACACATCAGTAAATGGACAGAGTGAGACATATGTGTTGTCTGCCACCCTATTCATCAATGTTCTATCTTAGGCCTGTGGATTGCACAAGACAGACCTTATGAGAAGGGTGTGAGAATGTAAGATCATGTCCCTAAATGTGACCTCCATGACACAATGAGCTGAACATATCTGTATAGCTCTGCTAAGTTTGTGCATGCTCCTGTACTGAGACACAGTGGTACATAACCCAGTGATACTGAAACTTCCTCTTCTTGTCTCCCATGCATGCAGCTTAAAGTCCGCCAGCGTAAGGCCTTATGGAGGGTCATTGCACGCAAGGTGTGGGCTCTGGGTGTCTCCAACCGCCGGCACACACACTGTCACAAGAGGTGGGATGACATCTGCCGGCTGAGCAGAAACGTGGCAGAGATGATGCTGGGGCTGCTCCCTCGGACTGGCAGGTTGGCGCGCAGGAGCATGACCCCACTAATGGCCCGCATCTTGGCAGTGACACAGCCAGAGCTGGATGGACGTTTGAGGGCCTATCAGCAGCAAGTTGGGGGTGAATATTCTGCGAAGGGTGACTTTGGATGTGAGTGACTGCATGTATCCCAACCCTGAGCCAGTGCGGAGCTCTGTGATGTTTCTAGTGTGATGCAATGGCTTGTAAGTGGCCTCTGTGTTGAGTGCAGCTGTCATGCATTTTTGCTACATGTACTTTCTCATGTGTTTAATATAATGGCCCTTGTCATTGCAAGATGAGATGTGGCCTTCTGACGTCTGCTGCATTATGGGTGTCATAGACATCACCGGGAAGTGTACAGCAGTGTTTGAAAAAATATGGGGACCTCTACATTAACAATGTATACTTGCTAGCTAGTAGGGAAAATGTATCAAGGGAAAAAACAAGCTAGAACCAAGCATGAATGTATAGAGTTATTTCAGGACATCTTACACTAAATCAGACGACATAGTGCTTGATTATTATCAAAAATATATTTTTATTTTATATATTGTTTCATCATTCTTTTCTTTAAATATCACAAAAATATGATTCTATATATTTAATAGTCACAATGTATCAACAACATATATTCACAATGCATTAACAACATATAGAACATAATCACATAGATTATAGATTAAAACAAACACTGTGCTGATATAAATTGATACAGTATCCTTTCTTTTATGTTTCCAATAGAGTCCAGATCAACATGGACAGAAAGGGGGTCGGCGGTAGATGAGACTACGCGCGTTTCGGCAAGTTGCCTTCCTCAGGACACCGTCTCAACTTTCACTGCATTGGACACACAATAAACACAATACATTGATTTCATGCACTCATGCCGATCTATCACTATACTGTTGATGTCCTGTAATGCATTTATTTAATATGTTTACAATAAAATCAACTAAATTATTTAAAGGTTCAGTTGTATTGTGTTGGGAATCTCTAAAGGTTAAAAACTGTGCATTTAGATAAAGTGACAACCAAGTTTATGAAAGAGAAGAGAAAAAAGGAATAATATAAAGAGTAATAGATTCATTCTGACGTGGGTGGGCTACACAGAACTGTCCAGTCTTTGTCCTCCACAGTGACGGCAGCCATTCAGTTGTCACATGCTCAGAGTCCAGCTCCAGTCCCTTCGGCAACCATCCTGCCAGTGGCAACATCTGACGAGAGTGACCACACACCACAGCCCTCAGGCTCCAATGCACTCAATACGCAGCACACAACAGCAGCACTCCAAGCTGACCAGAGCACAGACACCATCCCCAAAACAAAAACGAGGTAAACAGGAGCGCAAAGGCAAAAGCCCTTCAGGTGACACTCCGGGCCATCAGGCCAAGAAGCAGGCCTCAGGCTCACATGCATCCAAATCAGCCCCATCCACGGACACTCCCGTCCCCAAACCTGCTCCCAAAGACAAACACACAGTTGCCCTGCTTGCTGTGAAGCTGGTGCCTGCAAAGAGTCCGCAGAAACAGATCTCCATGGCAGATTCACCCACAACTTCAACTCCCACCCACACCCCTGTGAAGCTGGGACAGGAGAGCAATGTGGGTGGTTTACCTGGTCAACAGGAGATAGAGGGGAAAAGGCAAGGCCAGCCCAAGCGTACCACCAGATCCAGCAAATCCCCACAGGGAGAACCACCTGCACCTGATGCACCTTTGGTGGAGAGTGAGGCTGTTGTGCCCGCCCCACTTCCCACTCCTACCAAGACAATTCTTACCTATCGAATCCCCAAGAAGTGGAAAGGCAGCCCTCCACATTCTCCCTCACACACTGTGTCTCACGGCAGCATGTCTCCGCCTCCCCGTGCCACCATGCCACCCGGTCTAAGCAGCCCTCCGGCTCACAAAGCCACTGATGCCTCTACCTCAGCTGGTCCTCACTCTCCCAGGTCCAGACTTCCAAATGTCCCCGACAATCAGCCACCTCCCAGTTCAACTGACAGCCAAGTCTGAGGCTAAGTCCCCCTCCCAAACCCATCTCTCCCACAGCGGTGCCTGGACTGCCCATTTGTATCCCCCGAGCTGTGGTGAGTCCCATGGCAGTGTACGGTGTTACCCATTCCCTGTGCAGGTTCTCATGCACACATGTACATACTTTGAACTATGGACTGACCAATGGCCTTGCTGTTTGTCACTTTGGATGCCCATTCCCTGTGCAGGTTCTCATGCATACATGTACATACTTTGAACTATGGACTGGCCAATGGCCTTGCTGTTTGTCACTTCGGATGCCCATTCCCTGTGCAGGTTCTCATGCACACATGTATATACTTTGAACTATGGACTGGCCAATGGCCTTGCTGTTTGTCACTTCGGATGCTCATTCCCTGTGCAGGTTCTCATGCACACATGTACATACTTTGAACTATGGACTGGCCAATGGCCTTGCTGTTTGTCACTTTGGATGCCCATTCCCTGTGCAGGTTCTCATGCACACATGTACATACTTTGAACTATGGACTGGCCAATGGCCTTGCTGTTTGACACTTTGGATGCCCATTCCATGTGCAGGTTCTCATGCACACATGTACATACTTTGAACTATGGACTGGCCAATGGCCTTGCTGTCTGTCACTTTGGATGCCTATCTGGGTAATATGTAATAAAGACAGTTACTCCTGTTGTCTGCTTTGTCAGTGTCCTTGCTAAATAAAAGTGTGTTCTGTATGGGTATGGTTGCATGTGACACATGCTCTGTATGCCACATTAACATTGCCAATTGCTTGTTTTAGTTTTTCTGAGTTTGCCAGAGGTGACAGGCACTTTTGTTCTTGTTGACTCTGAGGCTTGAGGGTGCAATGATGGGTGTTTGTGATGATCTACTGTTATCCTAATCATTCTATGGTCATGTTTGCAAAATTGTACACATGTCATGTTATACTGCTATAACAGAACGAAGGTGAATTCTATCCACAGGATTACTTGCGGAGTGGCCAGGGTCCATCATATCTGTGTGATCTTTCTTGATGTGTGTACAGCAGTGTTGATGTGTGGTCATCTTGTGTAGGCCTGTATTCCTAGTCACATGGGTACATTTGGATATGTGAACTTGAGTGGTCATACAGTGTGAATGGGCTGTCATTGTCAGTAGTGTTGATGTGTGTGTGCCCCTGCAATGCCAACTGCACACATGTGTGATCCAGTTAATGAGTATCTGTGTGTTTCAATTGTCTGCCATGTGCTTCAGATTGTGGGCACATGTAGGAGTTGTAGGTTGTGCACTGTGCAGTGTTTTGGTGTGTCCTTGCACTCCTGGGAGACACCTACTTGTTGTTGCTGCCAGTTGTGAGTATGCAGAGTGTGTGACTGACAAGTCTGTGTTGTGTTTTTTTGATCAGCCATGTGTCTTGTTACTGTTTGTGCTCACTGTGCAGACCTGCTCAGCCACACAAACATTATTTGTGAGTTTTGTCATGCATTGCTGTGACTTGGCCCATTTTTGGCCCCATAATGGTATGTGGTATGTGGAGTCATGCCATCCCCTATATGTGCTTCTGATGCCAACACATTGTGAGTAACTCCTCTATGTGTTTGTGTTCTGTGCACTCCTCACCTGTCCACTACTGAAGTACACACCACTTCAATCTCATGTCTTCCACCGCATGGCTTGCCAGTGTGTGAGCCTCCCCACCACTTCATAGTGTGACACTATGCTGCGTGAGGCTGAACTGTGTACAGGACCAATGTGCCACTCAGGACAGTTTCCCAATTAGTTATGTGCTATTTTCTTCTACTGGTTTGCTGTCATGGTTGCTCATGTGCAGTGCATATGTTTGAGCAGCACAGTCCTCTAGTCATGTTGTTTGCATCTGGGTTTCCCTGAGTTGTGCATCTGTGGGTGATGGGTAGGCTGTATGTGTGTTTGCTGAGGTTCTGCTACCCTTCCTGAGTGTGATGTTATGTTTGTGCTGTGATGATTTGTGTTGTGGGAGTTCATGGTGTGGCACTCAGATATGTGTGCTACTGGTTTGGTTGGTGTGCACACACTGCTTGGTGTGCATGCAGTGCTGTTGGTGTATGTTGCCTTGTACGTGCCTGGTGTGCATCCCCCTGATGTCCAGCTGAGTTTGCAATGTGATGTCTGTGCATCTGTTGTGTTTTTGTTGTGTTTGGCCTGTGTTGGCTCTTTCTACTGACAGATGCTATGTGTGTGTGATGTTCTATTTGCATGACATTGTGTGTGAGTAGTTGTTGCTGTGTGATACATTCAGATGTGTGTTGCAAGTGTAGTGTGCATTACTTGTGTGTCTGTCACATGCAGAAAGGTGAATTCTTGTTCATGAGCTTGTTTTGAGTGCACACTAGTGGTTTGTCCTATTTTGGGCCTGGCAATTTTCAGGATTGTGCATGTGCATGCCTGTGGTACACTATGACACCATGTTCACTTGATGAGTGGTGTGGTGTCTCTGTCTGTGTTAGCTGGTTGTCCCATGGATCCCAATTGGTGTTCATGGTGTTTTTTGATGATGCAATTCTTGTTTTTGTTGTGGTATGGTGTCTGTGCATTGGCCCTGAGTGGCAATGTTGTGTATTCCTGTTCTGTCTAGGGTCACATTGCCTTTCCACTGTTTGGCTGCACATGTCTGTGCTTGTTGGACTTCTGTGGATGTTGTTTGTGAGCTTTGTGTTTGGCTATTGGTTTTGTGTCCGCATTGGTTCAGACATCCCTGAGTGTGAGTGTGATGTTTGTGGATGCAGCACAGGGTGTGTGATTGGTTGTCAGTGAACTCACAGGACCTTATTTGCACCATTATGTATGTTTCTCACAGGTGTTGAGTGTTGCAGGTGTAAGATGGGTAGATGAGGGGTATGTGTGAAGATCCTACTTGTGTTTGACAGTCAGGGAGTGTGACAATGAGCCATGTGTGTTGTGCTGATGACATACACATGTCAAGTAAGTTGACACAGATGTGTGGCTGGTCACTGTATGACTTCAGACACTTCCTATCATTCCTGTGCCTATGCATGGCTTGCCTTGATGTATCCCTGAGTTGTTGCACAGAGGTCACTTTGGTTTAATTTCACTCACTGTTCCACCCATGTCTGATTTGATGGCCTAAGGGTGGTGTGATATGTTCCTTCTCTTGCATGTGATGTACACATGCTATGTGGCTTGCTCCATGGTTTTCCAGCACTGTCCACTTCACTTTTGGCTGGCCCATTTCTTGTCCTCCATTGCTGCTGAGCTATGGTATGAGTATGTGGCTGGGTGTCAGTGTTGGGTGTTTGTGTGTGACTTGACAGGCAGTGTGAACAGTTCAGTGGATGTTCATAGGCAGTGTGAGTCTTCATTTTGTAATCATGCTCAGTTTGCTTCACATGAGTGGGAGGTAGGTGTGAGGAGGAGGGTTGTCCAGCCCCTGAGCTTCTGTGCAGGGTGTTCCTCTTCACCCCCACCATCCAAGTCAGGCTCCCTTATCCTTTGGTGTGTGAGGTGCAAGGTCTGGCTACACTTGGCAGTTAATTGTGCAGGGGGCGCACAGGAGGAGCACACAGCATGTGCCCAAATGGGTGTGGGAAGCGTAGTGTGGGAAGGGTGAAGGTGGAGCCCTGTAAATCTTTGCGGAATGCCCATGCCTGGCGCCGGCCCTGCCTATTACATTGTGCACAGGTTTTCCCGCGTCTTCACCGCTGCGGTGACGTGACCGGGACATTGCAGTGATTTCGCGGTTGATGGGTGACCCGGAAGCGGAGGGGTGAGTTTGTGACAGGTAGGACATGTGTGGGTACACTGGGGGATATGTTCCTGTCCCCACCAGAGTGTCTGATGTGGACAGGAACCATAAGTCAGCACAGGAGTTGTGTGTTGTGGTTGTGTGCGGAGTTGTGTTTTTGCATACCTGTGGCGTTGTCCGCGGCGGAGCATTACTTGCTGGTAGAGGATGAGGTACAGCACCGGTAAGGCTTGTAGAGCTGGATCCATTGCGGAGGGGACCGGGAGTCTGGTTTCGCGCTCCGCTGTCGTGCTTCCGCCGTCTCTGGGTGGGTGGATTCTCCGCTGTGGTGTGATGGGCTGTTTGCGGCATCGTAATTTGTACGGCGGACGGGACGTCATTCCGCACGGCAATGTGTCTCTATTGGCTGCCTCCGCCGCGGTGGCGGGCGCAAATTTCTGGCGGTTCGCGTCACTCCGCAGCGGACGGAAAATGGGCTATGTTTGCCCATTGTAATATGACGGGCGCGAGGACCGCTGCTGGTGTGCGGAAAAAGACATTTTCCGCCAGCACCGCGGTTGTGCCTCCGCCCGCCATCCTAATGAGCCCCTAAATTCGGTTTACAGCTGTAAAACCATAAAAGTTCATATGTATAAAAACAATAATAAAATTTCATAAAACCATTACACAATTCATTACATACAGAAACCACGTCAAGAATAAAATGCCCAGCCAAATGCTTAGTCCCCTGAGATCAAGAAGTCAGATAAACCAATAATTAGATGGCGCCCAGGATCCTGGCGGTAATTATATCACATACAGGGGGCTAAAGTGTTAAATGGCCCTCAAAAATGCTACCATCTATTCAAAAGAGGCCCTACATTTTACTGCAGATTTAAGAAAATTAAGATCAAACAGGACGGAATCTTCATGCAACAACTGTAAATAAATAAGAGCTGGGCGAGGCTGCCTGAATTTCAACCTCCTTAAAATCGGGACAATAAAATTTTTCTGGGGGATCACATACAACCTACAAAAGAATAGAAAGTGAAGCAAATCCTGTGGAGACACACCGTTGCAGCCTCAGGATGCTAAAATCTGTCCTCTAGTGCACCCCCTAGGCGAAGCCAACAGGAGGTGAAAAAAGGCCAGGCGAAACCTAGTCAGCAAAAAACGATCATATGTGCTAAAAAAAAAACAGAAGATAAGGCTCGGTGGATAATGTTGTTTTCAAAATTACGAATTTTCGAACGCTGGGTTTCCGCAGTTCCAGCTCTTCCCTCTCCAGTTTCCTTAGACTACAGAAGGACTCCCTGACCCAAGCCAGATCCTTTTTTGATACCATTTCGGGATTGGTGTATAGTTCTACTCTGCCCAGTCTATCAAAGCTAGCCTTAATATAACTAAGCCATGGTATGCAATGCGAGTGATCAAAAGACATGCACTCTTTCAGTATCAACTGGGTCAATAACAATTCATCATTCCGCCAGGTTTTCAGCCAGAAGATTAGTGGACGGAGAGCCAAGGTGTCACTCAAATATGGGACCCCCAGTTCTTCGTGCACAACCATGTTCGAGGTTCCGATTGGCACACCCATTAAACGCTTCAGGAACGTGTTCTCGACCACTTGCAAATCTTCCATGGCTGCATGCCCCCATATTTCGCTGCCATAAGAGGCCATCGCAACACACTTGGCCTGGTATATCTTTAAAAGTGCAGCTAAAGGTCTTTTGCCTAATTTAGTTGCAAAACTAAAAATAGCCGCATTTGCCCGCACTAAGTCACCCCTCTTTCTCTGTTTTAATGGGCCCCAGTTCTGATGTTCATCCAGGGTGACTCCCAGGTACGAGAAAACCTCTGTGCGGGGAACCTTTGCGGTACCTACCCTGAACTGGAAAGTCTTTTTTGTGCGAAGGCCCATCTGCATCACGAAGGACTTTGAGTCGTTTATAGATAGATCCCGATCCCTCATGAAAGCAGAAAAGGAGTCAAGCAGGGTTTGAAGCCCCCTAGCGGTCCTAGATATAAGAACCGCGTCATCCACATATAGTAAAACCGGCAGACCACGACGGCCTACCTGCGGAAAATCAACCCTTGTGGCTTGTAATACGTTGTCTAGGTCGTTGATATATAAATTAAACAAAAAGGGGGCCAGAATACAGCCCTGTCGTACACCTTGCTTAATGGCCACAGTGCGGGAGACTCTTAGGTCCTGTGAAAATCTAACCTGCGCCCTGGTTGCTTGGTGAAGATTTTCTAAGAAAAAGACAATGTTATCGTCAACTCCAATAGCAAGCATGGACTGCCAAAGTTTGCCCCTGTTCACGCGATCAAACGTGAAAGACAAATCCATGAATGCTAAATAGATCGTACCGGGGCGGGCAACCATGTATTTGTTCAGGATCATGGACAGGTTAAGACACTGGACCATAGTGGACCTTCCAGGGCGGAACCCATACTGAATATCTGATAGAATAGCGTGTTCCTCTACCCAAGTTGTCAACCTGTCCAAGAGCACTCGACCCACCACCTTGACCACCGGATCCAACAAGGAAATTGGTCTATAACAGTGAGTGCTATCACAGTTGCCTTTTTTGATGACTGGCACTATAGTTGAGGTTGCCCAAGACTCAGGACAGCCGGATCTTGCGCTGCATTCAAAACTGCGGCAAGGACCGGAGCCCAAAGGGTTGGGTTTGATTTAAAGAGGTCGGCTGGGATGCCATCAGGTCCCGGGGCTTTATTACTGGTCAATCCAATAATACCTTCCTTAACCTCAGAGCAACTAAAAACCAGGTCAGATGCAGCAACCATCCTTGGTAAAGAACAGGTTAACTCGGGAGGGCACTCAAACATATCTTCATAATGGCGAACCCACTCCTCCTCTGTTATATGGGCACCTACCGCTCTCCCTTCCTCAGGGTTTAAAAAGGGGCTGTTGATTATGTTCCAGAATCTGGAACTGTCCCTCAGCGTGCTCGTATCGATTAGGTCCCTCCATGCTTCGTCCTTTATAGCGGATTTCCGTCTTGCCAGTTCCAGTTTATACTCCCTACGGCGGGATCTCACCAATATGGGGTCCCTAGGGCTCTTGATTACTGCTTCCCGCAACTTCCTAGCCGCCTGGGAACAGAGGGAGTCAAACCATCTAGGGGGCTGAGTAACAGATCGCCTGGCCGGGGCGCTTAAGAAGTCACTTATCTTACCTGAGATGGTGTTAAATGCGCTGATAACATCCCCAGGCGCTGAGGTTTCTGAACAGCACCTGGCTAACTCATTGGTACACGAAGCCGAAATGTACTCATGAAATGCATCTGGGGATATCTGGGACCATTTTAACCGCCTCCCACCGTCTATTGGTCTCACCTCCCCACACTGACCAGCCCCCCCTCTATGCAGCATTAAGGGCCCTTGAAAACAAATGCATAGGGGATTATGGTCGCTATGGACACTCGCTTGTATAGCAAATCCTGAAAATAAATCTAGTAGTGGCGAAGTTACTAAAATAAAATCTATAAATGATCCCTCACCCCTACCTTTCAAAGATGGAATAACAGACTTGCTACACGGGTCAGATAAACACATGAGGGACAAGAAGTCAAATTCATGGAGGAGGCCATTCAATGTCTTGTGGGGAGTGATCAAAGTGAATTCCCTGCACGTGTGGGCAACCCAAATCAGCGACACTGGATACCCTGGGGTCGCCACAGGTGTGAATATTAAAATCCCCAGCAATCACAAAGTCTCAAAGTGGTATTAAGGTGCTGCCTTACAAAGGAGCCTAACAATGTTATGTTATATACATCCTTGATGCAAGATGTTGAATTATAAAAATGTATGAGGCCCAGCTTATAGGACCCCCTGTGAAGTACCAGGGACTGTATACACGGGCTCTCTGTGGGCAGGACCGTCAACCTACATTCGACTGCCAGGGAAATATAAATTACAAGGCCGCCTCTTGGTCTTCCTACATGAGAAGAGATAGCCGGGACTGAAAACAACTTATAACCCTCCAGTGGTAAACCGCTTCCAGTTAGCCACGTTTCCTGCAAGCAAATCACACTGAATTGTTTTATGTACATAATCCACGAAGGGTCAGAAAACGTATTAGTAAGTCCTGCAGTATTCCAGGATATAAAGTTTCTGCTACTAACACCTGCGGTCCCGGTATTTGCTTGCAGAATTTCCTGCGAATTAGGTGGTGTCGCTCGGTTCAATAAAACAGGCCCACTAAGTCAATCGCAAGCATCCAGAGTGATCAAAGGTGCAAAACGATTTGTTAGCTCTAGAGTAGGAAGAGGGGGCAGCTCCCACCAACCATGTCCAGACCTGTTCCAGTAGTTTATATCTGGTGCCCAGTTCGAAATCGGATTCCTTGATGATTGATATAGTGACATTTGACTGTTGTTTGGGCCCCTGAAGATATTTGACAGGTGGTTTCGCCCTGGGGGTTCAGGTTTGTAAAAGAAACCGAGAGCTAGAGCCAAGATTGACGTCTTTTGGCAAAAAGAGGCATTATTAGCAGTAGAAAACAAAATCCTTTCTGCGATATGAGGTTGGTTAAAATTGATAATAACACAGTCACTGTTGAACGACTTACGGGAACTGCCAACTCAGTTGACCCTTCGCGCCATATTGGTGTTTTTCTCTGCCCTTATTCCTAGTGCCGTGTTACAGGACAGCCAGTGTAATACCTTGTTCTTCAGATGGGTGTAGTCCTCCTTGGTGCCCTGAGGGAGAATTGGCACATTCCCCAGTACCACAACATATGGAGCTGATTCTGGTGGTAGATGAATGTCGGGCAGGTTAAACATAGAGTTTTTCAAAGGGCCCTTCCCTCCTTCCAGATGTTGCTCCCCATGTGCGATGCTCTCCTGAGCAAGTTGACCCCGTGCGGCCAAACTTTCCTTTGAGCCAGAAATTGTGCCTGGTTCTGGTGCAGTATGGAGTATAGATGGGGGCGAAACCGGGCGGAAATGTACATTGCCATTCGATGACCTTGAAGGGGGAGGTAGGTGTTCCCTAGTGTTCATATGTAGGTCTCCTAGGTTTGAACAGTCCGATGTTAAAGGAGCCATCGATGGGTTAGTCGCTACACCCCTTGACAGTAGGCTACTTTTAAGATCAGAGATACTGTTTTCAATCAAAGTCAAACGCTGCATTATTGGGCTCAACTTAGTATCCATCATGATTTTCAAGGAGTCCTGCAAAGATTCTAAACTGCGTGTCATATCTACGTTGGTCAGCCCTTGTTCGACAGCAGTGTTCTTAGGTATCGGATCAGCCCTTGACCTTTTTGCCTTCCCCCCCAGATGGATGGCCCTTTCTTTTCATGCCCGACCCTTGGTTAGCCCACTCAACACCTCCTGGTCGCCCTCGAGTGGCTGGTCTGCTGATTGATGGGTTTGGGAGATGACTAACAGTCAAGGCCACCACTTGCCCACTGCATGAGTCTGCATTGACCCCCCAGGTTTATTGATCACAATGGTGGGAGTAAGGGGTACCTGTTGACCAGTTGAGTGGCTATTCAAGCTAGTTGACCCGACTAGTTCTTGGATCCCCGAGTTGTTAAGTGGTTCTTCAATGCTGACCACGGGACTGTGTGCACATGTGGACCGGGGAAGGTGGAAGGTTACAGGGGATCTGGAGAGGCGCCGGTTCACCAATTCAATCTCCTTGTCAAGCACCGATGCTGCCCGCTGCAAGAACGAGTCCATGGTCACCGCAGAGCCTAAGGAACCAGCTAAAGCAGGCACCCTACGCTTCCCCATCAGATGCCGTGACCCTTAAGTTACTGATAGCCCAACACCACGGCCAATAAGTAAATCTGGAGAAGACTGTAATAAAAGAAATGATGGGCGTTGTATCCCTACCTGGGCCTTTAAAGCTGCTGATGAGACCGGGACTGGAGCTAGAACCAGTAAAGGAACAAGGAAGTGGATAGTCCTGTTGGAGACGGGTTCCTGAGATCTATGAGAATGAATTATAAAGTCCAAGAGAGTAGGCCCAGCCCAGCCTCCTCCGGTCTAGGACGGGCGCAGACGGGCCCGCCCTTCGCCTGGGCTTTGCCCGGGTGCTGCCCGGGCACGCCCGCGCACGTCCCGCGCCGCGGGAGCCCCCAAGCACTCTTATGCGCCTCCGGGCGCGGTAACTGCCGTCGGCGCCTCCTGGCGCTAGGAACACTGGGGCTGGAAGTCCCCCACCGGAGAAACTGCTCGCTGTCAGTGAAATGAAATTAATGGGCTCCCGCGCCATGGAAGCCCCCAAGCACACTTATGCGCCTCCGGCCGCGGTAACTGCTGTCGGCGCCTCCTGGCGCTAGGAACACTGGGGCTTGAAGTCCCCCACCGGAGAAACTGCTCGCTGTCAGTGAAATTAAATGAACGGGCTTTTATAATAATATCTTTGACTCAACACGTAGCAGTGTGTCTACGGCCCTTGATCATGGCCCTGAAACCTTTTAAGCTCCCATCAATACGGATTTTGTATTAGTGTGGGAAGGAGATTTTAATATTCAGGCATGCGGAGTACCTACCACCCAGGTATGCGGTTATATCTACCAGGATGGGGAGGGAAACGATCATTTCTGTCATAACGAGTATGGGGAAGCACTACACCTGATTATCTCCAAATATGATCTCCAATTACTTAGAGGTGGCTGTGGTCCAAGTGGGGAATTAGTTCCAACCTTTATCGGGAGAAATTTGTTTTCTACTATAGATCACGTATTGGTGTCTGTCTCTGCCATTGATATGTGTGGTAATCTTAGTATCGTACTTTCAATTTTTAGTGACCACAACTTACTCACACTACCGTTCTTTTTCTGGGGCCGAAGACAGGCCTCATTCCATTTAATAAATAGTATTAATCCTACCTGGGTAAATGGTGTAAGATTCAAGTGGACGGGCATTGACCCCCGTACGATTTTGCAGAAAATAGTAGTGTCTAACCGCAGGGAAATAACCTACTGTCTCCACAATGAAATTGTCCCAAATATAATGATTGAAAATTTCAGCTACATTACCATTTCTATTAAATCACTTTTAACCAAGTACCCAAATACATCAAGGAACAATAGAAGGGGATGGTTTGATAGTGCTTGTACAAAAGTACTACAGTCACTCAAATATGCCCTGTCTAATTCCCCATGGGATACATCGATCATTAAATCACTACGGAGCGAGTACAAATTAGCTATAGCAGCTAGGAAAAAGTCACTCCAGGCTGAAGCATGGGAAAACCTGGCCATTTCCGTAAAAACCAGGAATACTAAACTTTTTTGAGATACAGTAAATGCTCCCTTTTGAAAGAAAAATTATATCCCTGAGTTTTGCTCCTTTGTTCCTTGTGATAGATGGGTGACTAATTTTTCCTAATGACAGGGCTTGACTGGGAGCCGTTGTGTGAGGGGGGGGGGTGTCTTCCCTTAAATATCACTAATGAAGAAGTCCATCTGGCTATACAAGCCCCGATGGGGTGCCAGTCGATGTTTTTAAATCTGCCCCTGAACTATGGGCACCTATTTTGACCAGGGAGTTTAATTCAGCCGCAATTGATACGATTCCATCTTCATGGGGGGAATCCATCATTGTACTCATATTTAAAAAAGGGGATAAAACAGATCCAAAAAACTATCGCCCTATTTCTCTCCTAGACACCTCCTTGAAAGTAATGAGTAGGGTCCTGTTATTAAGACTGGAGGAATGTGCGCAAGAGCATTTTATTCTATCCCCGGTGCAGTTTGGGTTCAGGAAACTGCTCGGGACTATCGAGCAATGTATCAATTTAGGCACACAATATCTATGCTTTGCTGATTTAAGTAGCGCATTCGATCTGGTTGACAATAACTTACTCTGGCCAACTTTGATTTCCATGGGAGCACCTAGGCTGATTGTTGGGTTTCTCTCCCGTTTATATGAGAACTTAACCAGCCAAGTCCGTTTTGACCCCCAGGGGGAATGCTCAACTAAATTTAAAGTGGGGTGAGGTATACAGCAGGGGTGCGTGCTAGCACCAATATTATTTTCTCTTTTTATCAATGGGGTAGATAACCACTTACAGACGATCCAGGCTGATTCCCCTCGGGCGGCTGGTCACCCAATACCTGTATTGTTATATGCTGATGACGCGGTATTATTAGCGCGGACCCCAGTGGGCCTCCAGAGACTGATGAATGCTTTTGCACACTTTATGATGCAAAAGACAATGTTAATTAACAAATCTAAAACATTTACCATGGTCTGTGAGCCCAAACATAAACCCTGCAAATCATTCTTTATTGATAACATCCCAATTACTCCAGTGAACTCTTTCTGTTATTTGGGTATTTTATTTACGGGCAATGGCTCATGGTCTCAACATGTTTTGAACACTAGAGTTAAAATGAGTAGGGCATCCCAAGGGATTTTTTAATTTTCTTCAAAACTAGTGAATCGACCCATCAATGAAATGGTAGCCATTTATAAAGCAAAAGGAGTGAGCACAGCCCTTTATGGTTCAGGCCTCTGGGGTTATGCAAACAGCACAGCCTTGCAAATAGAAGAAAATTGTTTTTTAAAACGCTTATTACACCTACCCTCCTCTACATCAAATACTATTGTACACCATGAGGTGGGACTAAAGTTTTTAGAGGATCTTTTATTGGTTAGACCGTTGTTATTGTGGGCTTTACTCTGGGACAAGAAAGAAACTGCTTTTACTAGATCAATTGTTTTAGATTGTTTAACCCTGAATGATGTGTTATGTATCCTCTGGCTATTGGATATTAATTCCTCCCTCGTAAGGTTGTTTAATATATCTATCTGGTCGGACCCCACAAAAGTATCGTCTTTTACCAAGAAAAGTATCAAAGAAACCTTTCTCCTGCATAGACTGGATTGTCAATCAATGGACGAACGGAATAAATCAAAGCTCACCTTGTATAAATCCTTGAAATTAGAGGAGGGAGGAAATAATTATTTGTCATATGTGACCAATGCGCAGCATCATTTCGTGCTGATAAGAATGAGATGTGGTACTGTGCACCATCTAGTGGCCTTCCCAACTATGAAGTCCCGCCCACCTGATATGGCTCCTTGCCCCTGTGACAACCGAAGCAAACAAAGCACATTGCACTTTCTACTGTTTAGTAAATTTTATAAGAATTTTAGGTGTTTTTATCTTAAACCATTGTTTGTTGCACAGAACATTAGGTCACACAAAGTAGCAATGAAATTTCTGGCGACATTAGATGATTCTTCTATATGCTATAATGTTGCTCTATTTATTTTGAAATCGATTAAGGCGAGGAAAAGTATCATGCTATAGTGCAACAAATGAAATTAATTTTATAATTGTAATTGTATGCTGTATCAAATGTTTTAACTGTTTTATATGTGCTATTTTGTTTGCAATTTTATGGCTTTTTTTGATAGCTGAATACAATTTTTTTTAATGAAATGAACTTCTGTTTGGACATCCAGTTAGGGGTCCATTATGTCTAGTTAAAGAAGGATAGGAGCAACCTCTCAAACCTCCTAAACAGGACATAGTTGACTACGCATGGCTGAGTACATGAAGAAGGCCAGCAAAAACCTTGAAGCCAGCCAGGAGCTTTAGAAAGCTTGGCATGACCAAACGGCTGTACTGACTGTTTACCAGCCAGGACAGAAAGTGTGGGTGTTGGAACCTGTGGCCCCAGCAGCTCTGCAGGACAAGTGGAGTGGTCCCCACACCATACTTGAAAAGAAAGGGTACTTCATTTGAAACGCCTGAAACCTTTTGTAGACAGGGCTGACATGAGCTTGCTCATGGCCACTGATGAGGGACAGGAGGAAGAGAGTGACCTGTCCCTGATCTCCTCTCACACAATCCTGTTGAAGGGTCAGTTGAAGGAGAAGTCTTGGCAGACAGCCTCACTGATCAACAGCAAGTTGGTTGCAGTCAAGTTCTCAATCAGTTTTCTGGAATCTTTTCTTTGACACCCAGTCAGACCACCTGGTGTACCCATGAAGTGGACACAGGTGACAACCTGCATGTGAAGAGTAAAATTTACAGACAGCCTGACCATGTCAGAGACTGCATCAGGACAGAGGTCCAAAAGATGCTGGGATTGGGGGTCATTGAGCCTTCAGATAGCCCTTGGGCTAGTCCTGTAGTCTTTGTGTCAAAACCTCACACCCAAGATGATAAGAGAGGTTTTGTGTTGACTACCGAGGCCTCAATGCAGTCACCAGGACTGATGCCCATCCATTTCCAAGGGCAGCTGAATTGATTGATAGTTTGGCCTCTGCCAAGTATCTCAGTACATTTGACCTGACTGCTGGTTATTGGCAAATCAGACTCTCTGAGGACGCCAACCCAGAAATAGCATTTTCAACCCCCGGTGGGCATTATCAATTTATTGTGATGACTTTTAGCTTGAAAAATGTACCACTCACATTTCTGAGGCTGGTGAACAAAGTCCTAACAGGTCTGGAAGCCTATTGTCCGGTGGTTGAAATGACTTTGGCTGTGACTTTGGCTGAGGTTGTGAACGCTTGGGCTTCTTCACCTTGGAATCTTGGTTACCCTTGGCTACTTTTGGTAACCTGGTCACTTATTCTCCCCCACCCCTTTCTTTTGCCTCACATGCATACGTGCTTTGTTTGTGCTTGCTGTGGAGTGAAGAGGAGCTTGAGCTTGCACATTTGGAGTAGTGGTGGGGGATGACAGGATCATTAAATCCCGTACCTTGGAAGTTGAGCCAGTTGCCAGTCATCTTTTACGGTGGACTTTGGTGGGCCCTGGCAGGCCACGAACAGGCTGAGAACATTGAGTTCACTGAGCGTTGTTCACTGGCAAAAACCGGGGCAAAATTAGAGAGAGCAAAACTAGGGAGAGCAGTGGGTTAGAGCCTTCTGCACAAGGTTGTACCCCGTGTCTGCAGAAGTGACCAGGCTAGGTGCAGATGCGGCTTGCGACTGGGGAAGTTCCCCTCACCTGTTACGCCAGGTCCAGCGTTTGTGAACTTGCAAGAGGAGCAGAGATTGAGTGCGGTGCTTAAAGCTGACATCGTGAAAAAAAGTGAACCCAAGTCCCACAGAAGTGGCCCAGCTAGGTCTGGGTGCAGTGTGAGGTCTGGTACAAGGTGCTCCTGCTTTGTTTCCCTGTCTCTGGTCTGTGAACGTCTGCACCTTGCATTGCCCTGTACCCTACCCTTCAGGTAGGAGATTGAGACTACAAGCTGAGGCTGGTCGTGAGCTGTCTGTTGGAGCCACTGAAGTGGGTGCAGTTGTTGCAGTTGCCCTGGTAGTACTGCTTGAGCATTTTTTTTACCCAGTACCCAGTGTGTGTGAGGAAACCTTTTGGCCAGTCATAGCAGTACTAAAGAGCTTGGGTGCTGGTTTTTCAGGGACTTTGGGGAGTACTTGAGAATACAGTGACACTGAAGAAACTGCACTCTGGGCATTTAATTCCTTCCACCTGAATCAAAAACCGAAAGTAAAGAAATCTGTTTGTGGCATCAGATGCTCCCAGCAACATCTTTACAAATCTCACTCCTTTCTGGCTTCTTTCAAAAAATGCCTATGGTCATTTCTCAGGAAGTGGCGGAAGCTTCTAGTTCCTGTCTTCCTGTGCATCCTCTTCTTGTTATGTCTTCCTCGCCCCTAGTTCATGGATGTTTAAAGGGTTTTAATGCTGATTCTGGGACTTTGATGGTTTGCAGAGTACAAGAGGGTCTGGTCCATATGTCCCTGACATTTTCCTCTCAGGAGTCATCCGCAGTTGACCCTTTAGTACCCTCTAACTCCCCTGATAATGTCTTTGAAGATTGTATCTTAATCTTACCCCAGGAAGGAGGCTGTTGTGGGGGGTTATGAGCAGCCTCAGAAGTGTCTTTGAAAAGTGAAAATGGAGCTGCTTCAGAAGTATCTCCGATAAGTGAAAATTGTGATGAAGCTGCTACAGTTGTCAACAAATAGGTCACGTTTGATGAAGATTTTACTCTGTCTTACACTGACTTTGACTTACATATGGAGGGAAGGGTAGGTTCCCCAGATTGCTGTTCCTCTTTGAAAGCGCTGGATGAAGGGGAACAACTTAACATAAATACCCCCTCGATCTTTGTGTCCATCATTACCTCCACTGTACTGTAGTTCTTCTCTCTGGGGGGGAGGTCCCTTTCCGAATTAGACCATAAGGTCTTTCTCTCGAGTATACAATTGAACACAGACAATGGAGGAGTTGGTGCTACATCTGATATTTTATTCTGTATTGAACATTTTTATTTTCTATTTTGTCTTTATTGGAAAAAAAACTGTGTTAAGTTCTGATCATGTATTAGAATTGATGTCCGCAATTTAATTTGAGGTTCAGAATGTAAACAAGTAAGGCCTCCTTAATTCAAAACTTGCTGTAAATTCAAATAAGGATAATATTATGAAATAAAAGTCGGAAATAGTTGTGCCTTCTGTAAGGGTAAAGGATGTTTTTGTATAAGCTGGAATTTTGTACACCACTGTGATATGTAGTGTCCCCAAAAAATAATTGTATTTCTGAAGATGAAGAGCTATGTTTAAATACATTGTTTGTGGATATAATCAGAACACCTCTTTTGATACAGGCAGCGTAGCGATATTTCTAACGTTTACAATGATGTAAAAAAAAGGCACGAAAAAAGTTGGAAAGATAAATAGATTAGTGCCTCAGCTACAGTAGGGCCAGAAGGGGGGTCTGCAATTGCTAGTACATCGACCGCATTGCCTCACTTGGAGCCGGTGCCAAGTGGTGTACCAAGTAGTGTAATGATGGAGTGTAAGGTTGAGTCTAACATAATGAGTGAGAAGGGTGCGATTAAGAAAAGGAAAAATAAAAAGTTAAGAAGAATCCCTAAGCGGAAAATGAAAAAATGCCATTTCCCTGATGATTATGATACAAAGAGTTTGAAGGAGGGGGTGTTAACAACATTGCCTCTGGAAGCAGTGGCGTAGCTAGGCCTTAGGCCGCCCGTGGCGGCCCCTGCCTTTGCCCCCACGGCGGCGTGATCGAAGAGCGGGGGGCAGGGGTGCTGGCTATTCATGCGGCCGCGACGGCCGCAATTAAGACGGGCGGGGGTGCGGCCGATTATCGCGCCTGAGACGGCCGCAGGTGAGAGCGGGGAAGAGGGGGCCGGCCGCCGCCCCCAAAACTCGTGCCGCCTGGAAGGTAGTGTTACGACTGTTCTTACAAAGCATATTCTCCCGAATGGTGACCACCCCGGGGTGGAGGTGACACCTGGAGCAGTGTCAGCCAGTTCCACTCTGTCTTCTTTTCCCCTTCAGGGTGCTTTGATTTCTGTACCAAATGCCCCGCTTGAGCTACGTGGAGTGGTAGTGGGGAATAGGACGTATGGTTCCTATACTCTTGCCAGACACTGACTCGGTTGGGTGGCCTAGATGGGCAAGTTCCTATTTAGGAGGCATAAGTAAGGGGTTTCAAGTGTCCTACCCATTGAGTACAAGAAATGAAGATCATGGCACCATAACAGCTCCGGCCACTAACCCCCAGCTTCTGCCTAACTATAGGGCAAAAGCCTTTTTTCCCCGAGTGCTAGGAAACCTTCATTGATGCCCCCGATAGGTCACTCTTAAAGGAATTGTGTGGAGCAGAGCCCTATGTCATTGGTTCTGGATTTTATCCTGATATTTGATAACAAGTCTTCTCTGGTGAATAAAAGCTCTACCCTAAATTCTTTCTTGTAGGTTGAAGCTTTAAAGGTTGGTGAAAAGTGATGGCATCACAAATGTGGCTATTCACTTCGACTCCCTATTCTAGAATTACTTTTGGTTCTTTGGCTATCGCAAACCTGGTTGTGCAGAATTGTGAGGGATTGACGTTGTCCCTGTTGAATATTTGGAAACCCCTATTCAACAATCCAATATAACAAAAGAATTTAAGTCAATGGTGATTAATGCAGTGGGGCTCGATTATGACTTTATACACGGGAATCCCAAAGACATAGGGCCTGATTACGAGTTTGGCGCAGCGGAGCCAGCGCAATGCGGCCTCCTCTGCGCCAAACCCGTGCAATACCGCCGAAGGACTGCCGACCGTATTACGAGTTGGAAATGCACAACTCGTAATTCGGTCGGCGGTTCTTTCCTATTTCCATGGCGGTGCCTGGAAAACAGGCACCGCCATGGGAACAGCAAAAAAGTTCCAGTACGGCATGGACGGGAACGTCCATGCTGTGCTGAAACTTTGTGGGGGTACAGACAGGGGGGCACATGTTGTGCCCCCCTGAATGTATCCCCATGGCGGGGGGCCATGGCCCCTTTGTTCCTGCACTGCCAGCCTTTTCATGGTGGGGCTCCGCCATGAAAAGGCTGGTGGTCCAGGAACTCGTAATATGCTGAGCGGGACTGCGCCAGTCCCTGCTCAGCATATTGTGTTGTGGCGCTCCTGCGCCACCGCCAGGCTGTGACTGTGACTTTGGCTGAGGTTGTGAACGCTTGGGCTTCTTCACCTTGGAATCTTGGTTACTCTTGGCTACATTTATTAACCTGGTCACTTATTCTCCCCCACCACTTTCTTTTGCCTCACATGCAGACGTGCTTTGTTTGTGCTTGCTGTGGAGTGGAGAGGAGCTTGAGCTTGCACATTTGGAGTAGTGGTGGGGGATGACAGGATCATTAAATCCCGTACCTTGGAAGTTGAGCCAGTTGCCAGTCATCTTTTACGGTGGACTTTGGTGGGCCCTGGCAGGCCACGAACAGGCTGCGAAAATTGTTCCCTGGTGCAGCCGGCGGTCCACCGCTGCATCGACTTTGGAAGTCGTAATGTGGTGGACGGTGGACCACCACTGCTGCGCCGTCGTGAGTCTGGCGGTCGGAAGACCGCCAGACTCGTAATCAGGCCCTTAGTTATTTCATTAGGCTAAGGGGGTCGAGTAATTAACTTGGTGGACGGCCCTGTAATTCATCCCTGTGCTGTTGATTTGAAGAATGATCTTTTGATGAGTTGGGTGGCGGGTACTTTGAATAACGCCCACCCTTCATCCAGGAATAATGAGCCTTTGAGGTAGCTCTGTGGGGTACTTCTGTCTTGGAATATGACCGGTTAGGTAAAGAAGAGATCAAATGAAACTTCCTGAAGCCTCTTAATCCCCTAATTTTAAGATTACAGGAAACCTGGTCATGTACAGAGTTCGCTTGTAGTGGTTATTTTGCATTTTCCTGCAATGCAAGGCATTCCAAAAGGGGCCATGCTGGGGGGGAAGGGGAGGGAGGGTATCAACTTTTCTCAAGAATACGGTTAATCTGAACCATGTAGTTCATATACATCCCTTGAATCGGTGTCTTTGCTTGAAACTGGCCTTTCAAGAAGTTAGTGTCTGTCCATCCTTCTTCTTATTAGCGACTATGTATATTCCACCTGGGAAACCATTTAATCCCCTGGTGGAGTTCACTCTTTGCTTTTGTTTATGACATTAGTATTACTGAAGATTGCCCCTGGTTATAATCATGGGTGATTTAAATGCAAAGATGCATAATTCTGCTTCTTCAACCTTTGCTAATGTTGAAAAAGAAGATTATGGTCTACTCTGGAGATTTTGCTCCCAGATAAAAATCAGAATGGACAAGCTCGGGTTCCTATTACTCGAAACTCTCGGAAAATGTGACTTGATTATATTAAATGGAAGATCTCCTGCGGGTGAAGACGCTTCAAAAAACCTTTCACACAGTCGCCACACAGAGTCTACTTGATTATGCGATTGTTTCTTTTCAAATGTTCATGGCCTGTGAGAAACTTACTATATTTCCAACTGATATGAGTTGCCATAGCTTTGTTGACATATCTGTGGCCTTTATTTTCCAGGAGTTCATTTCTGGGAACCCTCATTTGGGCAAGATTGCCTTTAACAAGTCAGATGGTCGTTCCTTCTGGACAACTAAGAATATTGCTGCCTTAAGTGTTAAGATCAATAGTGTTTGTGCCGGTCCTACGGGACCCATATGGGATGATCCAATTTCCTTTTATGAGTCCCATATGGAAGAGTTCCATAAATTGAGCACTAGACCCAATGGTCCACGGTTGCTGAAAAAGTGCATCTTTTTATTAAAGGCAATAAATCAGGAAATAAATCTCCTGACAAGAAAACAGTATTTACTATTTTCCTTGGCTAGACAGCATGAAATCGACCTTCTTAAATGGATAAGATCCCAACGCAAACTCCAGGAATGTTGGAGGGAACGTGATTTGAAATGGATCAAACTATGAGATGCTGCAAACACCAAGGATTCTAGGCTACCAGACCGCAAAGAACAACACGCTGCACGGACGTTTTCTCGTATTGACTTCCTTATGATTTAACCTGTATTAAACAAACCAAAATTGAAAATATTGATCTGCCTTGAGAAAGCCCTGGCCTGTTGGCCTTTGGGCGAAACACGTGTCGGCTGTTCTCCTGTTCTTCACATTGAAATAAAAAGATCTTTTGAAAATCAAAATTAGACGCTCTGCTGCTTCTATGATCCAAGCAAACTATTGAGGGATGTACTGACCCTCTAAAACAAACACTAAAAATACAGCAAAGAACCACTCACCAAGCATTATAATTTCGTTTTGGGTGGTTTCTGGGTAAACCCACCGTTGTGGTTTGTGCTTCAACAGATTAGGGGTCCTGCCCAATTGAGTGTGAACCTTGGTAATACCCACCAAACTTTTGTACCAAGGATTCTAGGAAATGCTGTATAAGAAGGGTCCTAAATCCTACCCAGCAAGTTTCAGGCAGATAGCATTGCTGGATGCTTCAGACAAACCTTTTGCCAGGAGTTTACTTTGTCACTTACAACAGTGGGCCCAAGACCAGAATATATTCCCCTGGAACAAGACGGTTTTAGGAAGAATAATAGTATGCTTGACAATATCGCAGTCCTTCAAACAGTAGTTGAAAAATACTGCTATTTTCGAGGTATGCCAATATACACAGATAAGATTCTGATGCAAACTCCAAGAATGTAGAAGGGAACAGGATTTGACATGGAGCAATGTAAGAGAGGCTGCAAACGCCAAGTATTCTAGGAAGTACTGGCGTTTGATTGCTAAATATTGTGATACTAGGATGAATGCGCAGGCAATTCCTAACCCAGTAAAAGTCTGGGTGTGATACATTTATCAGTTGTACTCGAGTAATACTGAGGCAGATGTCCCCGTGGCCATTTGTGTGGATGAGCAGATGTATTCTATGTATGGTGCTCCCTAAGTTGATACTGTGTGGTTTATAAAGAATGGAAGAACATCTGGCGCTTTGAGGCCTGATGAGGTTCCCAATGCAGTTATTAAAAAAGAGACTGCAGAATGGGGATCTTTTCTTGGCCTGTTATTGTTCGGGAAGAATTCCCCCTATTGTGTAAGGGTAGCATCATTGTACCGCTGTATAAGAATGGTCCTAAATCCTTCCCGGTAAGTTTCAGGCAGATAGCATTGCTGGATGCTTCGGGCAAACATTTTGCTAGGAGTTTACTTTGTCACTTAGAACAGTGGGGCCAAGACCAGAATATTATTCCCCCAGAACTAGCCGGTTTCAGGAAGAATCATAGTACACTTGACAATACTGCGGTCCTTCCAACAGTCGTTGAAAAATACTTCTTTTTTCGAGGTATGCCAGCATACACGGTGCTTATCAACTTCTCCATAGTGATGGACAGAGTTGATTGTCAAACGTTATGGAGAAACCTTCTTCTCCTGGGTGTTCTGCATGACCTTTTGAGTCTTATTATGGAATTGCATTCAGATACCTGGTGCCAACTTCTGATGGGAGGGATGCAGGGCCTATCCTGTAGGGTTAAAACACAAAATGGTTTTAAGAAGGCCTGCTGTCCTCCCTGTACATTTACAATCTTAGAGATACCTTAAATGCGGTGAAGGGCGATCCTCTTAGAATTGGTGCAATGTCCATTGGCTCCCTATTATATGCTGATGATGTAGCCATAATGGACTTAAACCCTATTGGCTTGCAGCGTCGTCTTGTAGCATTGTGAAAGTATGCAGAAGCCCACTTTCTGAAGAATAATACTTCTAA
This sequence comes from Calotriton arnoldi, assembly GCA_963921515.1. Classification (NCBI taxonomy): domain Eukaryota; kingdom Metazoa; phylum Chordata; class Amphibia; order Caudata; family Salamandridae; genus Calotriton; species Calotriton arnoldi. The sequence goes on from CAWUFW010009545.1 coordinate 224,988, forward strand.
AAGTAAAATCCTGATCTTTCTTAAGAATGGTAGTGGAAGCTTAATTGGTACTTAGGTACTGATAAATTAGAAATAGTGGACTTGTACCTTTATCTTCATAAGTTTTTTTTCTAAGAATGGGTGGGATGTTGATCATATGAAGCTTTGTTCGAGCAAGGCCCTCTCTCAGGCAAATTCTCTGAATAGATTTTACAAACTTTGTGGGAGACGTCATTTTGGGCATGTCCTGTCAGTCTATAGGGGTAAAATCCCCCCTTCATTGTGTTTTGTATGTGAAGTGTTGGATATGAGTCTCTGGCACTCATTCAAGGGGATTGAAGATCGGATGTTTCACCAGATATGTAATTTAAACACACTTGCAGCCCCCCATGCTTTGCGCTTGGAATTTGGTTTATTATCTTCTTTCTCTTTCTCCTTGGCTTCTGTTTTGAGGCGGGGAAAGTCACTCCTATGCAGAGAGGAGGGAACATTGCAGACAGCCTTGAATTTTGACATTTTCTCTTTCCAGAAAGAAAGGAGCGCTTTTTTTTAGGTCTTTTGAGGGGCCCAAAGAGACTTATGCCAGACAAATCCGCGCAATCAAGTGGTTCAGGAGAGTAATTTGGGGACTAAACCTCAGTCTTGTTTAATCTGGAATTTGCCCCATGGGATCAGAAGACTGATCCTTTTACTGAGATTGGATCTGCTCCCCTTACCTGTTATTACTGGTATCTGGGATAAAATCCAGAAAAAGGATAGAAGATGTGAGTTGTGCCAGTTACATTCCAAAATCTCAATCATGTACTCTTGGTGTGTCCCATGTTACAGTAGGCTTGTCGCCATTTTTTAAGGCCTCTATTTATTAAGTATAACATACATTCTGCCTTGGAGGCTTGCAAATTTGTAATTTTTCCTTTGAATTAAATGTTTTGTAATAAGATTTATTTATTCTTTAGATCCTTTTTAAACATTTATTAGGGCCTCTGGTGCATTATTGGTGGATTATTGTAGTACAATGTATGTTGTTTTTCTTAGGTTTGTGTTTTCTTAATGGTATGGATGCATCTCAAATTTTCTACCAAAAGGGTTCAAACGTTTTTTATATCTGCACCTTTTATGTTGTTGGACATTATTTTCAAATTTATATTGTATTATGCACAAATATATCTTTTTTAAGGCTCGTTAATGAATGATCTGAATGGCTTGATGGATTGAGCTTAAAAAGTGCTATTTCTGGTCTTTTATTCTTGACATGCAATAATCGTAGATCCTATTCTGTAGTATGTATGATGTTACTTTTGTACTATTCACACTGTCACTTTACATAGGCTAGAAAATGCAAATGTAGTATTTGTTTCCCTTGTGCCTTACTATGCTCATTGTCACCTTCTAGAGGCTTGGGAAAAAGGGATTTGAATGAGTTTGTTGGCCGAGTGTATAAAGTGCTACTTTTGGTTTTGTTTTGTGATATGCAATATTTGCATATTCTACCTGGGTTTATGCACGATGTTACTCTTAAAAGGTTGCATTTACAAAATTATAGTATGCAATATTCATATATCTTCTGTGGTTCTATCCACGTTGTTACTTTATAAAGATCAGTAAATTATGTTCTTAAAGTGAGTTATGTAACGAGTTGGAGGACTCATACTTTTTATTACTGATTTTATTATGTGTTATGTACTATTATTTTGATTACAGTCACATTTTATGTGGACCTCCATTGGAGTTCCGTATCATAATAAACTGAACCTGTCTTGAAAGGTCAATTTTGGAGCACCACATAGCTCAGCCGTTAGCTCAAGCCTCTTCAACATCTATATGGCCCAAGTTTGCTGCCTCCTTTGCTGCCCCCTTTGCTGCCTCCTTTGCTGCCATTGTACAAGCTTGAACTTCAATGTGGTGTCCTATGCAGATAACACCCAGTTGATGTTTGCGTTCAAGCACTTGGGTGTCTCTGTCACATCTAATTTTCAGGGCTGCCAATCAGCAGTGGCAGAGTGGATGCATAAAAGCTGTCTGTACTTAAATTTGGAAACATCTGAGATTCTAATATTTGGTTCATCCCCCACATTGGATCTGTCTCATCTTTGGCCTACAGAACTGGGCCAACCCCGCCATCTTCCACTACTGCCAAAAGTCTGGGGGTAAAACTAGACAATGCACTATCCTTTAAGCCATGCGTTAATGCTATCCCAAAGAGTCTGCTTTTCTCTTCTGATATTTTTAAGAAAGACACTTACATTTCTGTCAGAACATACAAGAAAAATCATCATCCACAAGTTTATTACAACAAGACTCGATTATGCCTACGTGCTGCTTCCTGGATCTCGTCAAGCACTGACAAATATTTACTACAGCGTGTTCAGAACGCAGCAGCCAGATTGGTTTGAATATTCCTAAATGGCAATCAATACGAAATGGCTTAAAAATCCTACATTGCCTTTCCATTAATCAAAGAATAACATTTAAAACTTTGACGATAATGTGTGGGGCCACCCAAATGAAAGGCCTGATGTATATCTGTGATAAAATTAAAAGATACCATCCCTGCAGAGTACTTTGCTCAGACAATCATAATGTGCTTTGCATTCCTAAGATCAGCAAAGCAAGAGGATGCTCCTTTTCTTATTTAGCCCCAAAACTTTAAAACCTTCTCATTGAGCATGTTAGGAGCTCAACTTCAGAGGATCCTTGGAGATCCTTTTGAAGGCCCACCTCTTTAGAGATACCTAATTTGTGCCAGTTCTCATATTCTGAATCGTCTCCATTGTCCATCTTACTATTACCCTGAGATGCTCCCTTTGGAACAGCTGTCGTCCTTTATAAATATAATTCATTTATTCATTGTTGTGCTGCTGAATGACTGCCACTCTGCTGGACAGCAATCTGCTGTACTCTTGCTTTGCTGTGCTGATCTGCTGCCGTCTGCCCTCTTGCCTGGGTGAGAAGGACTGGATCTGGATCTCTTGAATTCAGAAGCCATAGTGACTGCAAGGGCTAGTTGGCTGGCCTCCTGATCTAAAGCCTCAGGGACCTAAAAGGCTTTCCATCTGCTTGCATCTGCACATGGACTCTGCCATCTTTGAGTCTACCCTTGAAGGAAGTGGCCCTTAGGGGCCACCCGGGTTACTTACAACCTCCTGTTATGCCTTCCCAAGTAATGAAGAGTCGGTCAGACAGTAGAGAATACAAACACACCTTTATTAGCAAAATACTCTGCAGAGGAGTCCAATCTGACCTGCACCCTAAGATGTCTGCCGAGGGACTTACCCCCCAACAGTCTGCAGTGAGTAATCATTCTTCCCAAGGAGCCTCCAACCACGCCCACAGTGGAAAGTTACCAGCCTGGGCCGAACATGAACAAAGGAGGCACAGGAGGATGGGCTACCACCTGCCAGATGGGTACATGCTATCTGTACTTCGAGGTCATTACGCTGAGTCTCAGCGTCTCCCAACGTGGGAGCAGAACTACACACTCAGATAGGTATGCGAGTGCAGAATGGCCTATTCATTAGTAAGTCAGAAAACAGCCTTGAACAGAGAGAAAATAATAACAAAATACAGTGTTCTGCTGAGGCAAGCAATACGAATGATGAGGCCTAGTTCAGATACGGCCTAAGCGGCCCAATAGGGATTACGAAATACAAAATGGAGTCACACTGGCTAACTACAGGAAAGCTTGCACATTGCAGGGATAACTCAGTGGGTTGCATAACGTGAATACAAATGGCGTATATTTAGCCACACACTGCTAACCTAATATAGCATGATACGAGTGCATAGCAGGAATGGGATTTTCAAACCTAACAGACCCTCCTTTTAGCGTGGGTGGCTAAATGCTTTATTGATGCTATCCGGTAGGGTCTTTACAATTCTAAGTGGGAAGGAGGAAAATGCATAGTCACTCAAGCTATCAGGAAGAATAAAACAACACATGAGGATCAACATCTACTTAGAGTTCAAAAATTCCCTCATCGATAAGCATGATGTCCTGGATATCCTGCATCATCATAGTAGAGACCTTAGTATCACGTCCTGACAATTATGGGGTAGGGGTGAGCTTGCTCACGCATTAGGCGCAACATGCTGGAAGGCAGTTAATACATAGGCAACATGTGAAGATGACACCTGCAATAACTATGAGGGCAAGTAGTATCTTCCAACCCCATGAGGTCAGCAGACCCCAGAACCACCCCGTGAGGGACCATGATCCATTATCCTGATGGATATCTGAAGCAAGCCTGTGTAATTTCTGTATGGCGAAGTACACAGTAGGGGCGTTATCAGGAATGTAAACACAACAACTGCTGCCGATGACGCGGCAGGCTCCACCCCTATCAGCAAGGATGACGTCTAAAACCATCCGGTTTTGAAGAGAAACAAGTCTCGTAGCCTGAAGCTCAACTGTAATATTAGTCAGTATACCCGCAGTAGTATTAATAACTCCCTCAACTACTCTGGCAAGGCGACGAATATTACGACTATTGAACATGGGTCCCCAGAACGGCAGAATGCCCTTCATGATGTCAGTAAACTGCTGTAGGGAAGTATCTGTTTGGTCTATATCTTCTGGATTGACAACTCTCTTGGCCCGATGCAAATGTAGATCCCTACGCTGTAGCCTATGATTCCTGTGATAATTAGATGGTGCAATGTAAACGGGAGGTAAAAGAAAAGAGACATAACACCGGCCAGACCATCCCCTGGGCAGCCATGTATAGGCCTGCTCCCCACAAACGAAGTATATATTTGGAGGTGTGAGAAAATGTGGGCTACTAGTAGTGTTCAATCGGTATGTGTAGTTGCAACTGCTTTGTCCTACTGGAACGATCCCTGAACCTTCAACACAAAAACTAGCTGCTGTATTGATCACAGGGACGGGCATGGGTTTGTCTTCAGTTATATTGCGTTCCTGGAAACATTTAAAATGTTCAGTAACATTAAATCCTTGGAAATCCAACATTTCATTTTGTAACCAAGTGACATTCTTATTATTTTCAAAAATGTTCATACAAGCTTCTGGATGTAGGGTACCCTCCTTTCCATCTGCCCCAGGTGTCTATCCTTGGTGTACCACTATATACTCCAATACTGCTTCATAATCAGCCTGTACCATATTCATAGTGTCGGCATGATAGTGCATATATACCATAGAAAGCAGCTGGAACCATGCCTCACAACTACCCAAGTATGACAGGGGAAATGACACCAGCAGATCATTCTTGTGCATTACTGAGGGAAGTAACCCACACACCCAACAGTTTGTGGTATTGGTGGTACTGTGTACCTGATGAACCATCTGCAGGAATGCATTCTGGGCATAAGTCTGTCTATGCCTTTCTTTATGCGGGGCCAGTGTAACAAACGAATGCTCAGGTGGAGCCGGAGTAGTCCCTATCAGAGTGTGTACAGGATACTGTTCCTCTAAATACCACACCACCCTGAATAGTGTTATCGTTACTATGAGAAGGAACATTACCACTACTACCCTACTCCCAGTGGACCAACTAGACCACCCTGGACCATTCTGCTGCTATGGTGGGGCCACCAGAGGCTGTTCCTCCTTCATGACTGCACGGCCAAATGGGTACATAGAAAGAAACCTTAGGAATTGGAGCCACAAAAATACAACTGACCAGAGGGGTACAAGTCACCCAGTGTCCTTCAGAGCCTCACTGGTAGGCTCCTATTGTTCATCAACGACGGTGCTATGAAGCACTCCCACGGGGGAGCTGCGCAATCGCAGCCCTTGCTGGAAAACAAATCCTCTTCTTTCAGGATAGGGCACCCTCCCTCCTGGGCAAATACCCTCGACGATCCTGACCAGTGTCTAGGGCAGTGCACCAGTGTTGTTCACTCTAATCTAAAGCAGGCACCATAGACATAGCACCTCCGCCCTAAGCTCAAGTCCTTCCCTAACTCCTGAACTGTCCTACTGGCGCACTGTCCTTCCGTTGGGGCCACAGGTTGTACCTGGCAACCCTAGGCACTTCTTCATCAACAAAAAAGGGAAGAAATTCAGGCTCAGCAGGGCATTGAGACTCAGGTGTCTGTGCACCAGACGCGGGAGCATCCGGGGCGGCCCTTATCTGTGGGGGGACCGCCTCAAGTAAGGCCTCGTCGCTTTCTTCGTCTGTCTGCGCCCACCTCAATCGGGCGTCAGAGAAAGGAATGAAACGGGGCACTGCTCCCCTTCCTGGTCAGGTATTCCTTCGAGGGCCCACTGATCATACGGAAGTGGTAGAGGTACCCTTTTTACATGCGATGCATGCACCCAGTGCTTCCGGCCTTCAAGTTTCACGGCAGTGCGGGTTGCGAGCAGGACAAGCAGGGGCCCTTTCCACCTCAGCTCCAGGCAGTTCTTCCGTTGAAAATTCTTGACCATAACAAAATTCCCGGGTTGTAGCTGATGCCCGGGCCCCTCTGGTACTGGTTGCAGCGTGGCGTGAATCTGTTGTTGGACAGAACGGAGATCTTTAGACAATTCATACAGATAATCTATCAACAGGGGGTACTCTATCTCGGAGAAGCGCTTGTGTCTTGGGACGCCCCAGATGTTGGCGGGGCGCCCAAAGACCACCTCGTACGGGGACAACCCTGTTCTAGAATGCGCTGTCGCTCTGGTGGATAACAAAGCCAAAGGTAATGCATCTGGCCATCGCAATCCTGTACTTTCTTGGATCTTCGCTAACTTCAGTTTGAGAGTACCATTGTACTTCTCAACCAGGCCTGCTCACTGGGGGTGGTTTGCTGCATGAAACTTCTGTTTAATATGCAAGCCCTTGCACACCAATTCAATGACTTTTGAGTTGAAGTGACTTCCGTTGTCACTCCAGATCACACGTGGCAATCCATAGCGCGGGAAGAACTCTTTTAGGAGCGCCTTCGCCGTCGCCATGGCCGTATTCTCCTTAGTGGGGTAAGCCTCAATCCATTTACTGAATGCACAAATTACTACTAGCACATACTTCAAGTTGTTGACTTGTTCCATTTCGATGAAATTCATCTGGAGAACCTCGAAAGGGAAGGAAGGCGGTGCAAAATTACCTGCGGGTGTAGGAGTACCTTTTCCAGGATTATGTTTCAGACAAATGATGCAGTGTTTCACCATGTGTGTGGCTACCTTAGGGATATTATCGTTTCACCAAACTGGGTCTACTAGCTTACATATTCCTTTGGCACTAATGTGTGCTGGGCCGTGGGCCATACTGACAACAGGGAGCACATAGGCGTTCGGCAGCAACCATCTTTGCTTCCCTGACAAGTCAGTCCAACACCCATCCTCATCCAAACGCCCTGTCCTCACCTCCCATACTGCCAATTCATCTACTGTCGCCTCGCCCTGTATTTCCCTGATATTTTCCAATGTGTCCTCAAACATTCCATTGTCTGGAACCCACCTAGCGGAACCTGCCACAAAAATCTTTTTCATCTTTGATCTAGCTGTCTCCTTAGCTGTCTGATCCGCAAACGCATTGCCCCTTCCAACATCGTCTGTTACTGCTTTGTGAGCGCTACATTTTATTATTGCCAGCTTATCAGGAAGTGTCAATGCTGACAACAGTCTATGTATCAATGGACCATGTTGTATTCGCAGTCCATGCGAAGTCAAGAGCCCTCTCTCCGCCCAAAGGCGCCCGAAATTATGGGCCACCCCAAAGGCGTACTGGCTGTCGTTGTAGACATTGACAGTCAGTCCTTCACTTAACTCGCAAGCCCTAAGGAGGGCAACTAACTCTGCAGCCTGAGCCGATTGGTATGGGATACGGGATGTCTCAACTACAGTGTGTAACGTTGTGATTGCATAAAGTGCAGTGGTGGTGCCATCTGGTAGTTTGAAACAAGAGCCATCGACATATAGTTCCCCTTGGGGGTCAGATAAGGGAACATCAGTCAGTTCTACCCATCCCTTCATTTCTTCCTCAGTCCAAAATAAACAATCATGGACATCATTGTCCTTTTCTTCCGAAGGGAGGGGTAGTAACGTGGCTGGGTTCAGAGTAGCACATCGTTTGATGGTAATGTGCGGAGCAAACAAATTTAACTCATATCCAGTGAGATGGGCACTAATAAGGTGCTGTGTCTTTGTCTTATTCAACAGTGTGTCCACAGCATGAGGTCCCATGACTCTGAGATCCGTATCAAGGACGAGCCCTGCTGATTGTCTGATAGAAACTGCCACCGCTGCGGCAGCCCTCAGGCAGCTCAGGAGAGCTCTGGCGACGTTATCAAGAATAGCAGAGAAATACGCGCGTGGTCTCTGTTTACCACCGAAACCCTGTGTTAGAACAGAAAGCGCGCAACCGTCCGCCTCATGTACATAGAGCACAAAAGGCTTCTGGTAATCAGGAGTACCAAGCACAGGAGCAGAGCAAAGCGCAACCTTTAATTGCTCAAAAGCTTGCTGGCATGCAGGTGTCCAAGGCAAGGGTTCATGCACGTCTTTAGTGGTCAGGTAAAGGAGGGGTTTTGTTAGTAGGGAATAATTAAGGATCGAATGACGACAATACGAAGTTATCCCAATAAACGTGCGTACCTCGCTTTGGGTTTTAGGAACAGGCATATTAGTAACAGCAGCTATGCGTTCAGGTGTTAGTCTGCGACCCTCCTTCGACAGTAGGTGACCTAAATAGGTGACCTCCTGTCGACAATATTGAAATTTTGAGAGTGACACCTTGTGTCCAAGGTGTGCCAAATGTAACAGTAATTTAACCGTGGCTTCTTTACAACCATCCGCAGTGTCTGAAGCCACAAGGAGATCGTCAACGTACTGCAACAGCACATTACCAAGGGGAAGCTCCAAGGAATCCAATTGAGCTTTTAAAGCCTGGCTATAGATACTCGGACTTTCTGTATAGGCTTGTGGAGCACGGCAGAATCTAAAGCTCCTTCCGGCTACTGCAAATCCAAACAGATATCTGCTATCCGTATGGATTGGAATGCTGATGAAAGCATTCTTCACATCTATTACTGAAAAGAATTTGGCTGACGGGGGAATCATTGTCAGGATCGTAGTAATGTCTGGGATTACAGGATACTGGGGAACCACTATTTTGTTAACCTCTCTAAGGTCAATGACAAAGCGGTAAATATCAGGGTGGGCATCAGAAGAATCCAAAGGTGCCTTTTTGAGTATAGGAAGGATAGGGCTATTACACACATTCGCTACTGTCTCTTCAACCACACCAGACTTAATCAAATCCTGTATTATTTGCAATAAGGCCTTTTCTCCTGCCTGGGATATCTTGTACTGGGGAATACGCGGCAATTTAGCATTGTCTTTGATCCGTATAGAGACTGGTGGGATCTGGAGCAACCCCACAGCCGTGTCTCCTGTAGCCCATAATGAACGTGGCACATCTTTAAACTCGACGGGAAGGGGGGCATCCTTTGCAAGGCATTGCTTGGCACTGGCCACTTGTGGTCCAATAGTCATATAAACACCGTCTGGAGAACAAAAAATTCTCGCATGCAACCTTTTTAACAAGTCCAATCCTAGCAGATTCTCCCCACAATTTGACGTTAATAGGAATGGTGAGTCAACCGTAAAGGGGCCAATCGTCAAAGCAAGAGGTTTGCAAATGGAGCTAACGACCGGCACGCCTGAGAAACCCACCAAAACATTGTTTTGGCCAGACAGAGCTGCCCCCGGGACCAGTGAACGGGAAACAGAGCTATTCATAGCCCCTGTATTGACTAAGAATTTCTCGGTCGTACCATGTAAATCTGCAGTGACATAGGGTCCACACTGATCTACAGGCACTGGAACTGGTCTCTCACCCTGTCCCTGGCTGTCCTAGCTGTGAGACATCCCTGTCACTTCGTCCATGTCATAGTCGTCATGATAGTACTGTCTCCCTCGGGGGTCGTCGAAGTAGTTCCCACTCTGTCTATTAGATGATGTGTTCTCTGATCGCATGTCCCCACGGCCGCCTCCTCCCCTTCCACGTCCTCCAAACCCCCCACCTCTCAGGGCCTCACCTTTCTGCGACAACTCCGGGCACTCATTCCGCCAATGTCCCTCCCGCTTACAATATGCACATTGATTGAGCCCAAGGGGTGCGTTCGAAGTACCACCCCTGTTAGTCCGGGGCAGCCGCTGGGCCGAACCAAACCTCTTCCTCTTCCCCTTGCAACTTGCTGCATCAACACCCTCGTCTTTAAATCCTTTGACTTTTTGTCCACCCTTTCCTTGTCCTCATTCTCTATATGCTCGTAGTACTGTGCCATACTCAAAATCACTGACCGGGAAGAGGTGCTCCAAGTGCTTTCTGAAGCCTGCAACCTAGTCGCAATCTCAGGAAGCAAGTTGTTAACAAACCTGCTGACAAACAACCGTACACCACCCTCCAATGACAGGTCCTGGCCACTAAAGTCGAGAAACACCCCTTCAAACCTAGTAAAGAATTCAGACACACTCTCGTCCTTCTTCTGTTGACATGCAGTCAACTTGTCCCAATCCACTCGTCTCGGTGGGATAAGGGAATGCATATAGGTGATAATGCGACCCGGTAAAGCCAATATCTCCGCCTTCGGCTTGTCACCGGGCTTGCGGTCCTTATCCCACGTGCTGAACTGATCCCATGTTCCTCCCAATTCCACCACATGGTCCTGTGTATGCACTTGCCTCCATATATCCACCGGTACCAACAAGCCAAAGAACAACTCAATATCTGCTAACGTCATCACCGTGGAGGAGGCCGCCTCTGTCAACTCTTTGTAGTACGCAGTCAGGTTTTTCCGAGGGTCCGGCAACTGACTTTTAAGGGATATTACCTCACTCCTCTTCCAAGCAGTATAGATCCACTGTTCCTGAAATCGAGCATCAACTCATGGCCTAATTACAGTATTCGTGGAGTTGCGCAGTTCTGGTATCTCGGGATGATAAATGGGATGGACCTCCCTCATGGGGCACTGGGTCACCATCGTCGGAACCTTTTGGAACAATCTGCCCCAATAACCCACCAATGTCGTTACATTGCTAAAAACCTCATTAGGGGTCATACCTGCAGCATATACCCTGTCTCGTATGTCATAGATGATCTGCGGTGCAATACCCTGAAAACACTGTTCCCACAGTCCTATTAGCGTGGCTGACATGTGCTTAAGGGCATGCTGCTGTAGGAAGGGCTCATAATCTTTCATCACACTCCACACATCTTCCACACTATAGATCGGGCTCCGAGCCCACTGAGCCACCTGATTCGCCACCATTTGCTTCTCCTCATCACCCACAGCAGAACGCACCAACATTTTGTCCATACGGTCCCGTGCTGCCGCCCAATTCCCTTCATGAATCCCCCGTAAAGGGGTTTCGCCATTCAGCAGTGTTTGGGGTGTCATACTCGAGGGAGAAAGAGCAGATGAGGAGACAGGTATCATCATGTAAGGAGATAGTGTTGTAGGATTGAAAGGGGGGTGTAGCGGTAGATACAGAGTCAGTAGATGGAACAGGAGAGCTAACGGCTCCCGCCCCTGTTACTGGCGTGAGCAGAGAGGAAGTAGGTGGGGCTGGGGCCGAAGCAGTTGGACTAGAGGCAGAAATACTAGAAAGAGCGGCACCAGAGGCCGGAGACTGGGATGCTGGAACCCTTGGGTATATCCGCTCGGGAGTGTAAGGTGGAGGAGGGCGAGAATCCAATAGCTCTTCAACGAAAACGTCACCTTCCTCCCTAGTAACATAACATTTATCTGTCTGCAATCGAAATTTTCTATCTGCACATTCTATGCCTTTCTCTATCTTTTCCCTTTCATAGGCCACTGCTTTCTGTGTTATAGTCTGCGTCTGTCTCTTCGGGGCCTCTTTCTCTGCTCTCATACGCCGCTGCTTTGCTTCCTTCTGCCATACTCTTAGGGAATCAAACATCGACTGTGCTCTTTTTGGCAAGCAACTTGTCCTGCAAGAAATTCAATTTTTGCTCATCAAACGAGCCAGTAAGTGGCCATTGTAACTCAGCATTGTCCCTCGTATATTTATTCCACAATGTGCTAAACATAATAGGGCCAATACCATGCTTGACGTATACATCAAAATTTGGGGTACCCTCCGGAGACGCAGGCTGACTCTCTTCCAATCGAGCCTCAGTAGAACAACACCGACATCCAAAACACCCCATTTTGCTTAAACAAGGCATCTTAATATAAGACACATGCACTGTCCCTAACGGACAAGTATAACACTAGCAACGGTAATATAAAGAAAAGAGAAATGCTAAAAACAAAAAAAGAAAATAATTATTCAAGAACCAAAGTAAATGGTCCGGAGACCACCCCCTACAGTTTGGAGACTGTACCAAGTTCAAGAAGACAGGCTCTAGCTCCAGACCTTTTCAAGCATTGACCAAATTACCAGTTGGCCTGGCAGATTGTTCACGAACAGTCCCAGACCTTTTCTAGCGCGGACCAAATTTCCTGTTGGTCTGGTAGACTGCTCACAAACACTCTGTGCCTTTTCAAGGGTCCACAAACAAGACAGCCCGAAGACTGTACCAAGACACAGCCCGTCGACTCGTGCCGTTCAAGCAAGGCAGTCCGAAAACTGCACCAAGACAGTCCGGAGACTGTACCAAGACACAAGCCGTAGGCTCGTGCCGTTCAAGAATGGCGCCATTTTTCCAAGAATCAAATCACTCACCTAGTGCACACAAGTCGAGTCAAGTTATTCTCCACTGCCGACTCTTCGGACCAACCGGTCAACTCCAAGGTTTCGCCTTCTCAGGACCCCAGCCGGTGACCACTAGACAAGGAGTCGCCCGATCAGACGGGCGGGGCAGCTGCGAGAACTAAGCTCGATCGTGTGGGGTGCCCCGATCCGCCCGACCGACCGGACGCAACCCCGACCCTGCAACCCGATTACGGGTGAGCTGGATCACCTTGCGGAGTCCCTGTTCGGGCACCAACTGAAGGAAGTGGCCCTTAGGGGCCACCCGGGTAACTTACAACCTCCTGTTATGCCTTCCCAAGTAATGAAGAGTCGGTCAGACAGTAGAGAATACAAATACACCTTTATTAGCAAAATACTCTGCAGAGGAGTCCAATCTGACCTGCACCCTAAGATGTCTGCCGAGGGACTGAACCCCCAACAGTCTGCAGTGAGTAATCATTCTTCCCAAGGAGCCTCCAACCACGCCCACAGTGGAAAGTTACCGGCCTGGGCCGAACATGAACAAAGGAGGCACAGGAGGATGGGCTACCACCTGCCAGATGGGTACATGCTATCTGTACTTCGAGGTCATCGCGCTGAGTCTCAGTGTCTCCCAACGTCAGGTGTATGCCCGCCCTCTACCAAACCGAGTTTCTAGAGGGCGAGGACTGGCCAATGATGAAGCATGACACCTGGTGGTGTGTGAGACCAGTCCTTCACTTTTTGTGAGATGCCCACACTCACAATTTAACACTTGAGCACCTTGGTCACTATACTGGGAGCGGCCCCATTTGTGCTAAACATTTGATGTTGGAGGCTACCTGCTCCTAGCGCCCCGCGCCTCTGGTTCCCTCCCCCAGGACTTTCCCGGGGATAGTGTGGTTATACAGAACTAACGCATCCCTGCTGCTGTGTGGATTGGACCAGTTGCAAAAGACTTGCATCGCCACTGCAACCCGCATCTCTGGACCGATGCATCGCCTTCAGGACCGCCAACACTTTCCCCGGTGCAGCTCCTTGCATCTCTCGTTGACGCATTGCCTCGGCTGCGCATCGCATTCCTGACATCAGACTTCGCATCGCAAGCCCGTCAATGAGCTCCTCAACATCGATGCAACACAACATCGCACCTCAGCCTTGCTGCATCTCGTAACCGATGCATCACCTCAGCTGCGTGACGCATCTTCAATGCGAATCCACACAATGCAACCAGTATTTAAGGTACTCTGTTCATTGGGCCTAACTGGGTCATTGTAGCTAGCCCCACTCCATTGTGATCGGCCTGAACTTGTGACTTTGTTGCGGTCCGGCGCGACCAGATATCCCCAATAGCGCTTTGTGCTTTTTGGTGCTATTTTCACTATAAACATTAAAATTCAATATCTCTGGTTCTACTGATTAGATTGTTGTTGTTTTGGTCTTGTTTCATTTATTGAAATCAGAACCATTCTTTCTGGTGTGGAATCCTTTTATGTGGTGTATTCACCGTTTTACTGCTTGAAGTGTTGCACAAATACTGTACACACTGCCTCTAAATTAAGCCTGACTGCTCTGTGCCAAGCTACCAGAGGGTGAGCACAGGTTTATTTGGGGTTTGCTTGTACCTTACCCCGACTAGGATTGTGGTTATTGCTTGGTGAGGACTTATACCCCAGTCAACCAGTAACCTAGTTAAAAACAGGGATACAACAATACAAATCTATTAGCTATTCCATATGCTCTAATAACAAGAATCAAAGTTCATAAATATTTTATCATCATTTACTTAGAATCAGTTACTCGCTTTGACTTCTCCTCTTACAACTATATCTTGCTTACAAGTCAAATCATTCCCCCTGTTTTTAATCTAGATAACCTCACAGCTGAAAAGAAACAGAGAGGGAAAACTTTGTAGATGTGTATGAAGGTCTTTCCCCATGTTAAAACCTGTGGGAATTTCCGAGTTCAGCTCAATAATTAGTCTTGAATCTAATCTCCTTAATGCTTTCTTTCTATCCCCCATGATGTTCTTGTGTATCGAGTCTATTATAAAATACTTCAGACCTTTGTCATTACCATTTTGGATTTTCTTGAAATGACGAGCGACTGTATAATTTGTGTCCTTATTTTTGATTGCTTGTTTATGCTGTAGTATTCTTTTGTGCACTTAGAGAGTTGGACTACCCACATACTGCAGGTTACAAGGCCACTGCAGTACATAAACCATGTGATCACTTTTACAATTATATTTCCCTCTGATTTTTCTACTTTTGCCCCCAAAATGAGAATCAAATTTGGTTTTATTATGCCCATTTTGGCACACCATACACTTACTACACTTTTTAATTCCATGACTTTCAGTAACCAGGTGTCTTGCTTTACACTCCCAAATAAAAGAAATTCAGCACTCCCCAGCAAAGGCACTCCCAAATAAAGCAAGAAAACACCTAGAAAGGGGTTGCAGCACTCATCAAATGAGGCACATCTGGAGATCGTTTTCAAAATAGAGAGTGGGGTTTTATTAGTGCAACACTCTCTAACAGAATGGCTTTCCAAGATGTCAAATGAAAACAACATGCAAATGTAAATATACTTATATATATATGTGCAAGCAAATAATATAAAACACAAGCAGATAATTAAGGTAAAACAGATGAAGATAATAAATACTTACAAGTCAGATAATAATGAAACATCCACAAGTGAAATGCAAGGGAGTAAATCCTAAGCCGATGATAATAATGGAACATTAACAAGTCAAATGAGAAGCAGATAATAATAATGGAACATTCACAAGTCAAATGAGAAGCAGATAATAATAATGGAACATTCACAAGTCAAATGAGAAGCATATAATAATAATGGACGTCCAATGCAAGAGACAAGCGCTGCCAAATGCAAGTAATCAAATAAAAGAAATACACACTATCAAATGAAAGACTCAAATATAAAGAGCATGTATACACAGCATGGAAGCATATAAAATATATACACAGAATACATAATATAATGCCAATGAACAAGAACCAATGAATAAAAATACTTCACAGGCTGGTCACTCAGCACACAGACAAAAACACATGTAGACATAACTCTATATCTCTACATATATCTCAATACCAATGATCAGAAAAAAATCCCTCACCGGCTGCAATATGTTAATCTTAAGCCCACACAAGACTGGGGGATACCAAATTACAGTCCTGGAGTCAAGAGTCTCCTCAAGCCGGGAAATGCAGCACTGAGCACACGCGCCCGTCTCCCAGGAGAGAACCTGGTTTCCGAGCCAAGAAACCCCAGTTTTATAATATTCTCAATGCACGAGAAGACACCCTCTACATGAAGGAAACTTACTGGAGTTGGCCAGGCTCCTGTAAGCATTCAAGGCAAAGGATTTCTCATGCATTCTCCTCCACATGTTCCAGCCCCTTATCTTAGTGAAGCTTGCGAAAGTAGAAAACATTTCCAAAAGTACAGAAAATACCATCAGAGAGGAAAACAAACTTGAACGTGAATAACCTGTGAGTAACATGGGGGCCTGCTTGGGTGTGTGCAGAACTCAAGCCAGACAGAGTCAGATTTTAAGATGGAGTTAGGGCATGTTAAAGCCCATAGGTAAAACTCCATTTCACAATGTACAACATAATGCACATTTGCGCACCACTGCTTACAGCACTACACTCTGAAACAGAGAAGTACATTCCACGCATTCCTCTCTCTCATGCTTTCAAACGCACATCCCACACGTTATGTTTCAGGCAAGGCTGTTTTAAAACACTCCTACTCTGAAGCTATAAGGAGGCACAAAATGATTTCACAGGTTATAATGCAAGTGCAGAAAAAATGTTGTGGGCATTTAAGATAGAGTGAATTAAAACACATGGAGTCAATTAAAACAATGGTAGTCAAAGGTCATCACGTGGTCCCTATACATATGAGTGCATATAGCACTACACAAGGTACTTTTCTTAGTTATCTCAGGGCTATTCTTCACCAATTCATCTCTCATAGATTTAGTAATCTCTCTGGATGGAAACTGGTAGCATGAAGAATTGTGCTGACAGCTTTTGGCATTCTATATATTTTAGTTTCCAGCTTATTATCCTTTACATACACTGTTAAATCAAGAAAAGTTCTATGTATGTTACCAATGAAATGTAAATTTAACAGATTCTGATAGATTTTTTTCCAGAAATCTGGTTGCATCCTCATCAAATAATAAAAAGATCATCGATGTGTCGACACCACAATACAGCATTTTCTGTCCACTCCTTCTGGTACTCAATTTGAAGCACCGGCTCCTCCCACTAGCCCATATGCACATTTGTATAGCTGGAGGCAAAGCAGGTACCCATTGCTGTAGTTGCTTAAACAGATAATTGTTAAACAGAACATTTTTATTTTCCAAGTACTATTTAGTCATTGTTAACAACATTTGTGTATGTTTCCATAATTTGAGTGGTCGAGCATTCAGAAATTGTTCCATTGCCCTTAAACCATCTGCAAGAAATATACTTGTATATAATGATTTGGCATCAATTGTCATTAATGCATATTTATCATTCCATGGGATGCTATAGATCTTTTTCAAAAAATCACCTGTGTCTTGTATATAGAAAGACAAACCCTCAACATAATTTCACAAAAATGACTCTACATATTTTGAAGTGCTTTCAAATAAACTTCCTATAGCTGATGTTATAGGGCAACCAGGTGGATTGCTTTTATCTTTGTGTACTTTAGAGATCATATAAAACACCAATGTCTTTCTGGATGATAATTTCTGATAAACAAATATGTTTCTTGATTTAATAGTCTATTGTAGGAAAGTAGGATCTGCTTCTTATGGTTACCCCCACTTTTTGCTTGATGTTACATTGTTTTTGACTAGTCTGACTGGGATCATGCTAATCAGGACCCCAGTCCATCTGCTTTCTCCCTAAAATGTTACGCCATGTACTTAGGTACACTCCAGATTGGATACTGGGGTACCCTTGTCAGTCCCTAGTATATGGTACCCATGTACCCAGGGCATAGGTACCCCCGAGGCCCCCCATGGGCTGAAGCATGTATTATGCCACCCATGAGAAGCCATGCAAAATGGAACTACAGGACTGCCATTGCAGCCTGTGTAAGATGGTGCATGCACCACATACTTTAGATATAGGTTTACTACATCTATAGGTCACTACACTTAAAACCTATCAGTCACTCCTCTAGTAGGCCTTGACAATCCTGAAGGCAGGGTGCTGGGATTTATGTGAGAGGGTGCCCCTGCATGAGCAGAGCACTCCTGCAGCCTTCGGAGACCATTCTCCCAGGTTGTCGGTGACGCAGCCAGACATATAGGTAGAGGTGCATTATATGCTCACGTAAAATGCTATCTCGAAAATGGCTGCAACAAAACATGTTATGTTTGGTATCAAACACCTTGGAATCGTACCTCCATACCAGTGACCAGTGTAGGAGGTATGATTCCACCCTTCTGAAGCGAGCTTCGTGGGGTCCCTGGTCTTCCCGGTACCAGCCTTCTCGACCCAGGCAACACAAAATGGTTGTTGCTGACCAGAGACACATTTCTGCCCTCCTGCTGCTGAGCCAAGCTCGAGCAGGGGAAGGCAGGACAATAGGCATCCTGTCACAGGGAGTTGTGACCACCTCCCAGACAGGATTTAGTGTATTGGGGCTGGGTGGGTGCACTTCCAAAGTGTCTGAAAGTCTGCACGAGGGGCACACTTGGTGTCCCTGTGCATAGTCCAGTTCAAACCAGTCCTGGGAGCCGCTGGCTCCTGCTCTGGCGCGAAACTGGACAAAGGACATGGGAGTAACCTCCCCACTGTCCTGACCCTCCCTTGGGAGGGTCTCCTGAATCTGTCTAACCTTCTCCCATGGGTACTTAAGGGCTTACCTGGCTGTAGGACCCTAGATTCGTCGTGGACAAGATTCTGATCAAGAAACCACTGACCTTCGACCGTCTGGACACTCTGGGCTTCTCTGGACTTCGACTGGGCCCGACTTCGTCTCCCTCTCCGTCTAAAGCATTGTCTGTGCCCGTGCACCATACAGGCTCCATGCAGGACCTGTGGAGCATAAAGGACAACTGAAGTTATCTCCCTTGGGGTGAAAGAGTCACTCCCCTGCATTCGCAGGCACCGTAACGCAACTGACCGTTCTGCTGAACCTGAGCTCCTGCGGACTCTGAAGGCTCCAGCAACACAGGAGGTGGGTTCCTATGTTCCTCGAGGTCGAGTTGCCCTCTCACCGAGTTTGAGGCAGTATCCTACGTGGGGACTGCATAACCCGAACCCCTGTGCACCGCATACTTTTGCAAGTGCATATGCTTGTTGGCGTTCCCTAACTACGTACATTGGGCTATCAATAGCCCCAACCTCTTTGCACATTTTGTACAAAGGACTTTGGCCTCCTCGCACTCTGTGCCCTGCAAGCTGTTACTTTGTGAAACTGCTAGAGGTCCCCTTGCGACTCCTGTGCCTTTGGCCTGTGGGTCCATTTGAGGGACAACACTGCTTTACTTGGGCCCCCCAGGTTGCACCAGGCCTGCCCTGACTCCCCTGGCTGTGGTGAGTCCTCTGGTCCTTGCTGGGCCAGACCGTAACCTTCCTTGACCTTCTTCGTGGGTTGCCGCTGCCAAGGCTTGTTGGTGCTCCCACCGGACACCAACCCCTATGCACTCGACATCCTACGTGGGACAGCTCGTATCCGGCTCCTGGTCTTCCTCGACGTCTCCTGGTCCCTGCAGCTGTAGAGTCAAGGTCTCCATCATCACACCTGAAGCACCCGACATCGGTGGGCATTCGTCTGCCCAGCCCCTGGTCACTCCTGAGTGACCCAGACTCTGTCCCCTCTGCTTTCAGGTTCCTTCCTTCAAGAATCCACTTGTGGGTTCCACCGGACACTTTTATTCTTTCCAGCAGTGGCATTTCTTTGAGGACTCCCATTGAGATCGACGGCGGTTTCCGACGCCACTTCAGCCCTATGCACCCGGCTTTCCTGAGATAGGTAACTCCGGTACTTCGGTATCCACGGGTGGGGTGGTTCTCCAACCTTCTAGGTTCCAAAGGGTTTCTTTGTAATCCACTGGGAAGGGTCCTTAAACTGTGAAACTGCAACCGCGACTCTCCCATTGAATTGTACGTAGCACGCGGTCGTGTTCTCACACTGCACCCGTCCTCCGTGGGGTCCCTCCTTACTCACCTTGGGTGGTTCCTTGGGATCCCTGCAATTCTACATCCTCTAGACACTGTCTTGACTCAAGTCGTGGTTCTTCTACCACAATTTTAGTATATGGTTTGGTATCCCCCTGGAGCCCACTGTGTATTAGTGCTACTTACGATTGTTTCTGTACTACAGTATTGTGTGCTTTGTGTTGATCTGCATGTAGCAGACACTGTGAGGTATTTAAGGTGTGTTATAATAATAAATACATATTTTTATAACTACTGTGTGGTTTTCCTTTCATTTAACTAATACAATAAGGTTGCATCCTGGTAAAACAAGCTGCTTAATATTCCTTCAAGACTAAGCCTGAAGGCTGCTCTCCACAGCTACCACTTGGATAGCTTTCTAAGGTTATCTTTGACCTCTTAAATCACCATAAGGGTTGTTTGGACTGGTGCAAGGTTGCCTACTTTAATTAGTGGACATCATATACCAGGCAAACTTCTCACATCTATTATTAAGCCATTCTGTCAATTCTCCATTTATTTCCTTTTAACAATAGACAAGATTTCAAAGGGAACTCTAACATAACACATTTCATCATTCAATTGCCTATATGCCTCTTCTAGACATTGATACCTGGGCCATAGTACTATGTTGCCACCTTTGTCTGGATTCCTAACGATAGTCAGATCTATTCTTTAACTTTGTCATCAAGTTTTGATAAGTTCTCTGCTATTCATTTGGTTTATGTTTTTCCTTACACACCTTAGAACAGAGGTCTTCAAACTTTTGGATGCCGAGACCCCCCTGTAAACATTTTGAGGCATAAGGACCCCTCCTGACAAAAATTTCTAAACCTGTAGGCAGGGCTACTGGAATTATGAGGCAGGTGAGGACCAAATTACGTGACAGGCTTGACTAAATTGTGTGGGAAGAAAAGGTAAATGATGTTATGTGATGCCGCGTACACAGTAACCCCGAGGAAAGATTTCACCCCATCAGTACCAGTGTATAACCAAAATACAGCAATTAACATCAGAAAGATTTCTAGTCAACCTTTGTGAAGGGCCTTCCACTCCGCAGGAATACGTGCTGCCACATTAGAAGCTCACTTGGCCCTGGCCGGGAGAAGCAGGGGTCCCTTAAAACCCTGGCGGTTTTGTGCAGAGTTAAGCAGTTTACTCATGCAGCTTTCCTCTCACCCCCTCCCTTCCATCCCTCTGTCCTCTCCTAACCCCGGATCCCTCTCTCACTTTGCAGGCCATTTTATTTCACCCCTTTTTACAACTTCTGAACTCTCCCCATTCAACCTCTCACTTCACCTTTAACACTCCCAGCCAGGGCTGGTCCTAACACTGGTCGCACACGGTGCAACAGTCTTTTTGGTGCCCCACCCCCGTTTCCTCCTTCTCCATGAATTCCTTCACTGCCACTCACCAACAATTCACCTCATCTCTCTATAGCACCTTTCTGACAAACATTTCATTTTTTTATAGCGCTACTCATAGTTTACTCACACTCATTTCTGTGATCTGCATGGTACATATTCTTTGGAGCAGGAACGTTAACCCTCTGCACTGTGTGGGTGACAAGAGTGCCCATGTGAGTGCACGGTGAGCGATGCAACAGTGTGAGAGTAGGGTAAGAGGAGTGACTGCAGGGTGAGTGAGGTGGCTTATGAATTTAGGTGCGGATGCAAGTTCAGAATGGGACGAATGAGTGTATAATTACTGATGGGCTTGTTTGAGTGAGTTGCATATTGAGCAGTGAGGGGGACAGGTGAGTGAAGTGTCACATGAGTGCAGGATGAGTAGTGTACTCGTGTGGCTGCAGGGTGAGGTATAGGATGAACAGCGCAAGTGCATTGTGAGTGCAGAGTGATCACTGTGAGTGCAGGGTGAGCGAGTGAATGGTGTGAGTGCAGGGTGAGCGTGAAAGTGAAGGGCGAGAATGACGAGTGAGTTGTCTGAATGCAGAGTGCATTCCCAGACACTTGGAGTAACTCAGCATGTTATGGACGGCGGCGTAGGGTTTAAGATCTAAGTTAAACTATTGCTATTATGGCATTAATCGGGGATCGAGGAAATAAATAATGTGCTGATCCTGCAACAAACTTCCAGTCCTATGGTTAGGGTTGCCAGCAGATTATTTTGATGGCCCAGTCGGTACAAAAATAAGCAGTCACCTAAAGCTGTATTTTAAGCACTTATCTGTGCATAATTCGAACAGCAAATATAAATAGAAAGCACTTTTAATTGTGTTCTAGGGCTGCCTCAATGATCCATGACTGATAATTAAAGAGAACAAAGACAGAAAAGTCACATAACGAATGCATACATACTTTTTTATTTATAAGTCTATTTAGTGTCAAGAGGAGGTCTTTGCAGGCTCTTTAAACAAAACACGGCAGGCATTTTTCTTTTGGCAACCCTACCTTATATTCCTTTTCATGAAATGCATTCTCACACTGCAGCAGTAAAGGTAAAATACAAATGTAAGGAATAGGCAGAGTGGGGGCCCAGGGGGTACTGGAACCAGGAAAAAAACTAAGCCTCTGTAACCAGTTTACAAAGGCATGTAAACATGCAAATAATCTTTAAAGACCTGTGAAAAACTCGGGCGTGCCGGAGATAAGACTCCAGACATTGCCCAGCTGAGCCCCCAGCAGCTCGAGTTGCACTGCAGCAGCCCGGGCTGAGATGCAGGACGGGGGAAGAGGGGGGGCTGAAGCCCTTGGGCCTCGGCAGAAGTGTGACTGGGAAGGCGCGACCCCCTTTGCATCGCTCCACGGCCCCCCTGGGGGTCGCGCCCCACAGTTTGAAGACCCCTGCCTTAGAATATAGGGTTTTTACATTCTGTATGACTAGATCTGAGAAAGTATCTACAGCATCTTTTTCAGTGTCGGTAAGAACTTTGAACTAGGTCTAAAATTACTTGGTGCCTCTCCATGAACATATAAAGCCTGATCTTCAAATATATCTTGCTCATTTTTGTGGGAGCTCCCAAAATTTCACACTCCAATTCTTGCAATTCTTTCATTAATTTTAAATCTGCTACATGTAAATGTCCTTGTTGTTTCTCCCTATTATCTGTTGACACAGTCTTCTTTCTTCATTATTCTTACAAATTTGAAGATATCTATCTGGGTTTGGCTGTAATTCATTCAGTGTAGTAGCTGACAGCTATGTGTATAAAGATCCTACCTCACTGTGCCTCTGTTGTGACTAGAGACAACCATGCTGCAAGGAGTATCAGTCTACACAAGGGCTGCATCTGCAGAGAAGCCTGGAAAGGACACTTGAAATAAGATCTATTCAAACCAGTTCTGAAAATATGGTAGTGGATCCACCTCTCCTATCTCTCTGTCTATTGCCTGCATAAAAGTAGGACCCACTGACCCACTTGTTGTTCCAGCTCCAAAGAGAGTGTTCCTCCAAGTACTCTGAGGACTGATGTGCAAGCAGAGCTGGTGTCTGCTTGACAGATAGCTTTCCAGAGGTAAGGGGACGTCACCTGAAGTCTTGCCATGCTCTCATCACGGCATGCCTAGACTAAACAGTATAAACAAGCGAAAACCTGTGTTGATGCTTCCCTGCTGGCTCGCATTCTTCCTCTCTCTCTGTGTCTCTCCCACTCATATATATAGATATAGTTATAGTTAGGTGAAAATTTCAGTTAAAACATACCATTTCAAACTATCATAACCACTGAAATTCACCAGTTCTAGTTATCTCATGTAAAAATAACTTGTGCCCTAAAGTAACTAACTTCCACCCCCGCCATGCACAGTGTTGTCATCAATTATGTAATTTCAGGTGTCTTGTGATGTAATATGTGAGGTAATTAGCAGACGGCACATCAACATATATAAATCAGATCTTTTGGCTTTGTCAAAAAGTCACCAATATAATCAAATGTATATTTTACAAATTCATACATTGCAATGTTTAATAAAAGTTATTGTCACAAAATATTTTCAATAAAACATTAAAAAAATATTTAACATGTCTGAGTCTTTTTTTTTTTTTTCAAGGCGCAAAGTGCAGCCACAGAGCCAACCACAAGGGGTCTCTGCACTCCAGCTGAAACAGGGTTGTTGGTTTTCTGGAAGGAAATCAGCAACTGACAATTAGAGGGAGATCTCAAATCTGCAGTTTGTGAAATGTAAGTTTTTAGACAAGTTCCAACACATAACTTAGGTTGATAAGGGAAAAAGGGATAACTAATAGTAGATAAATTCGTTTTAGTACGTCTGTGAACCTGCAAAGAAACACCAAGGGGAGAATAATGGAAAGAGAACACATCCAAGACCTTAACATCAGAAATACGCTTCGAGGAAATTAAGCACAAAAACATTGTCAATTTCAAAGATAATTGCTTGAGGGAGAGGAGCACATTATCTTGCCATGAGAGAAACAAGTTTAAAACCAAATTAACATCCCATAATGTATTATATTTAGGTATCAGAGGATTAACATAACGTACTCCTTTTAAAAGACGACAAATAAAAGGGTGGTCACCAACAGTCTATCATCCACTCGAATGTGTTCCGCAGAAATGACTGATCTATAAGTATTGATGATGCTATAAGCTTTACCTTGAAAAGCTAGAGAGGCTAGAAAATTGACAATCTGGGTTACATCTGCTAAAAGGGGATCTGAACCCCTGTCCACACACCAGATAGACCAATCCAACCAGGCCGATTTATATAGTTTGGACGTACCAGGGGCCCAAGACTGCTGAATGAGGAGGATAGCCTCTTGTAAAATTCCTGGGGTTCTTAAGGATGACCCAAAATTCTCCAAGCGATGAGAAACAGAGAACCCTCCAGTATCAAGTTGTGTTGAAGACCATGAAGGATGAGAACTAAGTCTGGAATCTGAGGGAGCCAAACTGGGAGATCTGACGAGAGCTCCAACAGGGTTGGATACCAGGATTGAGGTTGCCAAAAGGGGTTCTGAGAACTAGGGAAGAAAACTGCCTACGAGCTTGAGCAAGAACTCATGCTATGAAAAGGAAGGGAGGAAAAGCATATAGAAGAGACTGGGGCCAGGACTGAAGGAAGGCATCTGTGGCGAGGGCTAAGGGATCTGGTCTCCAACTGTAGAAAGAAGGAAGTTGGGAATTGAGTCGAGAGGCAAAAAGGTCGATGAACATGATGCCAAAGATGGAGGAAATCCAGTGGAACACTGAAGGGTGCAGCTGCCAATCGCTTGAATCCTGAAGATGTCTGGAATACTAATCTGTGACGACATTCAAATTTCCTGGTAGATAAACTGCTCTGAGAGAGATTTGACGCTGGAGACAAAACTCCCAAAGATGCTTGGCGAGGTCTGCGAGAACTTTGGACCTTGTGTCTCCAAGATGGTTTATGTAACGGACCGCTGTTAGATTGTCCATTTGCAAAAGAATGGGGCATTTTGCCTTGTCTTTTGTAAAGAACTGGATGGCAAAGGAACTGTAGTGAATACTCCACACAGGTTGTTGGGTTAAATTGGTATTTAATGAAGAGAGATACATCCTCCTTGAAAAGGGGCACTGGAGTAACTGACTCGTAGAATCAGAGATCTCCAATGACCTCACAGCATTCCATGTCCAACCTTCCAACCTTTACATCACCACACATCTCCCCTTTTTTAATGAAGCAAAAACAAAACAACATGTATAAAGAAATAACATTGCAAAATGTTACACCCCCACTCCCCCCTAAAAAAACAAAGAGAAAAGATAATAAAACAATAAAGACAGAGGGGCCGATTCCGATTCGGGCCGGAAAACGTACCGACCGACTCGTAGCCGGAATTAATACCGACCGACACGTACAGGTGCAGGCCGACCCGCAAAGTACGATGAGAAGCGTGCAAAATCCGACCGACTCGTACGGAACACAAGCCGAACGACCGAGCCGCACGGAAAACAGCCATCGGGCCGGAAAACCACGCGAATCGAACCGACCGACACGCACCAGGAATGAACCCGAACGAAACGTACCCGCAAAGTCCGACCCGCGCAGTACGATGCAACGCGTGGAAAACACGACCGAGTCGCACGGAGCCCAAGCCGTACGACCGACACGCATACAAAACTGCGAGCAGAAGCAACCCAATACACCGCGACCGACGCGTACGCAGCATAGAAAACAGCACAAACACAGCGTGAACGACTCGGAGAAGCTCGTACGAGACAACTGCAGGGTCCGACTCGGTCACAAGAACGTCTCCTACATGCACAAAAAGTACAAAGGGAAAAACACACAAAAAAGGCCAAACAAGCAATTACAAAGGCAATAAATACTGGGGGGGACAGGGAACAAAGACACACCCACAACTCCACCCATATAAAGGACACAAATCCCTACCATGATCCTTTGCAAATTCAAATTACCTGCCAGCACTCAACAGACAGCAACCACACACCCACCCACAGCTCATCCATCACACAAGCCACACACCATCAGCACCTCAACAAATAGCACCCTCACATACACCCAGCTAAACACACACTCACACACCCTCACCTGCACACCAACACACACATCACTCACCATCACCACCCATCACCATGCCCCCAAAGAAGAATCATAAGTTCCTAGATAGTGAATTGGAAGTCCTGGTAGATGAGATCCTCAGGGTAGAGCCACAGCTGTTTGGTACACTGGTCCAACAGACACCCATGTCGCAGAAAACCAAGATGTGGGAGAGGATCGTCGACAGGGTGAACGCACAATCACCATGTTTGCGGACAAAGGTAGACATCCAGAACAGGTGGTATGATGTGCGCAGGAGGGTCAGGGAGCTGTTGAAGAAGGACTACCTCTTGAGCCAACACACCGGCAGTGGCCCTCCTGCCAAACCAGTATACCTCAGGCCCTGGGAGGAGAAGGTGCAGGCCATCCTACCACCAGTGAGCGTCTATGGACTAGAAAACATCCCAGAGCCTGGTGAGTACACAACAAATGTACACAATATTGTGCGACAATACACACACATCACTGTCAAGGGGAGAGTCAAACCATGCACCCTAAGCAAATACACACCAACCAGAACATAATCATCCCAAAATGTGTATGTCAGTCAGATAAACACAACACATGCCATCTCATAGTGATATGTAACTGTGTCATCACATGTACAAACACAACTACAACTACAGCTAGGCAGTGGCACAAATATAACTAACAAACACATCCAGACATGTAGCCACCACTACAACACCACCTCACAGTGAAGCCCACTGAAAGGAAGGAATCTTGTGTATGCTGGGCAAGTCAGTGTAGCCAATAGCATCATGGGAGTCGTAGTCACAGATATTGCCCACCCTCACAATGCGCACATCAACACCACCATGAACCATGCTCACATCACAGGGAGTGGAAAACAACTGACAAGATGGCTGACACTGGCTATTGCTGTGGGGAGCACAAGGACCTGCTGGCAACTGTGCACCAACCAACAGCAGGACACCACTGACTGACATCCTGAAAGACAACTTGCACTCCCTGCAACGGAAGCACGTTCCATGGTGGAGAATCTGGCTGGGTGGGAAGGAGGACTGACAGCACTGACCATAGTTACCAGCAGCTCCACTCACACACACCCTAACACAAACTCCACACAACTCACCTGGGAGAATGCATTGCCTCACACTCTAATCAAATATCCTACAAAGAACCACAACCCTGGGTCATGCAGTGTGAAGCACAGGGACACATATGGGACTTGTAGCAAAACTAACCCCAGGATAACACTGTCAGCCATCTTGTCAGCACAGGCACACAACCCCACAGGGAAGCAGAGTCAAAAGGAAGGAAGCATGGGCATGCTGGGAAGTGGGGTGGAGGCAATAGCATGATGGGAGTGGTAGTCACAGATATTGGTCACCCCCATAACTGTCCCATCAACACCACCCTGAACCATGCACACATCACAGGGAGTGGACAAGAACTGACAAGATGGCTGACACTGGTGCTCAGTTGTAGGGAGCACATGGCCCTGCTGGGAACTGGGCACCAACCAACAGCAGGACACCACTGTCAGCCATCTTGCCATTGCTCTCACACTCACACACAGTGAAGTCCACCCAAAAGCAAGTAAGTATGGGCATGCTGGGAAGTGGGGTGGAGGCAATAGCATGATGGGAGTGGTAGTCACAGCCCAACATCCCCCACCCATATGGCCCAGCAAGCTCACACCCAAGCATGCACACCTCACAGGGAGTCAAAAGCCACTTCAAAGATGGCTGACACTGGTGCTCAGTTGTGGGGAGCACATGGCCCTGCTGGGAACTGGGCACCAACCAACAGCAGGACACCACTGTCAGCCATCTTGCCATTGCTCTCACACTCACACACAGTGGAGTACACCCAAAAGCAAGTAAGTATGGGCATGCTGGGAAGTGGGGTGGAGGCAATAGCATGATGGGAGTGGTAGTCACAGATATTGGTCACCCCCACAACTGTCCCATCAACACCACCCTGAAGCATGCGCACATCACAGGGAGTGAACAAGAACTGACAAGATGGCTGACACTGGGTACTGTTGTGGGGAGCACAAGGCCCTGCTGGCAACTGTGCACCAACCAACAGCAGGACACCACTGACTGACGTCCTGAAAGACAACTTGCACTCCCTGCAATGGAAGCACGTTCCATGGTGGGATATCTGGCTGGGTGGGAAGGAGTGCCGGATGTCAACCAAATACAACCAATGCAGACCATGTACACACCCCAACATTCATATAGAAATGCCCAAAGTATGCAGGACAATGTGCTACACCAATATCAACCTCTGACTGTGACAACTTAGGACAATGCAATGTACAGGCCCGCATCCAGAGGTACAGTCACAACTGTCATGTGTGTCAACCATTTATGCCTGCAGAAACATAACATACATTGTGTGTGTCTCCCAAAAACAGGTGATGATGGGGACACAGCAGCAGACGCTGAGGAGTCCCTGTCCCAGGCTCAAGGGGAAACGGAGCTCACTGGTGTGGAACAGCCTCTGCCCTCCTCGGATGACGAAGACCTACCTGGCACCTCCGGAGCAAGTCATCATGCAGCACCAGCAGGACCACCAGCTGCACCCCCTGCACCCACCCCTCCAACGACTGTCAACACACATACCACCCCTGCTGACACGGACAGACCAAGGAGCACCACCACCACCAGCACAGGGACCCTGGACCAACGTGGGGCTATGGACACCATCACCACCAACAACCCCCAAGGGGGCCCAGGGTCACCTGTGCGTGCCACCTCAGGTACTGCACGTGTCGCCAGGGGTGGTGGGAGGGGTGGGAGACATAGGTCACTGATCGCAGAGGGGTCTGGACTGCATGATGACCCACAACTGGTACGCATAGCCGATGCGTACCAGTCCAGCACCGGAGAGCTCAGCCAGGTAGTGGGGCTCCTCAGGGACATTAAACAGCAGCAGGCTGCCCATCATGCCCGCTTGGACTCGCACATGTACCGCATGGAGTCTAAGTGGGACACACTGCAAGAGATGACGGCGGTGCATAGGGACATATTACAATGCCTCCGCCAGATGAGCAGCAACCAGTCAACACCTCCCTGTGTGCCCACAACATCTGGTGCTGAAACAACTGCAACTGCCACAGGGATGGAGGATGACTCTGGCGGAGAGTCCCCTGCACCGCAGCAGCCTGCACTTGAGGGTCCCCCCAAAGAAGAGGGGTCGTCCGAGGAGTGGCAAGTGAGAGGCCGATGGCCATGTGCAACCCCCAGGAAGCCAAAACCTGTACTGGATAATCACCTTTGTGCGCAAACTGTTCACCCTGTTGACTGCAACACAACTCCCCCACATGACATGGGGAGTACAAGTTGGACCAATGTATCAGATGACTGTGGACTTTATTCTGGACATATCTGCTACCAGGACTTCCAATTCATCTAGGAACTTAGGATTGAAATCAAAATGTACAGCACCCACCATCCTGTGCACTATACACACACATGTATGACAATAAACACACTAATACACCATACCTGCCTCTGTTGTGATTCCAACGTGGTTCCTGTCATGGAGATGATGACCTGCGAAATTACACTGTGCATGCTAACTGCTACAGCAAGTACAACACAGGCATGTGAGTCATGGCAACGTGACACATATGAGGGAGACACACCACCAGGGCTACACAACATATACACACCTAGCCCATCTGACTCATCGCCTACACTGATGTTGCCAGGAAATACGGTGCAATGCACAGACACAACACCTATTCACAGTCTCAGTCAACTAGCCCACTGGTGCAGTAAGCAAATGTCAGTCAGATGTGTGACCACAGACAACGCACATCACAAAGTGAAGCACAGGTTTATTACACATTTGCAACATGTTGTAACCACTACAGATGCAAGGCAATACCACCTGGCAGCGGGCACACAGTCAACAAGTGTAGGAGGAAGGAAGTCCATGGGTGTGGCGCACATCACCTGTAGGGACACGACAGCTACCACCCTGGAAGTCGAATCACGGTGTTGGGGATCACAGTTGACCAAACCACTCTGAAAGTACCCTGTGAAGGACAGAAATGAAACACAGTCAAAAGCACTGAAGAACAGGACAGAACTGCAATACTCATGCCCAATACATGTCACAAGATACACACCCAGAAGCAAGTTAGCATGTCAACACTGTTGGGGAGTACAGACTACCTGTAAGGACACATCGCTACACGCATACAGTCATGTAGCACATGGACACACTAAAACAGCACCAGAGCACCACCAACACATATCATGCATACTCACATCATTGACATGACATCTCTGGATACTCACATTCAGCTGAAGAAGTTGGTGATGAGCTGTGTGCGGACATCATCATCATCATCATCATCACTGGCATCGTGGTCCAGACCAGGATCCTCCACAGGTGGCGGATGTTGGTCATCGTCATCCAGGATGAGAGGCAACTCCTTCCGCACTGCCAGGTTGTGTAGCATGCAGCAGACGATGACAATCTTGCACACCTTTGCTGGGGCATATGGGAGGGCCCCTCCTGTCTTGTCCAGGCAGCGGAAGCGGCTCTTCAGGAGACCAAAGGTCCGCTCAATCACTCTCCTGGTCCGACCATGTGCCTCATTGTAGCGCATCTGGCCTGGTGTCACAGGGTTCCTGAGGGGCGTTAGCAACCACGGCATGTTGGGGTATCTGGAGTCACCTACATACAGACAATTGCACATTAGCTGAGTTGGAAAAGAGGGTGGAACACTACATTGCAGAACACACACAATGGCACTAAGTCAGTACACACCAACAAGCCAGGCACGCTGGTTCCGCATCTGTGACATCATCCTCGGGATGCGACTACTCCTCATCATGTAGGCATCGTGTGCAGAATCCGGGGAAACGGGCACAGACGTGTGAGATGCTCATATCTGCAAGACATACCACCAGTGCATTGACCGAGTGGTAGTGTTTGCGGTTCCTGCATGCCTGCTCTTGGGCCTGTGGTGGTACCAAAGCAACATGTGTCCCATCAATGGAGCCAATGACATGCGGCATCCTCCCCAGGGCATAGAAGTCACTCTTCACGTCAGTGAGTTGTTGGAGTCTAGGGAAATAGATGTACTGGTTCAGGTAAATCAACATAGCCTCCAAAACATCGCGGAGCACACGGCTGAACATGGTCTGTGACATCCCACCAGCAGTCGCCACAGTGTGTTGAAAGGTACCGGTGGCAAAGAAGTGTAGGGCTGCCATCACCTTCACCTTGGGGGTCAGCGCTGTAGGGTATGTCCGGCCAGCTTGCAAATGTGGGGCCAACCGCACCGTCAACACCTCAATCAGCGGCCTGGTGAAGCGGTACCGTCGGATGCAGTCCCGTTCCACTATGGTTGCAAGGTCAGGGAATGGTCTATGGACAGCTGGTGCCCTGCAGTGCATAGGTGAAGAAAGAAAGATTGTCAGTCACCCCACATATGTGGCATTGACCATACTCAATATCACATGATACATCATTATGAGGCACAAGTACATGATGTGTGCAGTTCCGTTAGGACATGTATGGCACATACATGGCCAACATCTAACATCACAGTTCAACAAGTGGCATCAACAAGTCCCAGGTTGTGCCATGGGATATCATGAGGCCGTGTCACAGTTCCCATCTCCTGCTGCCACGTTCCAAACACACCCCACAGTGACATGTGAGGACAGATGTGCCCCAGGCATCACAGCTCAACGACAGGTAGATTCCCAGGGACCCTGTATTGCCACATGGACACTGGCATGACATGGCGTATCATGTATACACCACAGCAAAACAACCATGACCCCCACAGGTAGTGATCCCTGTTGCCTCTGCAGGACAGACATGGACGTCTGTGACACACACACGTACAACATCAAAGTCCATGCACAAACAACGTGGATGTGGAGACTGTCTCCCATTGTGCACATGGAATCAGAGACATTGTAAACACAACATGCACACAGACTGTGGAGGACCATCACCATTGTGGCAATGAGTCACCCTGGGACGTACATACCGTCACACATCGGACTCAGGGGGTATGTGACATGACATACACATACACCACCGTGAAATGTGACCATGCCACATGCACAGAAATGAACATTTGCACATCACAGTGGTCATGTAAATGAAACACCAAGGATTCTGTCCCCATGAACACGTGCACAGCCTGGCAGTGGCTGCCCCCAAGTGCCACCCACAGAACAACATGTTCACCCCCATACACGGAATAGGTAATGCAGCCTTACATGCCTCAGGATACAGTGTGGACAGGGTGTGGTGTTGTAGGTGTGCCCCTCACTCCCTGGGAAGTATATGTTGCTGGCATATATTCACCTGTGACAGGCATGGTGACATATGCCAGTGACTTGTACAGGGACGCGTTGTACAGCAATGGACCGATCGGTGTGCCCGGCCGGCCCATTGCATTCAATGTGAGCGGGTGCGCGTTGTATCCGCAATACGCGTTGAACAGCAATGGACCGATCGGTGTGCCCGGCCGGCCCATTGCATTCAATGTGAGCGGGTACGCGTTGTATTCGGGTACGCGTTGAACAGCAATGGACCGATCGGTGTGCCCGGCCGGCCCATTGCATTCAATGTGAGCGGGTACGTGTTGTATCCGCAATACGCGTTGAACAGCAATGGACCGATCGGTGTGCCCGGCCGGCCCATTGCATTCAATGTGAGCGGGTACGCGTTGTATCCGGGTACGCGTTGAACAGCAATGGACCGATCGGTGTGCCCGGCCGGCCCATTGCATTCAATGTGAGCGGGTACGCGTTGTATCCGCAATACGCGTTGAACAGCAATGGACCGATCGGTGTGCCCGGCCGGCCCATTGCATTCAATGTGAGCGGGTACGCGTTGTATTCGAGTACGCGTTGAACAGCAATGGACCGATCGGTGTGCCCGGCCGGCCCATTGCATTCAATGTGAGCGGGTACGCGTTGTATCCGCAATACGCGTTGAACAGCAATGGACCGATCGGTGTGCCCGGCCGGCCCATTGCATTCAATGTGAGCGGGTACGCGTTGTATCCGCAATACGCGTTGAACAGCAATGGACCGATCGGTGTGCCCGGCCGGCCCATTGCATTCAATGTGAGTGGGTACGCGTTGTATCCGCAATACGCGTTGAACAGCAATGGACCGATCGGTGCGCACCCATTGGCTATGGCATGGCCTGGCAACGGACGCGTTTTCAAATCTTGAATGAGTCTGATGCTGGAAATTCAGTTGGTCACCCACAACAATGTTGCAAATTCATGGGTGTCATGAAGTTGAACTTTTGAAGGATGCTGTGGGCGTGTGTAAGTGGTGCAATTCCATGGATTGGCCAGATTCAGAAGATGCTAAAGACTTGGACCTATCACTTTGGACACATGGGATAGTATCTGCCTCTGCAGCACACATATAATGCTGGCTGTTCCCCTGAGAGCTCACTTGCCTGCACTACATGCTCCAGGACGACATCTGCCACCACCACTGCTGCTGTATCTGCACCCTCTGGACCCTGCAATGGCACGTACTGTGGAGAGAGCCCCAGCCTTCAGCACTGAGGAGAACCAGGCCCTGCTGGACAGCCTCCTTCCACAGTACAGCAAGCTGTATGGGAAAGCAGGGGAGCAGGTGAGTGTGCTGTCCACTGCCTTACTAAATGTGCATGTTGTCTGACTAGCAAGGCTAACAGTCTGCACGCCACTGGCTAGCAGGCTCACTGAGTAGTTGTCCCCCCCATAGTGTGTAGTTACATGCACTGAACAGGTATAGTGCAGTGACAGTGCATTTAAACAAGGTTTTACTTCCCAGGCAATGATACCATGTAGTAACTGCTGGCATACTGTCCATAGCCATCGTTGCACTGCCTGTGTACATCATGTGCCCCTGTGATTGAGACATGTATATCCAACTGTGTAATGCACGGATATGTTGCATGTGTAGTAATGGCATTCTCACTTTGTCTTCCTCACAGGTTGATGCCCACCAGAAGCAGAAGATATGGCTGACCATCGTCCGGGCAGTGAGATCCGTGGGGAACTACAAGCGCCGGATCCGCAACTGCCAGAAGAGGTGGCAGGACCTTCGGGGCTGGACCCGGAGGATCGCACGGGTCCAGCTGAAGCTGTCGCCTCCTCGCAGGAGGGGCGGACACCGGACCCTGACCCCCACACATGCTCAGGATCCTGGCGGTGGTCTTCCCTGATCTGGATGGGCAGCTGAAGGCTAGAGAGCAGCAAGGAGGGGGTGAGTCCATGACTGCATTGTGAACTTTGTCTGCCATGCTATGTGCCCTCCTCTGGCCTGGTTGAACTTCCACAGTACATCAGTCATGTGGTCCAGGACCCATGTCCCTCGATTGTGCACTGCCCACTCCTCATCTGATACCCAGGTGTGGCCTTTGCAGTCAGGGAATTGTGTCACTTGGGTACTGTGTCCTTGCAGTTTGCTTGACTCAAGGTGGGGGACAGCATCTGTTCCCCTAACTCTGTGGTGGGCATCATGGGTGGGTCCTTTGCTTACACAATGCCTGTGTTCTGACATGTAATCTGCGTGTTACTTTGATATGTGGTCCAATTGCTGAGCTGATCCACCACATGTGCCTGGGGTATCTGGCACACACCCATGCTGCGGGTGGGAACAATGCTTGGGCCCCAGCAGTGTGTATATTACGTGTGTCACACATACTTAGCCAGCTGCCTACTGTCCAGGGCTCATCCCTCATTCATGTGGGGCAGGACAGTCATGCCTACTCCAGGCCATACAATACACTCTGTACTCCCACTCCCGTGTATCAGCTGACACATTGTGCTCAGTGATATGTCCCCTCAGGTGTCTGCCTCTGTGTCAGTGTGCTGTGGCTTCCTTGTCATGACTGCTGGGGTGTCTCTCGGTTGGGGCTCAGCATGCCACCGGAGATGTGACCATAGTAGACGATACTTGGGTGACACATAGGTGTTTGATCACCTGACCGTGCAGACTGGGGTATGCGAATGTGAAGTTCAGGCAGCTGTTTCCCATTCACAGCAGATTGTGAGGTGCTCAGGTTCAGAGGGTTGTGTTACAGGTCTCCCATATGTCCAATCGGTATGACGTGGACAGATAAGGGTTCAGATGATGTGGTGTGTGGGGGATGTGCATGTGCACTTGTTCAGCTCCAGGACTTGCATTCCCCATGACCTACTATTGTGACACAGTGCAGACTGTTGTTGTCTGGCTGCCCTGCCCATGTGACTGGAGACAGTGATGTATGACTTAGCAGGCATGCCTGTGCCATGGCATGTAACTTCCTATGAGTGATCCTGCAGGGGAGTGACATGTGCTACATGCACACCATTGTGGCAATGGCTATCAGGACGGTAAACAGACATAATATCGAATTGCCAAAATATCGAGTTTTTAATATAGAATGGACAGAATATCGAATTGCCAAAATATAGTGGTTAAGAATATCGAAATTCAGGTAAGAAATATCGATTGTCAAAATATCGACAGTCATAATATAGTTGTTAAAAATATCGAATTTTTTTATAGTGTTTTAAGTGTTCGTATATGTGTTAAAAGTATGTATTATTTTTGTAATGCATGTTTTAATTTTTTTAAAGTAATGAATTTTATGTTATTTAATTTTTGCGTAATTTAATTCTGTAGCGGGTTGTGGGTTTATAGGGGAATAGGGTGGGAAGTAATTTAATTATAGTAAATTAAATATTAATTTTTAGGAATTATTAATTATATTTAATTTAATTTTGCGTTTTAGTTCTGTAGCGGGTTGTGGGTTTATAGGGGAATAGGGTGGGAAGTAATTTAAATGTAATTAAGTAATTATTTAATTTTATTTATTGGTATTGATAAATAATTCATTGTTAATTAATTATTAATTGGTAATTTTTATTAATTGGTAATTAATTTTTATTCATTTTTTAATTGATAATTATATTAATTGTATTAATTTATTATTCAGAGCGGGTTGTGGGTTTATAGGGGAATAGGGTGGGAAGTAATTTAATTGTAATTCAGTAATTATTTATTTTTATTTATTGGTATTGATTATTAATGTATTGTTAATTAATTCTTATTTGGTAATTAATTTTTATTAATTGGTAATTAATTTTTATTAATTGGTAATTAATTTTTATTAATTTATTAATTGATAATTATGTTAATTGTATTAATTTATTCTTTGTAGCGGGTTGTGGGTTTATAGGGGAATAGGGCGGGAAGTAATTTAATTGTAATTAATTAATTATTGAAAATATTTTGGTGTATTGATAATTAATTTACTGTCAATTAATTATTACTTGGTATTTTTTTATTATTTATTATTTTTTGGTATTGAAAATTAATTCTTTGTTAATTAATAATTAATAGGTAATTAATTTTTAAGAAATAATATTTATTGGTATTTAGAATTAATTATTAAATATTTTGTAATTGGTAAGTAATTTTAATTCATTTTTTATTGGTATTGATAATTATTTTATTTTTATTAAAATATTAAATCATTATTTTCCCTACTGTTGCACTCTCTGGAGTGGGAATAGTAATTTTTACCCCTACGCTATCCAACGCTTTCCCTACTGTTGCACTCACTGGAGTGGGAATAGTAATTTTTACCCCTACGCTATCCAACTCTTTCCCTACTGTTGCACTCTCAGGAGTGGGAATAGTAATTTTTACCCTCCCGCTATCCAACGCTTTCCCTACTGTTGCACTCACTGGAGTGGGAATAGTAATTTTTACCCTCCCGCTATCCAACGCTTTCCCTACTGTTGCACTCTCTGGAGTGGGAATAGTAATTTTTACCCTCCCGCTATCCAACGCTTTCCCTACTGTTGCACTCTCTGGAGTGGGAATAGTAATTTTTACCCTCCCGCTATCCAACACTTTCCCTACTGTTGCACTCACTGGAGTGGGAATAGTAATTTTTACCCTCCCGCTATCCAATGCTTTCCCTACTGTTGCACTCACTGGAGTGGTAATAGTAAATTTTACCCTCCCGCTATCCTACGCTAAAAATATTGAATATTTTTTATAAATATTACGTTAATATATATATGTATTAAAAAATAAAAATGTATGTTTATTTTTTTTTAACTTACATTCATTATTTATTAATTTTAAAGTTATTTAAGTATTTTTAAGTATGTTTTAGTTAATTATATATAGTATTTCATTAATTTTACATTACTTTTAAGATATTTAAAAAATTCGATATTTTGACTAACTATATTTTTTACAACTATATTTTGGATTCGATATTTTTGTACTTACCTGTTTGTAGATAGGGATTCGATATTTTGGCATTCTATATTTTTACCTCGATATTTTTGTAGGTCGATATTCTTCTCATCGATATTCTGTCAGTGATCCATCAGGACATGGGTGCATCATGGTGTCTGTCGCTGGTATGCATCACATGCATTTCATATTTGACTCTGGGCATCCCTTTCATCCGGACACCTGTACTGACTCAGTGGCAAGAGTTGTGATGTGTGCATGTTCACATGCTTCACCGTGTTTTCTGCACTGTCCAACTACTGTGTAGGTGGTGCATGTGTCCACACTGGGGTATTGCCATCCAACAGACACCAGACAGATGTGTGCAAGGCCAGGAGGGATTTGAGTGCCATGGTTGACCATCAGACTGACAATTGGCTACTCCTATTCTGTTTGGGCACTTTTGGCAATGTTCAACTAAGGATGCCAGGGCTTGCACTGTAATGTGCTGTACTTACTGTGGTGTGTGCGTTCGGTGCAGGTGACTGATGTCTGTCTGTTTCCCTATTGTTTGCAGATACATCCACAGCCACAGGAGGGGACAGCTCCACGGACCAGGAGGAGCCGCAGAGCCAGACTGGGTCAGCAGCCGAGGAGTGGTCGGAGGGACCCAGTGGCACGGAGGGCGAGGGGAGCCACACCGAGGAGTCCTCAGCACCATCCACCTCAACTGAGGACCACAGCAGCTCGGAGGATGACTCCCTTGTGGATGCGGGTGTCAGCAGCCACCACACCCCAGCTAGTGTTGCTGTCCCCGCCACCACCACCACCACCACCACCACCACTGCCCTCCCATCGGCTCCCATTCCCGAGGTCCGTGGAGGCTCCCATGTTCGGGAGCGTGTTTCCTTCGGGCCAGGCACCGCACCCCCTGCCCCTGTGTCCCCTGCTGC
This sequence comes from Calotriton arnoldi, assembly GCA_963921515.1. Classification (NCBI taxonomy): domain Eukaryota; kingdom Metazoa; phylum Chordata; class Amphibia; order Caudata; family Salamandridae; genus Calotriton; species Calotriton arnoldi. The sequence goes on from CAWUFW010009545.1 coordinate 263,454, forward strand.
CCTGAGTGAGGAGTCTGTGTACCTCCTTCGCCAGCTCCATGTAGGGTAGACAGCGATGCTGAGTGTCCTCCATGCACACACCACTCTGTTGACTCAGCTGGTGTCGTTCATGGAGGGCATCTCATCGGGCATGTCTGCCCTACAGAGGGGCAATAGGTCCATGGACTCCTCCCTGACGGCAGCAGTGTCCTTCCTCCAACAGTCCCTCACCCCTCCTGCCTCTGCCCCATTCACACTCCCTAACACCTTACCTGTCCCAAGCACACACACACCGGCACAGGCACACACCAGCACAGACACGAGCAGCACACAGACACACACACCACAAACAAGACGCACACGCACGCACAGTCAGGGGACTGAAACCACACTCACAGGGGATGGGGCCCAGGCACACACACACGCATCCACGAGCACTGCGCAGTCCTCAGTTGCCTCTCCCTCCAAAGCCCCCTCCCTTGCCTCACCTGCAACCCCAAAGACACAGCGGCTCTTCCTCAGTGACCTCAGCCTCTTCCCCTCTGATCCAGCTGATCCAGCATTCAGGGGGAAGAGGAAGCCCACCCACACGGAGCGGAGTGCCCCTCGCCCCCGGACACCCTCCCCCCAGGAGCAGACCGACTGACGCCCCCATCCGCAAGTCCCCCCGGACCCGGAAGAGCAAGACCCCACCGCCGCCCTGCAGCTCAGGCACCAAGTCTCCTTCCTCCATCCCTCAGGCCCCCACTCCACAGGTGCCACCACCACACCCTGCCCCAGGTTCCCCCACCCACAGATACACCATCCCCAAAAAGATCCGGCCTTCTCCCCCTGCCACTTGCTCTTCCAGCCCCACACCCCCCGCTGCGCTTGTCTGTGCCACTGGTGTGGAGACGGTGTCCTCCCCCTCTGTCCTGCCCACCTTACCTGATCCCCATTCTCCTCCCCTGGAGGTAGGCACTGTAGTGGAGTCCACTACCACCCTGTCTGACTTGGGCACTGCAGTGGGGGACCTGTCCACTCCATCTGCACGGTCCACTGCAGTCGTGCCGGCACCCACACCATCAGTGTCATGCCCCCCAGTTGTGCCGGCACACACCATGTCAGACACCTCCACTGCAGTTGTCAGTGGCTCTTCAGCATCCACCACCCCTTCCCTGCCTCCTTCTGGTGAGCCCTGATCCTGTCCCTGCGGTGCCTGGCCTGCCCCCCGTATACCCCTCCGAGGGATTGTCCCTGGTTTTTATCAGTGCAGGCATGCGTAGGGTGACATCTGCCACTGTCACCCTGTTTAGACTTTCAGGATGGACTGGCCATTGGCCTTTGTTTCTTTTTTACTGGACTTCAACTTTTGAACCCACATATGCTGAATAAAGCGACTTTCTGTTCTCTAGTGCTTTTGCTTCTGATGTACATGATGTTGATGATGCTAACCATGCCCTTGCTGCAGTGATGGTGATATTTGGTCTCATGAAAATGAGTGTTACTGTTCAGGAACCCATGGGGTCCAGGGGGAATGTGTCCTATCCTGTGGTGTATCCATGTCATCCTTAGCAGCATCTGAGGGTGTCATATTTTCAATATTTGGCAATGGGATTTCCTACTTACATTAGCAATGTCACATCTGTGGCTTCCACCCCTGCACATCTGTTGTGCTTGCCATTGTTCAATTATTCTACTTCCCTGACCGTGTGGCCATCTCCACTGGACATGCAGGTTTGGGCATCAATCGGGAAGGACTCATCTGTGTTGTCAGTGCAACTTGCTATACATGTGTGTTGGATCTGTGCTGATGATTTCGTTGACACTCCCATGACCAGGCTGATGTGACGGGAGCCTTCATTTGGTGCAAATTGTTGACTGTGTGACCAAGTATTCTGCTGACATGATGGAGCCCTACTGTGGCAACATATGGCACAGCTTTCCTCACACTGGAGTGGAGTTCCCTCATGGCAGTGTGTACTCCTGTGACATCGCCTGCGCCCAAGGTGTGTGTTGTATGAGCATGTCTGTGTGTTCACTTCCATTTTGCTGTGCATGCTGGGATCCCTAGTGGTGTTCCTGTTTGTGATGCTTGCTGAGTTGACCTATGTTCCCCCAAAGTCTTCTCCCTGGGTTCTCTGTGATGTGGGTGCATGGCACATTACTGGTCATCAGGGTGTCACCCATAGGTGTGTTGGCTGTGAGGGCTGAGTTTGTGGGCAGACGCAGATGGGTCACAGTCAGGATTCCCCTTGGCACTTGTTGTTTACACCTGTCATGTGATTTCCAGTTTGTGTTAGCTTTCAGTGATTGTGACACGTTGTGTGAGTGACTGCTGGCACTCCTCAGGGTCAGGGCTGCAATGTTGGTAGTTGTCTATGTGTGTTCTTTGTGGGTGACCTTGGCTTCTTCATTGGTGTGGGACTGTGGCTGGGATCCCATTGGTTGGTGTGGTATTGCCGTCATGTCCATGTACAGCGTAGTGTGCAGTGTGTCAGACATTCAAGGGTCTTGTTGAGTGGCCATGTGTGATGTGTTTCTGCACCTTGGTTCCCACCACCACCCATGGGATTGTCATGGGTGCATGTGCAATGTCACCAGTGCATGTGTGCTTCACTGCTGCACATTGTTGGAGGTCGAGGTGTGTGGTGTTGAGTGTGTGCAGATGAGAGTTGTTGCACTGCTAGACCCCTGCCTCCATGTTGGCCTTGACTTACTGGCCGTGCTGATTGATTTGTGCTTGTGTAGGTGTGATGGTAGTTTGTTGCTCAGGACACATGACTGTGGTTCACAGTGTGAACGACATCTAGCTTTGTCATCACAGTGGGATTGTAATGCAGCCCAGGGTCACCACATTGTGGGGACCCTGGGGGTAGTGCTGTGGTGTCTCTGTGTCTTGCTGTGTCAGTTGCTGTTCCTACATGCTTGTGTGACATGTGTGATTAGTGCTCCCTCTCATCTAACAATGCCTGATTGCCCACATAGGGGATTTGGATCCATGAGTTACCTTTGTGTGGCACTGTATGCACATCTGTGTAATTGGTATTCAGGCCTCATCATGTGTTGTGTGGTTGCCTGGGGACACTGGCACCCCCCTCACCTGTTGTGTTTGATGTGCAGTGTGGGTCTGCCTGTTTGTGTTTGTGCATCTGTACCACTGCATTGGCATGTCTTTAGTGTGCCATTGGCTGTATGTTGTTTGGTGGGTTTCCCCTGCTGTCCCTGGGACTCCTAGGTCATCAGTCAGCACAATGATCATTGTTTGTGAGTCCCATTGCTGCCATGGTATGGTATCTGTTCACCTCACATCTACAGTCTCCACAGGGTATCTGCATTTGTGTGCCCATTGGTGCAAATATGTGGGTCTGCATTATCATGGTCACTTCTGTCATTGTGTCATTGATGAATGTTGACAGTGTCAGCCCCCATGGGTGATGTTTGTCTGCACATGGCCAAAGGTATGTCTTATTTGCACTGCAGTGTTTGCCTCCCCAATCTATGTTGCTATGGGACACAAGCACTACTTTGCCACTGATGTGTTTGTTGTTCTGTGACCAGGAATCATCCATGCAGTTTGGCAGTTGCAGTTTTTTCAATGTCAACACCTACATTTTGGTCACTGTGATGATGGGGGTTTGAACCCCATTGCCACAATGTTCAAGATGTGCTTCAGCTATGGGCCCCACACTTACCTTTTGGTCACTGTGATGATGGGGGTTTGTACCCCATTGCCACAATGTTCAAGATGTGCTTCAGCTATGGGCCCCACACTTACATTTTGGTCACTGTGATGATGGGGGTTGGACCCCATTGCCACAGTGGTCATGGTCTGCTTGCATTGTGGGGGCCACACACATTTATGTGTGGCACATGTGATAGGGGGTCACATTGTATGTTCAAAGTCATGTTCAGTGTTGTAGCCATTTGACACAGTCTACACACGCTTGTCATGGTGTTGGGGGGGATGTCGTTATGTTGCATTGTTTATGTTGGTGTGTGCTTGTTGTGTCATGTATTAGCCATCCTGTGAGTGGGGGTGGTAGTAGTTGTAGGCATCTGGCACCCCCTGGGTAGAGGTGGGAGTAGTGACAAGCATCCAGCCCCCCATGGGTAGAGGTGGTAGTAGTGGTAGGCATCTGGCACCCCCTGGGGAGGGGTGGTAGTAGTGGTAGGCATCTGGCACCCCCTGGGTAGGGGTGGTAGTAGTGGTAGGCATCTGGCACCCCCTGGGGAGGGGTGGGAGTAGTGGTAGGCATCTGGCACCCCCTGGGTAGAGGTGGGAGTAGTGACAGGCATCCAGCCCCCCATGGGTGGAGGTGGTAGTAGTGGTAGGCATCTGGCACCCCTGGGGAGGGGTGGTAGTAGTGGTAGGCATCTGGCACCCCCTGGGGAGGGGTGGTAGTAGTGGTAGGCATCTGGCACCCCCTGGGGAGGGGTGGTAGTAGTGGTAGGCATCTGGCACATCCTGGGTAGAGGTGGTAGTAGTGGTAGGCATCTGGCACCCCCTGGGGAGGGGTGGTAGTAGTGGTAGGCATCTGGCACCCCCTGGGTAGAGGTGGGAGTAGTGACAGGCATCCAGCCCCCCATGGGTGGAAGTGGTAGGCATCTGGCACCCCCTGGGGAGGGGTGGGAGTAGTGGTAGGCATCTGGCACCCCCTGGGTAGGGGTGGTAGTAGTGGTAGGCATCTGGCACCCCCTGGGGAGGGGTGGGAGTAGTGGTAGGCATCTGGCACCCCCTGGGGAGGGGTGGGAGTAGTGGTAGGCATCTGGCACCCCTTGGGTAGGGGTGGTAGTAGTGGTAGGCATCTGGCACCCCCTGGGGAGGGGTGGTAGTAGTGGTAGGCATCTGGCACACCCTGGGTAGAGGTGGTAGTAATGGTAGGCATCTGGCACCCCCTGGGGAGGGGTGGTAGTAGTGGTAGACATCTGGCACCCCCTGGGTAGAGGTGGGAGTAGTGACAGGCATCCAACCCCCATGGGTGGAGGTGGTAGTAGTGGTAGGCATCTGGCACCCCCTGGGGAGGGGTGGGAGTAGTGGTAGGCATCTGGCACCCCCTGGGTAGGGGTGGTAGTAGTGGTAGGCATCTGGCACCCCCTGGGTAGGGGTGGTAGTAGTGGTAGGCATCTGTCACCCCCTGGGGAGGGGTGGGAGTAGTGGTAGGCATCTGGCACCCCCTGGGTAGGGGTGGTAGTAGTGGTAGGCATCTGGCACCCCCTGGGGAGGGGTGGGAGTAGTGGTAGGCATCTGGCACCCCCTGGGGAGGGGTGGTAGTAGTGGTAGGCATCTGGCACCCCCTGGGGAGGGGTGGTAGTAGTGGTAGGCATCTGGCACCCCCTGGGGAGGGGTGGGAGTAGTGGTAGGCATCTGGCACCCCCTGGGTAAGGGTGGTAGTAGTGGTAGGCATCTGGCACCACCTGGGGAGGGGTGGTAGTAGTGGTAGGCATCTGACACACCCTGGGTAGAGGTGGTAGTAGTGGTAGGCATCTGGCACACCCTGGGTGGAGGTGGGAGTAGTGACAGGCATCTGGCACCCCCTGAGTAGGGGTGGTAGTGGTGGTGGGCATCCAGGCCCCTATGTGTATATGTGGTATTGGTGATGGCCATCCCACCCCTATGGTGCTGCTGTTGCTGGTGTAAGTAATTTCTGCATCCCTCTGTGTGTGTTTGATATGTCGGGTACGTGTAGTTTGTTTTTGTGCTTGGTGTCTGACTTACCTTCTGCGCCGTACGCGTCCGTGCCTGTTCCGGTAGTAGATGTAGAGTATTGGTAGGATCGGCACGATGGGATTCATAGTTGGTTCGTCTCATTCGTCTTTCTCTTTGCTTCGCCTCGTCGCTGGCGTGTTCGTCTCGTAGCCGTGGATCGTGTTGTGGCGCGAATCGGAGCTTATGTGCGCCTCTCCAGGATGCTTTGACGTGCCGTGCGTAGCGACGGGTTCGGCGCGTACGGAAAGCGCATCGTACTTGTCCGGCCGGACGGGGCTGCATTTTGTCTTCCGTGCGACTCGATTCTGCGTTTACGGATCCGGCTCGGTCGGAGAACAGGACCTGGATTGGGTGAGTGCGACTGGGTCGGAATCTATGCAGTTGTGCGCATCGTACTTGCTCGTTCGGAAGAATGTGCAAATCGGTCGGGAAACAGGCATTCGCCTGGCTTTTTTCCCGGCCGAATAGTGTTGGGTGTGCCTCCGACCGAGATCGGAATCGGCCCCAGAGTGGAGAATAGCTCCAAAATATAACAACTGTTTACATCTTTAAACAAAATACTTTAATATGTAACAAAATCATCCCATTTCTTTGGTACAACTTTAGTGCGAGGACTTTTCCTTGCAACTCTGACCATCTTGCCAAAGTTTGCGTTCCTCTTCATTTTTCCATATGTAAAACTGTTATGAGAAGTCAAGGCTACACGAGAGACATTCCACCAATTCCCATCAGAACGTTTCTCAGCATTTTTCCTTAATTCACACACCTGAACAGGATCCCTAAATTTCAATAAACCTTTTCCAATCAGAATCGGATTCTTGACAGGCACCCAGTCTCCTACAATTGGCCCTCGTTTCTTAAACTAAAACTCACTTTTTTTGCTCTTTTTGAATTGACCAAATTGAATTTGTTTTCAGCAGATTTCCACCAATCTTCAATGCTTCCTTGTTTAGAAATTAATTGGGTTACCCAATAGGGACATAATTCTGTGGCAGCTTACCTTCCCCTCATCAGTTCAAATGGAGACTTCCCTGTCACTGAATGATGTGTAGTGCGGTAAGACCAGACCAACTCTTGTATAGACCTAGTCACATTCATGTTGCTTCTTATGGTAGCCTGTATGCACTCCACTAACACTTTGTTAAAGCGTTCTACCTTTCCTTTGCTCTAGGGATGATAAAGAGGAGTTCTTAAATGTCTTATGGCACAATTATTTAGGAATGAAGTCATTTCTGTTGAAATAAACTGAACTCCATTATCAGTTAAAATCTCTTTTGGTAGTCCTTCTCTAGCGAACACTCTTTGAAAGCACTCAATCACCTTTTTGGTGGTTGGTTTAGAAACTGGCTCTACTTCAACCCATCTAGAAAGATGGTCCACCATTACTAGAAAATATCTCATACCATTGGGTAAAATATGATAAGGCCCCAAAAAATCTACCCCAACACACTGCCAGGCTTTTTGTGGACACCAGATTACAGACTCCACCTGTCGGTCTTTGACCAAAACTTTATCACTCAGTTCACACTTTACACAATTAGATACAAATTCTTCAATTTCATTATCCATCCGTGGCCACCAGAATCTTTCCCTGACTTTTCTTTTGGTTAACGTGGGGCCTAGATGACCACAGTGTGCTAGTTCTATTATGTGTTGCCAAAAACAAAAAGGTGCAACAAGTTTGTCACCAAGCACTAAGATATCATTTTCTATGGACAGTTTGTGTGAAATTTCCAAAACATTTGTAAATCGTATGACAACTGTTTTTCTTTAGGCCAACCTGACTTAACTAAAGCAATCACCTCACTTAAAATGCGATCTTTCCCAATTGCACTTATCCAATCTTCATTTTTCTCACAACAACTGACATCACCTACATAAGCAATGAAATATTCCTCAATTTCTGATTCCCATTCAAAATTTTTAGATTCTTCAATGGGAAGTCTAGACAGACAGTCTGTCAAGAGCTTTTCCCACCTGGTATGTACTCAATTGTAAAAGTATATTCCAATAATTTCGGAGGGGCGTGGCCGAGCCAAGCAGCAAGATGGCAGCGTAGTAGTGTGGCTCTGCCGGCCGAGCGCAAAATCCGTCAGTTATCCTGTGAATGACTGCCCATCCACTCAAGTGCACCCGAAAATTGCATGCAGCAGAGGAGGCGCGATCCATTGAGGCGCTTCTGCCCTTGCTGCGAAGCTGCTAAAGGGGAACACACCTATCCGCGATCTCGACCGTTACACGGCCGATCGCGCAACGTGGCCGCCCAAGGGTAGAGAGCAGGTCGAGCGACCACCACAAGGATATGTGCTAAACCCCCCTGGACTGGAAGTACATATGCAAGGAGATCGGAGAACGCACGAGCCGGCGGCCAACTGCGGAGGACCTCTGTGGAGCAGAGACGGTGCTGCTGCCGGGGCTGCCGTGGGATCGAAGCGGACACTGGTGAGAAGTGTTGTCATGACTGCTGTGCAACTAATCATCCGGCGCTGCCACAGAGAGACGCCGAGCGGAGAGAAGGTATGCCGCGCTAGCTGCGCGTTATCGGCTGGGGACTGACAGCGGAGGACGCTCAGCGCGGTGAGGGGGCGGCGCGATGGCCGCGCTGTCTTTGTGACATGCCGGTGAACGGAGACTGCAGCCGAAGCGTGAGACGCTGATACCTGGAGGCCGGTGGCGGCCGGTCTGAAGGCCTTCGCACGGCCCGGGTGTTACGCGCATCCGGAGTTGCCATCCCCACCTAGTGCAATACAAGAGGCTCGTGGCCTGCGGAGGCCCCCCCGACGAGCGCTGCCTGGAGATCCCGCCCTCCCCCCTCCACAATACTTACGGCCGGGTAAAGTGGCGGTGGGAAAGTGCGGACAGAAGAGAGGAAGCGCTGTAGGCCTAGGATAACAGACACTGCGCCCACAGACGACGTAGAGCGTCAAAACAGCGCTGAAGATAGCCAGTACAACTTTCCATACCGAGTCGGGTGGACATACTCCTGCACCACCGCCCTTGTAACAGAGACACTATCAAGAGGTGGGTCAGACATAACATTTTGATGTCCCCAACAACTTGCACTCCCACAGTTGCAGTGGCACTGTGCTAACCTGAGGACATAAACCCCATCATTAGCTGGAGATCTAGCAAATGTAGCCCCAAGCACGGGTCCCGAATTGCTGCAGGGCCATAGAACTTCGTGACTGTGCGGCCCCTGGGGCGGAAGGCCGTAGGAGCACGACCACTCGCTATTGGCACCGCCAGTGGCGGCCTGGCGCAGACTCGCCATAAACGTCACCGCCACGGGGAGAGGTCTGTACGGTCACTGGCTAGTGACCCAAGCCTACACGTAGTGCCTTCCCCGGAGATGCCCAGAAGCAGCTGGACGGGCGCCGGGCCACCGGGGTGGTGCGCCGGTACGCAGCAGAGCCGACTGAAAGACGCAATGGGTAAAACGGATAATAAACAAGGGAAACTTGTCTTTGAGAAACGCACTACCCGCCTGCAAGACTCTGACCAGACGCAGGTAACGGTGGTGCCTGAAACGCAGTTGGACTCAGACCCGGACGAGGATATCCGTGCCATGCTGAGAGAGGTCAAGGGAAGCTTGCAACAAATAGACTCCAAAATAGACTCCCTGGCGCAGCGAATGGACCAGGTCTCCCAGAAAGTGGATAGACACAAAGCTAGACTTGACACTTTAGAAACCAGGGTATCGGACTCGGACGACCGCCAGGCGGAGACGCAAGACCGCCTACTGCGCATGGACAAAGTACTAGAAGTAATAAAGACGAGGAATGAAGACCTTGAAGCGCGGTCCCGCAGAAACAATGTCCGCATAACTGGGATTCCGGAGTCCACGAATATAACTAACATGGAACTCTTTGTAGAAGAGCTCCTGAAAGACTTGTTCGGATTGGAGCTATCGCCGATGTTCCTCGTAGAGCGCGCCCATCGCACTTTGGGTCCGCGGCTGCCCCCGGGCGCCCCACCACGCACGATTCTGGCCCAACTACTAAACTATAGGGACAGGGACACGGTCCTGCGGATGGCCAGAGAGAAAGGAGATATCCAACATCAGGGAAACAGTATCTCACTTTACCCGGATTTCACCCAAGCTATGCAGGCCGCCCGCAGGGAGTTCCTCCCAGCTAAAAAACTGCTCCAGAAGGCCGGCACAAAATACGCAATGCTGTACCCGGTGAAGCTCAGAGTGCAAACTGGGGGAAAGCCCCTCTTTTTTGCTGAAGCTAGTGCCGCTCTGAAGTTTTCCAAGCAAAATGCAAAGAAACATCAAAGCCGGGCTGCGGCAGCCGACGATTCCCCAAATAGTCAGCTAAGTGACAATGACTAAGATAGAGGCATGCCGTCTAGTTTGTTATATGCATGCTCTGTACTTAGCTCTGTAATTGGCAGTTTAGTCTAGTTTACTATATGCATGCTCTGCAATTAGCTCTGCAATTAACAATTTCTTATTAAAAATTACTAAAATGTAATTTTCACGGAAGCCAGTGCCGCTCTGTAGTTTGCTAAGCGAAATGCAAAGAAATATCACAGCAGGGCTGCGGCAGCTGACGACTCCCCAAACAGCAAGCTAAGTGACAATGACTAAGATTGTAACATGCCGTCTAGTTCGTTGTATGCATGCTCTGTAACTAGCTCTGAAATTAGCAGTTTAGTCTAGTTTGTTATATGCATGCTCTGTAAGTAGCTCTGTAATTAGCAGTTGTTTATAGAAAAAGTGAATTTCCCATAGGCTTGCACCCAGACGGAGATTCGGCCCATTATATATGGACGGTCAGAACCTACACCGCTCAGCCACCCTGTCTCATGGGATAGGGTAGTTTGCAGGTAAACCTGCGCCCCCCTGGGATGATTCCCTTTAGCCCTAAGTTTCAAGGGCCTCTGTTTGCAGTGAGGAGTTCATTACGGAATGCACAACCTGATTGGGGCGTTGGTGTGGGAGGTGGGAGGGAAGGGGATGTTCTTGTTTATTCTTGTTTGTTGCAGTACGAGCAAACTCACAGACTCCTACGGGATGATCCGGGCAGCATAGCATATTACCTAACACCAAACAACATACAATATGGCGGCGCATCATTGGGGATATGATGATATGGTAGAACGCAGCGGGAGGCTCTGGCACCAGGATCCCTCACGCGATCATCGCACTGACCTAGTGTATCTCTAGATGTCCAGGATCATCTGACCTGGAACGTGCGTGGTCTTAATGACTACCGAAAGGTGCGCCTGGTGCAGTCATACCTGGCTCGCCATGGGGTAGACATATGTCTCCTCCAGGAGACCCACCTTAGAGAAACAGCCCGCTCTCGACTGGCCAGAAATAGGTGGAGTGAGATATATACGGCCAGCTACTCTAATTACTCCCGGGGGGTTGCAATACTGATAAGGAGAGGAGTGCCCTGGCAGACACAACAGACTCTGACCCAGATGGTCGCTACATAATACTAAAGGAAACACTATTTCACCGGCCACTCATTATTGTCAAGACATATGGCCCAAATGTGGATGACCCCACATTCTTCTCACAACTCTGGCTAAAGATACAATCCATGGGAGACGCGGCGATACTGTGGGGAGGAGACTTCAACATTGTACTGTCACTATCACTGGATAGAGAAGGCACATCACGCACACACCACCCTCAAGCCATGGCCACTTTGCACAGTATAATGACTGATCATTGCCTGATAGATTCGTGACGCGCACTTCACCTCACTGACCGCATGGGCACCTGCGTCACACAAGAGCACAACGCATGGTCCCGAATCGACTTTTGGCTACTGACCAGAGATTTGCACAATTGGGTCCATGAGGCTGCACATCATGCCCGTACACTTTCGGACCACGCTCCAGTGATGCTGTCCTTTTCTGTGCCTAAACCCTACCAGCAGCCATTCGCGTGGCGCCTCCCCCCTAACGCGTTACTAGATGCGGCCTTTTGCGAAACTATTAGAACGCATATAAAGGAGTACTTTGAGCACAACACGGGGTCGGTAGACATGGCGGGATCACTGTGGGATGCCTTTAAGGCGGTGATAAGAGGGCATTGTATTGCTGGTCAAACCGGGGTACTTCGGGACATCAGAGGCCGGCTGAGTCGACTGGAGAGCGAACTGAAGGCCCTTGAAACACAGTACTGTAGCTCCCCATTGCCCGCGACCCTAGCAGAGATGCACACTAAATTGACTGAATATCAGGAGGAGGCTGAGCGTGAGACCAAATTTCTACATAAACATGCTGCAGCACGCAGATATGGAGAGGGAGACCGGCCGGGTAGGACTCTTGCCACTCTCCTGTGGAAACCGAGAGGATCCGCGTATATTCCCGAACTCACCACTGCAGATGGCGAGATGGTGCGCTCCCCACCAGACATCATGGCCACTATGAAAGACTTCTATGCACAGCTCTACACCTCCCGATCCCACCCCTCGGACTCCGTCCTGGTGGACTATTTTGACTCAATAGAGCTTCTGTGGCTCAGTAAAGCCCATAGAGAGTATCTAGAGGTCCCATTTACAGTGGAGGATGTTAGGCGCGTCATTGGCGGCCTGCCCGCAGATAAGGCACCGGGGGCAGATGGTCTAACGGCCAAATTCTATAAGTAATACTCGGAGTTATTGGCGCTGCAGCTACTGGCCGTCTATCAGGAGGCTGCGCTGTCTGGTGTGCTGCCGGGCTCGATGCGGGAAGCTATCATCATCTCCATTTTAAAACCTGATAAGGGTCCCTTACAGTGCGATTCGTATCGCCCATTATCATTAATAAACCTGGATGCAAAGATATTCGCTAAACTCTTAGCCACCCGGCTCCAGCCGTTGCTTCCAATGATAGTGCGGCCGGACCAGTCAGGCTTTATACTGGGGAGGTCCACATCCCACAACCTCCGAACGCTGTTCGCCTTAATACACTACCTCGCCCCACATGTACCTGCGATAGCCGCTTTGCTGGATGCCACTAAGGCATTTGACTCCCTAGAATGGGGGTTTCTGTTTCCACTCCTTCAGCGGCTGGGTCTAAGTCCCCTTTTTATTCAGCAGATAAGGCTGCTTTATACTCTGCCCACGGCACGTCTTAAAATAAATGGCCTGATCTCTGAACCAATCTCCATCACGAGGGGCACCAGACAAGGATGCCCCTTGTCGCCGTTACTGTTTGCGATAGATACCGAGCCCTTAGCGGCCAGAATCAGACAACATCACACAAATCGCAGCATTGGCTTTACTACGAGAGGCCTCACGGTGTCCATGTACGCCAACGATATTACTCTATATATGACAAACCCCAAAGAAAATTTTGCACCTATGACAAGAGAGCTAGTGCACTATGGGGGGCTATCGGGGGTAATGGTCAACTGGAGGAAATCAGTCATTATCCCTCTAATGACCGGAACTCAGCCCTTTGACACGGAATACCCTATCGCCTGGGCGACGGGACCGACGCACTATCTGGGGATTTGGATCAGTGCCAATTTACAAGAAATATGGACTGAGAATTACGGTAGGACGGTGGACTGGATTGAGGAATGGGTGCGTCGCTGGAAAACGCTACCTCTCTCCCTGATTGGCCACATAGCGGTGGCCAAAATGATAATTCTACCTAAGCTGCTGTACCTCTTCGTAAACGTCCCCGTTCCGCTCACAATGCACTTCTTAAAAAAATTACGAGCCTTAATGATTGACCTGGTATGGGTGGGTGGGCAGCCTAGAATTTCCTGGGAGGTATTAACCCTGCCACAGCGCGCAGGTGCAATTTTTGCACCACTGGATACACCCCACGCCCTTCCAGCCCCATGTGGCCATTGAGCTTGATCGGGCGGCGCCACTTCCCTTATCCACTGCCGTCTACAGCCGTACAAACGGCCGCGCGATGAAATAGACACTGTCGAAACAATGCGTTGGGCGTGGGCGGGATTGTGCAAATGCGCAAATAATGATGTACTATATGCCCCTTCCTTGCCGCTGGCCAACAACCCTTTACTGCCCCCGCTCAGGGACAACAAGGCGCAGGAGAGAGCGCGCTCGCAGGGCTTACACATGGGGAAAGACCTATTCCCGGGGGACACTTTTTTAACACTGACGCAAATGTGTGATCCCACACCTCCTTCGGCATCAGACACACTATTGTACTACCAACTGCGGGCATCCTGCAGGGCCAAATTTGTCACATTCCCGAATCCACCGCCCACCCTCCCTGCCCTTGAAAACCTTCTCACTGTAACATCAAGCCGCAGGCTGATCACCCGGATATACACTATTACACAGCGTGACTTTCCTATTACTGTCCCAAAAACCCGAGCAGCGTGGACGATGGACCTGGGGTTGGCCCTTACGGATGACCAGTGAGATTTCAGCTGCAGTCAACTAGAGATATTATCCCCTAACTATCGCCTCAGACAGATCCATTTCAAATATATCCATCGCCTATACCGTACCCCGGTGCAATTACACCAAATGGGGCTACGCCCCGACGATTGCTGCTGGAGGTGTGGGGCCCCCCAGGCAACATTTTTACATATGGCATGACAGTGCCGGTCTATAGATAATTTTTGGCTGGAAATCTTACAACATATTAACAACATAATAGGCCAAGAGCTGCCCTGCACGCCGGTGATAGCTCTGCTGGGCGTTATCCCTGAAGTCCCGCCAAAGCGGAGGAAATTAGCGGCTATGCTCTTACTGCTGGCCAAGCGACAGGTGGCGTTGAGATGGGGGGTTCCCCTCCCCTCCGACCATAAAGGAGTGGGTATGGAATGTTACGTACTGTAAGACCCAGCTGGAGGGATTCTGGGTGCTAATGCCGACACGATCCCGACCCCGGGACATATGGGAACCATTTGTGAGCTGGCTCAGCTCGAGAGCGCTGGATGAACATTGATGTTGATGTGGACAGGTAGAGCTGTTGCTAAAATGTTGTAACGTATAACGCTGGCCCCTATTGCTGGGTTCACATCTGCCAATGATATCGGGAGCGAGAACTGTGGTGTCGTCGTGCCTTCAGTGTTGAGCTGCATAACCAGTACCGTATCATCTATGCTGATAACCCTGATTACCTGACAGAATGATATACAAGCAATGTACTGCTGTTGTTTTTTGTTGTTGTCTGTAATTTCTAAAAAATGGCAATATAAAAAAATATAATTTAAAAAAATATTCCAATAATTTCTCTGCTAATCTGGAAATCCTAGCTGTGGTACGTTTAATTTTTTCTAGATAGAATATTCACTAGGGGACAATGATCAGTTTTTAATACAAAAGGTCTACCCCACAGGTATGCTTTGAATTTTTCCACACTCCATACACAGGCCAATAGTTCTTTCTCGATCACTGAATATTTGCGTTCTGCTGGTCTTAATGTTCTAGAGGCAAAGCCCACCGTGAACTCATGACCCTTTTCAAGTTGAGAGAGGACCACACTGAGACCATACTCACACGCATCAACCGTCACCACAGTTGTTCTGCCTTCAAGAAATGGTTGCAAAGCAGGAGCGTTTACAATCTAATTCTTGATGATTTTGAATGTATGTTCACACGTGTCAAACCAAATAAACAGCATTTTTTTTAAAGTGTTCTAAAGCACTCTATCAAGTTTGCGAAATTCTTTACAAATTTAGCATAGAATTCGCACAAACCTAGAAATGAGAGCAGTTGTTCTTTGTTCTTCAGAGCGGGTGCATCTACTATGCTTTTTACAAGACATGGTTTAGGTTTCACCCCTTGATCAGAGAAAACATGACCCAAATACTCAATTTCCCTGGTTTTGAAAATATACTTATCTTTTCGCAAAGTTGCACCTCTGGATTCAAGTACATTCAGAACTTTTTGTAATTACTAGAATGTCATCTTGAAAAACTGCTACTTGTGTAAAACCTTGGAACAATGTAGACATCAGTCTTTGAAAGACTGCTGCTGCAGAAGCTATGCCAAATAGCATCCTGCAAAACTGAAAGGTACCTTCTGGAGTGACAAAGGCAGTTAAATGACGAGAATCTTTATCCAAAACAACCTGGTGGTAAACATATCTAGGATCTAACTTGGTAAACCAACTAGAATGTCCAATTTTTGTGATCAGATCCTCTATTCTAGGCAGTGGGAAGTTGTCCACCCAGATAGCCTCGTTGACACTCTTTAAGTCCACACACATTCTGAGTTCACATGACTTCTTCTTGGCTAATACAATGGGGATAACCACAAAGTGCCTTCAACCTTTTCAATGACACCTTGTTCACACATATTTTCCAACATATCTGGTAACTATTTTCTAATACTCAGAGGAATATTGCGTAATTTGTGGTTTTAAAGGTGCCACACCCTGCTTGACTTTTATGGAGTAGACCAAGTCAGTTATCTTCCCTAAATTTTCTCGAAAACTTGCTTTCCCAATCATTATCCAAATTGGTGACACACTTAATATTACACTTTTCAATAGTAACCGGATTATTAGAACCAGGTCTAATTGTCAAGTTGAATTCTGCTTCATGAATTAAGCCTAAGACATTAATGTAAAAACAAATGCAGATTTGGAAGAAAAAAAAACAATTGCGAAATCGTGCAAGTCGCTGAAATACAGGCTTGAACAAAGCGTGCAAATCACTGAGAAATAAATTTACACAAGCATTTAAATCGCTGAAATACAGACTTGCACTGAATATGGTTAAAAATTGACTCTGTGTGCACATCACGGAAGTAAGCAAAGATGTGCAGAAATATTACGTAGACAGTGCAGCAAAGTTGAAGTACAGACTGAGAAGTAAATTTACATGAGCACCAGAGGTGATTCAAAAATGAACTTTGTGTGTACATCACGGAAGTAAAGACATGCAGAGCTGTGGAGGACCACCAGGGGCAGTGTAGCGAAGCACTCTTTTGTCAATTCCAAAGAGAAAGCACGTCATAAAACAGGAAGAGAATCTGAGGCTGGTGAAGAGCAACAGCTCCTAGATCGCTCAGCAGGAGACAAGTGTTGAATGGCAGTTTTCTGTGAGAAGGTACTATCGGAACTGACAGGTAAGCATTTTGGAGATCTAACCTGACTAACCAGTCATTTTGAAGTAAAATGTCTCTGAGATGGAGGATCGTCTACATCTTGAAATGATGATAGACTACAAAATTGTTGAAAAACTTTAGGTTTAACTCAAGGTGGAACTTCTTGTTTTTCTTTTGTACCAGAAAAATTGTGCAGAGAAAACCTGAGGGATCGAATTGAGTGTGCTCGATGGCCTGTTTGTCTAGGAGAGAAAGTATCTCCTGCTGAATTAATTGGGACTGTACTTGTGAAAAAAAGAAGAGGAAAAGGAATTTGTGACTGTAGAGGATGTTGATAGAGTTCTATTTGATAAACTTGAATGGTTTGAATTACCCAGGGATCTGTGGTGAGAGAAAACCATGCATTTAGACACAGAGCTAATCTTTCCCCTATGGGAGGAGGGCCAGAATTGGAAAGCCGTACCTGAAAATTGTTCTCCTTTGTTCCTGTATCCCCTGGAGTGGAATGGTCTGGCGCGTCAGGGATAAAACTGGGGTTTGTAGCCAGAGTAGATGTCGACCTAAGATTGTTGGTCGTAGGAGCCTCTGTTGAGGGATTGACCTCTAGCGGTATAGTGGCCAGCAATGTGACTCCTAGCTTTGCCGGCCCTGGCAAAAACCCAGGGGGAAAAGATATTTTTGAGGGAAAGCTGGGCCTTGTCCATAGTGGCGAAGGTGGCAACATACTTCCCAAGTTCCTTGATGAAGGAGTCTCCAAATAGAAGTCTATTGGCCAAAGCATCTTTCTCTTTGGTGGCCAGGCTACTAAGTTTCGGATCAATTTTAAGAAGCAGGCTCTTCCTCCTTTCTTGAGAAATATGGGCGTTGGCATTGTCCAAAATACAGATAGGCCAATGGGCCCAGTTAGATAAGGTGTCTGGATCCACCTAAGTCCATCTTAGCCCCTTCTGCCAAATCCAAAATTCTGGTTAGAGGACCAACCAAATCTAAATTACGGTCCCAACAGTTGGACCAGGCACTGTCCACCCCTTTCTTTGGGTCTTTCCCATATTTGGTAAAGAACATCAACATGTTGGGATCAATGATATGAGTTGAAGTGATGTTGTTGGGAAGGGAGGGGCGGGGACATTCAGACTTTAGTTTATTACGGGAAGATTTATCCAGAGCATGGCAAAGATAATGAGACACATAATCAGCCACATGTTCAGACGGAAGCCACTCAGTAGAATTAGGGTGGTGAATGAGGGAGGGTGAAACATGGGTTCAAGCAGCAAGAAAAAAGGAATTGCTGCTTTCCGTCAAGATAATTATTAAGGTTACTCGACGTGCTATTAGTGCTTCTTTTATGATGTCATTGTTGGTAGTTCTTTATCCAGGTTCTCTGTGTAATGTAGTGTGATTTTTTCTTGACTGCTATTTAATAAACTGTAAGAAAGGACAGCCTAATAATTGTCTCTGTGTCTTTAATAAAATCTAGCCTTTCTGACACCAAGACTATTAAAATCTCAACTTTACTCTCACATAGCTAAGGAAGATAGTGTGAATTTACAGAAAATATGCTCTCATTTTAGCTTTTTGAGCACCTTCCATAAACTCTATGAGAAAATCATAAGAGAAAACAGTTTTCTCTCAAACATGATTCATGAAATCCCAGCTCAAAGTCAGCATTTTTTACAGGGTCAAATTGCCTTAGAACACACCAGAATTCCTAAAATTAGTATGGTACCACCAAGAACTGATTTATATTGTAACTAAAATCTGTTATCACCCTTTATATGTTCTCCTTTTTGTGTCCCTCAAAACCTGCCATTCATGACAGTGCATTTTACGCCTCATTTTGACTAATTCTCGCTTCAAGAAAAGAGGAATTGCTGCTTTCAGTCAAAATAATTATTAAGGTTACTTGACGTGCTATTGGTGCTTCTTTTATGATGTCATTGTTGGTAGTTCTTTATCTAGGTTTTCTGGGTAATGTAATCAGTTTTTTTCTTGGCTGCTATTTAGTAAACAGTAAGAAAGGACAGCATAATATAAGCCTCCGGTCTTGTAATAAAATCTGACATTCTCAGTAAAACATGTACTCCCAACAGCAGCAGCCTGTCAGTTGCTTCACCTGTGTTCTACTGCAGCCTCCCAGAGTGTTTTAACGAACAAGTAGAGCACTAACAGTCTTACTTATGACAAATGTGTGGCACACCTGAAGCCATGTTGATTGAATCAAACTGGTAAAACTTAAAACATTTAAAAAGAAACAAAATGAGGGGGTTTATTTTGGTTTGTGCTGTAGAAAGCAAAATTAAGACACATTTTAAGTGAGTTCTCAAATATCTTCCTCATCTATTTAATTAAAACACTCCGACATGCAGACTGAAACCTGCACTTTAAACACTAACAGCAGGTTGCCAGTTAACTCCCTGGTGATCAACTGTAGCTTTACCACAGTGTTCTAATGAGCAGCTAGAGTACTAACATTCTGAATTTATGACAAAAACATGGCACATCTGAACGCCATCTTTATGGAATCGAAGTGGAAAACTGAAAGCATTTTCTATTGCGGATACTGCAGTACATGAGGAAATTAGAGAGCTTCATAAGAAAAAAGTCTCCCAAGATTGCCACCATAGAAAAAAAAGAGTCCAAATGTTGCCCAAATACCACCCAAACATAGCCTAAAGTATAGCTCAATGACAGAAGTGCGCAAAATCCTTAATTTTTTTATTTTTATTTTTTGCAGTTTTATATAGTGCGGACATGACCTGAAGGTATTGGAGTGCTTTAAATGAGAACACATTTTAGTTTTAGGCATGGGGAGATTAAGAGATTTGCCCAGAATCACAGGATGTTGAGCCAGCGCTCAAACTCGATGCCAATACCGGAACCTGGTTTACCAGTTACAAAGTCAGCAACTCTGGCCGTTAACACCGCATCCTCTCCTCTAAGTGCAACAAATGATCAACTGGAAAGTAAAAACCATTAAGATAGAAAATAATTTAAAAGTGCTTTGTCGCTATTTTAGAACTGAGAAAATGTGTCCTCATTTTAGTTTTTTAGAGCACTAACCATACTTTTTATGGGAAAAGACCCCCTCATTTTTATCATTTCTAAAGGAAATTCTTTAGGTTTTACAGTTTTGATTCCATCAAGATGACTTCAGGTGTGCCACACTTTTGTAATACATACAAAATGTTAGAGATTTAGTTGTTCATTAGAATACTATGTTGAGGCAGAGGATAAGGGCTAAGACACAGACAATAGAGGGCAGGCAGGAGGGGACAGAGGCAGCAAGTTGACCATGCTGGGCAGGTGGGAGGGGCAGTGGCAGCACAAATGACCGTGAAGGGCAGGGGTAAGGGAGGCATTGGCTGCAAATCAAACTATGCAGGACAGGCAAGAGTAGCTGTGGCAGCACAATGCACCATTGAGGGCATAAAGGAGAGGCAGTGGCAGTACAACCATACATACCAACCGCCCCAATTCAGGCAGCAGACTCTCGTTTTATTAAGCCCATAAACACTTTATTTTAGCTGTCTCCCACCTAAAATCTCCTCTTTTTCAAAGTCAATGGGGAAAATCAATTGCCCCGATTTTCTTTTCAAAATCTCCCTCTTACCAAGTTCAAAATGTTGGCATGTATGGAACAATAGACCATGGAGGGCAGAATGAATGGGGTAGGGAAATGGGCTCGGACAATAGAGGGCAGGAGGAAGGTGGCAGGGGCACCAAGCGCCAGGGGTTGTGGCAGCACAATACACCACACAGGACAAGCAGGAGGGCAGTGCAGCACAACAAACCATGAAAAGCAATAGTGAGGGGACAGGGCCATGCACACGGACAACAGAGGGCAGGGGGAAAGAGACTAGGCAGAAGGCGGACCGTACAGGGCAGGCAGGAGGGGCAGTTGCAGCACAAGGTCAAGGGACCAAGGAAGGCAGGAGGGAGAGGGTAGGGTATGCAGGGGCAGGGGGCAAGAGGGCGTGGAGGGAGCAGCAAGCTGACCATGTAGGACAGGCATGGAGGACAACAGGGAGCCTATTAGGGCATACATATGGACCACAGAGGGAAGGTAGAAGAAGGTCAGGGGTAGCAAGCTGGAGGTTGGAGGGCCAGTGACAGCCCAAAAGACCATGCATGGCAGGCAAGAGGGTTAGGGGCAGCACAACAGCCATGGTGGGCAAGAGGAAGTGGACAGGGGCATGCACAAAGGACCATGGAGGGCAGAAGGAAAGGGTAGGGGCTGGCACAGACAAGAGAGGGCAGGGCCCTGTTGCTAATTCCCTGATGTGCATGGCCGAAGGCTTTGTGCAGCATGGAGTTGGCTGCCTGTGGGGGGGTCTGCCGCAGGGCCTGGTCGCAAGCTATTTGACCAAGCCCCTGCCATGCCTGGCCAAAGACCATGGGCTGCTGG
The DNA here is from genome assembly GCA_963921515.1 of Calotriton arnoldi. Lineage (NCBI taxonomy): Eukaryota > Metazoa > Chordata > Amphibia > Caudata > Salamandridae > Calotriton > Calotriton arnoldi. The sequence goes on from CAWUFW010009545.1 coordinate 284,515, forward strand.
AGTTATCTTTATCTATAGTAATAAAATATTACTATACGTTAATAAAACCCTAGAAATTCAGTGAAAAAAACATATGTTAAAGTAATGTTATAGATAGGTGTGATAAAAAAATCTGAGCTTAGAAATGCACTAATCACTAAAGGTTAAAGTAATGTTATAGTTAGGTGACTATGCCAGTTTGAACTAAAAGAACCACAGAAATTACCAGTTATAGTTAGCAGCACTAACTATAACTTACGCCCCCACCATGCACTGCTTATGGCCACACATATTATATCACTCATGACATGTTTTATGACACAATTTATGACATCACTGATGACATCTCAAATGATATAATTGATGAGATCACTTGTGACATCATCCACGCTTCTTTTGTACACATTGCTCTATAAACGGGTATAGCATTAAAGCTCCGAATGTAGGTGCAAAATAGCTCTGAAGAATATAACACATCATTAATGCCATCACAGAAACAACTCCCTTAGGTGTAGAGTGAAAGCATGGGGTATGTGCCACATTGACCCTATACCATACACTTCACGGGTAACATAGTTCACATTAACAATCAACCATATATATATCTGAAACACTCATTGCATACAGTGCTCAATCTGCATACACCTGTTCAGAGAAAGCCAAGTTCCTAAAAATACTGAATGTCTGTTCCAAAAGGAATGCTGTACTACGGACAGCTTTTATCTGTATCAACCCCCTCACAGTCACCAAACGTACATTGAGAAATGAAGTTGATATATGTAGAGAAGTGGGTACTGTAAACAGAATTTACTCTATGGAGAGACTTTACCCTGTATCAGATTGTTTGCAGACTGGGAAACTAACATGAGAAATACACTACAAAATATTGAAAAGTATCTACTTAGAACAGTGTACACTCTATGCAACACTTGGCAGACAATATTTGCTTAAAAGAGGCAAAGCCTGAAGGTACTAAAGATTATACTACCTCCACCCTTCATACTGTGGTAAAAACGTTACAGAGAGAGACCATCTTCTGAAGCAAAACAAGCACATGTACATAGCTTAGTACCTGGTGGACACAGTCTTCTATGTTACGTAGAAATTGTCTAATTAGGATCCTGTCTAAAACTCATGGCTGCTTACAATACTTAGTATGTAGTACATAGATTCTTTGCCCTTCTGCAAACTTTTTCTGCAGTACCCAAAATATTTGTGTGGAACATAATGAACACAAAATGTCAACTTTCACCTACACACAGAGCTAATCTTCAATACAAAGATTTATAAAGTGTTTAATACCTCTACACACCTATGATGCATTAAAAAGCATATGCTTTTTGTAAACACTTACACCCAATAGACACAGGCTGTAAAAAATTAGGCAGAATAGGATTATAGTACTTGCCCGCCGCTATGTAAACTATAAATCAAATTAGTGCACTCATTGGATGATGTCATCAGTGATGTCATAGAACATGTCATGAGAACATGTCATGAGTGATGTAATATGTGAGGGCATAAGCAGTGTATGGGGGTGGAGCAAGTTATAGTTAGCTCTGCTAACTATAACTGGTGAATTTCTGTGTTTTTTTGAGTCCAGAACGTTAATATTGCCACTGACATATTCATCTAATTATAACATTACCTTAACCTTTGGCTTTTTTCAATGAATATATATATATATATATAAACCCTTCACTGCATGGGCTCCTGCGGTGAACCACAACGTCCAGCATGCAGTGGTAAAGCAGGCACAGCGCACTGAGCTTCGCACCTGAGAGGCAGAGGAGGGCGTGGTCACAGAATTGGAAGTGGCCACAGCTTTAAAAACATCAGAGCGAAGGACCCCCGGTAAAGGTTACAACTGAAACGGGCACTGAAGATTCCAATTGAAGGATGAAACGCGTCTGCCGAGCGTTTCAGGGACCCTTTGTTTGTCTGCGTTTTAACAGCAATAAAGCCAGCCATTGTTCCCCCGGAGCTGTGTCACACTTTCTTCTTTCGAGTGGGAGAGAGACTGGTGTTGATATTTTGCCAGCTAGTAGGTGCTGGCGTGTGACCGCCCTCTCGGTCTGGAGCTACACGACTTACCTGCTAACCTTGTTGGATGTTTTGCATAGAACTGCAATTGCGTCGCCCCCCAGGTGCTGGTTTCCCACTTGGTGGTCATTAGCACGTGGGGAGAGAGGAGGCAGTATTCGACTGCCTGATAAGGGGGACAAAGGAGGACTTTATTTCCTGCAACACGACTGCATTGGTGGCGGTGGAACACCGTCCACGACTGTTGGAAGCATCACTTGGTGTTTAGTGAAACCCTTCACTGCATGGGCTCCTGCGGTGAACCACAACGGCCAGCATGCAGTGGTAAAGCAGGCACAGCGCACTGAGCTTCGCACCTGAGAGGCAGAGGAGGGGCGTGGTCACAGAATTGGAAGTGGCCACAGCTTTAAAAACATCAGAGCGAAGGACCCCCGGTAAAGGTTACAACTGAAACGGGCACTGAAGATTCCAATTGAAGGATGAAACGCGTCTGCCGAGCGTTTCAGGGACCCTTTGTTTGTCTGTGTTTTAACAGCAATAAAGCCAGCCATTGTTCCCCCGGAGCTGTGTCACACTTTCTTCTTTCGAGTGGGAGAGAGACTGGTGTTGATACATATATATATATATATATATATATATATATATATATATATATATATATACACATATATTACCTACTGGCGGTCGCCAGTAGGTAGTTATAGTTAGGACCACGTTTCCATAGGAAAAGCATTTTTTGATGTGCTTATAACTTTGGCGTCGTTTGACGAATCTTTATGAAATTTTCCAAAAAGTTCCTCTTTTCAGGTCAGCTCCTATCCTAAAAGTTTGGGGGGGGATTCGTCAAGGGGGGGCTAAGAAAAAAGGGGTGTCCCAAAACGTGTTTTATCCATGCAATTTCCATAGGAAACTTTAGACAAGGCTACAGGTCAAACTGCTGAACGGAATTACGCCAAATTTGGCACAGAGAAAGGTCTTGGTCCAGAAACCACGCTTCTGTTTAAATCGGGTAAATCCGTTCAGTAGTTTTAGAGAAATAACAAATTTTCCAGATATCAATATTTAAGAATTCTGACATCTGATTGGCTGAAGCGTTACGAGCACGAGCTTGCGGCTCATTGGCTGCGAACTGTTGAAACTAGGAAGTGTTGGCAGCCATTTTGTGATTCAGTGCGTCAGCTCACAACTCTCCCTCTGCAAGGCATCAGGTCCGTAGTTCTACCTCTGGGAGGCAACACTAAAAATATACCGCAGCTCTGTCTGTGCGAGATACCCCTTTCACGGTCCCTCTCCCCACATCACCAGCTTGCGGCTATGCCTTTAGAAGCCAGTCCGTTGGCTCGCAGCTCTGCGACTGCGAGCTGTCAGCCATTTTGTTACTCAGTCCGTCAGCTCGCATCTCTCCCTCTAAAAGGCATCGGATCCGTAATTCTACCTCTGGGAGGCAATACTGAAAATATCCCGCAGGTCTGTCTGTGCGAGATACTCCTTTTACGCTCCCTCCCCCGCTTTACCTCTGTGAGCCACTTCGTTAGCTCGTTTTACGCTGCCTGTCCCCACATCATCAGCTCACGGCTATGCCTTTAGAAGCCACTCCGTCGGGTCGCAGCTCTGTGTCTGCGAGTCGTAGGTCCGTAGGTCTACCTCTGCGAGGCAACACTAAAAATATACTGCAGCTCTGTCTGTGCGATATACCCCTTTCACGGTCCCTCTCCCCACATCACCAGCTTGCGGCTATGCCTTTAAAAGCCAGTCCGTCAGCTCGCAGCTCTGCGACTGCGAGCTGTGAGCCATTTTGTGACTCAGTCCGTCAGCTCGCATCTCTCCCTCTAAAAGGCATCGCATCCGTAATTCTACCTCTGCGAGGCAATACTGAAAATATCTCGCAGGTCTGACTGTGCGAGATACTCCTTTTACGCTCCCTCTCCCACATCATCAGCTCGCGGCTATGCCTTTAGAAGGCAGTCCGTCGGGCCCGCAGCTCTACCTCTGTGAGCCACCTCGTTAGCTCGTAGCTCTGTCTGTGCTAGCAGGCCCGTCGGCCCGTTATTCTCCCTCTGCGAGTTAGCCCGTCGGGTTGCAGCTCGAAGGGCTCGCAGCTGTATCTCTGTGAGCCAGCCCGTTAACTGATAGCTGTGTGTCTGCTAGCAGGCCTGTTGGCCCGTTGGTCTCCCTCTGCGAGCCAGTACGGTGCTGTGCTTTTGCGAGCCAAAGGCTCGTAGGTCTCCCTCTGCGAGCTGAGCCCACGGGCCGCAGCTCTTCCTCTGCGAGCCTGCGAGCCTGCCCGACGGCCCGCAGGTGACACTCTGCGAGCCAAAATTGGGAATATAAGGCGGCTCTAAAAAGAGCCCTTGTGTTTATTAGTTGGAGCTACATGTAAGTGCGAATGCACAGCTTCAGGTTAATCAGGAAAACTCTGTTTCCCTTATCTGTGAAGGGTACTCCATCACTTCTGTAGATATCAGCCATATCAAAACGTATGTTGTTGTTGTAAATCGACCCCATTCTATGGTCTCTGAGGTATGCAGACACAGCTTTGTTGACATTCTTCCTAGATTTTTTAATCTTATGACAAAATTGGTTTATTTCCACTTCTGTCTTTGGCATATATTGGAATATACAAAGACAGTTTGAGGCAAAAGTAACATCAATTGTCCAAAGGTGTCTTTCATAAGCATTTCCAAACCTACCCCAGTCAATGTGCCTAGGTCGTTACCACCACAGTGCACAATCATGAGATCAGGGTGTTGGAGATGCAAACAGGTTTTAACCAAAGGGAGCAATTGGTGCCACTTCAATCCTCTCTGTGCAAACCATTTAATGTGCACATTTTGTGGGGGGCGTGGCCAAGCCGAGCAGCAAGATGGCCGCTTGAATCAGAGGCTCTGCCGGCCGAGCACACAATCCGGCATGAATCCTGCAGAATCCTACCAGTAAACCCTCCCATAGACGATCGCCTTGAATTGACAGCCGGTGCTGCACCCGCTGAGGCGTTTGCTGAACGGAGTGAGGCGGCGACAGCGGTGGAACAGGATCCGCGGGCCCGGGACGGAGCGGACGCTCAAGTGAGGGAGGCCCGGCTACAACACACACCGCCCTGCGGGTCGGAGGGAGAGTGGCGCCTGCACTACTGGAACCCCTGCAGGCAACGTGCGGAACGCCGAGGCTGACCCTGAACCGCGGCGGGATGACGGGGACCGCGGAGTGGGCTCCCGGTGCGGGCCCCCGCCCCTCCCCCACATCACGACACGGACTGAGCGGGTAAGCAGAGCCTGAGATGCGGGAGGAGGCGGCGAGCGGGAGACGGTGAGAGGGCTAAACAAGCGGAGCGCATATCTGGCACGTCGACGTGAGGCGCTCTGTGCAGCGACGAGGAGAGAACACACGGGACCATACACGCGGCCTCACTGGGGGGTCATGAAACTGGCGCGCACCGAGGGCCGGGTAAGGGAGAGACAGACGGCCGTACTGTAATCAGGGATAGAGATCGGGCACATCGAGGGACTTCCCACCGCTCTCCCACCTAAGCACCAGAATTACATCGTAGGAACACGGGAGATCTCCCCGCATGCTGCCGGACATCTCTAGGAGAACCATATAGAAGCGGAGGGAACAGAGGGAGCCATATTGGGCCGTCTAGATACGGCGCGTCACAAGGGCACAACATTGCGGATACTTCTCGCCCCGGCTGGCTGCTAAAAGGGATGCAAGATTGAGGTGTGGACAATTTCAAACTTGAGCCATACAAAGTCAGAGCGACATCAGGGCTGTAACGCTCTAAGTGGAGGGGAGACGCATGCAAATAAACACTACTGTGCACACATTGACTGCGACTTGACGAGGTGCTGGCCCCATTGGTATTGATCTCAACTTCATCGACCTACCGTAGCAAGAGGAGGCTAACACACGCACTATACGGAGCGCGAAGCGCCAGCTTCATTTCCATACCATCCCTCTGACTGTCTTGGCCTGCCTGACCTGCGCGGGGACCTTAGCAGTAGGACACACAATGGGCAAGACGGATGCTAAACAACCCAAAATTACCTTTGATAAGCGCAGTACCCGGCATATGGATGGCGAAATGGTGGCGCAGACACTAGTGCCAGAAACTCAACTGGAGCAAGATCAAGAGGAGGACATAAAAACTATGCTGCGGCACATGAAAGGATGTTTGAAAGACATAGACTCCAAAATAGACTCTCTTGCCGCAAGGATGGATCAAGTCTCGCACAGAGTTGATAAACACGAATCACGCCTGACAGAGTTGGAAACAAGAGTCTCGGACAACGACGATCGCACTACGGAGACACATGAACACCTCTTGCGCATGGATAAGGTGTTAGAAGTTATAAAGGCGCGAAATGAAGACTTGGAAGCAAGATCAAGAAGAAACAACATCCGAATTACTGGCATACCGGAATCCACAGCCATCACCAACATGGAAAAATATGTTGAGGCCCTCTTTCGGGACTTATTTGGAGCGGACCTCTCGGCCATGTTCCTGGTAGAGTGAGCCCATCGCCCGCAGGGGCCGCTGCCGCCGCCGGGTGCCCTTCCAAGACCCATCCTGGCCCGGCTGCTTAATTATAGGGATAGAGACAAGGCCCTCCGCCTGGCGCGGGAGAGAGGGACGCTACAATACCAAAATAATGCCATCTCGCTATACCCCGACTTCACTCAGGCTGTACAGAATGCGAGGAGAGAGTTCCTTCCGGCCAAACGACTGCTCCAACAGGCCAGGCTAAAATACGCCATGCTCTATCCAGCCAAGCTTAGAGTCCACACAAATGGGAAGCCTTCTTTATTCGTCGATGCAGGGGCAGCACTGAAATTCGCCAAACAGCAACCACGACAGCAAAGAGCCAGAGAACACGATAAAGATATTTTGTCACAGAGTCAGCTAAGTGACAATGACTGAACCACGGGAAAAGGGCTTGAACCATCTGTGACTCTGTAAATAACGCCTGATTTAGGAGAAAATATCCTTTACTGTTGTTTTTTTTTTTTCAGAACTGTTTACATACAAGAGTTAAGAGGGATTTAGGGTAGTGTAACAAGCTCGGCCACTCCGTTCCACTAGTGACGGAGGAGTTCGCCGGCAACCTCACGCACCCTTGGGATAATTCCCTATTGCTAAAAATGTTTGGGTTATCTGGATTTAGAGGGTGGGTCGTACAAAATCTCAACCTGATTGGGGGGTTGGAGTGGGTGGGGGGTGGGCGGGTAATGTTTCTTATTGTTTGTTGTACATTGCAAGATGTCTTATGCCTAACCGCTAACATGCCACGACATGGACGAAACGGGACACACTAGGACACGGGCACTATTTACGGGACAGGATTGGTGCACACAAGAAAGGGGCTGAGCTTTACGGCCACTCCGATCACACTTTGGGATCAAACTATACTACCACTAACCTGACTGCCCTGATCTGCCTCACGTGGAACGTCCGTGGGCTCAATGATTATAGGAAAATGCGTCTAATACACTCCCATCTCACGAGACACTCGGCCGCGATATGCCTCTTACAGGAAACCCACTTGAGGGGACAGGCGTGCGATAGGCTGAAATCAGGCAGATGGAGCGCGGTTTTCACCTCTTGCTACTCCAACTATGCACGCGGGGTGGCCACACTCATTAAGAAGGGTATCCCCTGGCGTCCAATAAAAGTAATCAGTGACACGGAGGGACGCTACGTGCTGGTTCATGGGGTACTGTTCAATCGAGAGGTCACAATCGCGAATGTTTATGCCCCTAACGTAGACGACCCCTCTTTCTTTCAGAAAGTATGGCACGCTATCCAATCACTGGGGGAGGGGCCTGTTCTATGGGGGGGGGATTTCAACACAGTACTGTCGCTAAGCCTAGATAGAGAGGGTACATCACGCACACATCACCCGCAGGCAGCAGCGACATTAAAACAGATTATGGAAGATAACAGTCTAATAGATACATGGCGACACCTACATCCGGACACTAAGGAAGGTACATGCATCACACAACAATACAGCGCTTGGCCTCGATTGGATTTCTGGCTCACAACCCCTGACTTGCATGCATGGGTAACTGCTGCGTCACATCACGCCCGCACGTTATCCGATCACTCCCCAGTTACGCTGTCACTGCAGATTCCCGAGCCTTATAGACAGCCCTTCGCATGGCGCCTGCCCAATGGGGCGCTGTTGGACTCCGTATTCAGGGAGGAACTGCACTCGCATATAAAAGAATATTTCGAGAAAAACACGGGGTCTGTAGACTCGGAAGGGAGTCTGTGGGAGGCATTTAAGGTGGTGGTTCGCGGACACTGCATAGCGGGACAAAGCAGAGTACTCAGGGACATAAGAGGGACACTAGGCCGCCTGGAAGCGGAAATACATACACTTGAACAACAATACTACGCTGCACCGTCGGCGGACACATTGGGGAAAATTAGAAGTAAACTGACCTCTTACCAGGAAGACGCTGACAGGGAGCTACGGTTTTTACACAAACACGCGATTGCAAGATCATACGGAGAGGGGGACCGACCGGGGAGGACACTTGCAAATCTATTGAAGCCGCCCAGGGGGGCCACATACATCACGTCGATACATGACGTAGACGATAAGATAACCTGGTGCACTCCCCGCCCGAGATACTACACACTATGCGGGAATTTTACACCCACTTGTACACGTCCCAAACTACCCCTTCGGATGCGATGCTAGAGGACTACTTTGATTCTATAGCACTAGTGTGGTTCAGCAATCACCACAGGGAATATATGGATGCCCCGTTCACGGTAGATGAAGTGAAACGGGTTATTGGCGGCATGCGGGCAGACAAAGCACCTGGGGCGGACGGCCTTACAGCACGTTTTTATAAAGAATACTCTGAGGAACTTGCCCCCGCCTACTGGCGGTGTTTCAGGAGGCGCTGCAGGTGGGAATTCTCCCCCAATCCATGAGAGAGGCGATTATAATCGCACTACTTAAACCGGACAAAAATCCCCAACTTTGTGACTCATACCGTCCACTCTCTATGATAAATCTAGACGCTAAGATTTTCGCCAAGTTATTGGCGAACAGGCTCCAGCCCCTGCTCCCCTTGATAGTACTACCGGATCAGTCCGGATTTGTTCCGGGAAGGGCGACCTCACACAATCTTAGAACCTTATTCGGCCTACTGCATTACATGGCGCCACACGTGCCTGCTGCGGCCGCACTACTGGACGCATCAAAGGCCTTCGATTCGTTGGAATGGGGGTTCCTTTTTCCTCTGCTCAAGAGGATCGGCCTGAGTCCACTTTTTATTAATTACATCCGATTGCTGTACACACGACCCACGGCACGCCTGCGAGTTAACGGACTGGTATCTGAGCTGCTAAATATCACAAGAGGGACTAGACAGGGGTGCCCCCTGTCACCGTTACTGTTTGCGATTGCGACAGAGCCGTTGGCAGCGAGACTACGTCAGCACCACGCACAAAGGGGAATTGGACTCAAGACCCGGGCGATTACTATGTCCATGTACGCAGACGATATCACACTTTATATGACGCATCCCAAAGAGAACTTGTCACCCCTGACGAGAGAAGTAGTGAGATTTGGAGGACTATCGGGTGTAAATATAAACTGGGGCAAATCAGTGATTCTCCCGCTTACGCCTAGTACTCAGACATTTGACACGGATTACCCTCTAGTCTGGGCCTCGGGCCCAATTAGATATTTAGGAGTATGGATTAGTACTGATATGCAAGATATATGGACTGAAAATTATGGACGGGTGGTGACTTGGATAGAAGATAGGATACGACGGTGGAGGGCTCTCCCCCTATCCCTGGCGGGCCGGATCGCCATAGCTAAAATGGTTATACTTCCAAAACTTTTATATCTCTTTGTTAATATACCATTACCACTCTCGGTGCAATTTCTTAAGCGACTTAGATCTCTCATGGTGGAGCTAGCGTGGGCGGGGGGACAGCCACGGATAGCGTGGGAAGTTTTGACTTTGCCGCAGGAACAGGGAGGACTGGCAGCCCCGGATATCGCGTTATACGCATTTAGCGCCCAGGCACAATTTTTACATTATTGGACACACCCTACACCCTACCAACCCCATGTGGCCATAGAAACAGACAGAGCGGCCCCATTGCCGGTGTCAACGGCACTATATCACCCGTACAAGCGCACCCGCGGAGAGATAGACACGGTGCAGGTGACGAGATGGGCATGGGAAGGTCTACGTAAGAGAGCGCACCTTGAAGTGCTATATGCCCCATCAATGCCTATCCTAAATAACCCAATGTTCCCCCCACTTATGGGGAGTAAGGCGAGCGAACGCGCAAGTGCGCACGGCCTGAGACTTAGTGGAGACCTCTACCCCAACGACACGTTCCTTACCATGCACCAGATGTGCGCCCCCGCAGCACCCACGGCGCTAGATATGTTATTATATTACCAGCTGAGAGCATCCTGCAAACGTAGATTTCCCACCTATCCGGCACCGCCCCAGTCCTTGGCGGCGCTCGAGAACCTACTGGCGGTGGAATCGGGGCGTAAGCTCATTACACGCATCTACAGACACACACAACAAACATCGCCGGTGGCGACTCCCGCGGCACGGGTGGCTTGGGAGGAGGAATTGGGAACACCCCTCACAGATGAGCAATGGAAGCTAAGCTGTGGGCAGCTAAAACGGTTGTCACCCAACTACCGTCTCAGATTAATCCACTTCAAGTATCTCCACCGCTTGTACAGGACTCCCATACACTTACACAGAATAGGATTGCGGTCGGATGACTGCTGTTGGAGATGTGGCACACCGCGAGCAACCTTCCTACATTTAGCCTGGCACTGCAGGCAGATAGCTAATTTTTGGCTAGAAGTCTATCAGCACATAAAGCAGATCACAGGATTGGACATCCCATGCACACCGCTGACATCCCTACTTGGGGTACTCGAGGCGGTAGCCCCAAAATCCCGCAAGCTACCTGAAATTCTTCTTCTGATGGCAAAGCGTCAAATAGCGTTACATTGGGGGGTGGAGAGACCTCCGCTGTCCAAAGACTGGATTAAAAACGTCACGTACTGCAAGATACAGCTGTCGACTTACTGGGAACTTCAGCCGTCCAAGTCTAGACCAAAAGACATTTGGAAACCATTTACATTAAAGCTGAGTGCTCGGGCGGGAGAGGACTAATGTACTGTCTGCATAATCAATGTCAGGGAGATGGGAGCTGATTGGGGGACGGGAGGGTGGTCCTGCCGTAAACTGGAGACACATGTTATCAAATTACGTGCACTAATGAAAATGGGGGGTCTGCACCCCACGGGATATACTGGGCCCTTATTATTTGAACGGAATGTACATGGAATGGCTATGTCACACCTAACTGTACGGACTACGACACTGCAATGTATGTTTGTTTTTGTTGTTGAAAATGCAAATAAAAAGCAATTTAAAAAAAATTTGCACATTTTGTAAACCTAGGTCTAAGTCAATACGTCTCTGTTCTGCATACCTCTTGCACCAGAAAACATAGCTATGTCCTACAATCCACACTAGCATTTTGAAGGTATGGCTACAAGATATGGATAAATGTCTGTAGCTCATGCAGTCTGTTCGTAGAATAAGAGATATGTTTAAACATGGGGAACTACTTTTTTTTTACATACAAAACGTTAACCGATTGGGAGATGAAATGTATTGTGTCCTAAAAAGTAGGGTGTATATTAGTTTTGATGAAAAGCATCTTTGTGATTGGTTAATAAAAAAGCAGTTTATACGTGGAGTACATATTATAGGATGAAAATTGCTCAGCTCAACCACACCTGCTAATTGTATTTGGAAGGAGCAGTTCAAACTTGAAAGAATGGTGAACTTTTGACCTCCACGTGCCGTTAAATGTTGAAAAAAATGTTTCAAAAAGAAATATCGGTAGGTTTAAAAAAATGATGAACTTTTAACCTGCACGTGTCGTAGAATGTTCTAGAAAGTGGTGATACAATACCTTGAACTTTTCACCTGTATGTGTCCTTAAAAAAACTGTTTATATGGAAAGTTCAAAAACAACCAATAAAGAGAGGTTTTGCAATTTAAAAAAAATAAGGAACTATTTTGATTTGTTCTTTATATGTATTTATGTGTGGAGCAACAGGGAAATTCTGCCATTACTGGTTCCATTCTTGATGAAAGCGGTGCATTAGATGTACTGTGTGACAAGAAAAGAATTGCATGCATTTGTGACATTTGAAATCTGCATACCAACTACGAAGGTAAATTAGAAATTAAGAAGGTGTGTTATCTGTTTTGTAGTAGTGGTTAAGTATTTGAGACGATATTTTTAACTTTCAAAGTGAATGACAACAGATGCAATGGAGCCAACGATCACGCAGCTCGGACACCCAACACTGCTCCGACACCAGCCCCTTGTCCGCCATGCCCCCTCACCTCCCCCCCCACACAAACAAATGTGACAGCAACCTTAGGAAATCTGGAACGTAACAAATTGGCTGATGTCGCACAATTATAGTAAAGAAGATGCATGTGAGGTTGGACAAATAAGAATCTCAGTCATCTATGGATTTACATATAAAACATTTTATTTAAACAAAACAACAAAATAAAAGTAGGTACAGATTCGGCGTGTCATCCCTCGACAATTTGTGAATCACAGCCTGCAAGACAAAAAGAAAGATAAGATTGTGCATCATGCGTCCATGAAAGGAGAGAGAGAGAAAGAGAGAAAGAGTGAGAGAGAGGAAGAGACAGAGAAAGAAAGAGTGAGAGAGAGGAAACCAGAGAAAGAGAGAAAGAGTGAGAGAGAGAGGAAGAGAGAGAGAAAGAGTGAGAGAAAGAGTGAGATACAAGGAAGAGAGAGAGAAAGAGAGAAACAGTGTGAGAGAGAGGTAGAGAGAGAGAGAAAGAGTGAGACAGAGAGGAAGAGAGAGAGAAAGAAAGAATGAGAGAGGAAAAAACATAGAAAGAGAGAAAGAGTGTGAGAGAGAGAATGGAAGAGATAGAGAGTGAGAGAGAGAGAAAGAGTGTGAGTGACAGAAAGGAAGAGATGGAGAGGGAGAGTGAGTGTTGACACTGTGGAGAAAATCCTCACAGCTCACCTTTCTGCCACTGGTGTGTCTTCAACCACGTGCCGGGACATAGTGCAGTCTTCAAGTTTAGTTATCTGAAACATAGTATAGAATCAGTAATGGCAGAGTTCATACAACTGCACATGCCTAATTCTCTGTTTTGCCCCTGCGCACCCAGGCTGCTGCACCCCATCGACTCCCGCCACCCAGAGGTGTCTGTCCGCCTCTGCGCACCCAGGCTGCTGTACCCCATCCACTCCCACTGCCCAGAGGTGTCTGCCCGCTGCTGTGCACCCAGGCTGGTGCACCCCATCCAGTCCCACTGCCCGGAGGTGACTGCCCGTTCCTGCGCACCCAGACTGCTGCATCCCATCCACTCCCAATGCCTAGAGGTGTCTGCCCGCTCCTGTGCACCCAGGCTGCTGCACCCCATCCACTCCCACTGCTCGGAGGTGTCTGCCCGCTCTTGTGCTTGTAGGGCGCTGCACACTATCCACTCCCACCGCCCAGAGGTGACTGCTCGCTGCTGCGGAAACAAGCCTCTCTGCTCACCTTCCGTCACCGGCGTGTGTCTAAGAGGGTCCACCACGTGCCGAAGCAACCTCCTCAGGCGTTGCGTACACGCGGTCAAGCCGAGCTCACAATTGAAAGTGGGTGTTGATTGCAGGATGGCCACGCATCATCGCAGGCTGCACACGCACTTAGCTCTGGTGGCACTAACTAAGTGGAACTGAAGTCATCACCTCGTGGCGGGCGGTCCGTGTCGGGGGGGGTGTCGTCAATCTGTGAATCACAGCCTGCTAGACAAAAAGCAAGATAAGATTGTGCGTCATGCGTCCATGAAAGGAGAGAGAGAGAGAGAAAGAGAGAAAGAGAGAAAGAGTGAGAGAGAGGAAGAGACAGAGAAAGAAAGAGTGAGACAAAGAGGAAGACAGAGAACGAGAGAAAGAGTGAGAGAGAGAGAAAGAGAGAAAGAGTGTGATACAAGGAAGAGAGAGAAACAGTGTGAGAGAGAGGTAGAGAGAGAGAGAAAGAGTGAGAGAGAGAGGAAGAGAGAGAGAGAGAGAGAAAGAAAGAATGAGAGAGAGAGGAAAAGACATAGAAAGAGAGAAAGAGTGTGAGAGAGAGAAAGGAAGAGATAGAGAGTGAGAGAGAGAGAAAGAGTGTGAGTGACAGAAAGGAAGAGATGGAGAGGGAGAGTGAGTGTTGACACTGTGGAGAAAATCCTCACAGCTCACCTTTCTGCCACCGGTGTGTCTTCAACCACGTGCCGGGACATAGTGCAGTCTTCAAGTTTAGTCATCTGAAACATAGTATAGAATCAGTAATGGCAGAGTACATACAACTGCACACACCTAATTCTCTGTTTCGCCCCTGTGCACCCAGGCTGCTGCACCCCATCGTCTCTCGCCGCCCAGAGATGTCTGCCCGCCTCTGCGCACCCAGGCTGCTGTACCCCATCCACTCTCACTACCCAGAGGTGTCTGCCCGCTGCTGTGCACCCAGGCTGGTGCACCCCATCCAGTCCCACTGCCCGGAGGTGACTGCCCGTTCCTGTGCACCCAGACTGCTGCATCCCATCCACTCCCACTGCCTAGAGGTGTCTGCCCGCTGTTGTGCACCCACGCTGCTGCACCCTATCCACTCCCACCGCCCAGAGGTGACTGCTTGCTGCTGCGGAAACAAGCCTCTCTGCTCACCTTCCGCCACCGGCGTGTGTCTAAGAGGGTCCACCACGTGCCGAAGCAACCTCCTCAGGCGTTGCGTACACGCGGTCAAGCCGAGCTCACAATTCAAAGTGGGTTTTGATTGCAGGATGGCCACGCATCATCGCAGGCTGCACACGCGCTCAGCTCTGGTGGCACTAACTCAGTGGAACTGAAGTCATCGCCTCGTGGCGGGAGGTCCGTGTCGGGGGGGGTTGTCAATCTGTGAATCACAGCCTGCTAGACAAAAAGCAAGATAACATTGTGCGTCATGCGTCCATCAAAGGAGAGAGAAAAAGAAAGAAACAGTGAGAGGTAGACAGAGAGAAAGAGTGAGAGAGAGAGGAAGAGAGAGAGAAACAGTGAGAGAGAGGAAGAGAGAGAGAAAGAGAGAAACAGTGTGAGAAAGAGGAAGAGAGAAACAGAGGAAGAGTGAGAGAGAGAGGTAGAGGTAGAGAGAGAGAAAGAAAAAAACTGTGTGAGAGAGAGGAAGAGATAGAGTGAGAGAGAGAGGAAGAGAGAGAGAAAGAGTGTGAGGGAGAGAAAGGAAGAGATGGAGAGGGACAGCGAGTGCCCACACTGTGGACAAAACCCTCACAGCTCACCTTTCCGTCACTGGTGTGTCTCCAACCACGTGCCGGAACATAGTGAAGCCCTCAAGCTTACTCATCTGAAACGTAGGATGGAATCAGTAATGGCAGAGTACATACAACTGCACACGCCTCATTCTCTGTCCCGCCTTTGTGCATCCAGGCTGCTGCACCCCATCCACTTCCACTGCCCAGAGGAGTCTGCTCGCCGCTGCGCACCCAGGCTGCTGCACCCCATCCACTTCCACTGCCCAGAGGTGTCTGCCCGCTGCTGCGCACCCAGGCTGCTGCACCCCATCCACTCCCACTGCCCGGAGGTGACTGTCCGCCGCTGCGCACCCAGGCTGCTGCACCCCATCCACTCCCACTGCCCGGAGGTCACTGCCCGCGGCTGCGCTAACAAGCCTCTCTGCTCACCTTTCGCAACCTGCGTGTAGAAAAGAGGGCCTACCACGTGCCGCTGCAAGCCCCAAGCCCGGGGCCCGCGGACACAGCACCCTGCATATCATGCAGCCCCACTCCGCAGGCCACTAGGTCTCACATTTGGTGCTGGGTCTTGATTTCGCCATGGCAGAGGACATACCAGTGCACCGGGCTTTTCATCGCAGGCTGCACACCCGCTCAGCCCTGTGCAGCGGTGCCACTAACTCTGTGACCAGCGAGGCGACGCCACGTGCCGGTAGGCCTGCTCTGTCTGATGGCTCAGGCCTACACTGCGGTCCAGCAGGGCACACAAAACCTGAGCTGTCCAGACCGCCGGGACGGGCCATCACCGCAGGCTGTACACCCGCTCAGCAGTTACGGTACCCGTACCTCAGTGGACCGAAAGTCACCGTCCCGTGCCGGTGTGCCTGTGCCGGCCGCAGTGCATCCGGTGCGAGCAACTCTGAAATGGCGTCGAGCACGTGCGCCCGGTCTTTTTTATTGGCAGGGTCACGTGTCCTGTGATGCCTGTGCTGGATGGGTGTGGTGTGGGTGTATACTAGCCGTGAGGGAGAGGCTGTGGCGTACTGACAACTAGGGTGTGACCAGCAGATCACTGCAATGAAAATCTGGGCCATGTAGCGTTGTTGTCCTTCCCTGTAAGCGTAAGCGGAGTGGGCTGGCCTGGCGTATGCCAGTCCTGCGTGAGGCTGTGAAGAATGACTCCGGACCTATGGGCGTGGCTCCGTCCTGGGCTGTATGAGGAATCAACTGATGTGGGTGTCCCTGTTGTAGTGCTGACGTCACCCGGGTCGCAAGCGCCAATGTGTCACTCTGTGAGCCAAGTCCCACAACATGGCCAACATGGAAGGTACAGGGAATCACTGACCCTACATTCATCCATAGTTCCACACATGAAAGATGGTGGACATGACACATCTGTGTGGATATGAATGTTTATTGCACATTCAGTGGAGTGTTGCAGCTGTAGCAATACAGTGCCATGCAAAGTTCAAGTTTCAGTTTTTGGCACATGGAGGGCAGCCAATTAGAGCCAAGCTTGTGTTCGGGGTTAGGCTGCGCCAACATATGTACTTATACAATTACTCCGCCAATCTCCAAGCACTTATAAATTCACTATACACTCTCCTTGCAGTACTCTAATGATCCAGTCTCTACGTACGTACTTGTACAATGACTGAGAGAAAGTTACATAACCGAAGTTTTCCCCACTGCCAGAGCTAACATGGTTGCATACCCTGTCCACAGCACAATGTAATGTGGTAGGACCCAGGGGCGGCATCTTGCATACATAATGAACACACGGACACAGATAGATAGTGGAACTGGGTACGGGCACGTGCGCTCGACTCATTTTTATTACCAGGGTCACATGTCCAGTGACGTCTGTGCTGGATGCGTATGGGGTGAGTGTAAGCCAGCCGTCCGGGAATGGTTGGTGCTGGCAACAAGTACAACAGTAATCATTTGATCAGACACACAAATTCAATCATAAAGGGTCAATGATTTGTGCTGCACTAAGGTAGGGGCAACAGATGTGAAATAATACACACAAGATTGTATCGTAAAGGGTCCATGACTTGTGGTACACTGAGGTAGGGGCAGCAGATGTGAAATTATACACAAAACATTGTATCATAAAGGGTTCATGAGTTGTGCTGCACTGAGATAGGGGCATCAGAAGCATTCAGCGTGTGCGCAGCCAGCGATGATGCGTGGTGCGGGCGAGCCACACTGGGAGCAATGTCTGTTGCCTACTGGACTGAGTCATCTGCAATCGTGACTCGATGTGAATTGTGAGCCCTGCTATCCGCAGTGTAGATCGAAGGCAGTAGTCAGCACAGACATCAAAGAATGCTTTTAGTCACTTCCTGTTTACAAAATTCGAGGACATAGAGTACAATTCTCTCTGCAATAAATAAATCATGTCTCAATTTAAATTATGAGCTCTGCTAACCGCAGTGTAGGTGTATGGAACAAAAGATGAAACATTTATGGAATACACTGTCGAAATATGTAGGTTTCAGGGACGTTATAGTTAGTTGCCTACTGGACTCTGAAATTAATGAATGAAGACTGAATTTGAATTGTGAGCCCTGCTGAGCACAGTGTAGGCCGGAGGCAGCGGTCAGGAAGGGCCTACAGCCACGTGACGTTGACTTGAGCTGCATACAGTTAGTGGTAGGTGTGGCGCTCAGCGTGTGTGCAGCCAGCAATAATGCAATGTCTCTTGCCTACTGAACTGCGTCATCTGCAATCGCGACTCGATCTGAATTGTGAGCCCTGCTGACCACAGTGTAGGCCGGAGGCAGTGGTCAGGAAGAGCCCAGAGCCACGTGGCGTTGACTTGAGCTGCATAGAGTTAATGGTAGGTGTGGCGCTCAGCGTGTGCGCAGCCAGTGATCATGGAATGTCTGTTGCCTACTGGACTGCGTCATCTGCAATCGCGTCTCGATCTGAATTGTGAGCCCTGCTGACCGCAGTGGAGGCCGGAGGCAGTGGTCAGGAAGAGTCCACAGCCACGTGGCGTTGACTTGAGCTGCATAGAGTTAGTGGTAGGTGTGGCGCTCAGCATGTGCGCAGCCAGCGATGATGCAATGTCTGTTGCCTTCTGGACTGCGTCATGTGCAATCGCGACTCGATCTGAATTGTGAGCCCTGCTGACCGCAGTGTAGATCGAAGGCAGTAGTCAGCACAGACATCAAGGAATGCTTTTTGTCACTTCCTCTTCACAAAATTCGAGGACATAGAGTACAATTCTGTCTGCAATTAATAAATCAAGACTGAATTCAAATTGTGAGCTCTGCTGCCCGCAGTTTAGACTGCCATTCAGTGTTCCTTTGGACTTGCAAGATGAAGTTGGTCATTGTACTAAAGCTATAACTGATATAAAACAAGTTCTTGAAGCAAGGATACTAAAAGGATATTATGTAGGTTTTAGGGACGTAATACTTAGTTGCCTACTGGACTCTGCAATTAATGAATCAAGAGTCAATTTTAAATGTGAGCCCTGATGACCGCAGTGTAGGCCGGAGGCAGCGGTCAGCAAGGGCCCACAGCCACGTGGCGTTGAGTTGAGCTGTACAGTTAGTGTTACCTGAAGCAACCAGCGTGTGTGGAGCCTGCGATGATGCGTGGTCCGGGCGGGCCGCACTGGTAGCAATGTCTTTTGCCTAATGAATTCTGTCTTAATAAGTCCACGTGGCGTTGACTTGTGGTGCACTGAGTTAGTGGCACCTGAAGCACTCAGTGTGTGCGCAGTCTGCGATGATGCGTGGTCCGGGCGGGCCGCACTGGGATCAATGTCTCTTCCCTACTGGAGTGCGTCATCTGCAATTGCGACTCGATCTCAATTGTGAGCCCTGCTGTCCGCAGTGTAGATCGAAGGCAGTAGTCTGTACAGACATAAGTCTGTGGTGCTCTGCTGCTGGGTTCGCAGCGGGCCTGTGTCGAGGAGGCCGGCGGTCACGGCGGAGGCCTCGTGGCAGGGTGATGGCTGCCGCCCTGGCAGACGCTTTGGCCTTCCCACAAGTGAACCACGCCCACAGCCCCAGCCTATTTATTCATACTCCTACGCTGGAGTGGCGTACGTTGGACCAGCACACTCCGCTTCCGCTTCCAGGGGGGGACAACACAGCTACATGACCGAGATCTTCCCCACTGCCTGAGGTAACATGGTTGCGTCTATTGTCCACAACACTACAAGCACCAGCAGTATATGTCCACATGGAGAGGTTTGTGCTCTGCATAGTGAGGTCTGTCCACCACATCACCACTACACTTGGTATTGTGTGCATTTTTATTGATGGGTGACTTGCGTCCTTCACACATATTTGGTTGCCACATCTCCCAAGATTCAGCTATTGTGTGGCTGAGGGACCATGCCGTTTTTGGAAGGTCCGCTGTCCTGTTCTGCGCTGCCTCGGTGGTAGTAGGGAGGGGGTGGTCCGGGGGGAGGTCCTGAGGGTGATGGCAGTGGGTGTTGTGGCCTTCTTGGGTGTCGGAGCTGCATGGTCAGTAGCTCTATGACATGTGTTGGTCTTCAGATGTGGTTCTGGGCTGGGCTCCCTTTCACACTGTAGGTAGTCGTCCTGCTTTACACCAGTAAAAGGCAGATGTTAAATTCCTACTGCTAACGCAGCTTATCGCCTGTTTATGGATCGCACCCCAGATTTGGCTGCTCGTTCAAAATATCGGGAAGTGGTGTTTTCGTGTTATTTTTGCACGGGAACGCCTACTCTGCATATTATTAGCGTTAGTTGTCGCTCTCATTTGTGGCGAATTTATTTGCGGAAGCTATTGTTGGAAAACTGGCGATATTGGCTGTTTTCACTAGGTTGAGAATGGAATGATAATTTTAAATCACTGAAAAGACCATAGGTTTAATGAACATTATAATTAGAAATTAGCATTTAAAAAACGTTTGAAATTCACTGAAAAAACCATAGGTTTCAGGCACGTTATAGTTAGAAATTATCATTTAAAAAACCTTTGAAATTCACTGAAAAAACCATAGGTTTCAGGGACGTTATAGTTAGCTGGACATTTCACTCGTACAAAACCATAGAAATTCCACTGTTATAGTTAGTTCAGCTAACTATAACTCGCGCCCCGCAATGCACTGCTGATCACATCACATATTACATCATTCATGACATGGTCAGTGACATCACTGATGACATCACTGATCACATCTCAAATGACATCACTGATGACATCACTGATGACATCATCCATGTGACAATCTGATGCACCTTCTCACACCCTAATATAACCTTTGATACACCCACTCCAAAAAACAGAATACCATTTTTGAAACCATAGACACACCAATACTACTTACTACATATCTAATCACTGGTTCTTAGGTCCACACACTCATCCACTCATTCACCCATACAATCACTCATACATGCAGTCACTCATCAAT
This sequence comes from Calotriton arnoldi, assembly GCA_963921515.1. Classification (NCBI taxonomy): domain Eukaryota; kingdom Metazoa; phylum Chordata; class Amphibia; order Caudata; family Salamandridae; genus Calotriton; species Calotriton arnoldi. The sequence goes on from CAWUFW010009545.1 coordinate 305,276, forward strand.
ACAACACTATCATATGCACTCATACACCTACACAGACACTCACACAGCATCACTCATCCAGAGTTACTCACACACCTAGTCAGTCATGCAAATAATCAATCACACTTCCATTTACTGACCTATACAGTTATACACACAACACATCACTTATTCAAACAGAAAGAAACGCATAATTAGTCTCTTATACAATCATTGATACAAGTACACACTCATCCATACAGCCACTCTCACAATCACTAACTCTCACGTATAGTCATTTATATACTCCAACTCTCACATACACTGTCTTTTACATATGTAGTTAGTTGGACATGTACCACTGAGACATCCATTCACTCACTAACACACCCATACACACACTCACCCATGCATACAGCTGTTTCCACATGCACTCTTGAACCCATACACCCAGTGAATCAACCACTCAAACATGTATGCACAGAGTCACACACCTCCCACGCACCCACACACACACTGAGGCACCCATACAAATACTCTGGCAACCAATTAATAACCCATATAGACACTCATGTAGCTACTGACCAACCCATGCAGCAGCTTATACAACAGCAAACAGACTGATATAGACATTCACACAGTTTAGTCACTAACCCATGCATTCAGTAAGACACATGTAATAACTCAGTTAAACAGTCAGTCACACACCTACTAAATCCTCCATCCAGACACTTATACACCCACTCATTCTTCAATACACCTTGGTATATATATATAATACATATTTAAACTTTAAAGAAAAACACATTCACTGGATGATGTCATCAGTGATGTCATCAGTGATGTCATTTGAGATGTGATCAGTGATGTCATCAGTGATGTCACTGACCATGTCATGAATGATGTAATATGTGATGTGATCAGCAGTGCATTGCGGGGCGAGAGTTATAGTTAGCTGAACTAACTATAACAGTGGAATTTCTATGGTTTTGTACGAGTGAAATGTCCAGCTAACTATAACGTCCCTGAAACCTAAGGTTTTTTCAGTGAATTTCAAAGGTTTTTTAAATGATAATTTCTAACTATAACGTCCCTGAAACCTATGGTTTTTTCAGTGAATATATATATATACACATACATATATAAATATAATGTTTGGGTGTTTTTATTGCACATAATGCAGTGGTATAAAAACTCATATTTCACAGGGTACCATGAAATATGAGAAATATTTAAAGCTTCGCTTTGAAATATGGGTTGCATTATCATAAACACAGCCCCATACCACCCTACAGAGTGTGTTCCAATGTCGGAGCTACACACGTAGCATGGAGGACCAAATTATGTTGCAATGTTATCTAAGTTATGAGACAAAAATGCCAAATACGCTGCACATTCTCTGCAGTGATTATGTTCATGCATTTGAGCTAAAAACAACAATTTGAGTGAAATCTGCAAATTATGTGACAAATGTGGTAAATCAATAATTGTGCTGAAAATACTGCATCTACAGAATTTAATAAATCGACTGACCTTCATTACTTCCCATTGTTTTATCAAGAATGCATTTAAGATAGGTAAATAAAACCTATACTTTCTAATTCCAATTAGTGCCCATTGTTGGCTGCACCTTGATTAAAACTGCTTTTTCAAGCTAACTACCTGAAAAGAAAACATCAAAATATCAAAATAACATAATGGTTTACTTACTGTAACTAAGTGATGTGCTGATCAATATTACATAGATTTTATCCTCCATTTAGTTTTGTCCACAGGCACAAAACTAGATGGATGTCTTTAATTATTTGTCAGACTGAAAAATTATACTCAGCACAAAACTTTGCCACATTAGGGTTAAAGTGATAACAATGAGTTACACGCCATTAACATGCTGGCATTCCGGGATAACATGTGATAGCAGAGTTTCACTGTTTTGATAAAATTCCACATGGCAGACATTTGGTTGTTTTTGAGGAGAGCAAGCAAAATGCTTTAATTTGTTAAATAGGGGGCCTCATTAATATGTACTATCGGAGCTATAAATTAAGGTGATGATGTAAATCTGAAAATGAGATTTCAATCAAATTAGTAACAAAATTACATAAATTGTGTTAAGACAATGTGACTACCTATTATATACTGTGATGTCAGTTTGAAAAATTAAAATGGAGTCGCTTTACTTGAAACTCCCCTAGAAGAAAGTATTTTCTCTGTTTACACATAACAGGCATGGTGGTTGTTTATTACTATGGCAAAAAAATCACTGTAACCTTATATCCCGTAGCCGAGGCCTACACTGGTTGTTAAAGGCCCTGAACCTGAGTTATACGGAGAGGGCCTTTAAAAAACCTGTATAGCCCAAGGCTGAAAGGGCTATTGTCGTACAGTTCATACTATTTCAGTAAAACTGTGCGTTTGGACAACATAAATGTCAAAACTGTACAGGACTGAGTCCATGCACACCATCAAGATATGTTGACCTTAGCCCTGGCTATCTCACAGTGCACCATCTGGACCTCTAACCTTACAAGGTACCGGATGGTATGTGTGAGCTCAGGACATGACAACCCTGACTCCCCAAGGAAATTGTGGAAACCGATTTAACCCTTTTGTGAGTGTCTCAGACATGCCCAAAGGGAAACACAAGAAATATTTAAATTGGCATTTCAAACATTTATCAGAGCAATAAGATTCTTGTGTAAAATACGTGCGCTGCAATGATTAATAGAAGGGAACAAAACAGAGTAATCAACATCACGAGAAAGGTAAAGAAAAGTAACACTTCAATCATTGTTTTTTTTTTGTGTGTCCTCATTCATCTCGGACTACAATGTCCATTCCACTCGCCCGTACCCCAAGTCCACAAATCTAAGGTGGGGAAACCCACCTTCGGGTACGTATGCGAACAGATGGGCACTGTCCCAGGTGGGTAAGTCTCAGTCAGCATTATCCAGAACCGGCAGCTGCACGAAGAGGAAAGGCCATTGCAGCATGGAGAGATTTTCAATGGTGTAATCATAGGGCAGTCAGTCATAAACTTGTTGCTTCCCGCTAATTAGCCCCCATCCCTTCCCTCAACCATCTCGATAAGAAACTCCAAAATGTCTTCTTTCTGTTTGATGTTCTCCCCCTTAAATCCATATTAGACATATAAAATAGGGATTCCAACCACTCAGAGTGTTGAGAGGTTTCCCCTTCCCACTTACGGCATATTTTCCTTCTTGCTAGTACTATTGCATAAAACAAAAGATGTCTATCGGGGCCTGTAATACCCTCTGTCACTCCAAAAATAATCATCGAGAGGCTTACCTTAACCTGGAGTCTCAATATGCTTGAGATGGTCTTACCCACTTCCTCCCAAAATTTCGGACATTGTTGAAACATATGCATATCCGATGCTTTTTCTAATCCGCATTTCATACATTTGGCAGATCTTCCTTTTGCCATCTTTGACAACCTGTCCAGAGTTATATTGCCCTCAGGAGTGAAAAAAGATGATTTCTCCTTAACCAGGCAGGCTTAACAATTGAGTATAATGTGCGCATCGATACTTGCCAAATGTATTGCAACTGCTCCCTCCGCAAGCAATCGCCCCACAGATCTTCCGCCAGAGCGAAAACACCATCTGTAGCCTCTTGAAGGGCCCAGTACCACACTGATACTTCCTTGCTTCCACAAGGTTTCCCCACCAGCTGATCTTCCAAATAGTTTCCATTACACAGCGGGGACCTCCGACTGTGCTCCCAATTTCTCCGTTGAATATATTTAAATTTCGCGATTTTCCCCTCCAACTTCTTACTCAACTCTGCCCAGGGTATAAAATGGCCGTTCAGGGCTAGTTCTCCCCAACAGCATATTCCTGCTTCTCTTATTGGTATGGCCAATTTGGCTTTTAGACACTCTGGTGTCCCTGGAGAGTCCCATATAGGAGCCAAGTTCGAATAATACGCTAAGCTTGTCAGCCTTCTAATGCTAGCACATATTCTAGCCATAGCTTGTAGCACTTTAAGTTTCATCTTTTTGAAATATTTCGGGTCACCAAATTTGAATAAGAAATTATCTGTATCTACATGAGCTCCCTTCATTATAACATTAAACAGGGACCCCAGGTCGAGGCAGTGTGGGGATTTTAGCAACATTCTGGAGTGTGTCAGCTGGAAGGCCCATGCATAGTATTGAATATCTGGGAGGGATAACCCCCCTTTTCCCTTTTGCGCTGTAGTTTCTTTCATGAGATTCTTATGCCCTTCTAGGCCTAGATATATGCGCTATTAGCCTGCTGAAATTTATCAATCAGAGACTTTTCAAAGTGCAATTGGATTGTGTTAAACAAGAAAGTTATTTTTGGTACTATCACCATTTTTACCAGATTCACCCTCCCAAAGATTGTTAAAGGGAGATGTGCTCAGCCCTTCATTATCAGTGTACAGTCTCTTACAGTGTTATTCAGGTTTACTTCTGGGATATTGTTAATATCCTGTATGATCTTCAATCCCAAATATCTAATTTCCTTTTTAATCAACGGGTTTTCCTCTTCGAGATTCCATGCCATTACCTCTGTTTTCTTGGTGTTAACTTCATATCCTGACACTTTGCCAAACTCCGATGCAATCTGAAATATGACCGGCAGGGCAGCCGAAAGGTCCGAGGTGTAAGCCATTAAATCATCGGCGTAGAGTGCTACCTTTTTCTCCCAATCCTCATATCCAAAGCATGGAATATTGGCCGAGCTCTGAGTTTTTGTGCTAAGGACTCTATATAGAGATTAAAAGAAGAGGAGATAAAGGGCAGCCTTGTCTAGTGCCTTTGGATATATTAAAAGGCTCTGTCAGGTGTCCATTTACTAATATTCTTGCTGATGGATCCTGATAAATTGTCTGGATAACCTTACGAAAATTCTTCCCCAGTTTGTATTTTTCCAAAATAACCGCCAAATAAGACCAATTTACTCTATCAAAAACTTTGGTGGCAATTAAGGTCACCACTGCTAGAGTGAGTGAAAGGGCGGAGGCCAAGTCAATCGCGCCTCTATTGCTATTTGTTAGTTCATAAAAGTATCTACCCTTGATGAAACCCTTCTGATCACTATGTATCATTTCTCCTGCTACTCTACTTAGTCTGACAGTTCAACCAGTGTGCTGTTGCATTGATTATAGGAATACATATAACTATATCTATACTCCTACTTAGCGCTTCCTGCCCTAATGTGCATAAAGTGTGCGGATCTGCCAGAATACCCTAGAGTGGTCCAACTCCCCATTTACCTGAGGGTATGTGTCATCCGGGAGCCTGTCTTTGGTGCAGAGCAGGCCACAGTCCTTGTTAGGATGGTAACAGGATTCAGCTGGGCTGGAGTTTCGGCATTGGGGCGACCTTGACAGTGCCAGCGAAATGTTCCTCTCCTCAAACAGAGGGCAGGAGAGTTTTCATAATAAACTTCACCCATACTATCTATGCCGGAGTTCTAGTCTGGCTGTTATTGTTTATTATACTCTTGCAGGGCTGTCGCCGAACAGACAACAACAAACAACAACATTTTCCACAATGAACTTAGTCTTTGTACAGAATTTTCAAGGGCCTGATAATATGCCTGCAAAGTAGTGTAATTGTAAACAAACCTATTTCTGAGGACAATATCCCATGCGGTGTGAAGAAAAAGTGTGTTAAAAGTCATTGTCCAAAAAGATGTCAACTTTAAGCATGAGCATGTAAAATGGCAGCGTTCTCTGCCCAGGGCCTATGTAACCACACGCCACTATCAATCAATCAATCAATCACAGAATTTGTAGAGCGCACTACTTACCCGCGAGGGTCTCAAGGCGCTGGGGAGAAAAAAGTGGGGGAGGGGTGCAGCTACTGGTCGAACAACCAGGTCTTGAGTAGCCTCCTGAAGGTCAGCAGGTCTTGGGTCTGTCGTAGGCTTAGTGGAAGGGTGTTCCAGGTCTTGGCGGCGAGGTGGGAGAAGGATCTGCCGCCGGTGGTAGTTCTTCGAATGCGAGGGACGGTGGCGAGGGAGAGGTCGGCGGAGCGGAGCTGGCGGTTGGGGACGTAGAAGAGGAGTCGTCTGTTGAGGTAGGCTGGGCCAGTCTTGTGGAGTGCCTTGTGTGCGTGGATGAGGAGTTTGAAGGAGATTCTCCTGTCGACGGGGAGCCAGTGCAGGTTCCTCAGGTGGGGGGTGATGTGGCTGTGGCGTGGTACATCGAGGATCAGGCGTGCGGAGGCGTTTTGTATGCGTTGCAGTCGCTTGATGAGCTTGGCCGGGGCTCCCGCGTAGAGGGCGTTCCCATAGTCAAGTCTGCTACTGACGAGGGCCTGGGTGACTGTTCTTCTTGTATCTGTCGGGATCCACCTGTAGATCTTGCGAAGCATGCGGAGGGTGTTGAAGCAGGAGGAGGAGACTGCGTTGACTTGCTTGGCCATGGAGAGCGTTGAGTCGAGGATGACTCCCAGGTTGCGTGCGTGGTCGGTGGGTGTTGGGGCTGCTCCCAGTGTCGTTGGCCACCAGGAGTCATCCCAGGCTGAGGGGTTGGAGCCGAGGATGAGGACCTCTGTTTTGTCCGTGTTCAGTTTTAGTCGGCTGATCTTCATCCAATCGGCGACGGCCTTCATTCCTTCATGGAGGTTGGATTTGGCGGCGAGGGGTCCTTGGTGAGGGAGAGGATCAGTTGAGTGTCGTCGGCGTAGGAGATTATGTTGAGGTCGTGCTGTCTGGCGATGCGTGCGAGCGGGGCCATGTAGATGTTGAACAGTGTTGGGCTGAGGGATGATCCCTGGGGTACGCCGCAGATGATCTCGGAGGCTTCGGATCGGAGTGGTGGGAGGCGGACTCTCTGGGTTCTGCCGGCGAGGAAGGAGGTGGCCCATTCCAGGGCCTTGTCTCGGATCCCTGCGTCGTGGAGGCGTGCGCGTAGAGTGCGGTGGCAGACAGTGTCGAAGGCGGCGGAGAGGTCCAGCAGGATGAGGGCTGCGGTCTCACCGTTGTCCAGCAGGATCCTGATGTCGTCGGTGGCGGCGATGAGGGCAGTCTCAGTGCTGTAGTTGCTGCGGAACCCCGATTGGGATGGGTCCAGGATGCTGTTTTCTTCGAGGTATCGGGTTAGCTGTTTGTTGACGATCTTCTCGATGACCTTGGCTGGGAACGGAAGCAGGGAGATGGGCCGGAAGTTCTTGAGGTCTCTCGGGTCCGCCTTGGGTTTTTTGAGTAGGGCGTTGATCTCTGCGTGTTTCCAGCTCTCTGGGAAGGTCGCGGTCTCGAAGGAGAGATTGATGACGTTGCACAGGTGGGGTGCGATGGAGCTGCTGGCTTTGTTGAAGATGTGGTGCGGGAAAGGGTCTGACGGGGAGCCGGAGTGTATTGTGCTCATGGTCTTGATGGTGTCATCGATGTTCACGCTGGCCCAGGCTGGCAGGGGGTCGTGGTCGATGGTGTGCGGCGGGTCTGGTGCATCGATCTTAGTTGGGGCTGTCTGGGTGTTGAAGCTGTCGTGGATGTCGGCGATCTTGCGGTATATAAGATTAGTAGAACATTCCACCCACTATGGGTAGAATTTTCTAAATTTCTAAATTTTCTAAATTGAAAAGGGAGAAACATAAAGTCAAACACTGGAATGTTGGAGCAGAAGGCTTACACTAGCCAATATAAGCCCGGAGCTACTCCATTGCCTTCAAAGGAGCTCTCAACATTCCAATGTTCTAAAATCACTTAGCCTGCCAAAGGTCTGTGTGACTGAAACATGTCACCATTTGTTGAGGAAGCAGAACCTTTACAAGATGAAATTAAATAACTTTTGATTGACTGCTTCTAGTGTGCTAGTTTACATAAGCAGCAGGAACCTGTAGCACTTTTGAATAACTACTGGAACCTGCTGAACCACGCAGGATTGAAACCAGCGCCAGCTTTTTGAATTTGCTGAACTGTATCACAAAGGCGTTAAAGTTTGAAGATTTGTGTGTATATATTGTTTGGCATAAAGCTAACTGGGTTGTGGTTAATTGTTGTATATTTCCCCGATTCCTACATGGAAAAGTTCAACAAACATTCAAAACAAAGAATACTTTTGTATTCTGTTCAAGTGATGTCATACTTCCACTTTAAACCTGTCTGCTCAAATTCTCCACTTACACTTAACAACATAATCTTAACTCATCCTTGTTTACATTAGTGTTGTTATTTACTGATTTTGTGTTGCTAATGTTATTATTAATTGTTGTCACATATGGACTTCTCTTTGGCAAAGCACTGAATTCATCCTGATGTAGTGGGGGTTCATGGTGTGTTTTGGGGTGCAAGGGTTAGTTTTAGGGTTGCACTCACTGAAGTGGGAATAGTAATGTTTTCATCTCCGCTATCCAGCACTTTCCCTACTGTTGCAATATGCGTAGTATTAGAATGCATTGTAATGGAATGCGATGTAATGGTATGCGTTGTAACGTCATATATACCTTTGGCACACCAGTGGCATGCCCACTGCGCATGGGCGCACAGCGCCTGCCATAGAGAAGTGCTGCGGGGGGGAGTGGACAGCTGGCAGGAGGGAAATGCCGGAAAGGACACTGGATGGGGTGGAGACAAGGGTGTGTGTGTGTGAGAGGGTGTTGTAAAAATTAAAATCAAAGACATCTTACCCCGAGGCCGGGTCTCGTGTCTTCGTTGCTCCTGTTCTCCTGAGTCTGCTTGAAAGCAGTGGGGTGATGCTCTTCCGTCATTGCGGATGAGCCGCCACTGGGGGTGCGTCACTCCAGGTGCTAGGCCTGGGCGACTTGACCCCTGGTCCTCCTTTGCTATGTGTCCCACCTTCTCCTTAAATGGACATTGACACCGTGGCGCAATCAGCTGCACTCTCTCCAAATCTGTGACTCAGCCAGCAGGAGCCTCAGCCAGGTGGGATTTCACAAGCCTGGGTACAGCAGTCGCCGCCAAGTCCGCTGGGGAACCACCCGATGCACGTGATGCAGAAGGGCCCCCTTAGGCGTGAAGTTGCAGCGCTCCCGCCACACAAGTTCGGCGCAGCTCAGAGGCCTCACCCTCCACAGCGTCCGGCCAGCGCTCATTCATTCGGCCTGTGATGCAGAGAGGCGCCGCACACCGTTGGTAATCCCCTCCGTGCACCCCGGTGTAGTGGTGGATCGTAGTATGCGATGCAGACCTCCCTACATTGGTGCGCAGGAGCGCCTCTACCATTCACAGCTCTAAGGGGCTCAAGGCAGTCTTCTCACACAGGTCAGCAACGTGTCTCTGTGCGCCCTGCCAGTCTTTACTACCAGGTAAGGGCGATCGCCGTGCCTCAATGTCTACCGCCACAGCTCATCGACTCCACAGCACCTCCGCATCCCACTCCAGGCTCCAGACGCAGGTCCAGCGAGGCCTCCAAGCTCCAGACGCAGGACCAGCGAGGCATCCAGGCTCCAGACGCAGGACCAGCGAGGCCCCCGGGCCCCAGGGACTGTCCGCGCTTTCAAGGTTTTGGATGCCATGGTGCTGCGAAGAGTGCGCAGTGAGAAGTGATGCATCACTGGTGTTGCACCGTGTTGCGCCCCTTTTCATGGATGTAGCCCTCCATATCCTCTTCCCCTGGGACTCTGGCTGGTTATCCTGGATGTTGGGGGGCTTGAGGGGGTTTTTGATCTGTGCTGCACTTGGCCCTGGCTGCTCCATTCTGCATTCCATTGTTTTTTTGCCTATTTTTCATTGGAGGTCGGCTGATAGGCTATTTTTGGCTATAGAGGCAGAAAAAACTCACCTTGGGCTGACTAACGTGCGTTTTTTTGCCGCTAATGGGCCTTTAGTTAGTTTTCGCCCGCTAACGCCGGAATTCCTATCGCTATCACGCTAATGTTACCAGCAGTTTTCACCGCTGATCCCTGAAGCTATCGCCATGTAGCGACGTCTTGTAAATACGTCGCTAACAAGGCGATAGTTTTCAGCGGTACACTGCGGTAAGAAAACTGCTGCTAACTAGTGTTAGCTGTAGTTATCACCAGTCCTTGTACATATGCCCCATTGTGTGTTAGGTTCTGTGCCTTTTGACTTTCTTCGTGTGAGGTGACAGGTTGTTTTTTTGTTCTGTGGTGAAGTCCTCCAAATCATAGTATCTATACATTTTACAAAGAGATACAAAAAATTAATTCTGTTGCATTATTGCATGTACTAATGTAATATTTTTTTAAACTGACTTTTCTCCCTTGTGCTCTTACATAGTTCAGTAGATAGGTGGCACTCTGCAATGAAACTGTACCAGCTCCTTGAGGTCATCTGGTCCTGATAAGTGACCACAAAATTGTTGCTGTTCATTTATATAGTTTTTTTGTGCTTGAGTGATTTTTAAAAAAATTGTTCACCAGAGTTTGTTTAATTGTCCGTGTAAATTCATGACAGAAACATTTTTTTATTCCTTCATTGGAAAATTACATAATGACCTACATGCTTGGATATGATGGCTCTGCCATCTTGGTTGGGGATTTTGTGTATTACACATATTTTGTCCATAGTTTAATGTATTTTTTAATATTTTTTTTAACTGTTTTTTTACAAGTGCCAAGTTGCAAAACTAACGTGATGCAATTGTATGCGTTGTAGCAGTAGTTTAGATAGTGGTACATTATAACACAATGTAAAGGTATCTGATGTAAACAACGCATTGTAAAGTATTGCGATGTAAACTATCACAAAGTAACAACTGCTGCTAACTAGTGTTAGCTGTAGTTATCACCAGTCCTTGTACATATGCCCCATTGTGTGTTAGGTTCTGTGCCTTTTGACTTTCTTCGTGTGAGGTGACAGGTTGTTTTTTTGTTCTGTGGTGAAGTCCTCCAAATCATAGTATCTATACATTTTACAAAGAGATACAAAAAATTAATTCTGTTGCATTATTGCATGTACTAATGTAATATTTTTTTTAACTGACTTTTCTCCCTTGTGCTCTTACATAGTTCAGTAGATAGGTGGCACTCTGCAATGAAACTGTACCAGCTCCTTGAGGTCATCTGGTCCTGATAAGTGACCACAAAATTGTTGCTGTTCATTTATATAGTTTTTTTGTGCTTGAGTGATTTTTAAAAAAATTGTTCACCAGAGTTTGTTTAATTGTCTGTGTAAATTCATGACAGAAACATTTTTTATTCCTTCATTGGAAAATTACATAATGACCTACATGCTTGGATATGATGGCTCTGCCATCTTGGTTGGGGATTTTGTGTATTACACATATTTTGTCCATAGTTTAATGTATTTTTTAATATTTTTTTTAACTGTTTTTTTACAAGTGCCAAGTTGCAAAAGTAACGTGATGCAATTGTATGCGTTGTAGCAGTAGTTTAGATAGTGGTACATTATAACACAATGTAAAGGTATCTGATGTAAACAACGCATTGTAAAGTATTGCGATGTAAACTATCACAAAGTAACAACTGACATTCCACTGCTTACTATTCTGTTCCAATGACATCTGAATCTATAAAAGAAGCAATACTGGAGAAGGATGAGCTACTTGCCTGTAAAGGCAGTTCTGCTTCATAACCTTCTTTTGTGGGTTCAAATGTGTCACTCCCTGTCTCTCTGATGGGTTGTCTGCTTAATGATGCATGCTTGATTATTGTGCAGATTGTCCACTCAAAATAATGAGAGCAGTGTAATGGCTTTACTCCAACAGCCTCCGTCGATGGAGCCAAAGGATGCTCTGCCAGTGGAAAGCTGATGGTTCACTCATCCAGTGGCGGGCGGTGACCCTCAATACTGGAGGGGCGTTGAGGGGACCGAGAGCCAAAACCAGTGGGGGCCAAAAAGATGTAAAAATGTTTTTAAATGTACTTACCCTTGTTTTGCTCTCCTCTGTCTTTTTCTTCTTTCTGCTTGGAAGCCGACAGAGCGATGGCACCTCGTGGAGCCTCAGGCAAACCCCTTCTGCAAATCACGATGCTGCTCTCTAGCTGCAGATAAGCAGCATGAGAGCAGCGCCGAAATTGGCTGGAGTGGGCTGCCTCGATGCTCCAGCAAGCACAGGAGGTCTGTGCCTGCTCTCCACCCAGCTGTTTGAGACTGCCAGCTGGAGAGGTTTACACTGAGCATGTCAGGCTGGCTGTCGCAAGACAGCCGGCCAAAGTGACTTGCGCAGTGTAAACTGGTGGAGTGAGCACCACTCCCATCTGCCAGGCATTAGCTATGCCCCGCCCCCAAACACCTCTCAGGCTGGGAGCAGTGAAAAATAAAACGGTAATTAATTTTTTTACGTTTTTTAAAAACTTTTGCTGCACTGGCAGCAGGAGGGTGACGCTCTTCTGCCCTTATGGGGGTGGGAGGGGGCCGCTGCGACTCATCTCTAAATGAGGCGGGTGGACCATGAGCTTCATGGAGTACCCTTTCCACCAAACTCTTAATCTCCCCCTCAATCTTATATCATAATGTGGTATGGTATGGTATAGTATGGTATGCTATGAGGTAGTGGGAATGCTGCGCTTTGGTACAGTAAACTACGTTATTTTATGAGTAATGTGTGGTACACTAAAGATGAACAGAAAAGCTTTAATTCAGTAACGATTGAAGTTACAAATTAGAAATTACTGTCCCTCTTTGCGATATAGACAGACTGTCGCAAATCACCTACCCTGTCGCCAACATACGGCTGGAAAAACACCAGGGTAACAGAAAAGGCTAAATAGATTTATGTAGAAGGTAAAATAGTTCCTTGTTACATATTGTGCGTTTTTTAAATCTAGAAAATATTTGGGGCCGATTCTTGTGCGTCTGTCCCAAACGTGAAACTTTCTGAGGGGTCAGTACACGGTCATAGTGAATAAAAGCGTGGCTTATCTTGTCCTGTTGGCGTGGCACACATTCTACTGGAGGAAGAACAATAAACAGGAAACAAAGGGTTGTGAGAAAGTGCTTGTGGCCTGTGCTTTGAAAGCAGGCTCGGGCCGAGGCTCCTGGCCAATGCCCTTAAAGCGGATGGGAGTAGCGCCCCAGCCCCTCACCCCAAACTATTAATAATTAACCTCGTGGGTGCTCGTTATTAACTGGGCATCTGTAGAAAACATTGGGAAAACAGCAAAACCACTGTAAGGCGGGCCTCGCGGACTCCGGGCCCCTTGCGAAAGACTAAGTTTGGTAACGTGTGTGTCAGCTCAGCAGATCTGAGCAGCTCGGCTCAGAGTCTCGGCGCTCTCGCGGCATGGGGGCACGCCTGATCCTCGCGCTGGCCTTCGTCTTGTGCTGCAGCCCTGTCTATGCTCCAACGGTAAGATGTCACGCTTCCGTTGTTCTAGATGGAACTGTGGTTTTAGTCTTTGCGGGTGTCATTGTTGCCGGGTTTTTAGATTGACTTTGCGTGACGTTCCCATGGTTCCTGTGACATTCTACTACCAAAATGTGAGACAGTTCGAGTGCCCCATTCTTGAGAGGAAAACCTCTCAAGGAAGTGACGGCTGAACACAAAGAAAGACGCTCCTGACTGAGAGGAAACTTTGCATTTTGAATAAAGCAGAGATTTGCTTGTTCTGGACGCCACAAGGGGTACATGATCTGGACATAGAGGAGGCGCTTCTGGTTTGGGTTGGGCTGGCTGGTTGCTAGGAGCTGAGCCTTTGTTGATGTGCTCTCTCCATGTAGTGCTAGAAGCCCTTGCTACTGTGACCTTTGGAAGGCGAGGGGCTGGCTGCCCTGCGGGTCCACACTAGATTACTGGAAGTCTCACAAGGCCCCGAAGACCTGCATGCAGGATGGCTGAACACTAGGCCTGGGCGACATTTAAATAACACCGGCGTAATCTGTGTAATTTCAAGAATTCTGCATTACACTTCTTATGTGAAATTCCCCAAATCATGCCATTACGCTACTTCGGGTGATTATGCGCCATTCTCCATTAAAATGTACTGTGAATGCATGTATAACTTCACTGTGAACGCAGAGGAGCAACAGAATGTGAGCTGCTGACTTCGTGGTGCTCTTGTTTGAATGCTACTCACACCAAATACTGAGGCGAGATGCATTAAAATATAGCAGCAAAACAGCAGATGCATTTCGAGTAATTTCACCATAGTTATGCGAAAGCAAACTCTGCGAATTTCTCACACCTCTCCTGAGATCCAAGGCCACCAGGCGCCCCGAGGTCCCAGCAGCTCAGCCTGCCTTGAAGAAGAAACAAAGTGCAGCTTTGCCTGTGTTGTGTAGCTACATTGACACTTACAGTGAAGTTCGCGAACATAGTTAAAGTATTAACTTTTGTGAATATCTACAAACTTCACACGTACTACTTCCTTGAGTTAAGGAGCAGGCACTTGAGACTGGGGATAAATGCACGGATTTTACAGAGTTGGGAGTCCCGTCTAAGCATGTAAAAATCCTATGTTAGGCAATTGGGGTTGACATTGTGTGTGCTCAGTTTCCACTTACATGGCACATTAATCACACCTGTGAAAAGGGTTTTTTCAATACTTGTCGCAACCTGCCTTCATGTGTTCCTGCTTGATCTGGCCCACCGCCCAGGGCATGCCTTCAGAGGTTAGTGTAGACCGATGTAACATTAGTAGCAGCTGAGCACACAATACTCCCTTCAGAAGTGAAATGCTAAGGTTAATGAACGGAGATTGTGGTTTGCTGATCTGGGAGATATGACTCCACACAGACCCCCTTCATTCAAAGTGGCCAGGCCAGTTTCATGTGGTGACCCTTCAAAACAAGTTTTGATCAGTATTACAATGTTTCACTTCTCTCGTTGCATTTTTGACAGCTCTCGAGTTATTTTAAAGCACCATATTCATAAACCAGGGCCGGCGCTAGACATGAGTGGGCAGCTGCTCAGGGCACCGTAGTCTGCCCTACTACGTGGGGCTCCGCACCAATGCGACAGAGTCAGACCACGGCATGAAAGGTGCCACCTTGCAAGTGCGCCACCTTAGGAGGCTCCTCTCCCCTGGCCTCACTGCTATGATGTAGCAAGGGGAACCCGAGGGGAGGGGGGCCCCCCATTCCCAGTTGCAAGAAGACCCATTCCTCAGGTTTGCCCTGCAGTTAGGCCTCCACCCGCACCCACACAAAGGCACAGAGGGATGGCTATTGCCCTGCTGTCTAGCTCCCTGGCAGTATTAACCCTCTCTGGTGATAAGCAACTCTCACACCTTCTGCCCTTGATGAGCTGTTAAGAGGTGCTTGTAGGTGGCTGAGAGGGAGGGGCTGCAACTTCAGGAGCAGGGCCATCTATTCAGATGCAAACAGCCCTGAATATGTTAGGTCTATGCAATTTAGAGGGGCCTCGCACATTCCCTTTCTGCCCAGGGCCCCAAAAATCCTAGAACCGGCCCTGTCATAAACAACAAATCTCAGTCGGTACGCGTAGAGCTAATGCAGACACATAAACCCACGCGGATGACCTTGACTTGACCATGACTATTTAACAGAATCACAGAATAATTTGTTTGTTTGTTTTCACCGATGCTGGTCAGGTGCATGCGGCCTCGAGGCTGGGCCTGGCATTTGTTTACAAGGCGGGATGCAGCTCATCGCTGGCTCGCTGCATTCCTTTCATTTCCACCGTGCTGCCCGCAGCTCCTTGTCGCGCTGCTAGGAGTTTAGTAATGTGTGACCAATGCATTGTAGTGCAGTGATGTGGCCACCAGCACTGAAATGCCTTAGTCTAATTCCTGATAGGTGGGACTTGGCAAGACTGGTTTGTATTGATTTTGTTCCTGCGGTTTTGATGGCCTGGAGGTGGTCAGGGTCGAACTGAGACAGAAAGTCGGACCAGGCATTAACATTGAAGAGGCCACATTTGCAAACCGGGGCAGTTTTGAACCTGTAAAGATGCCGCTGTCTTTCCAAGAGCCACCTATCAGGATTTAGACTAACGCATTGCAGGTACAGGTGTTTTCCAAGGTATGAGAGACTGCATACATTTGTGCTTATTGCAGACAATGTTTATAACAATATTGGGGAAATCAACTTTACAACCGTCCGATCAGCCCATTTTGTTACGTACATCAGATTATCTATTATGTCACAATTTTTCCCTTCACATCTACATTTAAATCTCTTGGTCCCATGTAAAGTGCTCTATTGCCCTAGCATACCTGGTCTGTGGCATATAAAAATGCAAAACAGATAAATAAATAAATAGACACCGACCTTTTACTTGCAATTACATTGTCATGCCCGTGGGAACACACACCCTCACATGAGTTGTATTAACATTGTGTTGGAAGAACTCTACCTGAGTGCCCTAAGAAGAGTCATCTGGGTCTGTAGTTTTATCTAGACACCTATTCATTTCCCTCCAAGACCCCAAATGATCTTCCTGTCCTAATTTTGTATACCAGTGACTACTCGCTCATATGTTTGCATCAATGGCGAAACACAGGACTGCATCCAGTGACTAGCTGTAAGTCTTTTGGCTAACAGGAGGCCTAGAACAGCCATTCAATAGTGTATACGTTTTCTCCTTAGATATGTGTGTGTAGACCATAAATGCATTGTTTTATTGTCTGGTTTCATCATATTCCCACTGCCTTTTGTAAGTTTATATCTTGGGTACATTTTGTGCAAACAAAAAAGTACATAATGCAGCCTTATAGCCCCCTGCTGAGGGCTATACCAGTTGTCAAAGGCCCCAATGGCGGCTCCTCCGCTATGGCGGAGGAGCGTCGCCCCACTGCTTTCAAGCAGTGTGAGAAGCAAAAACATAAAATGATAATAACTTTCAGTTATTATCATGTTATGTGTTTTGTGCTGCTTTGCAGGCGGGTGGGTGGTAGGGGATGCTTTGCGAGCAGGGCAGTGGGGGAGTGGTTTGCCCACTCCTAAGTGCGCAGTGACTGTTTGGTCGGCCTTCTCGAGCCGCCCAAACCAGTCATGTGCACTTTCCCCTTCTCCATGCAGGCTGCATTACAGCCTGCATGGAGAACATGCCCACCCCTCCAGCCCCTGGCTGAGTGCCGTGTCACTGTGCTCAGACCAATCACAACGCTGCATTGCAGCATTGTGATTGGCTTAGGGGAGGGAACCTGGCTGCCTACTTCCTGTTCCTGTGTCGTAAGCAGTAGACCAGGAGCAGAGACGGGACCAGGCGGTGGCAAGGTAAGTGATTTTTTTTTTCTCCCTTCCCTCTGCAATTGCGATTTCCCGTGCGACCCCCCACGCACGAAGCCACCCACAAGCCATGCTGGCCGCGACTGAAAGGCCCTTAATTCAAGTTATAGGCCCGAGTCGCAGGCAGGGGCCTATAACAAGGGTTAGGGCCTTTCACAGATTGTATAGCCTGAGACAGAAGGGCTATAAGGCTATTAGAACATTTCACCCACTGAGGGCAGAATGTGCTACACTTAAAAGTGAGAAACAGAAAGACAAACATTGGAATGTTGGAGCAGAAGGCTTATACCAGCCATTGTAAGTCCTGGGCCGCACCATCGTCCCCATTGGAGCTCCCAACAATCCAATATTCTAATATAAGAAATACAGTGAAAAAAATACAACACTGACATACAGATCATCACAAAAACAATGGGATGGGCAGCCTTCCCAATGCGCACCTGGCCTAAAGAACAACCACGGATCCCAACAACTTACATCTACTAAGACTTGCACTGAAACCTAATTTCTTCCAACTCATTGCATTTATAAAATCTGGCCCATTACTATCCCTGGCCCATTACTGCCCCCGGTCTCAGCCGCTGCTGAGCCGGTCACTTTCGCCGCACTTTTCCCGCCGCTGCCTCCCTGCGGCCCCGCCCCCCTGTCAGCCCATTCGCCGCCCCGCTCCCGCCACCCAGCTGCTCCTCCCTCCCATCAGCACTCTTAAGGAGATCGCGAAGCGGCGCAGGGAGCGACCTCTGACCCTGCCTTCAGGTTAGGTCGCCCCCACGCCGCTGCTGCCTGCTCACCCTGGTCTCCTGCTGCTGCCTCCTGCTTGACCTGCCCGCTTACTGCCTCCGCATGCCCCCGGTCTCAGCCGCTGCTGAGCCGGTCACTTCCGCCGCACTTTTCCCGCCGCTGCCTCCCTGCGGCCCCGCCCCCCTGTCAGCCCATTTGCCGCCCCGCTCCCGCCACCCAGCTGCTCCTCCCTCCCATCAGCACTCTTATGCAGACCGCGAAGGCGCGCCTAAGGCAAGCCCGTCTGCGCCCGTCCGCGCCTGGATCGCGCCCAGCGCCAGAACCCCTGGCCCCGCGACCGCCACAACACCCGTCTCCACTACGCCACCGGAGCCCTCCACGCACTCAACACCGGACGTTCAAGCTCCTGCTACCTGGCCGCCCCGAAACGCACCCACGGACCCTTCACCTGCCGAAACTGCAGCTACACCAGCATCCAGCCCGCCAACCCATCCGCCAATCAATCCAACCACCTTCGCTGCATCCTCCTAAACACCCGCTCCGCCAGGAAACACGCCGTCGAACTCTGGGACCTACTGGACACCCACACCCCTGACGTCGCCTTCCTGACCGAGACCTGGCTGAACCCCTCCTCAGCACCCGACATCGCCATAGCCATCCCGGAAGGCTACAAGATCATCCGCAAGGACCGCACCAACGGAGTAGGAGGAGGAATCGCCATCATCCACAAGAACACCCTCAACATCTCGACTAACGACGCTGACACCCTCTGCACCGCCGAACACCTGCACTTCCAGATCCACACCGACCCAAACACCACCCTCAGAGGAACACTCGTTTACAGACCCCCCGGACCCCGACCACAGTTCTGCGACTCCATCACCGACCTCGTCAGCACGCACGCCCTCGCCTCCACGGACTACATCCTCCTCGGGGACCTGAACTTTCACCTCGAGAACAACAACGACCCCAACTCCTCCACCCTGATCGATAACCTCGCCAACCTCGGACTCAGACAACTCGTCACGACGCCCACCCACTCCGCCGGCCACATGCTGGACCCCATCTTCTCAGCAAGCACCCACGTCTGCTTCAACCACACCACCGAACTCCACTGGACTGACCACCGCTGCATCCACTTCACCTTTCGGAAACCCGTCCCATCCCACCGCACCCAACAGATGCCACGCCGCTGCTGGAGCAAAGTCACCGATGACCAGCTAACCACCACCCTCGCCCAAAACCCACCCGCAGACCCGACCGACCCGGACGCCGCAGCCCACAACCTCAGACAATGGATCGAAGACTGCACCAATGCCCTTGCCCCATTCAAGAAACTCACCACCAGCCACACCAGGAAGAAAGCGAGCTGGTTCTCCCAAGACCTCCAGGCATCCAAGAAAACCTGCCGTAAGCTAGAGAAGAACTGGACCCGCGAACGAACCCCGGAAAGCTACGCAGCTCACAAGGACGCCACCCGCAACCACCACCACCTCATCAGATCCGCCAAGAGAGCCTCCTTCAAAGACCGCCTAGACAACAACGCACACAACAGCAAAGAGCTCTTCAACATCGTGAAAGAAATCTCCAACCCCAACTCCAGCGCCAACGACATCCCACCCTCGCAAGAACTATGCGACTCACTGGCCACCTTCTTCCACCGCAAGATCACGGACATCCACGACAGCTTCAACACCACGATCGCCATGGCAACCACCGACAGCTTCAACACCGCGACCGCCCCGGCAACCACCGAGACACCCACGACCACCACTCGCACCAACCGCCTGACCTCCTGGACCAACATAGACATCAACAACACCATCAAGATCATGAACTCCGTACACTCCGGATCCCCGACAGATCCATGCCCACACCACATTTTCAACAGGGCCAGCACCGTCATCGCACCCCACCTCCGGAAGGCCATCAACAGCTCCCTCGAGACAGCGACCTTCCCTGAGGACTGGAAACACGCCGAGATCAACGCCCTACTGAAGAAACCCACGGCTGACCCCAAGGACCTCAAAAACTTCTGACCCATCTCCCTGCTCCCATTCCCGGCGAAGGTCATCGAGAAGGCCGTCAACATACAACTTACCAGGTTCCTCGAGGAAAACAGCATTCTGGACTCGTCGCAACCACAGCACCGAGACAGCCCTCCTAGCCGCCACCGACGACATCAGAACCCTGCTAGACAACGGTGAAACCGCCGCCCTCATCCTCCTGGACCTGTCGGCCGCCTTCGACACGGTCTGCCACCTCACCCTACGCGCACGCCTCCACGACGCAGGGATTCAAGAGAAGGCCCTGGACTGGACCACCTCCTTCCTCTCCGGTAGAACACAGAGCGTCCGCCTTCCTCCCTTCCGCTCCGAAGCCACCGAGATCATCTGCGGCGTACCCCAGTGCTCATCCCTCAGCCCCACGCTGTTCAACGTCTACATGGCCCCGCTCGCCCGCATCGCCCGGCTGCACAACCTCAACATCATCTCCTACGCCGACGACACCCAGCTGATCCTCTCCCTCACCAAAGACCCTCACACAGCCAAAACCAACCTCCACGAGGGAATGACGGCCGTCGCCGACTGGATGAGAAACAGCCGGCTGAAGCTGAACTCAGACAAAACGGAGGTCCTCATCCTCGGGCCCACCCCTCGGCTTGGGATGACTCCTGGTGGCCCTCCTCGCTAGGAACGGCCCCCACACCCACCGACCACGCACGCAACCTAGGGGTCATCCTCGATTCCACCCTCTCCATGACGAAGCAGGTCAACGCCGTCTCCTCCTCCTGCTTCAACACCCTCCGTATGCTTCGCAGGATCTACAAGTGGATCCCCACCGAAACTAGAAGGACGGTCACCCAGGCTCTCGTCAGCAGTAGACTGTATTACGGAAACACCCTCTACGCCGGAGCCTCGGCGAAACTCCTCAAATGGCTCCAACGCATCCAGAACGCTTCAGCACGTCTGATCCTCGACATCCCGCGCCGCAGCCACATCACACCCCGCCTGAAAGACCTGCATTGGCTCCCCGTCAAAAAGAGGATAACCTTCAAGCTCCTCACCCACGCACACAAAGCGCTCCACAACACCGGACCAGCGTACCTCAACTGCCACCTCAACTTCTACACCCCCACCCGCCAGCTCCGCTCCGCCGACCACGCCCTCGCCACCGTTCCCCGCATCCGAAGAACAACCACCGGCGGTAGATCCTTCTCCCACCTAGCCGCCAAGACATGGAACACCCTCCCCCTCCACCTACGGCAGGCACAGGACCTACTGACCTTCAGGAGACTGCTCAAGACCTGGCTATTCGAACAGTAGCAGCTCCCCCCCTCCCCTCAGTGCCTTGAAACCCTCACGGGTAAGTAGCGCGCTTTACAAGTTGATTGATTGATTGATTGATTGATTGAGGGTTCGAAGGCAGGGCTAATTTCCTTGTCCTCCAATGTGGGACTGAGGGTGGCTTGACCCATGTTGTGGAACAGAAAACTCCCAACTGTGAGAGTGGCGCAGAGTGCCCCACAAAAGACGTTTGCCCAAGATTCTTGGATATTATTATTGTGAAAGTCTATGCAAAAACCACACCCCTTCCAACAAGTAGAAACTCAGTATATCAGAGTACCACCATCTTTATTTGGAAGTTACAGGGTATAGGTAAGGGATGCTCTCCCCGGGAGTTAAATACTTGTAGGATTTCCTTTTATAGGTAGAAGGCCCACCAAGAACTTCAGATGTCATGTGTGGTGTCAGTACATACATTTCCGATCAGAGGAATCCCGTCCATTATGCCCCACCAGTCTTCACAAACACCAGAAAACAGAGTAGTTTAATCAAGGTAATACCGGGTTCTCTATGTTATTCCAAAGGTTGACTCTGAGGCTGCTGTCGGTTCTGGTTCTTTTTCGCTTTTTAATGCTGGACTAAATCTAAGTTGATGGCAAAAGTGCAGAGTATTCTTGTGGATGTACATTGCAGCCTCTGTGGGTCTAAAGTGAGGGAGGTGGCCTTTCCATTCCCCCTCCTCTAAAAACCTATAAACGATTGGCTGCTAAAAATTCATAGGCCAGGATTTAAGATGCAGCAACCACCAAAAACAAACGCGCCCCTGTTACTCAAGCCCTACTTCTGGACTCCTACACCCTATCATGTAGGAATTTCCTCATCAAGGGGGTGCATCGACTATCTGGCAACACTACTCATCATCCAGTTCTATGGACGTTACAATAGCTATGTAAAAGAATATTCGAGATGGCCTCACACACCCCCCGGACCTGACCATATGTGGACATATATATATATATATAGGAAAAACAATGTTCCCTGTGGAATAATATACTATGAGGTTATGATACATAAGCACAATCGCGATATAGAGGGTTAGATAATGGCAGAGCGCGAAGGAACCACTAACACACCGATTCCAGTGTAGTATATTTTATGGATTTTTTAAACAATAAAGTTAGGAGTAAACATTATAGATCAAAACAACATTTGTGCATAGTGTCCCAAGTGACAAAGGGAACCTAAACCTAAGTGACAACGTGAATATTAAATACAAGGTTTCCACAGTTTGTACAAGTCGACCATTATCAAAATGATTCCATGTGAACAGCAGCTATATACAATGATATGTGCTGGGGAAATGGTTCGCTTCTTCTGTTTGTCGACGGCGTTTCGACCCTCAAAACAATGTGGGGTCTCTTCAGGACTATTGATGAAGGGACATCTAAATGGGATTGAAATAAAAAGAGCATAAGGCCCATATACCGGCACAAATGCGAAAAATAGGAAAAATAAAATGAAGGCCGTTGGATAAAAGGTACCTGAATATATGGTTGCGCAGCCTTGTGAAAATGATGTGCCACAGGTGAAGAAAAGAGGAAAAGGTTTACTCTCATGAGGACCCGTCCGGGTACTGTGATTGTGAGAAAAGAAGTAAAGAAGAATATTGCAATTACTGATAATTGGACAATGCGCTATGTATAATCAATTACAAGTTACACCGAGGTTCTTACCTCAATGTGAGGACAGGCTGTCAATCCAATGGGGTATGTAGGTGGGCCAGAGGGGCTCAATTAGTTTTACGCCACAGCCGTAGCGTTGTAGAATCCCTTTGTGGATTAGCAGTGACAATACACTGAGAGTATTTCTGGAAATTAAAATAATGTAGGGGTCAGATTACTGAATTAAAAGCTGAGCGCAAGGGCTAAGCGGCCTGGATGTGCCAATTCTTACCTCGGTAGAAGAATGGAAAAGCGGGACAGCGCTCCGCGTGTAGATTCAGAAAAAGCCGCGTCAGTCAGCTTGATCGGGAACAATGACAGAGATCCTCATCCAGCGAGGATTGTTATATACAGGGTTTCCCGCTCTTTTTGCCAAGGGAAACCGGCAGACCTAGCTAGGGAAAACCGCTGCACCGAGCAATCCGGTGCTCCGTTTCCGTGATCGGTAAAGAGTGAAAAAAGACCTCAGTGGGAGGTGAAGAAATAAAATGTGTGGCACAAGGTGGGGCTGTTGCGCTAATGACAGTGGTAAATACTCTGTTAATAGGTGGGAATTAGGGCACAATACCGGTGATGGGTACTAAATAGGGAAGAGCAGGTAAAATGACATATATACTTTATATATTTACAAAATTTCGAATTTCGCCGGTGTTTATAATATGCAAACACGCATGCTGGGCACTTTATGGAGTGTGAACATTGTATGTGGGCAGACATTTCACAATTGTAATTCTTAGTTAGTGAACACATATTGCATAAGAGTGAATCTAATATATACAGTTCAAGTGTCCCAGCGAGAATGAGGTAAATAAAGCTGTTAGAGCAAGCATAGTCGGATGTCAGATGACATACAGGTGTATTCAGGCCACAATTGTTATATCACATGCAGTTGTTTAGCGAAGGGTAGTGACATATCCTCTCCATTCCTCAGCAGAGTTAAGCCCTTCATTTATTGAATTCACCTTATCTATCCAGCGGCATTCATTCCGTTGGAGTATCTGAAGGATGTCACCTCCTCTTTCTGGAAGAGTGGCGATCTCAATTACTTGCCACTTTATTTCATCAGCAGTATGACCTTTTACATTGTAATGAGACACAAGTGGTGCGTTTTCAACTGATCTGCGTATACGGCTGCGATGTTGGCCAATGCGAGCCTTGACCGGTTGCTGTGTTTGTCCAATATAGGGGAGGCCACACGGACACCATGTGCAATAAACAACATTCTTTGTATTGCAGTTAGAGAATGATTGTAAATCGTGTTTTACACTACCATGTTCAAATGTGTTGGTATTGAACGTGAAATTGCAGGAAACACAGTTGCACATTTGTGGTGTCCTTTCATTTTGGGTAGGCCCCATGCAGTAATCAATGTGTTTGTCCTGTTGGTGATTAAGTCTGTAGATGACCTGACCAGATGATCTTTTATATTTTTTCCTCGTTTGTAGGCAAACAGAGGTGTGTCTATTGTGGGATCAATACTCTGGATAATATTCCAATTTTTGGTGATCAGGTTGCGGACTTGATTGGTGTGTGTGCCAAAGGTGGTGACACATACAATCTTGTTGAGATTAGGTTTCTCTTTTGTCTTGAGAAGTTCTTCCCTGGGGCAGTGCCAGGCGCGTTTGAGAGACTTTTTACAAGTCTGTTGGGGTACCCTCTCGTGACTAGTTTGGTCCTTAGTATCTCCGCCTCTCGCATGTAGTCTGTTTTAAGGGTGCAATTGCGGCGTATCCTAAGGAATTGGCCGAAGGGCGGTCCATCCCTTAGTGCACGTGGATGTTGGCTTTGGTATGAGAGGAGGGTGTTCTTTTCAGTGGGTTTCCTATGGAGGGAAGTGTATAGTCTCCCTTTATCATGATTGATGGTTAAATCAAGGAATGCGATGGTGGATTTATGTACTGTGGATGTAAATGTGAGATGGGTCTGGATGGTGTTAAGGTACGTAACAAAATTGCCAAAGTCTGTCTCACTTCCTGTCCAAATCAGAAAGATGTCATCTATGTACTGCTTCCAACATTTAATGTTGGAGCGGTACACATTGTCAATGTTGAGAGCAAATGTTTGCTCCACATAGTTCATATAAATATTTGCCAGATTTGGAGCAAAAACTGCTCCCATGCTGGTGCCAGAGCACTGCTGGTAGTAGTTGCCACCTGATAGAAAGTAATTACTCTGTAGGGCAATCCGTAATAGTGTGATGATGAATGTGGTCGGTACCTGGATGGGTCTAGGTCTACTTTCTAACAATTGTTCAATGATTGCTATGCTCTCAATCTGGGGTATGTTGGTGTATAGTGAGCTGATGTCTAAGGTAGCCAACATGTCAGTTTCCAAATTGTATGGCATCCCATCTACCAGGTTAATCATATACATGGTATCTTTAACAAATGTTTCTTGTAGGGGAACATATTCCTTAATGAAGTAATCTATATAAACCCCAATGGGTTCTAGAACGGATCAACAACCTGATAGTATAGGGCGACCAGGGGACTCGTCGTGCTCTTATGAACCTTGGGTAGGGTGTAAAGCACTGGGGTTCTGGGATTTTCAGCATTGAGGAATTCAGACTCTTTTTTGGAGATATACCCTGCTTCTTTGGCCATAGTAGTTATTTGTAAAATCTCATCGCGGATATCTGTAATGGGGTTAGTGCGTAGTACTTTGTAGTGTTTTTTCTCACTGATTTGTTTGTTGATCTCTGTTTCATAGTCATTGCGGTCTTGTACCACAATTCCCCCACCTTTGTCAGCTGGTTTCAGTATAATAGAGTCATCATTTTTCAATGCTGTAAGAGCTTGTCTTTCTAACAGTGTGATATTGTAAGGGATAAAGGTCTTGGTTGTTTTCAATCTATCAATGCCTTGTATGACCAACTTCTCAAAAGTCAGAAGTTCTGGTGGCATCATGCCGTTTGAGGGATAGAAGGTGGAGGGTGGTCGTAGTCCTGTGAATGAGTCTTGTGTGTTGGGTTCTTTATCTTTGAAAAATAGTTTCAATCTTATTTGTCTAAAGAACTGAAAGATTTCTGCTTTGAGATTAAAAAAATTGGTTCTTTCTGTGATAACAAAGGACAGCCCCTTACTTAAGAGCGATATCTCAGCTGATGACATGACATGATGAGACAGGTTAAAAATGGGAATAGTTTCCATTTGGTGTACTTCGCAATTTAGTAGGGTTGGGGTCCCCACTGGTAGTGTTTCCTGGGTGTTTGTCTTTCTCCTGGGTATTGATGCCAGGTTTTGGCCTTCGCCTTGCCTCCGCGATCTAAAAAAGGCTGGCCTGGGTGGTTGTCAGATCGGCTCGGGCCTGGTTGTGCGTCTGAGTCGTCTGACCCTCCTGAAGATTCTGAGAATATGATTGGTTGATTCCTTCTGAATCTGCCCCAGGTGTTCTGTCTATTTTGGTTACCAACAGTGGTGTAGTAATCTTCTCTCAGATATGGGTATGCTCTCTCTTTTGAGAAATTTTTGATATCTTTGGAAACTTTATCAGCTTTCTTTTTAAGTTCAAATGAATTGAAGTCTTCAATGGTTTTGTTTAATTTATCTAGTAGAGTTTTTGCCTCTGCTACTGCGTCACCCTCAAGGAGTTCTTTTTCTTACTCTTCTATTTCCTTGAGTTCGGCTTTGGCGTGCTCAATTGCTGTTTCCACACTTAACACCATCCAATGGCGGGAACAGGTGGTGGAAAAATGACTAAATTTGCCTTTGAATCTGGGGTCTTCCCTGAAAATGCCAGGAACGTTCCTGACCTGTAGTCCCTGCGGTATGATACCTGCCTTCAGGTACTCCGTCAGCATCCGTGCATGAAGCTCGGTTCTGACGTGCTTCTTTTTGGCCTTTTCTAATTTCTTAAGCAGTTGTTGTCTAGGGTTGATGCTTCTACTAGGTTGTGCGGAGAAAAGGGAGGGTCCACTAATTATTTTCGCAATGTAATCGTCTGTGTATAGCGGAGCTTCTACAACGCTACAGCTGTGGCGTAAAACTAATTGAGCCCCTCTGGCCCACCTACATACCCCATTGGATTGACAGCCTGTCATCACATTGAGGTAAGAACCTCGGTGTAACTTGTAATTGATTATACATAGCGCATTGTCCAATTATCAGTAATTGCAATATTCTTCTTTACTTCTTTTCTCACAATCACAGTACCCGGACGGGTCCTCATGTGAGTAAACCTTTTCCTCTTTTCTTCACGTGTGGCACATCATTTTCACAAGGCTGTGCAACCATATATTCAGGTACCTTTTATCCAACGGCCTTCATTTTATTTTTCCTATTTTTCGCATTTGTGCCGGTATATGGGCCTTATGCTCTTTTTATTTCAATCCCATTTAGATGTCCCTTCATCAATAGTCCTGAAGAGACCCCACATTGTTTTGAGGGTCGAAACGCCGTCGACAAACAGAAGAAGCGAACCATTTCCCCAGCACATATCATTGTATATAGCTGCTGTTCACATGGAATCATTTTGATAATGGTCGACTTGTACAAACTGTGGAAACCTTGTATTTAATATTCACGTTGTCACTTAGGTTTAGGTTCCCTTTGTCACTTGGGACACTATGCACAAATGTTGTTTTGATGTATAATGTTTACTCCTAACTTTATTGTTTAAAAAATCCATAAAATATACTACACTGGAATCGGTGTGTTAGTGGTTCCTTCGCGCTCTGCCATTATCTAACCCTCTATATCGCGATTGTGCTTATGTATCATAACCTCATAGTATATTATTCCACAGGAACCATTGTTTTTCCTATATAACTATTACCCTGGTTCCTTAGTGAGTAGGGTTCCCCTGTTCTTTTAGTGCGGTGGCTGCACCACGAGGGAGATATCCATTAACCAGGATTTTCCTTCACACCCTACAACGATAGGGTCATTCTTTCCCTGAGGGTTACAATGACAGAGGACAAAGCTCCGCTATACACAGACGATTACATTGCGAAAATAATTAGTGGACCCTCCCTTTTCTCCGCACAACCTTGTAGAAGCATCAACCCTAGACAACAACTGCTTGAGAAATTAGAAAAGGCCAAAAAGAAGCACGTCAGAATCGAGCTTCATGCACGGATGCTGACGGAGTACCTGAAGGCAGGTATCATACCGCAGGGACTACAGGTCAGGAACGTTCCTGGCATTTTCAGGGAAGACCCCAGATTCAAAGGCAAATTTAGTCAAATTTTCACCACCTGTTCCCGCCATTGGATGGTGTTAGGTGTGGAAACAGCAATTGAGCACGCCAAAGCCGAACTCAAGGAAATAGAAGAGTTAGAAAAATAACTCCTTGAGGGTGACGCAGTAGCAGAGGCAAAAACTCTACTAGATAAATTAAACAAAACCATTGAAGACTTCAATTCATTTGAACTTAAAAAGAAAGCTGATAAAGTTTCCAAAGATATCAAAAATTTCTCAAAAGAGAGAGCATACCCATATCTGAGAGAAGATTACTACACCACTGTTGGTAACCAAAATAGACAGAACACCTGGGGCAGATTCAGAAGGAATCAACCAATCACATTCTCAGAATCTTCAGGAGGGTCAGACGACTCAGACGCACAACCAGGCCCGAGCCGATCTGACAACAACCCAGGCCAGCCTTTTTAGATCGCGGAGGCAAGGCGAAGGCCAAAACCTGGCATCAATACCCAGGAGAAAGACAAACACGCAGGAAACACTACCAGTGGGGACCCCAACCCTACTAAATTGCGAAGTAAACCAAATGGAAACTATTCCCATTTTTAACCTGTCTCATCATGTCATGTCATCAGCTGAGATATCGCTCTTAAGTAAGGGGCTGTCCTTTGTTATCACAGAAAGAACCAATTTTTTTAATCTCAAAGCAGAAATCTTTCAGTTCTTTAGAAAAATAAGATTGAAAATACTTTTCAAAGATAAAGAACCCAACACACAAGACTCATTCACAGGACTACGACCACCCTCCACCTTCTATCCCTCAATCGGCATGATGCCACCTGAACTTCTGACTTTTGAGAAGTTGGTCATGCAAGGCATTGATAGATTGAAAACAACCAAGACCTTTATCCCTTACAATATCACACTGTTAGAAAGACAAGCTCTTACAGCATTGAAAAATGATGACTCTATTATACTGAAACCAGCTGACAAAGGTGGGGGAATTGTGGTACAAGACCGCAATGACTATGAAACAGAGATCAACAAACAAATCAGTGAGAAAAACACTACAAAGTACTACGCACTAACCCCCTTACAGATATCCGCAATGAGAGTTTACAAATAACTACTATGGCCAAAGAAGCAGGGTATATCTCCAAAAAGAGTTTGAATTCCTCAATGCTGAAAATCCCAGAACCCCAGTGCTTTACACCCTACCCAGGGTTCATAAGAGCACGACGAGTCCCCAGGTCGCCCTATACTATCAGGTTGTGGATCCGTTCTAGAACCCATTGGGGTTTATATAGATTACTTCATTAAGGAATATGTTCCCCTACAAGAAACATTTGTTAAAGATACCATGTATATGATTAACCTGGTAGATGGGATGCCATACAATTTGGAAACTGACATGTTGGCTACCTTACACATCAGCTCACTATACACCAACATACCCTAGACTGAGAGCATAGCAATCATTGAACAATTGTTAGAAAGTAGACCTAGACCCATCCAGGTACCGACCACATTCATCATCACACTATTACGGATTGCCCTACAGAGTAATTACTTTCTATCAGGTGGCAACTACTACCAGCAGTGCTCTGGCACCAGCATGGGAGCAGTTTTTGCGCCAAATCTGGGAAATATTTATATGAACTATGTGGAGCAAACATTTGCTCTCAACATTGACAATGTGTACCGCTCCAACATTAAATGTTGGAAGCGGTACATAGATGACATCTTTCTGATTTGGACAGGAAGTGAGACAGACTTTGGCAATTTTGTTACGTACCTTAACACCATCCAGACCCATCTCACATTTACATCCACAGTACATAAATCCACCATCGCATTCCTTGATTTAACCATCAATCATGATAAAGGGAGACTATACACTTCCCTCCATAGGAAACCCACTGAAAAGAACACCCTCCTCTCATACCAAAGCCAACATCCACGTGCACTAAGGGATGGACCGCCCTTCGGCCAATTCCTTAGGATACGCCGCAATTGCACCCTTAAAACAGACTACATGCGAGAGGCGGAGATACTAAGGACCAAACTAGTCACGAGAGGGTACCCCAACAGACTTGTAAAAAGTCTCTCAAACGCGCCTGGCACTGCCCCAGGGAAGAACTTCTCAAGACAAAAGAGAAACCTAATCTCAACAAGATTGTATGTGTCACCACCTTTGGCACACACACCAATCAAGTCCGCAACCTGATCACCAAAAATTGGAATATTATCCAGAGTATTGATCCCACAATAGACACACCTCTGTTTGCCTACAATCGAGGAAAAATATAAAAGATCATCTGGTCAGGTCATCTACAGACTTAATCACCAACAGGACAAACACATTGATTACTGCATGGGGCCTACCCAAAATGAAAGGACACCACAAATGTGGCAACTGTGTTTCCTGCAATTTCACGTTCAATACCAACACATTTGAACATGGTAGTGTAAAACACGATTTACAATCATTCTCTAACTGCAATACAAAGAATGTTGTTTATTGCATATGGTGTCCGTGTGGCCTCCCCTATATTGGACAAACACAGCAACCGGTCAAGGCTCGCATTGGCCAACATCGCAGCCGTATACGCAGATCAGTTGAAAACGCACCACTTGTGTCTCATTACAATGTAAAAGGTCATACTGCTGATGAAATAAAGTGGCAAGTAATTGAGATCGCCACTCTTCCAGAAAGAGGAGGTGACATCCTTCAGATACTCCAACGGAATGAATGCCGCTGGATAGATAAGGTGAATTCAATAAATGAAGGGCTTAACTCTGCTGAGGAATGGAGAGGATATGTCACTACCCTTCGCTAAACAACTGTATGTGATATAACAATTGTGGCCTGAATACACCTGTATGTCATCTGACATCCGACTATGCTTGCTCTAACAGCTTTATTTACTTAATTCTCGCTGTGACACTTGAACTGTATATATTAGATTCACTCTTATGCAATATGTGTTCACTAACTAAGAATTACAATTGTGAAATGTCTGCCCACATACAATGTTCACACTCCATGAAGTGCCCAGCATGCGTGTTTGCATATTATAAACACCGGCGAAATTCGGAATTTTGTAAATATATAAAGTATATATGTCATTTTACCTGCTCTTCCCTATTTAGTACCCATCACCGGTATTGTTCTTTAATTTCCACCTATTAACAGAGTATTTACCACTGTCATTAGCGCAACAGCCCCACCTTGTGCCACACATTTTATTTCTTCACCTCCCACTGGGGTCTTTTTTCACTCTTTACCGATCACGGAAATGGAGCACCGGATTGCTCGGTGCAGCGGTTTTCCATAGCTAGGTCTGCCGGTTTCCCTTGGCAAAAAGAGCGGGAAACCCTGTAGATAACAATCCTCTCTGGATGAGGATCTCTGTCATTGTACCCGATCAAGCTGACTGACGCGGCTTTTTCTGAATCTACGCTGTCCCGCCTTTCCATTCTTCTACCGAGGTAAGAATTGGCACATCCAGGCCGCTTAGCCCTTGCGCTCAGCCCTTAATTCAGTAATCTGACCCCTACATTATTTTAATTTCCAGAAATACTCTCAGTGCATTGTCACTGTTAATCCACAAAGGGATTCTACAACGCTACGGCTGCGGCGTAAAACTAATTGAGCCCTCTGGCCCACCTACATACCCCATTGGATTGACAGCCTGTCCTCACATTGAGGTAAGAACCTCGGTGTAACTTGTAATTGATTATACATAGCGCATTGTCCAATTATCAGTAATTGCAATATTCTTCTTTACTTCTTTTCTCACAATCACAGTACCTGGACGGGTCCTCATGTGAGTAAACCTTTTCTTCTTTTTCTTCACGTGTGGCACATCATTTTCACAAGGCTGCGCAACCATATATTCAGGTACCTTTTATCCAATGGCCTTCATTTTATTTTTCCTATTTTTCGCATTTGTGCCGGTATATGGGCCTTATGCTCTTTTTATTTCAATCCCATTTAGATGTCCCTTCATCAATAGTCCTGAAGAGACCCCACATTGTTTTGAGGGTCGAAACGCCGTCGACAAACAGAAGAGCCGAACCATTTCCCCAGCACATATCATTGTATATAGCTGCTGTTCACATGGAATCATTTTGATAATGATTGACTTGTACAAACTGTGGAAATCTTGTATTTAATATTCACGTTGTCACTTAGGTTTTGGTTTCCTTTGTCACTTGGGACACTATGCACAAATGTTGTTTTGATGTATAATGTTTACTCCTAACTTTATTGTTTAAAAAATCCATAAAATATACTACACTGGAATCGGTGTGTTAGTGGTTCCTTCGCGCTCTGCCATTATCTAACCCTCTATATCGCGATTGTGCTTATGTATCATAACCTCATAGTATATTATTCCACAGGAACCATTGTTTTTCCTATATAACTATTACCCTGGTTCCTTGGTGAGTAGGGTTTCCCTGTTCTTTCTTGAACCATATGTGGACATAAGCACCATAACAGGGCTTTTATTGCCCTTTTTTCTGTTTTTAATCATCCCTCTTCCAACAAAGACTAAAGACTAGCATGGTTTGGATGGTAGGCGGTAGGGATTTTTATTGGACACTCCTTTTCCCTTGGTTCTCTTCTAATGACTCACTCGCAGCCCTGAATGAGGGGCTCGCTCACCATTAGAGGATGCTTTGTCGAACGCGGGATGGCCAATGATGAAGCCTGACACCCGGGGTGTGTGTGGGGCCATCCCGACTAATTTTTTTACATATCTTTGTAACGTCCATAGAACTGGATGAGTAGTGTTGGCAGCTAGTCGATGCACACCCTTGATGAGGAAATTCCTCATGATAGGGTGTATGAGTCCAGAAGTAGGGCTTGAGTAACAGCATAAGTGGGGCTCATTGTGGTTAACAGGATTTAAGATGCACATGTTGTCCGGCAGACCCCCAGGTCAGGGGTCAAACTCCACTAAAAACCTAGTAGGGGTTTCCCAGTGCCCAGACCTACCCACAAGAGTGGTGGCCATAGGCAAAGATCCAGTGATTTCTTGTGTTATGGTATTTAACAGCCACTTCATTTTTTAATTATGGAAGGTGCACCAGGAAAGAAGTCAGAGTCTTTTGAATGAGTCCTTCAAATTTCTTTATTCTTCATCGTAAAAAAAGATTAGGCATCAGCCAACGCGTTTCGTTCCTATCAGAGGAACTTCATCAGGGCTGAAACAATTGACACAAGACAGCACATGAATAATCACAACACAAAAATGAGCAAAAGATGAAACAACATATATATATAAACAAATTTAGCACATATTACAAAAAAAATGATATTACAAAAAATATATGCATAAACCAGAGACATCACTAAATATAAATCCACAAACATCACATTATAAAACAGCCCACAATAAATATGACTTAATAACATATATATACTGTACAAAATTAAATATAAAAAGTAGAATGCTAAACACTCAAATTTCCAAGTCCAACAAATGAACAAGATAGAGAAAGAAAAGTCAAATGGAGACTTCTAGAGCGAGACATGAGAAAGAAGAAAATTTGACTAAAATTAAGGGGAGAAAGAGCAAGGATACAAAGGTAAAATACACAGAGTTAAGACTAGAGGTCACAAAACAGAATACATAATCTCACCTATGTGTAATAGATGGAATAGTCCAAGAATTCTCTAGTGTAATCACGATATAACTCAAGACTAGTACGAGAAGGAGCCCCACAATAAGGGTTCAATTAAGTCACATCCAGCCACGACGATCTGCAAAGATAGCATCACATTATCCAAACTTGATAGTATAATAATAATACAAGCTTGAATGTCAACAACAACACAATCATCTCCTGCGATAGTAATATGTGAATACCAAGGAGATCACGTAAGTAAGCTGCCCACCAAACATAATCCGCAATTAGTAACCCTCAACTACAAAAGGACGAGAACAACGGGGGGAGCTAAATAGATGGTTACGATGTAACAACAAGAACACGTGTCGCCTGATGAAATTAAGTAACCCATATTGGGGTTAACAATACACCACAGCGTGGGCAAGTAAAAATACTGCACGGTAAGACGGTCCCCTGTTTACGTCAGTAGTACACCCAGATATTCAAAAGTAACATCAGGGTGAAAAAAACATCCCACGTGGGCAAGAAAGAACAACACATGGCAAAATGGTCCCCCAATCACGTCAGTAATTCGCCCAGATAATCAAAGGTAGCAACAATAGGACCGCTACTCACGTATTGGATTAAAAGACCCCCGTAGTTTATGAAAAGCACTAAATGAATCCTGGTTGACTGATGCTATGGTGGCTGAACCGGGCTTAGCTCTCCCCCCGGGTTTCAGTATCTTAACTGTAAACAGGGAGTCTAGAGGTGGGGGCATAGCTGTCATCTTTAAGTCCCGTCACCGCTGTTCATTTGTCAAGGAGGATGTGGCCGGGTGCGAATGCGCACGTTTTGTAATTTCTTTTAGCGCCCACTCTACTTTGACTGGTCTGTTAGTCTACCGCTCCCCGGGGCCGGTCTCGGAATTTAAATCGGCTATTATTGAGGCTGCGGGTTCCTTGGCACTGACAGCCACTAATTTTAGTCTCATTGGTGATTTAAATTTACACTTTGACCGTCTCTCTGATCCAGACATCAGCAGCTTGCTCGCCGACTTTGATGCTTGTCAATTAAGACAGCTTGTGGAGGGTCCTACTCATGTTGCTGGGCACTTGCTTGACCCTGTTTTTTCTAACATCCCTTCTCTTCTGGTCAAGACACCCAGCCCGGTGTGTTGGTCCGACCATTTTTTGGTCTCCATTTCCTTCCCGCTATCTGAGCCAGTGCCCAGAGCCGATCCTAAGGCCACCTTTAGACGTTGCTGGCATAAACTTAAACTGGAGGACCTGCATGCCATTCTGGCATCCTGCCCCCCTATCCCAGCCACTGATCCTGACCGAGCGTATAAATCATTCTGCGACTGGATCCTACACGCCCTAGACACTCTTATTCCTGCCAAATGGTCCAAGGGTCGCTGCTCGAGTTCCAATCCTTGGTTCAACGACTCTCTGGCCACCCTGCGCAGTACCTGTAAAAAGCTAGAACGGGTCTGGAGAAGGGACTACGACCTTGAGGCTAAGAAGTCATACCAGGACGCGATCAAACGCTACCACAAGGCCATACATCTGGCACGAGCGGCTTACTTCACTAATGAGATCAAGTCCAGTAAGAACCCCGCTAAAAGCATCTTTAAAATTTTGAGTGACCTCAAAAACAGGAAAAATCCCTCTATCCCGGTGATCACGTCTGAGCAACAATGTGAGGATTTGGCCACCTTTTTTGTTAAGAAGGTGGAAGCCATTTACAAATCCTTCCCTATATCTTCTATTGATCCCGTGGCTTTACCTGCTCCTCTCCCCACTCTCACCTTGGCAGCTATCCCCCCTATTTCCCAGGATGAGTTACTCACGCTGAGCAAGAAGGTCAAATCGGGCTCCCCTATGGATCCGATGAGGCCTGCCCAATTTAGGGACTCTCTGCCTGTACTACTCACGCCTTTGCGTCAGGTTATCAATTCCTCTTTTACCACCGCTGTGGTGCCTTTGCTATGGAAGCAAGCAAGGGTGGTCCCCTTGCTGAAAAAACCTTCGCTGGACCCAACTAAGCCGGAAAGCTTTCGTCCCATATCTCTACTGCCTTGGGCTGCTAAAGTTGCCGAGGCTCACACCAATATAACTCTCTCGTGCTACCTGAACAACACTGGTGTCTTGGATCGCTCCCAGAATGGTTTCCGCCCTGGTCACAGCACCGAGCCTGCGCTCTTAGCGGTGAGCGAACACCTGCGGACTATTCTGGATGAGGGACATACCGCGGCCCTGATATTGCTCGATCTAAGCACCGCTTTTGATACGGTTTCTCACCGGATCCTCTTACGTTGCTTAGAGGAGGCTGGGGTGGTAGGCCTTGCCTTGGATTGGTTCCGATCTTTCCTGTCTGACAGAACATTCAGGTCACTGCCCCCCCTTTCTCTCCCACGCCCATTCCATTAAGCAGGGGGTCCCTCAGGGCTTGGCATTGAGTCCCATTTTGTTCAACCTGTACGTTCAACCCCTCGCTGCGGTGGCAAGGGACCATGGCTTGACCTTGGTCTCGTATGCTGACGACACGCAGCTGGTGGTTGCTCTCTCCGATGATCCTACTCGGAGCGCCTCCCAATTTCGGAGCGGCCTAGCGGCGGTCGCGCGTTGGATGACCACCAACCGCCTTCAACTCAACGCTAATAAATCAGAAGTGTTGTTGGTGGGGAGATATAAGGGGCTCTGGAGTACGCATTGGTGGCCGGCAACCTTGGGCTCTGCCCCTACCCCTAAGTCGGTGGTGAAAAATCTTGGGGTCTGGCTCGATTCCACCCTTGGGTTTCAGGAGCACACCAAGAAGGTTGCAGGCACCTGCTTTGGCTTACTCCGGGGATTGAGGCCCATGTTGGGTTTCTTCGATCCACCCACCCGCCAGTTGATAGTCCAGGCGACTATTTTGTCCAGACTGGACTACTCCAACTCACTTATGTTAGGCGCTAACAAGGCAGAAGTGACTCGTCTTCAGCGAGTTCAGAATGCAGCCGCCCGAGTCTTGTTGAGGCTCCCTAGAACTTATTCCGCGACGGGTGCATTGCGCCGTCTACATTGGTTACCCATGGCCAAAAGGATTGTATTCAAAGCACTATGCCTGACCTTTAAAATACTAAAGCTTTCATCCCCTGAGATTCTGGCTAATTTACTGATCTCCTATGTACCTACCCGTCAGCTACGCTCTGCTGAGCAATTTTTGGCTACGGTCCCTCGGGTCAAGCGCCTCAGAGCTGGGGGCCGGTCCTTCCGGTATCTAGCCTCTAAATTGTGGAACTCCCTCCCTATTCAGATCCGCTGCCTGGATTGCTTGCTATCCTTTCGTAAGGCCATTAAAACCTACCTGTTCCCCTTGGTTTAGACTCTAGCTTCCCTCTGACACTGCTACCAGCGCCGAGACGCCTCTTCGCTGAGGCAGCTGTGCGCTATATAAGATTACCTAACATAACATAACATAACAAATGTAATGGCCAGAATATAATCTCATTGGCAGGTAGAATACATCGCAATAGGGTTATGCCCGACCCCATATTATGGTGACAATAACGTGGGTAAATAAGAAATAACACAGTAATAATAATCGTGGATAAATAAAACATAACGCAGTAATAATATACCCCCAATCACGTCTGATTACTCTCATAGAATCACATAAAGTTGCTTGCAATATGAACGCTACTGGGTGCTAAGTTAGGGGTGCCCCATATAGAGGCGAGGGACGCTAAGCATCGCAACCAATATATCACAGTACGCGTTAATTAGATTAAAGAGTGACGCAGAGACAATCCCCCAACACCTTGAGTGAACTTGCCTGGAAATTCTCCTTCTGATAGACGGCAGGTACGCCCGGTAACAGTGTAAGCCGGGCGCCATGTCAAATCCACAATTTAAAGCGCCGCGGCCGTATGGCGTCCCAACGTAATGACGTCAGGCCAATAGTCGCAATACCCCTATTGGGTCTACCCTGTAATCGCCATATGTGAATATCCCGGACTGCTAGTTAGCATACAGAGAGTTCGTGCAGGCCAGCATCATATACCATACCAACAAAAAACAAAGGAAAAAATAATGCGTATAAAAATAGAGTGGGTGCCAGACAGTGTAATGTGAACCAGTAGAGGTTCCATTACCATACCCGAGACGTTATAAACCACGGATGCCATCTTGAAGTGTCTGGACCTGTAGATCCTAACATCCTAACGGGCGCGATATTCACCCAATGCACGCGTCTTAACATCCTAATCTCGTAAAACAGATCGCCACAATTATGTGCAATCATAAGACTTGTACCGTTTCAATTATAAAGCACTTGTGAATGTAAATAGTGCACGCTGTTATAAGGGACAAAAACAATTTATATATACATATGGGCGGAGAGTCAAGAGACCCAAAATAATAACTTGAATGGTCCCCAATTATCAGTGGCGGTTGGTGGAATTTGAAACTGGTGGGCGTATGCAGAACAAATCACCGTATGCAAGCGAGCGAGCGCAGTGAGCGAGGCCAACGGCAATAAGGTGGGTTCGGGGGGGTTCTCCCCCCGTGAAGACATTTTTTAAAAATTGGCATCTTTTTGGTGCGATTTTCAGCACTATTTCTGTGATAAATGAACTAAAAATTCAGTTCTTCTAGGCATTCATAAAAGAAAACTCATACATTATTTCAGAGAATTTCTGGGTTGCCAAGCAAGTCTGACTTCTGAAGAGGGCTAGGGTACTAAGCAAGACTGCTTTGGCTCTACCCTTTCCAATAGAAAACACTAGTTAGCGATGTGAACAAGTTCAATGGACAAACCTGGGGTCTAGGGAGAGTCCCTCTCCTGAGAAAGAAATTTAAAAAAGATTGGCAAATGGTGCATTTTAAAGCAAATGAATGTAGCGATAAAGCAGTGGGAACGTATAGTCTTGAAATATTAAACACATTAAAAACTGCCCCGTATCTTCTTGCATTAATTTGTTCAACAGTTACTGTAATATGTAAATTGTTCTGCATGACAACTTTTGCCCTTTAAAATGTATGCTTGCCCAGTGTTTTGCACTGCATGCAGCATTAACATTGGAAAAATATGCTCTAACCAGACTTCGGGAAGCACCCACAGCTGCTGGCTGTAACCAGTCATATAGAAATATGTGCAGATGAGCGAGTTGAGGCAGCCTATCATGTGTCCTTTTACAATAATATCCCAATAATGTTTGACCGTGCCTTTTATTTCATTAGACATACCCTTAGCACCAGAAGCGCAGAAGATTTAAAGTCTCTTGCTTCCATTGCTAAAACCTAACCACTAAAATATATGTAGTGGTGGCATTGGTGGTGTTTTCCCATCCAGTGAATTTCCCACCATGGTAGGTGTGCTGTTGGCATGAGTTTGTTTAATTGGCAGGCATTCCCTAAACTAAATTAAACCCTCCCTGTGCTTGCAGATAAGGGCATAAGGATAGAAAGAGATGGGAGGAGCTGGAGGGAGACAATAGATAGGCTTTTTTCCTGAGTCCTGGTCCCCAAGCGGCCACTGACCAGAATCCCTGGTGGATGCTGTTGTTCGCCATTGGTGTCACATGGTCAAGGATGTCATTGGATAACAAACTAACTCTTGGCCCTTCAAAGGGACCAAGGCAATCTCAGGAGGTGAGAGAGTAAACAGATACTGTCACAACTAATCATAGTAAATAAAGTCAATGTCCGCAGATCTATGTTTATTAAAGAGATGAGGGGCCTGGTTTGTAGGAGGGTGGTGTGGTATGAACCCCAGAAAATGCACTCGCAGCATAGTACGAATTAACATCCAAGCCCACAAAGTGTCCTGTAAAATCACAATGTGAAGTGGGCCATCCTGAGCTAACATCACAGAGCTGTCTGAAATTAAAAACTAAATAGACAAGTGGAGAAAACACCCAGCCGTTGCTAAAAAAAACAACAACATAAAACACGTCCTCCCATCGGTGTACGATTGTCCATTCTGCCTCTCCTGCCTCTGGGTTCATCAACTCAAAAACTGCACCTTTATAAAATGTCTACTTTACATTTTTGGAGAAGTGAAATGTTTGCTGTGTGCAAAGAGCAACGTTTAATAATAGACGAGGGGAGGGACGGCTGTTACAACCAATGCAGTGAGATCGCATTCATTTCCTCTCATTGAATTTGCACACAGACTGCCATCTGCGCCTGCCTTACCAACAAGTGGCTGTAAACACGCAGCCTCAGGATGGAGGCTGGAAGCTATTAAAAGCATCGCTGAGCTTATACAGCCGAGCGTCGCTTGGGAGTCTTTCAAGGCTAATCAAAAAGCCAATACACGCTGCAGCGAGACAATAAAAGCTGCTTTCCTGGTGTCTGACTAATCAAGTCTATTAGTTGGTGGCCCAGCGAGCTGATAAACTCGATAATACCTGGTTTTCGTTAAAAATAATGAGTGCCTATTTTGTAAAAGTGGTGTGGCCCAAAATTTTGACCAGAAGACCGCAGACAACGCTACTGAATCTCGGGATGCCAAGTCCCAAGGCTGCGCAGCTGCCTTCCACCTCATGCCTCTTTAATCTACCACTGTACACTCACTGCCTCTTTATCTCACTCTAACAGCTTTCCGATTTGTCCCTTTGTCATGTTTTTCTCTTCTTTCTTTCCCTCCCTTGTGCGCCTTTCACTGTTTTGATCTTGGTCAGAGCTTAATGAGGAAAAATAATTTCCGGTCTAACAAAAATGACTGTGGTGTGCCTTACCTGCAACCACTTTCTCAAATTAAGCACTGACAACAGCCTGTACACATTCAGGGTGTGATGATTAAAGCGGGAAGCTTAGGGTATATAGTTGAAACAAATGCTACATAGGTCAATAGTATATAATTATGCAGTGTGCTGCAGTAACGGAGACTTGTCCCAGCAGAGCAGAATGGAGCACAGCTCACCTGGACCTCAGAGCTCAAAGCCGTGCGGAGCAGCTAGAAAGCCGGGCAAAGGATGTGTTGAACCTCATTTATAGCTCGGCTCGCCCTAGGGCTGGGCCTTTGCTACATTTGCTCTTTGCTTTCCATGGTCGCCAGCATCCTCCATTGTGTTCATTCTTCACATTGCAGAGCCACGTTTCTGTTGCTGCCAAGTTCCTACTTCTATTGACGGCGCCGCCTCTGGTCGGGGTTTAGTGTCAAATTCCCCTGCACACAGTTGACTCTCTCCAGCCAGGTGGAACAGATTGCTTCTGAAATGCGAAATGACTTGGCGGCGCTGCTGTCAGGAGCACGGGAGCAGGCTGAGCTCTGCCTGGCCACGGCCCTGACAGATCTCCGCGCTGGGGGAGATCAAAGATTACACAGTAGTGACTGTACTGATAATAACAAATGTGTCCTCCTGGTTGTAGGAAACAAATCAAGAAGGGATAGGGGCCGCCTTCGAGGAGGGGTCGTGGCGCACGCTAATCGTCAGCATCCCCCAATCTTTTGTAATAGTATGAATTATGGAAGTAATGCTCGTGGACTAAATCCTGGAAGACTTTTCTTAACACCTCTTGGTGACTTGTATGTGCTGATTAATCGTTAGCTGATGCTGGCGTGACATAAATAGCCAGAGTGTGCAAAGTCGGAAGCTGTTAGTATAAAAGCCATTAAACACAGACCCTGTATATAACCCCACACGGTAAATGTCAGCTTTTGTTTTCCATTCAGATGCCATTACACTAGTCGGTACACTTACTACAGAATCTCCTGGGTACACGTTTTTCATTTCGAGAGGAGAGTTTGACTCATGGAACAGGCATCGAACCTACGAAAACTGCTCTAAAGTACACAGACCTCTTCGGAGCCCGGAGGACAACCCGAACCTTATAAAGAGAGGTAGCAGAGCACCATCTTCGTAAAAAAGCACCAGTGGGAGAGGGGACACCCTCGCCATTGCTCCAGTGCAGACGGATATGAATATCACAACAGAGCACCCATCCTACGTGTCCCACGCACATTGCTTTACACGCATTGGCAGGAAGGGTGGCACAAAGTCTCTTTCATAGACACGTTGCGCACATGGAGAACAGTCACTCATCCACCCACCCTCTCAAGCAGTGTGAAGTATCAATCAATTCACGCATGCCGACATATAATGATGAATTCTGTATTGAACCCTAAAGATTCATCTATTGTGCAATCGAGTTTAGACTAGTGCAAATATTTTCATTATGTTTCTCTCTCACAGACACACACCCACGCCTACCACTGCGTATTCAACACGCACGTGCTTGTGTACACACTATTCATACACGTGCAGATAGGATACCTCTCACACTCGCGCATTCACCCATACAGATCTATACATAACCAATAAAAAGGCATAATGCGTACAGGCCAGAGCTTTAAGTGGGAGGAAAAAACTGGGGTGGGGGGTGTCTCTTAAAGGAGTGTGGCTGGTGTAATTAGGGTGTGGCTTAAAATAGCTAAGCTAAAGATCTGTGCTTAGCATAGTGAGCCGCCTGACTGGTAATTTGCTGCTTCTGTCATTGCATCCAGATCTATAATACAACACGTGACATTACACCTACAAGCAGCCAGGAGTATTGGCTTTGCCAATGGTTGTTAGTTGCATAAGATAAACAAGCAACAACTATGGCTTCGTTGTATAGAATATCCGAAAATGCTTCAATTCTGAAATGATGAGAGTGTGAAAGAACTGTAACGAGTCTCTTTGAAGTTACATCAAAGCTTTTGAGCAGTGGTACTTCTGCAGAGTTTAAAAAAAAAATCATCCAGAGGGTGAGGGCAAAAATGTAGAGCCCGATAGGCACCCGTCTCAGCACCTGCTTTTTAGAACTGCCGGTGCTGAGCACAGACAGGACCCGGCCCACCTATAGCCCTGGTACAAGCTATGCACGTGCACACAGCAACACAGAAACAAACAGCCACACTTGCATGCATCCGGCCCACAACAAACATACATAAATACCACAACGCAAATGCCAGTGGCGTACACGTGCCTGCAGACACTAATTAGGCACCACAGACACAAGCACAAAATCATACAAGATCAACGCGTGCACGCA
This sequence comes from Calotriton arnoldi, assembly GCA_963921515.1. Classification (NCBI taxonomy): domain Eukaryota; kingdom Metazoa; phylum Chordata; class Amphibia; order Caudata; family Salamandridae; genus Calotriton; species Calotriton arnoldi. The sequence goes on from CAWUFW010009545.1 coordinate 347,840, forward strand.
CAATCAGCCTAATCCTACATGCGTCCACAACATATGCATACACAAGAACAAGAAGGGTGGAATGGAGGATGACTTGCTGCAGCTGCAACAAAAGCAGGCACACATAATAGTGGTGTACACTTCTATGCACTCACGACATATGTGCCCCCATAGGTAATTAAACACATACAGGCAACCAGGGTACACGTGTATGAAGCCACACACTGTCCATAATCATGTATGTACCAACAACATGATCACACAATCAGACAGTGTTCACTCACTGGTATGCAGACATTTGCCGATGGTTCACAATAGTGAAAGCGCAGTGTTTTGAGTCATACCCCTCTCTGTAACGCAGGCGTTTTTGTTTCCAATCAGTCACGATAGTAAACCATAGAATCATGTTGAGCCCGCGCATCGTACACTATTAGTTCACGAATTATGGAGCACTCATCAAATTGTTGACGCCACTGCAGAGCTGGATACTGCTTCCAACACGGTGATGTTTACATACTCCTCCGGCAAGAGGCACGTGCGGTGTGTAGAAAGAGGGAGTGTCATATTCGCGCTATATAAATGCAATTACAAATTACACATATCCACACCCTACTACCCAGCAGGCGTTGGCATTGAAATCTACTTTCAGATGCTCTGTGCAACGGAAAGATGTTGTCGGCTGTAGCAGACAAAGACCACATTGTGATCGGTACACATGCATTAAACACCCCCTGCGTTTGTGTCCCCGTAAGGGGCTTATCCACGCCTAGTGGATCGAGTGCCGCTGTTTTCTTACACCAAAGGTCACACGATGGTTCAAATCTTGTCCAGCGACCAAAGGTGAACCGCAGGTTTCTCTAATCGCCGGGTTTCCTCACCACTGACAGATCAAATAGTCATTCATAGACGTGCAGCTCAACTGCTGATCAACAACCTATAAACATTTCACAACGTTGACCTTTTTCACAATCGCGTTGTAGACATTTACGGTGATTGTGCGTGCACTAGACAAAGAAGGCACCTGTGGACATTTACAAGACACAAAAACAAATCTGAGGTGTGTATTGCAACACGATGCCTGTTATATATAGTCTTCTGTCCCTAATTTTGCAAGCGTGCGTCCAGCCTCCTCTGGCACTCAGTGTGTAGAGCGACAGGGAGATCTTGACTCAGCTGCAATCTCCCACTTTGGGTCCCCTCAGTATGGACTGTGCATACACTCAGTGCAAACGGAACTTTACTAGTGAGACGAAAGGTGATTACATTGAAAAATGACTAATATTTTACTGTTACAAAGAATGTAACGTACTCTCTCTTTTCTTTGCCATCCTATCTCATGTTCTTTGTTTTCTTAGTATTCCCCGTTTTCTTTGTGCCCATGGTATTCAACACTCTCATCTTCCCCACGATAATGTGCAGGCAGTCGCGGCTCGCATCGCAATACTCGCGGAGGACTTTGCGGGGGGGGCCGGGGAATTAAAATAAATATTTAAAAAAAGAAAGAAAACTTACCTGACCGCCGGTCCGCGCCGCCTCTGTTGGGCCCTTGGCGCCTTCACTGGAGTGGCAACCCCTCAGCCAATACTGGCGCTGCTCCAGCAGCGCCAGGATTGGCTTAGAGCAGGGTTACTCGCCGCCCACCTGCACATTAGGAGACCGAGGGTTGAGCATTTGATTAACCCTCGCTCTCCTAATGGGCATGGCATAGCAGACAATAGTGCGCATGACTGGGCACGGCAAAAAAATTCACCGACCTTCACCAGTCATGCGCACTTGTGGTGCTGCCTGCCCCTGGTCTGACAATGCATCATGCATGTCAGTCAACATGACGCCGGACCGCCCACCCCCTTCAGACTCTGAAGGGGGTGGGCGGTCCGACGTCATGCTGACTGACATGATTGTCAGTTCTCCCTCGGCGTCTCTGAACTTAAGTAAACTAAGTCAGTTTACTGAGTCAGTTTACTTAAGTTCACAGACGCCGAGGGAGCTGCGGGCGCGGGCGGCTTTTCGGGCAACGCCCCAGCGCCCTAATGGACGCACCGCCACTGCCAATTATTGGGTATCCATATGTCTTAATTGTGTATAACAAAAAGCAAGTATGGCAGTCAAAGCAATTTGATATAAACCTAAGTGGAGAATTGTAATGACTTAAGTATAAGCTTGCATAGACTCCATCATACGATGTCCATACCTCAGTCAGTGCATGTCGAGGAGCGCAAGACATATGCTTGCTCAAGAAAGTGTGGTACTCTTGGGTTGCACATCAAAAGGGCAAGAACTGTTCACCTTCACAATTGAACCCCTTGGGTCCCATGAGTGGTGTTTCCCGCGGATTAACTAGTCCTCAACGGGCAAAATGCAAAACTCGATTAGATAAAGTCTAAACTCGATTAGACAAAGTCTCATCATTACAGATTTCCAAGGTCTGGCCTTTATCGAAAAACAGGACATCCTATAACCGCTCATCATCACTTTGGAGGGTTGATCAAGAATGATCTCAATAAGAGAAGGAAGATAAGTGGACAGATGTAGCTCAGAAAAAGTATACGGGGAGAATAGGCACACAACAACTGGGCCATTGCATAACAATTAAATTGCATTTTGTCACATCACAAGGGTCATAGAATGTCCAAATGTTCCCGTTATTCTACCCCAATCGGTTATACTCAATGTCACATCCGTGATGTTTCAAAGCCTTGTTCGTTTATAATAAGTAATGCATCTCCCCGTCTGTATTATGACCATGAGTCGTAGTCTTCAGGCGACAAATCCACTTGGATTCTGTTTGTCTAAATAATAGTTCCCTATTACCACCTCTCTTATTAGTGGGGACATGATCTATGCCATGAAACCAAAATGTGGCATCCCAAATATGTTCCTTATTGTAATGTTCTGTTATGGGGTATCTAACATCCCTACTTCTAAGTGCCCTGCGATGTTCTTGTATGCAGGATTTTAGGCAGCGTGTCGTGCCAACATATATTATTCCGCATTTGCACCCCAGAACATAAACTACATGGGTGGTATTGCAGTTTATGAAATGACCGATAGTATATGTTTTGGAGCTGTTATAGGAGAAAGTCTTGATTTTGTTTTTGCCCATAGGGCAAATGTTACACGTTCCACAAGTAAAAAAACCTTTCGGTTTAGGTGGCAGCCAGGTCTCACTGCTTGAGGATGTCGTCACATAGCTCGGACATAGGTGGTTCCTCAATGAAACCCCCCTTCTGTATGTCATTGAGGGCCTGTCACTGATACAATTTTAAGGCCAGGTATTTCAGTAAGAAGGTGCCAATTTTTTCTGAAAACATTAAGGGGCCGATTCCGATTCGGGCCGGAAATCTCTCCGACCGAGCCGGACCCGGAGAGATTTCCGACCGAATCGGACCCGTGCAGCCCGACCGAACAAGTACGATGCGTCCGTATGCTATCGTACTCGAGTCGGTCGGACTCCCATTGAAGTCAATGGGAGCCGGTCGTAGAACGCGTACGCGGGCTCCCATTGCCTCAATGGGTGCAAGGCAAACAAGGGCGCCCCCTACAGCGGGTACGCGGTGAAGCGACTCGCGCCGTACACGCACAGGTAGGGGGACCCATGGGTCCCCCCTGTGTGCGACTCGCGTGGCTACGCGTACAGGGGGGTCTGACACGGACCCCCGAAGTACGGCTCCGACTGCTCTTTCGAGCCGGACGGTGCGAGTCGTGTCCGAGCGAGTCGGTCGGTGCGGTTCGACCCGGGAACGAGTCGGTCGGAGCGGTTGGGACGCCCGAACGAGTTGGTCGGCGATTTCGCATCGTACTCGCTCGTCCGGACGCGCGTACGGATCGGTCGGGAAATAGGGCTCCGAATCGGATCCGGTTAAGCCGAATCCGATTCGGAGCCCTACCGGCCGAGATCGGAATCGGCCCCTAAATATCTTATCACTATGCATGGTATACTGGGTGATAAATCTAGCTTTACCTTTCTTGTTGGGATCCTTCCTGGCCATAGGTTTATCCCAGAGTGTGCATTCCCTGTCTGTTTTCAATATTCTGGTTTCAGCTTTATCCAAAATACTATTGTTATATCCTCTCTTTAAAAATCTTTTTCTTGACTCAAGGATATTTGCCTGAAAGGGTTCTTGTTCACTGCAATTTCTCCTAATGCGTGTCAACTCCCCAAAGGGGATATTTCTGATGACAGAACTGGAATGCGCACTAGAAGCATGCAGAACTGCGTTACACGCTGTCTCCTTCCTATACAGGGTACTTTGAATTACACGTGTTGGATATAGAATCTTATATCCAAAAAATTTATACTTTCTTTGTGAAAGGACATGGTCAATTTTACATTGAATGCATTATTATTGAGGTAGGTGAAATATTGTTGCAACTGATCAACAGAGCCAGACCAAAGACAGATGACATCGTCTATGTACCTCCCCCAGAACACGATAAATTCGGTCCAGGGGGAGGCACATCTGGCCCAGGCATGCTCCCTCTCGTACCACCCCATGAAGAGGCAGGCGTAAGAGGGAGCAAACCTGGATCCCATTGCGGTCCCCTGTATCTGATGGAACCAGAGATTATCGTGCAGAAAAAAGTTGTTCATTAGTATAATGTCGATCATCTCAGCAACCATCTCATTATATTCATATAGCTCCGAGCCCTCCCTATCCAAGAAGGAACGTACAGCCATGAGTCCATACTGCTTTTCAATGCAGGTATAAAGGCTCTCGACATCAAGGGTAACAAACATTAGTTCCTCCGACCATCGGAAGTCTTTAAATTTCACTAGTATATCTTTACTATCACTGATATAGGATGGCAAATCAAGGACATGCTTTTGTAATCTGAGGTCTACGAACTCAGACAATTTTTCAGTGGGTGAGCCCACCCCTGAGATGATGGGTCTCCCTGGGGGGAATTGCCCCCCTTTATGTATTTTTGGTAAAATATATATACATGAAAAGGTGGGGCAATCCACCCTCAGGTACCGATATTCATCCTCCGTGATTAAGCATGTATCTCTCCGCTCGCTGAGCCTTGCATTGATCATAACCGTAAGACCAGGGATGGGATTAAATCCAATCTCACTGTAGCACAAGTTTTAACTAAGCTGTCGATTTATCTCATTCATATAGTCAAGGCGATTGTTTCAGCCCTGATGAAGTTCCTCTGATAGGAACGAAACGCGTTGGCTGATGCCTAATCTTTTTTTACGATGAAGAATAAAGAAATTTGAAGGACTCATTCAAAAGACTCTGGGGCCGATTCCGATCTCGGCCGGTAGGGCTCCGAATCGGACTCGGCATTACCGGATCCGATTCGGAGCCCTGTTTCCCGACCGAGTCGGACGTGCGTCCGGGCGATCGAGTACGATGCGAACGTACGCGAAATCGCCGACCGACTCGTTCGCAGGACCCAACCGCTCCGACCGACTCGCACGGATATGACTCGCATCGCGCAATGGAGACTTTCCCCGGCCGGGTAAGTACGATGCGCGCCGCAAGCAGTCCGACTGACTCGCGCCGTCCGGCTCGAAAGAGCAGTCGGAGCCGCACTTTGGGGGTCCGTGTCGGACCCCCCTGTACGCCTAGCCGCGCGAGTCGCACACAGGGGGGACCCATGGGTCCCCCCTACCTGTGCATGTACGGCGCGACCCGCTTCGACGCATACCCGCTGTAGGGGGCGCCCTTGTTTGCCTCGCACCCATTGAGTCAATGGGAGCCCGCGTACACGTTGTACGACCGGCTCCCATTACTTCAATGGGAGTCCGACCGAATCGAGTCCGATAGCATGCGAACGCATCGTACTCGTTCGGTCAGACTGCTAGGGTCCGATTCGGTCGGAAATCTCTCCGGGTCCGGCTCGGTCGGAGAGATTTCCGGCCTGAATCGGAATCGGCCCCTCTGACTTCTTTCCTGGTGCACCTTCCATAATTAAAAAACTGTTCTTGTCTGGATTCTAGTGGAGCTCAACTGCGGCGGGTTCTGGAGGCGCTTTGCACAGGACTGTTACAATTGTGAATAGGGATTGATGTGCTGAACCTGTGGTCAGCCGCTGTTTAGAGTATTTTTGCAGCCACTTCATTTTTGTTCAATCTCTATTGGAGTCTGCAGATGATTATTAGAATACATTTAGCGATGCAATTCTGCAGAGGAATTTAAACATCATTTATTATTAAAAAAAAAATGTAAAACAAATTTTATTAGGTTATTTTGCATTATGAGGGGCACAAGCCCTACAAAGACCTGTATGAATATAAGGATAATATTTGCGGTGAGCAGTCAAAATATCGAAAATTAAATATCGACCTACACTAATATCGAGGTGACAATATCGAAGGGACAGAATATCGATGTTAAGAATATCGATGGACAGAATATCGACCCTAAGGTAAGTAATATCGATTATTTTATATCGATGTAAGTAATATCGAAGTTAGTAATATCGACATCAAATATATTGATGTTACTAATATCAATGTTACTAATATCGATATTTATATTATTGTTATGTATTTTGTTATGTATTTAATATGTATGTGTTATATGTGTTTTTGTCAAGTGTTCTACTTGTCTAAAAATATATGTATACAATTTTTATATGTTAATAATGTTTTTTTAAGTTATTTTTGTTTTTTAGTACCGTAGCGGGTTGTGGGTTTATAGGGGAATAGGGTGGGAAGTAATTTAATTATACTAAATTAATTATTAATTTTTAGGAATTATAAATTCATTTTAATCATTGTTTGCGTTTAAGTTCGGTAGCGGGTTGTGCGTTTATAGGGGAATAGGGTGGGAAGTAATTTAATTGTAATTAAGTAATAATTTATTTTGATTAATTGGTATTGATAATTATATTATTGTTAATTAATTAATAATTGGGAATTAATTTTTATTAATTGGTTATTAATTTTTATTAATTGATTAATTGATTATTATGTTAAGTGTATTATTTTATTATTGGAGTGTGTTGTGCGTTTATAGGGGAATAGTGTTGGAAGTAATTGAAATCTAATTAAGTAATTATTAAATGTATTGTTGGGTATTGATAATTAATTTATTGGACATTAATTATTAATTGGTAATTTTTTTAAATTATAATTTTTTTGTTATGAAAATTAATTTATTGTTGGTTTATCATTAATCGGCAATTAAATATTATTAAATATTATTTATTGATAAATTTAATTAATATATTAATAAGTAATTATTAATTGGTAATTAATGTTGAATAATTATTATTATTGGTATAAAAAAGCATTTAATTGTTCAATATTTGTTAACTGGCAATTAAGTTTTAATAATTAATATGTTTTTTGTTATTAAAAATATTTTATTGTTCAATATTTATTATTTGGTAATTAATATTTATAAATTATTATTTATTGGTATTTATTATTAATTTATTGTTAATACATTTTTCATTGGTAATTATGTTTTTAATAATTATTTATTGGTATTTGTAAATAGTTTAGAGTTATTTAATAATTAATTCATTAATTATTAAAAAAATATATTTTATTTATAAGTATGTTATTTTTAACTTCTACGCTATCCAACACTTTCCCTACTGTTGCACTCTCTGGAGTTGGAATAGTAATTTTTACCCCAACGCTATCCAACACTTTCCCTACTGTTGCGCTCACTGGAGTGGGAATAGTAATTTTTACCCTTACGCTATCCAACGCTTTCCCTACTGTTGCACTCACTGGAGTGGAAATAGTAGTTTTTAGCCTCCCGCTATCCAACGCTTTCCCTACTGTTGCACTCACTGGAGTGGGAATAGTAATTTTTACCCTTACGCTATCCAACGCGTTTCCTACTGTTGCACTCACTGCAGTGGGAATAGTAATTTTTACCCTCCCGCTATCCAAAGCTTTCCCTACTGTTGCACACCCTGGAGTGGGAATAGTAATTTTTACCCCTACGCTATCCAACACTTTCTCTACTGTTGCACTCTCTGAAGTGGGAATAGTAATTTTAAGCTCTACGCTATCCAACATTTTTCTTACTGTTGTTTTTTTTGGAGTTGGAATAGTAGTTTTATTCCCTCCGCTATTTAATATTTTTTGTATTATTTTAGTTAATGTAGTATTTAATTAATTTTAAAAATATTAAAAGTAAATTAAATTTTTTTAATTTGTTATACATAATTATTTAATTTTTATTTATGTTATTGTTTTATGTATATAGATGTATTTGTAATTTATAATATTTTTTAATAATTTATAATTTATTAAAATAATTATTCAAACTGATTATTAAGTAAGTATATATATTATATATTATATGTATATGTTTAATTAATGTTTTATTAAATTATATATATTACTTATTAATTGTAAACATTATAAAATATTTTTAACTATGTTTATTTTATTTATAAGTATTATTTAGTTTATTTTACATATTTTTTTTGACAAAAAAAACCCGATATTTTTAATAACGATATTTTTGACATCGATATTTTTTTTCTCGATATTTTTGTACTTACCATGTTGTAGATAGGATATCGATATTCTTGACATCGATATTCTTGCTCCGATATTTTTGTAGGTCGATTTTTTGACCTTCGATATTTTGTCAGTGATCCAATATTTGCATCGGTAACCACTTTTTTGATAAGAAACAATAGTTGCCAACCGTGCAGGTAAAACAAAAATTCAAACATTATGCATACAGTTTTCGATCTCCATTGTAAGGCACATGATACACCGGATTCAAAACATATATCATAGCAGGGCAGCAATATTACATAATGATACAACACAGGGTGATACACATTAGGGATCAAAGGGTGCCACTCATGGGTCCACCTCAGGCAGGGGGGGCAGGTCGATTCCTCGATACGTCGCCCACCGCGTCCAGATCTTACGATGTTTCATGGGGCAGCCCCGGGCCTCAACGACAGCAATCTCGGCCCCCATACATTTATCTAATTCATTCTTCCATTTGCCTATGGTCGGGGGAGATGTCGCCTTCCACCCCTGCGCAATATCCCTTTTGGCGATAGTAAGGGCCAGGAACAACAGATGCTGTTTATATCGGTTCCCCCCAATATCATCGGTGGAATGTAGTAGGAAAAGCCGTGGGTCAAGTGGAAGCACCCATGCCAGCACTTCATTAAGACATGACCGAACCCTGTTCCAAAAGGGCTGCAAAGCTGTGGAGCTCCAGACTGTATGTAGGAATGACCCTTCTTCTCTGCTGCATCTCAAACATGTAGGGGACTGAATGACACCCATCCGCCATAGCCGCACCTTAGTGTAGTATGCTGTATGGAGATATTTGTATTGGATGAGCCGGTAGCGTGTGGAGACTGCCGCGCCCCTCGGGCCGGCGATCGCTTCGGCCCAATCGTCGTCGGTTAATTCTGGAATGTCAGCCTGCCAGGCAAGTCGGGTCTTGTCCAGGGTGGTGGGTGTGTGTGTCGTCAGTGTCTGATATATTTGTCTAATCTTGTGTAGACCAAGGTCACCCATTAGCAGGCGGCCCTCCAAGGGCTGGAACTCGGGGAGAGTCTCTAAATTGTGGATCTGGGGGGTGAGTGCGTGACGGAGCTGTAGAAATTTGTAGAATTGTGATTGATGGAGGCCGAAATCAGTCTGTAGTTGTTGGAATGATTTTAATGTGGTGCCCCGTAATACGTCCCCAAGGGTCGAGATCCCCACCAGGTCCCATCCCCGGAACCCGGCCAATGCGGTCGCTGATTGAAGGTGTGTACCTTGCCACAGGGGAGTTTGCTGAGTGAGTTTCCCCTTCCACCCCATTTGCCTGGTCTTGGCCCTCCACAACTGTATGACCACTCTGCCTGCCGGCGGACGTGTGGAGCTATACAATAAGTGAAGAAGAGGGACCTGCTCCATTGCGGCATGCTCTATGGCATATGCCGGATCTGTGGGGAAGTTATACCACCATTCGTTCACTACAAGGATATGGGACGCTACATAGTATGAGTAGATATCAGCTGCCGCAATCCCCCCACAGTACATGGACTGTGCACAAGTGCGGAGTGCCACACGAACCGCCCCGCCCCCCCCCAGAGGAATTTGTTTTGTATGGCATTCACTTGCGCCAACCTTGCGCAAACCATGCGCGAGGGAGAGGATATGGGAAATATTGGAGGCGGTATAGGATCCGAGGTAAAGAAACCATCTTGAAGATGGCTGAACGCCCGTAGAGGGAGAGGGGAAGAGAGGACCATATCGCCGTTTCATTCTTAAGGCCAGTTAACAATGGGGTGATATTGTGCGCCCAGGAAACCTTGGGGCATGGGGAGATGTAAATCCTGAGATATTTGAAACCATCTGTAGCCCGGGAGAGCTGTGCGGCCCATGATTCGCGGCCTTGGTGCCCACATACTGGGAATAAGATGGGTTTAGCGGGATTGGCGTGAAGGCCTGTGGTGCGTCCAAACACCCTAAGAATTTCTAGTATACGGGGCCCAGAGTACCAAGGGTCTGTCATGAAAAAGAGAACGTCGTCTGCATATAACGCTATACGATCCGACCGTGATCGGGACCAATCGAACCCCCTAAGCACCGGGTCGCTTCTGACCCAGGCCGCCAGAGGTTCAACCGCGAGGGCGAACAACAATGGGGACAGCGGGCAGCCCTGCCGGGTACCCCTCTGGATTGGGAAAGAGCGTGATCGATGTCCCGCGATGCGAACCGATGCCGTCAAGTCGGTATATAACAGGCGTATATATGTCAGGAAGTGGGGTCCAAAATTGATCGCCTCGAGCAGCTGAAAGAGATATACCCAGCTCAGAGAGTCAAAGGCTTTATCGATATCGGCTAAGAGCAGGGCAGCGGGTCGACCCAATGAAGGAGCAGCAGCAATGGCGTTATGGACTCGCCGAATATTGTGTCTAGTGGCCCTCTGTGGCATAAAGCCGGACTGATCGGGGTGGATCAGGTCCGCGACACACCCCCGAGGGCGATCCGCCAGGACTTTCCCTAGCAATTTGGGTTCAAAATTGATAAGGGAGATGGGGCGATATGAAGAGGGGTCGTCAGGGGGTCGGCCAGGTTTGAGAAAGAGCACAATTTCTGCGTGTCGCCAGTCCTCCGGCAGACTTGCTAATTCTGGGCCTTCCTTGATAGTCGCCAATAAATGAGGCCCCAGGTTGTGCATGTGTGGTCGGAGGAATTCCATAGGAAACCCATTGGGGCCCGGGGCGCGACCAGGATGTAGCGCATTGAGGGCCCCAGTCAATTCTTCGAACATGATCGGAGTCTCTAATTGCTCTCGGAGAGAGTCAGAGAGCCGTCTAGGCGGAATGTCCACCAGGAATTCCGCAATGAGTTCGGCTGAGATCTGCTCTTTTCGGGCATACAGGGAGGCGAAGTGTCTCGCAAACTCTCCAGCAACACCCTCTGGTGTTGTATATATGGACCCATCTGGACCCCGAATAATGGGCGTAACAGCTGCGGTGCTATCTGCTAGGCACAGTCTGTGGAGCATTTTACTGGATTTATCACCCCACTGATATATCCGATGTTGTGACGCCTCCCAAATCTCTTTGGCTTCGTTCAGTAGATACTGACGCAGCTCCTGCTGGGCGAGTATCAGATTACGGCGAAGGATGGGGCTAGGGTTGGAGCTGAGTTGGGAAGATAGAGTCACCTGACGCGCCTCTAGGGTCTCAAGCTGCTCTCGGCGCGCACGTTTCTCTTTAGTGCGGTAGCTGATTTCAGTGCTGCGGATGATTTATTATAATTTTGACATCTTAAAGCCTTATTCCCTTTGTGTTTTTTGACCCCTTCACTTAAATGTTTTTCCTCTGACCTTCTAATGTATTTGCCATCTCCAACTAGCCCTTCAGTCTTACTTCTCCTGATGTTTCATTATGGTCTGTGTTTTCTGCCTGAGGTTTGCTATTGGTTTCATTAAGACTTCCCTCTTGCATTCCCCATTTGTCTAAAACCAAGCTTCTCTGACGACTAGTTCGTGAGTTACTGGTAGCTCTCCAACTACCTCTAAGTAGATCTCCTGGGTGCTGCCAAGCATATTAAAATAGAAGCTTTTGCTTGTTTGAATTAATGTATGTATACTAAAATTGAAAAGCATGTATTTGAGACAAAATTGGCTGCTGTTTCAGACCTCATAAGCTGATGTTTGGAGAAAAATGTTTAAGTTTCCAGAATATATTTCAAAGCTGATATTTGAGTGATAAAAATCAAATAGTGTTGAGGAAATGGTCTAAGTGTGTCCAATCTGTCTGCCTAGCTGAAGCCAGGATCTATGCTGTCCTGGCACAACTGCGGTATTAACTGCCCTGTGCTCGAATGGTCTCTGCCACCTCTAGAAGAAGCAGCCTGAAACCGGTGGTGCCCACTCTACAGTACACAATCAACAAGCTTAAGTGGCTCGCCCTGCACTGAGCCAAGGTGTGCAGAACAGACCATGCTGCTCTTTAGTATGAAGCTGCTGCCTCAAGGAACTCTGTGTCAAAGCTCTGCCTGGCTGCTGTAGAGCTAGAGACCCATGCCCCCGAATGGACTTGGCCGCAGTGCCCCAAAAGTCCCTCAAAGCTGTTAAGTTGCCACCGGAGCCTCAGGGCCTGAAGAAGAGGACTAGAAGATTGCCGCATCCCAAGGAGGTCCCAGCGTAACTGCCATTGTGACTTACCAGACCTTAAGAACTGGATCACTGCAGAAGCCTGTCTGCTGCTGACACTGCCAGAGGCCATACAAGGGCTACTGTCAGAAGCCAGCCACTCCCCCCTCTGTCTTCAGGATCTGGCTGAGTTGCCTGTGCCCGCGTGGCCCGAGTGGCCCAGCACAACCCCAGCGAGCCAGCTGTAAGCAGAAGGCCTATCGTGGCTGTCCAGGAGACCAGTAAACTATTTAGCTGACCCAAGTCAGAAAGAAACTCTATAGTAACAAAGGGGAGAGGCAGAACCTGCACTAGTAACTCTGCCACTATCAGAAAAGGGGAGGCGGGCAGGCGGCATGGGGGTAGGACACCTTGACACATACTGGACTTGCAGCCACTGGCAGTCAAGTGCTGAAGGGGTTGTACTTAGCCCAGCTTCAGAGTGCCATAGCAGGACGGACCCCTGGGCAGTAGAGGCAAATGGCCCATTCCGTGGAGCTGTGACCCAGTAGCCCCTGCCTGCCCTGTGGTCCTCCGAACATGGTCTGACAGGGCCTCATTTGAAGTTTAGCGGATGGCTTGCCAGAGTGGTGGAGGTCATTACCGCGCACCATATTTACAGCTCTACGCCCGTCTGGTAAGTGATATCTGTGACTTCAAGGCCGCACCTCTGAACGGAATAAATGTTTGATGAGTGCTCAGCATGTTTCATGCAGGCACTCAGCAGACTTTAGTGTGTTTCACAAAAACAAGCTCCCAAAACTTGAGATTGTTTTCATAAAACAACATACTAATAACCCTGACACACTGGGAGTTTTTCTTTTTTTCTGTTCAGGACCATCATGCTTTCCCTGGAATTCATATAAGGAAGAGGGGAGACAAGAGGTATTTACAGAGGAGGGCTCATCCTCCTTATTTGCAAGTACATTGAAATACTGGAGCCCTACTCAGACATGTGGGCCAATTCTCCTATTCGGAAAAAAGCACAAGGCTTTTTGTTGTATAACCCTCAGCCACTAGGGTTACCCCTTGATAGAATGCTTCATCTTTGGGTTCTTCCCTTTCCGCTGCAGAATGGGGCAAGCTGCTACCTGTGACTTAGAGGGGAGCACTGTATATCTACTCAAAATGATAGAGGATAGGAGTTGGAGGGGTTCTTTGGAGGTTAAAAATACCTGTCTGGTAGGAAAACTTTGTTTTATTCCATCCTCCAGTTTTTTGATTTCCCCGGCTTTCCCAAACATAAAAAAATATATCAGACCATTAAAATAGGGTGGATGGTGCGATGTACTTACATCAATTACTGTTAGGTTATGTGTATTTGTAAAGCGCATGACTCACCCGGGAGGGCATTCTGTTGGTAGAAGCAGGTTCAGAGTGGACCTGACTCAGGACAGAGAATTAGGTGAAGAGCAAGGTCTTCATTTTCTTGTTAAATTCAAGAACTTAGGAGCCGGCTCTGATGTGTAGATGCAGGCCATTTCAGGTTTTGGGAGCAAGGAAGGAGAATGCGCAGCCACTGAATCTGGTTCTGTGTATGCGTGGCATGTGTATGAGTAGGAGTCTGGCAGAGCAGAGGTGTCTGGCAAGTTTGTGGAAGTTTATGCGATTTTTGAGATAGGTGGGACTGATGTTGTGCATGGCTTTGTATGTATGCGTGTGGAGTTTGAAAGGAGCCCGCTTATGGACGGGGAGCCAGTTAGATTTTTGAGGTGTAGGGTGATGTGGGAACGGGGAGGGAGTCTGAGTGTGACTCTGGCTGCTGAGTTCTGTATGGTCTGAAGTCTCCTGGTCAGTAGTGTGTTGATTCCTATGTATATTGCATTCCTGTAGTCCAACTTGCTGGTGATGAGGGCCTTGGTGACTGTTCTACGGGTGTTGAGAGAAATCCATGTTAAGATGTTTTTTAGTACATGTTCTTCGCATGGTTGGTGAGGTTGGGAGTGGATTTGAGATCGACAGGGCACCAGGTGGAGTTACATATCGAGTTGTGTTTGCCGAAGATGACCACTTCTGTCTTGTCTGTGTTAAGTTTGAGGGAATTGGTCTCAATCCATCTGGTGACTTCGGTTACGCAGGTGGAGAAGTTAGTCCGGGTATATGAAATTTTGTTGGGAAGGGAGAGGATGGACTGCTGTTGCCTGCATATGAAATAACATTGATTTTATGAATCTGAATGATGCTGGCGGGCGGGGTCATGAACTGCTTGGGGCTAAGCCAGGATCCTTGTAGTACTCCGCGGATGAGGTGGGTGGTGGATGGGGTAAAAGGTGTCAAGTTGACTGACTAAATGCGGCCTGTCCGGAAGGAGCAGATCCATTGTAGTGCAAGTCCTTGCATGCTGGTGTCCTGTAGGCACTAAAGAAGTTTGGGGTGGGATATGTTATCAAATGCAGCAGAAATATCCAGAAGGAGGAGGGCCACAGTGTCTCCTCTGTCTATGTTCAGACGGATGTCGTCCATGGCAGTGATGAGGGTGGTCTCAATGCTGTGCTTGGGTCTGGAACCAGATTGGGTAATGCCTAGGAGCTGGTTGTCGCTGAGGTGGACTGCTCGTCTTTTGTTGTTGGTCTTCTCTAAGACTTTCACTGGGAAAGGTAGCAGGGAGATGGGCTGGTAGTTGGCAAGTGTAATAGGGTTATCTGAGGGCTTCTAAAGGAGGGGGACCACTGTGGTGTGTTTCCAGGGACCCGAGAAGGTGGCTGTGTTGAATGAGTCATTCAGGATGGGGGTGAGGTACATACTGATGGGGTCCAGTTCCTTGTTGAAGATGTGATTAGGATATCAGTCCGGTGGTGCTCCGAAGTGTATACATTGAATGGTAGCTGTGCTTTCTTGGATGGTGATGGTGATGGTGATGGGGGGAGGTGGTCAGGGTGGTCTTCCGGTTGTCCAAGATGATGGGTAGATGGCCTGTGAGAGTTGAGGAGTCTGGTTGGTGCTTGAAGTTGTCATAGATGCTGGTGATCTTTTTTGCTAATAAAATGGTAAAACTGGTCGCAGACGTCCTGTGCGGGAGTGTTGCTGTTGGAGCTTGCTGCAAGAGAGGTGAAGGCTTTCACGATGGCTAAGATTTCCATGACACTGTTGGAGCTGTTCTCGGTGCAATTGGTGAGGGCGGTGCATTTGGTGGCTCTGATCTGTTGGTGGTATCGACTGAGTGCTGACTTGTAGGTGCTCTTGTCGGTATTGCCTGTGCTCTAGCTGCTTATATTGGTTTGAGCTCTTCTATGTGGCAGCTTGCTTGAGATCAGCTTCTGGTGACCTTGGTGATCTTGACAAGTTGTGCCTGCGCAGGAAGTAATCCAGGTATTGAAATGGACACTGATCTGGTGAGACTGTTGAAGTGTTGTGGTCGGTGGTGTCGGAACACTGAGGACCACAATTCTTCAGAGACTGTTCCAGTCGCAACCAGTGGAATTTACGGTGGCAATCCTGTCCACTGTGAGGTTGCTGAAGCTGGTGAAGATGGGGTCCAAAAGGTGTCCTTGGCATTGGTGGTGCCTTTAACTCTCTGGTTGAGTCTAAAGCTAGACAGATTCTCACTGGATATGCTCCTTGAAGATGATGGCAATACCACCTCCAGGTCCGATGTTCCTGTCTTATCTTATGATCTTGCATCCCGGAGGGATCACAGTGATGATGTTGGGAACCGACGTGGGAGTCTGCCAGTTTTCCATCAGGAAGGGCAGACCCAGTGTGTGGTGGTGAAGCAGGTTACAGATTTCGGTGGCGTGTTTGGTGAGGGAGCGGGTGTTGAGAATGGTGCAGGATAAGGAGGGATAAGGCTGGGAGCAGGGTGAGGGTGGCCAGGTGTGTGCTGTGTGCTGTGAATGTTGTATATGTTGTGTGTGTTGCATTCAGTGAGGGTGAGAGGCTGTGATAGGGTGCAAGAGTCACAGGAGAAGGTCCTATTGGTGTTTGCCAGCGAGGCTCAGCAGCAACTCGGAGAGGAGAGTCCAGGATTGTGGACAGAGGAGTAGTTGCGGTGGGTGGGGGAGGACCAGTGATCCTGGTACTAGAAGCAGACAAGCTTGCCATTGGTGCACCATGGACACAACAGCGGCTCACCCGATGCAGGCATATGCCATTAAGTATGGGAAAGAAAGCAAAAAAAGAGCACAACAAAAGTCCCAGAAGAGCAGAAAGAAGGAATAAGTGAGAGAAATAAGAGATCGCCTAAAAAGCTTAAAATAGTATGTATGTATGTATGTATGAAGTCTTTATTTGTTTCAGTTAACTAAAACCTTTACAAAAGATAAATAGAAAATAATAAAAAAACAGAAGACAAGGATAAAAGTTATCTCATTTCTGCTTGTAAGATCTAGTACTCAGAGATTTTAGCAGCGTATGACTTAGACGAAGCACAGCCAATAGAAAAAGGCTCTGTTAACATGGAACATAGAAAATGAGTGACTAAGTGCATGAAAAAAACCACACAGTTCTGATAGATTCGAAAGGGTTCTTATATGCTTGGCTCGATAATAAAATGCTATCCCTCCTTACAGCGCATTAGCTGGAGGTCATAGCGGTCCAATTGAAACATCTGTTTGTAGCATAAACATCCGATACTTGTACCTAAAATTCAATAAACACAATCAAATTCTAAAATACTAATGAACGGTGTACAATTGTTAATGATTAGTAATTTCATCACTGATTGATCATTCCACTTGTGCTTTCAAGATCCACACAGATCCTGGGTCTTGAGCTGTGCAATTCTGCTTACACAGATTTGTCATTCAAGTGCTTCACTGCCACAAGCATAAATTTCAAATAGCAGGCAGACAATTGCGGAAATCTACCAGATTGACAGGCAGCAACTGAATCTTTACAAGTTCTCAAATTTAATTGCAAGAAAACTGGCCCCAGCCAATACCTTCTAAGTGGCTTTAAAGGGGCACAGATACAAATTATGTGCTTTAGAGACTCCAACTGCACTCCACAAAGTCGACATGCCGGTTTCTTAGTACCTTTAATACGCCTGAAGCGATATTCTTTCAATGGAATCGCCCCACACCTTAGGCGTAATAGACTCTTCTTCATTGGCATTTTCCAGGAAAAGCCCAAAATCCTGAGACTCCAGATTCATTGTCTTGGGAGAGTAGGATTCCTGGTCACTCCATAGCAGAGATAGCTTCAATGTCCATTGAACTAGAAATTAATCTGGCTTGCATAGACGAGACTCTGGACATGAGTTTTGGTGGCATTTCACTGCCCTAGATTTCTGCTGCTGCCAAGGCATGTACTGCTGATACAAGATAATTATACCACTTCAAGTTCTTGCTTGTAATTAACTGCCAAATCAAATGTCTCAGTGTGCCCGTCTCGGTACTCCTTGCCTTTGCACAATAGGCAATAAAGTGAGTTTTTAATATTAGGCTGTGTCTAGGCAGGTTGAATTCGAGACGCAGGCATGCTGCAGGTGCAGAATTGGGAAGCAAAAAGCCTGCATGATAGCATCAGTTCTGAGCATGGTCTAGCCAAGTCTCTAAGTGGTCTTTAAAGGTAAAGGCTCCATACATTACAGTTGGCTTGAATTTGGCGTTTATCACTCGGCAGAGCGCCGTTACATGTGGCCCATTCATCTAGCGTATCAATTTGGAAAGCAAGATCATTAATGCTAAGCCAACTTGCTTCCGAGCGACTAGGTGGTCGTTATGGCTGCCTCGACCATTGAAATGTACACCCAAGTATTTCAATCATTGGGATTGTCTCCAATGTTTTGGTGCCCCGGTGCAACAATCCTTTTCTGTTGTCACTACGAATTACTAAAATATTAGTTTTCCCGCTGTTCATTTCAATATTATTCGTTTGGCAATACTTGTTCAGATCATTCAAAGAATGCTGTAAGCCTATTTGGGTTTGATAAAAATTATGGTATCATCAGCATACTAAAGAAGATGGATCTTAGCCCCTACTAGTTTTGGTGGAAAGGCTCACACTGTAGCTAGATAATCGTTCATAGCAGTGAGATACAAGTTAAAAAGGAGGGGGTACAGGATGCACCCTTGTTTCACCCCCCTCAAGGTCGGAATTTTGTCAGATGTTACCCAATTAGTTGTAATCCGCACTCTTACCACATGTCGGAATAGAGACTAAAAATGGTGTTAAATAGGGAGGCTCGCACCTCTCACTTATGAAGTTTGTGCCACAGCCTTCCCCTGTTCACGCAATCATATGCAGTAGTAAAATCAATAAATACGGCGAACAGGGGGGACTAATTCTTCATGGCTATGTCCGATAGACAGGCCAGTGCCATTAAGTTATCTTCTGTCCCACATCCACTACAGAAGCCCATCTGAGTCGATGGTATTATCCTTTTTTCCGTGGCCCATTGTACCAACTCTCTCAGTTTGATCTTGGCATATGCCTTATCGTCTACATCCAGTAAAGCAATTAATCTATAGTTGGCAGGCTTATCATGAGATCCCTTTGGCGGGGTCGTGGCCAGCAGCCAAAGATGGTGGTCGCATAAGCGACGTGCTCCGGGCCCCGGATGTAAATCCGTTCATTTCCCCACGATACCTGCCATCCCGGAAGCGTGACAAGGTGCCAGGTTGCTGCCGATGTCGGATTGGGCGTAGGAGTGCGGCGTGCGGCCGAATTGAGTGTGGCGGTGAGCACGGAGCCCTCCTGGCGAGTACCGGGCCTGTCGTTACTGGTGAGGCCTGAAACTCTGCGAGTTCTCCATGCATCCTGCGCCATGGATGGCGCCGCCCCCCTGGGCACAAAAGATCACGGGAGTGCCCTAGACGTCAGCCCGGCAGAGCGACAAGGGGCTGCGGACTGTGAAGTGATCGCTGAGGCCCTGAACGGTCCCGGCGCGGTGAGCATCCCCCCTCTCAGCTGGGGGCTGTGATTGTGGCAAGGTGAGGTGGAACCTGCGGCGCAGGGAATCGCGTACAGATCCGCGAGGCCCAGTACCGCACCATCGTGTAACTCTGGCTGGAATACCCCAGGAGCACCTTGATGAAGCGAGGCAGTACCGCAGCTCCGGGTTTATGGGCCCCCACGGTGAGTGCCGCTGACCCCCCCCTGAGAGCCGGCCAGTGGCTGTGGGAGCTGTGAGACCTGGCGAGTGCCTGCTGGGGCCGTCCTACACAATCCTGGAGCCCCTTTCAGTCCTTTCTTTCCCTCTCCCCCCCCCCGGGACGGGGGCCGGCGGGTAGACAAGGGGATAGATTGGACCTTACCAACTGTCATCGAGTGTCTGGCAGTCCTATGTCCGGAGCCGGTGGGCCCCCACGTGGTGGGCACAGTGTAGGGGGTGGGTGGGTGGATGGTGCCCACTACAGTAACCCCCTGTTGCCGGTTGTGTGGACCCCACGGCAGATGGACTGAGGATCCACAATTTGACTTGTTCAAGTCCTGGGCGTATAGAGGGGGGATTCACGGCCCGTTTTATATAGCGATTACTTGGCCAACAACAATGGGACGTGTGAAAGCAAAATCTGCTGTGGCATCAGGGATGGCCGGGTTCTGATCACCATCCTCCGAGGCCTCCTCCGTGCACTCTCTGCTGGGAGAGGGTGGGGCCCAAACCCCCCCTCCAGACAAGCTGGACATGATATTGCAGGAAATTCGGGAGTCCAGGTCAGCAATTGCGCAGCAGCTGGGTACTATCTCTGCAGAGCTTAATTTGCTGAAGGATGATCACAGAAAATTGTCTGATAAGGTCAAGGCCTCTGAACAGACGCTGGACTCCGTAGTACCAAAGGTGAGAGAGCATGATGAGCAAATCCAGCAAATGCGCCAGCAGATAGATACCCTTCAAGCCCGCGCGGACGATGCAGAAGGGAGGGCCCGCCGGAACAATTTCAGAATAGTGGGCCTTCCTGAGGGATCGGAGGGTCCGCAACCGACAACGTCTATTGAGGATTGGCTCAAAACCAAAGTTGCTCCCACGGGCCTGTCAGAGCTTTTTACGGTGGAACGTGCCCATCGGGTTCCCACTAGAAAACCCATTCCTGGTGTAAATCCCGGATCAATTCTTGCCAAGATACTGAACTATAGTGAGCGAGACCACCTGCTACAAGCAGCTCTTAACAATGGCCCGATACAGTTCAATAACACAAAAGTTTCAATTTTTCCAGACTACACTTTAACGGTCCAACGCAAGCGCTCCTCATTTATGGAGGTCAAGGCTCGTATCCGTGCGGCTGGCCTTGGGTTCGCTCTCCTATGTTATGTTATGTTAATGAAGCTTATAGAGCGCAACTGTTGCCCGAAGGCGTCCTGGCGCTAAGCGCTACCTAGTGGGTGTCCTGAGAGAAAGATTATTCAGAGAAGAGCCAGGTTTTCAACCCCTTCCTAAACTAAAGGAGATCCGTGGCCTTTCTCAGATGCACAGGAAGATCATTCCAGGCCTTGGCGGCACAATAAAAGAAACTCCTGCCTCCCCAGCTGGCTTTCTTAACTCGGGGGATGATCACTAGCTTTGCTTCCGAGGAACGTAGTATTCTTCCAGGAACGTACCAAAGTAATCGTTGTCTCAGGTAGGCTGGGCCACTGCCCACCAGGGCCTTAAAGACCGTGCACAGTGCTTTAAACAGTGCCCGTTGTTTCACTGGAAGCCAATGGAGATCTCAAAGACCCTTTCCCACTGAGACGAACCTGGCCATTTCCTATTTCCGGCCAAGTTAAAAGTCACCCACAACCAGCGCTCCTTCTTCTTTGACACACCTGAGGGTGCATGGGACTGGCTTGACAGGAACCTCCCAGAAACCTTGGCCACTGGGCGCCGTGAAAGATCACAGCAGAAATCACAGAGACTGCCACGCAGACGCAGAAAAGGACTAACTACACAGAGCACCATGACTGGTGCCCCCTCTCCCCAGGTGGTCTTGGAGGGCAGGCAGGAGGCCCTCCGATCGGCATCTGCTTTGAAGTCTACCCACCCGCCTATCTGCTCCAGTCCCCCGGAGGAGGTGACCTCGGACTCAGGGGATAGTATTGCGCTGTTTCCCTCAGTATCCACGCAACAAAGTAATGACCCGCTGGGCTGAGAATGTTCTGTGACGGCTAGGGGGGGTACACCAATTTCAGCTAATGTATGCTGGCCCAGTGAATGTATTAACCCAACTGGTGGGGCTGCGACCTGGTTCCCGTAAAACACTCTGCTATTGTGATACTTGCCTAGGGACACGGGCAGCAAGTCAAGCTGTCAACTCTCGTGGCCCAGCTCGTCCTGGGCTGAACCACCTACTGCATATGGCCTACATGTCTTCCACATCAGTAGCCTACCCCGCAAGTGAAAGCACTTGTTATTTACAGTTCACTATGTTACTGTTTAGCATTCAGTTTGGTCGACCGAAGTTGACTCGTTTGACCGAGTATTGGGATCATGTTCATTTGTTTAACTTGCTGCTGGTCTGCTCACTAATACTCTGGGGGGAGGGATTGAGGGGTGGGAGGGGGATGGTATCAATGTCTTTCATAAATGACATCTGTAGTTAAATCATACACTATTATCTCCTGGAACATATGGGGTATGGGCTCGATCCACAAGTGGCACAGGATATTGGCCCAATTGCACTGACGCCATGCTCAAATAGTATACCTACAAGAAACGCATTTAATGCCCTTTGAAACCCGTAAATTACAAAGAAGATGGGGGGGGGTCAACTGTATTCGACTGCCTATTCCGCTTTCTCACGTGGGGCAGCGATATGGGTTCGTGCTGGCGTCCCTTTCTCTCTGACTGATAGTAAAATAGATGACCAAGGTAGATATGTGTTATTACAGGGTACTTTGGATGGTAGGCGAGTGGTACTGGGGTCTATATATGCACCTAACATAGATCAGGAAGCTTTTCTGTCCCGCCTGTTTAACGCCCTTTCGGAATGGACGGTATATATCCATGGTTGTTGGGTGGGGATTTTAATGCGGTCCTTGATGTAGGGTTGGATCGTTCTCACCCACCTCTACCGGGAACAGTAACGATATTGCAGGCTACGATCCTGTCTCGATGGGTAGACGGGTGGAACTTACTAAATGTATGGAGACTCCAACACAACATATACACACAAAAGGAAGTAAGGTGAGTACAAATCGCAAATTTTAAGTATGTATGAAGTTATGTCTGGAGCACAATCACTTTGTAAAAACTGTCCTCACCCACAACAAGTTGTGGCATGCTTCATCATAGGGCTGCTAGTAAACGCCTCTGCGCAGACCAACGCTAGTGGCGGAGCAATAGGGAGGGGTAGACAATACAAACAATTAGAAACAGGAAAAGAAAAGGATCCTAAACAGGTGCAGACAAATAGTGTTAAAACTGACTAAGAGATATCGTCATAACATTTTTAATCCTTGATTCCCTTGTCAGGGGTAAAAAAGGGTATAAGGATACCCTTGGATGGTGGTGGCGTGAGTGGATTATGCACTCTCCACCCCTCCGTTCTGCATAGAGGTCAACATGTTTCTGCCGGATTCCGTCTCTCTACCGGCATTCATCAGGACAAACGGGATCCCTATGCTACTTTCCCAGTTGTTATAAATGCCCCTTGGTATTTCCACGGTACTAAGTATTACTCCACCTGTAAGTCTGGAGCAGTCCAGTACACTTACTCATCAAATGACATCTGTAAGTGGAGAAAATAAAAACAGTGATAGCCATCTGTACAGTGGTACACCAACAAACACATAAATAAATAATACAAGTGAAAAGATGGTGCTCTCAGTGATAACGTCATAAAAACAACCCATTAGGTGCGACTCAGGTGTATCATTAAATGTGCTCTCTTAGGGTCATACATATATCTTCACTCGGCACACCTTACAGAATTTATTATGATGAGCGCTAGAATAGGCACGGAAGTAGAGGGCGACCCCCTGTAGTCACACTCTGTGAGGAGAAATGGTTAACAGGTAAATACTAGCACCTCCAGAGTATGCACACTTTTAGGACAACCTCGTCCACTATAAAAATGGACTGCTACAGTTTGGGAGTTTTCATTCCAAATCCCTCAGGGAGAATCTCCCTGTGGGGCAGTTTCTGCACCTGCGCAGAAATTGTTCTGAACCAGAGGATTTCAGGGAAGAAGCTGCCCTCCTGTCTGACAAACTAAACAACAGAGGTTACCCTAGGCGAGTGGTGCGTAGGGCACAGAAGTGAGCATGGAACTGCTATAGGGAAGCCCTTTTGGAGAAAGTAGAGAGACCAGAGAAGAAGACCACTATCTGTGTCACTACATTTAACACAGCCTCTACAGCTATAAAACGTATCATCTTAAAACATTGGCGGATACTGAATTCCAGTGGCCTCCACCTCGAGAAACCCCTGTTCTCCTTCAGAAGGAGTTCAAATATCAGGGATCATCTGGTCCATTCTAGATTGCAAACCTGCCCTCGAGGGGCTCCTCGGGGAGTCTGGGATCTTCCACCTGTCTCAGGACACACAAGATGTGGCTCGTGTGATGTTTGCAGGTTGACCACCAACAGCAAGAATGTCGACGTGGGCCTCAGTTACCCGTGGGAACAGCGAGTGCACACTAACTGCAACTCCACTAATGTCATCTACATGATCAGGTGCCCTTGTGGCCTGATCTATGTGGGTATGACTTGCAGGAAGGTAAAAGTGAGAATAATGGAGTACAGGAGCAACATCCGCTGTGCTAGGACCACAACACGACTCACATTACATTATGTTGAGAAGGGACACACTGTTGAGGATATGTATTGGACCGTGTTGGATAAACCTTTCATCTCATCCAACACTAGGGACCCCTCCCGAGCTTTGTTTATACGTGAACAGAAGTGGGTCTACAGGATCCGCAGTCATGAGACAGGGCTAAATGACGACATCCCATGGACTGCCCTGGGTAGGTCATAGGATTCTAGAGCCACTCTGCAACTCATTCATGACGATAGCCTTCTATCAATGTAGTCTTTGGGGTGGAGCTGTCTCCCTACTTATAAGTAGACTCCCGATATGCTCCCCTTTTCGAATACATTATTCTGAAAGTACCAGAGGACTCCAAGCTGGTGTTCTCTTGACTACGCTGATACCCCCTACTGTCACTGTGGCCTCCCATCCCCACTATGTCTGTTCTGATACATTGTGTCTTAGGGCTTGTCCATTCTGGCTCCTTGTACACATTAAGTCTGAGGAGTAATGCATACTGCCTCTTAGCCACTGCTCCATTTGAGATGTAGTGACAATAACAGTCGGTTCCTCTAAAACACTCCACAAGTAGGCAAACTCTTATTATCGGTGTATGTCCCAATCTGGCTGGTGTGAGCCACTGGCTGTACCCATTTTGAAACAATAAAGTTTTTGCTGACAGTAACATCACTATATTCTTGAATGCCACACTTTATTGTTTTTTATGCTTACCATACATAACAGGCTACACGCCCTACCTAGAGTATCGGTGGTCGGGCAGGGCGTTTAGCAATTTTTTCCATCATTCCCATAGTTGTGGCATTGATTATCACGAGCCATCTCGCTTGCTTATTGAAGCTTACTCGCGTTACCATACATAACAGGCTACATGCCCGTCCTTTAATTACGATGTTCGGGCGGTGCTTTTAGCATTTCTCTCCATCTTTCACTTGCTTATGGCATTCACTATCACAAGCCATCGCGCTCGCATATGCGTATTGTAACAGGTCACTGTAGGGGAAGAATGCAAGTTACCGCTCTAGTCGTGGTTTCCTTACGTGTGACATTTTACGTTGCGCTTACGTCACACGCACCCCACGTGACGGGAATCGGTCCTTCACGGGCCCGTGTATCTACGTGGCACCCGGAGAGACCGATTAGGTGGCGGCTGACCACCCTTGACGAAGTAAGGAGGAATGGGGGGTTTACTTTCCTTGAATACAGACAGTTGTGTGCACAAGCACCACGCCGGGGGACACGATTAGTCCATCTCGGTGCTGGCCGTGTAATCAGCAGATGTGAATGGCCCTATCCTTGTACCATTCAGCATCGGTACGATTGAACACTGGCATTTTGTAGTGGACGAGGTTGTCCTAAAAGCGTGCATACTCTGGAGGTGCTAGTATTTACCTGTTAACCATTTCTCCTCACAGAGTGTGACTACAGGGGGTCGCCCTCTACTCCTGTGCCTATTCTAGCGCTCATCATAATAAACGCCGTAAGGTGTGCCGAGTGAAGATATATGTATGACCCTAAGAGAGCACATTTAATGATACGTCTAAAACTATGAGTACGGTGTGGGGCACGTCGTGCCACCACACCATGTCTTGACGGATGTGTTCACCATATCATCGATACTTAAGCACAGTAGGTTTGGATATTAGAAACTCACAATAAGTGTTCTTGATTCAAGAGAGAGGGCCATTGTTTGCCCATTGAAAGGATGTGTTATTTATGATTTATAAAACACCCGAGTCGCACCTAATGGGTTGTTTTATGAAGTTATCACTGAGAGCACCATCTTTTCACTTGTATTATTTATTTATGTGTTTGTTGGTGTACCACTGTACAGATGGCTATCACTGTTTTTATTTTCTCCACTTACAGATGTCATTTGATGAGTAAGTGTACTGGACTGCTCCAGACTTACAGGTGGAGTAATACTTAGTACAGTGGAAATACCAAGGGGGATTTATAACAACTGGGAAAGTAGCAAAGGGATCCCGTTTGTCCTGGTGAATGCCGATAGAGAGACGGAATCCGGCAGAAACATGTTGACCTCTATGCAGAACGGAGGGATGGAGAGTGCATAATTCACTCACGCCACCACCATCCGAGGGTATCCTTATACCCTTTTTTACTCCTGACAAGGGAATCAAGGATTAAAATTGTTATGATGATATCTCTTAGTCAGTTTTAACACTATTTGTCTGCACCTGTTTAGGATCCTTTTCTTTTCCTGTTTCTAATTGTTTGTATTGTCTACCCCTCTCTATTGCTCCGCCTCTAGCGTTGGTCTGCGCAGAGGCGTTTAGTAGCAGCCCTATGATGAAGCATGCCACAACTTGTTGTGGGTGAGGGCAGTTTTTACAAAGTGATTGTGCTCCAGACATAACTTCATACATACTTAAATCTTGCGATTTGTACTCACCTTACTTCCTTTTTTGTGTATATATCGTCTTGGAGGAGGAAGAGGTAAGGTTTTGTCCTTCTCCCCCTTTTCTTGTGTAAAGTGACTCCAACACAACAACAGTTGTGAATACTCCTTTTTTTCACACCCACATAGCCTACATACTCGCCTAGATCGATTTCTCTGCACACCGGACCTACTCCTTTCTATATCACATAGCACTTATTTAGGGAAGACCATCTCAGACCATAACCCGCTTGAATTAACAATTAACTGGGGCCGGGTTCCCTCTCCGATTCCGACGTGGCGCTTACAGCCTTTATTATTAGAAGACCCAGTATTTAGAGATACCATAGCTACGTCCATCACCTCATACTTTATTGACAACGAGGTTACAGCTGCAACGAGATCTATAGAATGGGAGGCCTTTAAGGTGACAATTCGGGTAGTCTCAGTGGGGGCAGTGGTGGGTGCCAGATGTGAGATTATTCGAGATGTTACGGACTTGGAGGCAACTTTGCAATCACTAGAAATAGCGGCCCAGACAGACGCAGGTGAAGAACAGAAACTTCAGGAGGCTAGAGTGAAGTATGCAGAATTGCTGGAGCGCCTGAGACTAATTGATCTAAATGCATATACCTTGCGCTCATATGCAGAGGTAGACAGATCCAGCACATTGCTAGCTCGCTTAATAAGACTACAACCTCAACCTACACCTATACTGGCAGTTTATGAAGACATTAAACATTGGTTACCACACAGGTGGAATTCAATGGGGCGTTTCAGGACTATTATACGCATCTCTATGAGGCTCTCCTCCAGCGCATATCTGAAGCTACTGATGAGTTCCTTGCGTCCATCTCACTTCTTGTTGCCCCACGTGCAAGTGTTGAAGACTTGGCAGCTCCTCTCACTTCCGCCGAGATTCGTGGAGCGATAAAGGAACTCGCTCGAAATAAAACGCCGGGCTCGGATGGGTTCCCCATTGAGTTCTACTCCACGTTTGCATCTTGATTGGTCCCCAAGCTATTGCAATGATATAATACTTCACTTGAGGATGGAGTCCTAGCGCCCACAACTAGGAGGCAATAGTGACTTTCTTATTAAAACCTGACAGACCCCCAACGGACCTCTCTTCCTATAGACCCCTATCTATTCTAAACAAAGAGTACAAAATCCTCAGTAAAATTTTAGCGTCACGGCTACTTCCCCTTTTTTCTGGGCTAATACATACCGACCAGTGTGGCTTCATTCCCAGACGAAGTACTTCCCTGAATATTCGTTGTTTCTTCGCTTTAATGCATGGGGCTCAGGATCACTTTCCAAGTGCAGGCTGTCTTTCTTTAGATATTCGACAAGCTTTTGATACTCTTAGCTGGTCCTATATGCTTGCAACACTTACCAAGTTTGGGATCCTCCCAACTTTTGTCGATGGGTGAAGCTACTCTACACCAGGCCAACAGCGCAAGCAAAAACAAATTCCAACATCTCCCCCGCATATCATATCTTTCGTGGGATGCCCCAAGGCTGCCCCCTCTCACCACTATTGTTTGTATTGGCATTGGAGCCCCTTGCTCAACATTTACGCCAAGTAATGAGGGCATATGGTATACCTGTTGCCACGGCTATCCACTCAGTGTCCCTTTATGCCGATGACATGTTGTTATATTTTAAAGACATGCAATTAGATTTACATCCTCTAGCTACCCTGCTGACTCAATTTGGGTCCATATCGGGTCTACACCTAAATGCCTCAAAATTTATAGCATGCTCCTTTTATAATAATTGCAATCTGCCCTATCTTCAATTTGGTCCAATACAACTTAAGGTGGAACCGGTCACGTTTAAGTAACTTGGTATCCAAATATATAGAACTACTGCCAATACATTAGAGGGAAATTTGGTCCGTACAATCACCTCCTTAAAGTCACAGGTGGCTTTTTGGACTAACCTGCCACTAACTACAACAGGCCGGTTAGCAGTGGCCAAGATGGTCATGTTGCCTAGGCTCCTGTATCATTTAGTGAATCTCCCAGTGGTGATTCCAGCATGGATCTTCAAGACCTTAGACTCTTTTCTGACAAATTTGATATGGGGTCCGGGGCGTCATTGGATAGCCCTCGCTAAAATGCAGTTGCCCAGTTCTAAAGGTGGTATGGGGGGCCCCAGACTTCAAGGCATATTGTATAGTCGGACAGTTGCAGTGCCTGGCTTATTGGCTAGCAGGCCATAATTTGTTTGAAATTGGATACTCTACTTGGCGGCTAAGGCTTGGATCGTTGCAGTCATTGCTTTGCCCCGAATCCAGGAGAATGAGGGATGCCCCCTTCCTTCTCCTGATGGCGCTCCAATATTGGAAACTAGCGCTGAAATATACCAAAGTATCTACTCCATATGCCCCAAATGTTCCCCTCTGTGGCTTGCCAACCCCGTGGGGAGTTCTATCGGCCAATAGGTTGAAGCAGTGGGACGAAGCTGGAGTTGAGACAGTGGGCTCCCTGTTCACGGATGGAATCTTGATGCCCCATGCCGAGTTTGCGCGAACTCATGCAGTACCTAATACGCTGTTTTTGACCCACGCTGTAATAACGCATTTTATATGCCGGCACTGGCTAGTGGAGCAGCGAGAGCCCCCCACCTTTCAACTATTACAAGCACTCCACATAATGGGTCATGGAAGCCACTTGGTCAGATGGTTGAACCGGGGATTGAGGGAACATTTAGACGTTCCACTGGTATCTCTTCGCCAGAAGTGGGAGAGAGATATAGCCAGGGATCTCACGGACAGGGAGTGGGCGGTGGTTCTAAAATATTCCAAACGAGTCTCTCGTAATGTCCGATTTAAATTCATGCAACTTTTAATATTGCACAGGGCATACTTAACGCCACATAAGATTCAGGCAATGTACCCGACTGCTTCCTCAGACTGTCCTCGATGTCATTTGTCTGATGCCGACTTCACTCATATGTTCTGGGCATGTCCCTCTTTGCAAGGGTATTGGAGTGAAGTTACAACGGGCCTAGACCAAATATCCGAATGCTCTTCTTGGTCCACTATCGAAGCATGCCTCATTGGCCTATCCCCGCTCCCGAAAAACGCGGTGGTATTTCACCGCTTTACAGATATTTCCATAATATTAGCCAAGAGATTGCTCACACAACGCTGGAAATCCCACTCAGCCCCGCGGAGGGGAGCAAGGGGGGAGGAAGTCATCCGGTGGGCCACTACAGAAAGAGAGGCGCTGCAGCGTGAGGAATACAGGGGACTTAGGAAAAAAACAATCTCAATGGAATGGGCCCACTTATTGGAACAATTCAAAATGTTTATCGTAGCTGACCAGAGGGAGTGAACACAGGGGCCCACCCTAACACATCTGACCTCATTGATTGAAATGGCTCACAGTGGATTCATTACCACTAATTTATTGATCAGTTGTCCTTCCCTTCCCGCCCCCCCTCCCTCTTCCCTTCTCTATTACCCCACACAGATATAACACATGAATCGGATGACTGTACCATGCTAGCAAAGTTTTTTATTAGTTTCGTAGGTGGGAGGAGGGCTGGAGTTGAGCACGTTGCTCGTTTAAAATGCTAATCCTGGTGCGTGTATGTAATAATTTGATACACAGTAATGACTGTAAATGCACAGAGATGTGTTTCTTTTCAAGATCTAACTGTGCGAATTACAGGAATGAGTATGAAGTATCAGATGCTCGAAAACTTGTAATTGTATGCATAAATGTAAATAACATATCACATGTATACACAAATTTGAAATGAATAAAATATGTGTGAAAAAAAAAATCATGAGATCCCCTTTTCTGTTTAGGGACCAGGACCGAGCCTCGCCATCTCTCTGGGATGGAGTTATACATCTGACATTGAATGAATAATTAGTGCATCATCCCAGCCTATTCTATACTTGCTGCTTTGAAAATTCTAGCAGGGAGGCCATTCGGTCCTGGTGCACCTGCCAGATACAAAGACCTTATACTCATGTGTACTTCTTCAAGAGTTGGCCATTAATGGTCATGGGCCAGGTCACAGGAATGCTCCACTATATCAAAAAGACTTAATGGTTCCAGTCGTTAGTTAGTCCCATAAAATTTGGCGACATAGGTTGACCAGGATGAAACCGTGATATTACCATGCTTTTGTTGGTTCTTGGGGTTCGTTAGTCCATGTACCAGCACCCAGAGAGCCTGAAGGGTTATTAGATTTTGCTGCTTTATGTAGCTTTATTTACTGCTTGTGATTAGTCAGATTCCCATCTCTTCTTTCTATATTTCCCCTGTGCAGACCTTAGTGCAATCCATGTTTCTCTTTCTGTCTATTTCACACCAAAAACCCAGCACAACTATTCACTCTTCTTTTTAATTGAGTGATTTCCCTTATGTCATTACAGGAGAGATCAGCTTCCGGCATAATTCCATCAATTGATGTACCGGAGCTTGTGAACTTTTCTCGTATTCTATATATAAACATTGGGCGGGTTGCTGTTGAGACTCCGTTTTCCTTGCTCAGGAAGGCTAAGGAGTTTGTCAGTTTGGTTATGTCTTCTTCCCAAGGCTCTAGTTACCATCTGATTTTCTTAATGGTCGTGATATCGATTTGATTGCCCAGTAAGGGAATGGGGTCTCTCAGACACAGGTTCAGCAATAATTGGCAATGAAGGATCGCATGATCGCTGAATCGACATGAACATTTTTTATTCTCTGGAAGTGAGCTGCTGTAATCTCAATATAGTTCAACGTTGAATCTTTGGTTCCCGAGATAGGTATATGAAGTGGGCTGGTCAGTTGTGAATCTGCCGGTCATAGCTCTGAAACCTAAGTTATTCAGAGTGCTGGCCAGCTGGGAGTCATTCTGGACTTCCTTAGTATTATTCCTGACTATTGGAGGGATCCCATTCTCAGAGTCCTTGACTTGTTGCTGCATCGATGTAAATGTTTGCACCAACAAGTCAGAATTGAAGTCTCCTGTAAGGAGCTACATCAGGATAGGAAAATAAAATATTTTGCAAAACCTCAACTAGAGATTTTTGACTGGCATTTTTCTTTATGGAGTGTGGATTTATATAGACATTTCTGCTAATTATTGTTGTTGCCATCAGTGGACCAGTAACCGAGGAATATAGTTTGATGATAACAAGATCATCTTCTCCTCTGCGCAATACTGTGACATCTACTCCCAAGTTCTTATGTATGTATGTAGCCACTCCTCCAGACGGATCACCCTCTTTTTCAGATAATTCATCTGTGGCTTAATATTCATTATGATTTTGCAATGTGCATGATGATTGGTGCCAGGTCTCTTGAAGACATACTATTTCGTTTTGTTGCAGTTCCTATAATAAGTCATGCCTTTTAAGCAAGTTGTTCAGGCCTCTGACGTTCCAGGATACAATAGTTAAAATAGAGTCTAGATGTCGGTGCATGTAGAACTTTATATGTTAGGGACATTGGTCATTATTAAGTTCCACAAGACTAGTATTATTTGTATACTCTGTGTTCACAGCGCGTCTTGAAATCGATATCCCTTGAAAGGGATTGTCAATTAATTCAGGGCCTTTGGCATTCCAAGGAAAGATCTAATCTCTTATGGTCTAGCACATTCCTGTGACCCATTTCCATAGATGAGAACCATTTCTGGGCCTGTCGGGAAAACACTTATGGATATCGGTTAACTGGAGGCGTCCTTATCTGGATACCCCATGCTTCAAGGACTGCTTTGTGGGCTAATATTTTAGCTTTAATCACACTGCTAGACAGTGCCAGATTCGTTCATTTGTTGATGTCTCCAATTTCCCCCAGCTAAAAGTAACCGAAAGGATATTGGAAGAGGAGATTTTCTCCAGATATGGTAGTGTAGAGAATAGTTGTAACAAATTCCTCCTATTTAACATGTGAGGTTTTCCTTGTGTTGGATACTCATGGTACAAGCCTAATAGACTAGGTTCTTCTTTTGGAGGATGACGAGCTGTTTGGTGGTGTTCAAGTGATTGTGGTGAGCCCGTCCCTACCTTGGATTGTCATTGTGCTTTGCAATGGTCTTATTAGATCCCAGTTTCCTTTGACAGCACTTCCTCATTCTCTTAGTTTCTTCTCTGTCTTGTTCCAATCCATTGCCTCCTTATTAATCGCACTTGCGTTTCAGTCACGATAGGAGTTACAACTGTTATAGGCTCTGATGGTTGGAAATTAATTATACACGGCTGAGCGACGTTCTGTTCAGAATTATTACATATATTTCCTTTGTTAAATTGAGTAAAATTTTCAGTCTGAGTTAGTACTGAATTACTGTGATGCATGCCTTTTAATTTCTTCATGCCTTCCTTTGAAAGCTCTGTCTTTATCTGATTTCTCTTCGTGTAAGACTTAATCAATTGGATGGGGCGCTTGAGCAGTGCCAGAGTATTCTCTGTGTAAGGCTTGCTTGGTTTGTCCATAGGGCGCTTGGGTGGTATTCCATCCGTTGTTATTGTCCCTATATTAGCAGTGTTGACGTCCTCTTCCTGTTCCAATACAACAGATGGAGCCCTGAGGGTCTGGCTGTTTAAACAGTTAAAACTGTGCAAATATAATAGTGTGACTACCCAAGGTATTAATGTGGTATGTTGGGTGGGATGGGAAGGAGGGGAAGAAAGCGACCCCCCAGGGAACTTCGTCGAGTGTGCGCTGCCACTGTAAACAGGAGGAAGCTGGTGGTTGGGGAGGGGTGGGTGGGGCAGTCTGGTCCCAGAGCTAAGCCAAACCAGTGCCTCAGATACGCTCAGGGATGAGTACCAGCAAATTCGATCTCTACTATCTCTAAGTATCCCTGCCAATTTGGGGGGTGAGATGGGGTTGGGCGCCCTGTCCCTACATTGCACAGAGCTTCCTGTTCTGCCATGATGCCAGAACGCAGATCGGATAACCACAATCTAATGGGGCGTTGGGGGGCAGCAGTTGATTTCCAGTGCATGGCTAGTCTGTGCTTAGCCAAGACCAACGCTAGGCCAATACATTTGTTAATGAGTTTAAGAGCTGCTGAGCGGGAAGTGATCCCCAAGAGATAGTGAATGCTGTCGGTATGGAATGGGGTGTCCAAGGCCTTGGAGAGAATTTCGGTTACCTTGTCCCAATATAGAACAACCTGTGGACATGTCCATACCTTGTGGATAAAATTGGCTGTAGTGTCTCAGTATCAGGGGCAGGAGACCGGGGTCCCTGGATACATTTGTGCCAGTCTCTTGGGGGTGAGGTAACTGCGGTGGAGGAAGTTGAACTGAGTATATTTGAGTCAGGGGTTCATGGAGATGCACTTCGGGACCACAAGACGTTGTGCCCATTGCTTGTTCGTGAGTGTGGTGGTCAACGTCTCATCCTAGTAGGTGCGGAGAGGATGAAGCGGCGTCCCCCTATCCGTACGGAAGGAGCCATACAATTGTGAGATAGCATGACAGCCACCCCGTGTGTGAGCACCACCTGAAAGAGTTTTGACATTTCTGGTTCATTGTGTATTCTATGCCAGACCATGTGTAAATGCCTAGTGAGCGAGGCATAAAGGAGAAAAGATCCCAGGTGTATACTGGAACTGTCCACTCTCAAACGTGTAGAGGATTTTGTCACTAAATAGCTCAATTGTGTGGCCGCAAAATAATATTCGTAGTTTGTGGCACCAGGCTGCCCTCCTCCAGAGGGGCACACAGCTTATAGAATGCTACTCGCCTCCTACCATTGCCCCAAATTAATCCGGTCAAGAGTGTTTCTTCAAAAACGTTCGGGGAATTATAATAGGGAGAGCAAAGAAAAGGTAAAACAACCTGGGGAGAAGAAGCATCTTTGAGATGGCTATGCGTCCCATAGGGAAGAGCAGCAATGCAGTCCAGAATGGGAGGGAGGATCTTGCACCAGTTAGGGTTCTGCCGAGTTTGCCGTCCATTAGATCCCTGTCTGAGTGGTAGACACCGATCCCCAAATATTTATTTCAAAATGTTTTATTGGTTTTAGAACAGTAAAAGACAAACAATGGTGGAGGCCACCAGCATAGCTTACAGATCAAGATTTACAGGAATCACAAAAAAAAATACTCATCTTGTGTACTATGTCTCAACCTGAATTGGCATCAAACCTTTATGTCCCCCGCTGGTTGCTTCTGGAGTTGCCATGTACCACATCTCACTTGTATACCGCTGTGGGACATATTGTTATTTGACGCACGTGCCTCCCACCGAAACCATGTCTTTCAGAAAAACTAAAAAATATCAATATAAACAAACATCGGTATCACAGCAATAATAGTTCGAGACTGGTCATATGTGCGGGTGGTCAAAAGAGGGCCGGGCACGGACCAAGTCCATCTAGACTCCTGACTCAGGAAAAGCGGCCCCTTGGATTATTAAATATGAAAGACGTGGAGAGCTCTCAGTCTGGGACCACAAGCAAATAAGGGCAAACCCTCCGACAAATATTCTACTAGGGGGGCCCAGATATCGTTGAACCCTTTTCTCGAGTCCTCCACTATATCAGCCATTCTTTTCATTGCCAGTGCTCGCCATAACCTGGCATGCCATTGCGTGAGGGAGGGAGCCTCCGCCTTCTTCCATGCTGCAGCTATTGCCATCTTGGCGGCCCCCAAGCATAGCCACATAACGGAGCGGTCCCCTTGCATTTGACGTTTCAAACTGGGGTCACGAATCCCCAGGAGAGTGTGTTCCATTGTGGCGGGAAGTGGATAACCTAGAATCAGTTTAATTTGGGATAGGATTTCCTTCCAAAAGGGCTGGATCGAGGGGCAATCCCACTAGATATGTCTGAAGTCCCCCAAGAGCCCACATCACCTCCAACATCTATCTGAGGTGTTAGGGAATATTTTGTGCAATTTCTGGGGATGCAAATACCACTCATACATGATTTTATAATGACCCTCTCTTAGGAACATGGAACGGTTGTATTTGGAAATGTCCTTGTATAGGGAGCCCCATTGTTTTTCCCCCAAAGGATTAGCAAGGATGGAATCCCAAAATTGTTGGTGTCTCAAGGGAGTAAAGGAAGGATATGGTCCCCTTTGTAGATGCCCCTGATTGTGCGAAGTTCTCAATTGGGACTAAGTCTCTGGTTGCGGCCATTCGTACCTGAGGTTGCTGTACCCAGTGTTTAAGTTGTATATAGTGGAATTTTTCAGAAGGTTGAAGCTTGAATGTTTTAGCACATTCCTCATAGGTCATTAACTTCCCTTTTTTGTATAGGTCGGTTATCATAAGGCAACCCCCCTCCCGCCAGCCCTTGAACGGCCCCTCCTGGTGAGCCAGTGGGAACTCGAGATTGAAGTGAATGGGTGTGTACGGGGAAGGGAAAGTAGCTAGGGGCAAACACCTAGTGAGGTCATCCCATACCTGCAGGGTGGTAGCTGTGGGGGTGCTAAGATAAGCATTTAAAGGCCGATTTTGTTTATGTTTCCACAAGAGATCCCATATCATCCTGCCCACTATTTGTCGGTCCATATGGAGCCAAAGTTTTTCAGATTCCCGACGGGACCAATCTGTGAGCACCCGGAGTTAGGCTGCCCTGTAGTACCCCAGGAAGTCCGGTAGTGCCAACCCCCCCTCCGTGCGCGCCTTAGTTAACAAACGGTGGGACAATCGAGCCCTCTGACCCTGCAAGATGAACTTAGTGATCATCTTTTTCAGGTCGACAAAAAGACCCCTTTCAACCAGTATCGGTAGGCCTTGAAAGAGATAGAGCAGCCTAGGAAGGACATTCATTTTGATGGCGTTGATATGCCCTATCCAGGAGGTGTAGGAGGTTCTCCATCTGGCCAAGTCTGCTTTAAGCTGTCGCAACAAGGGAGGGTAGTTGGCCCCATAAAGATTCGATAGCTTAGGAGTAAGTTTAATGCCCAGATACGTAATGTCTTTGTGTGTGCATTGAAAAGGGGCGCCTCTTCTATGACCCTCATAGTCTCCCTGGGCAATGTCAAGTTGAGGAGATAGGACTTCGATAGTTTTACTTTAAAACCCAAGGCTTTTTCGAAGAAGTTGAGTTCTGTTTGGATGGCGGGAAGAGAAACCAGTGGCTTTGTGACTGGAATCAAGACATCATCTGCAAAAAGAGAGATCTTGAGCTCATCTGACCCGAAGGGAACCCCTCCTATATCTGGATTGGCCCTGATTCGCTCTGCTAGGGGCTCAATGCTGAGGGCAAAAAGTAGGGGAGACAGCGGGCATCCCTGCCTAGTTCCCCGCAAGAGATCAAAGGATTCCGAAGCCACCCCGTTCACCAGTACCTGGCATCTGGGCGATTGATAGCCCGCACCATACCTATAAAGGTCTCACTGAACCCAAAGTGCCTCATTGTTCGAGTCAAAAAGGCCCAATCGACCCGATCAAAGGCCTTCTCCGCATCTAGCGAAAGAAGGGCCGCTGGGATGCCTTTTTTCTGCAGTTTTTCAATAATGTGTACCACTCTCCGCAAATTATCATGGGTCTGCCTGCCCTTAATGAAACCCGCTTGATCTGCCTGGATAAGGGATGGCATTACATTTTCTAGGCGAGTGGCCAGTATTTTAGAATATAATTTGGCGTCTAGGTTCAGGAGTGCAATAGGCCTGTAGGAGGCGCAACTTTTAGGGTCTTTTCCCGGTTTGGGGATGAGGGTAATCAGAGCCTCCCCCATGGAAGGAGTCACCCGTTGCGTGGTCCCTATATCATTAAACAGGGTCACTAAACGGGGAGTCAGCTCCGGCGCAAAAGTACGATAGAATTGAGCATTCAACCCATCTGGGCCAGGTGCCTTTTGCAATTTTAGAGTGTCTATTGCCCTCTGCACCTCCTCACAAGAGATAGGTCTGCTGACGTCATCGTTCGTGGAGGCCAATACCTGCAGCAGATCAAGTTTGTCAAGGTACCTCTCCTGATCCCGGGCTTCCAGTGGGTCAGCGGTATATAGGGAGCGGTAGAATTCCCCAAAGGCTCTGGCTTTTCCCTCTTCGCTGCGCTGGGAGATACCGGCATTATCCACTATATGTGTAATACATTCTTTTTCTTGCCTAGCTCTGAGTTGACGTGCCAACAGGGCACCAACTTTGATTCCCCCTTCGTAACTTCGGGCTTGCAGGCGCAGGATAGTTTTTTCCACCCCATTAGTGTAAATGGCTTGCAACTTCCCCTTTAGCTGTGTGACCTTCCGTAGGGATTGAACTGAAGGACTGACCTTGTGTGCATTTTCGGCTTTTTGTAGCTCCCCCTCTAAGAGGAGTCTCTCCCCCTTGCGTTGGTTTTTAAGCGTGGTGGCTAATTCAATACATTTCCCCCTTATGACTGCCTTGAAGGCGTCCCAGTTATTC
Organism: Calotriton arnoldi; assembly: GCA_963921515.1. Taxonomy (NCBI): domain Eukaryota; kingdom Metazoa; phylum Chordata; class Amphibia; order Caudata; family Salamandridae; genus Calotriton; species Calotriton arnoldi. Next base: position 385,749 of record CAWUFW010009545.1, read on the forward strand.
GCATGAGAAGTCAGTGCGGGATCGTTAATGTAAAAAAACGCAGTGATTGCCTTTCTCAATTTGTCCCTGAGAAGTCAATCCCTACTGAGAAAGTTGGGGAAATACCACCTAGTATGTTTAGAGCGAGGGGCGGGCCAATCCAGGACCAACTCTAAAGGGGCAAATCGGGTGGAACTGGATCCCCAAGAGTGTATGGAACAAAGACTGGCTAATGAGGGCATAGTCAACTCTGGAGTAGGTCCTGTGAGAGCGAGAGAAAAAAGAATAATCCCGCGTCGAGGGTGAAGACCCCTCCACGAGTCTAAGAGGCCCATCCCCTGTAAAGCAGCTTTAAGCATCTTGCTGAACACCCCCCCTGTTGCCCTATGCGGGTGGGTTGTGTCTAGTGTCGGGTCCAATATTAAATTAAAATCTCCCAGTAAAAGAATGTCGCCCGTGGCGAACCCCTCCAGTGTGGATAAAAATGTACCCAGGAAGTCTTGTTACCCCACATTGGGTGCATAGACCATAGCAATTGTACATGACCTTCCTCTGAGCTCACCCCTGACCATCAGGAATCGCCCTGCTTTATCTGATTTGGAAGCCTGTAGGAGAAATGGGACGGAGGAATGGAAAAGTAAAGCCACCCCATTATGCTTCGTATGTGCTGAGTAGAGAAAGACTTGTGGGAAGGCCCTGTGCTTCAACCACTGCTCATCCCTTTTTTGAAGATGGTTTCCTGCAGGGCAGCTATTTTAACATGATGGTCTATCAGAAATTTCCACATGCTGTGTCTCTTATTGGGGGAGTTAAGGCCCCTCACATTCCAAGATAAGCAGCTAACCGCCATTAATCAGCCTGGAACCCTCCCGCACAACTCCTTGGATTCTCCCATGAGATCTTCCAAGTCCCCCTCGCCCCCATCCCACCCCCCACCACGACCATAGTCTTGTATTCAGATCGAAGAGCACCGTGATACAAAAACATACTCAACATAAACAAATATGAACCAGAACTTCGAGCTCTGAGGCTCTCTATCTCTGAAGAGAACCTCAACATGAGCATCTCCTGGGGCGGACCCATTTCCGCTCCCAAGGCCCTCGTAACAGCTTCTCAGAATGCTTTTAGAATGAGCCATTGTTTGGTGCATATCCACTAATCAAGGCTTCACCCCCAAATGCTCACCCCCCTGGAATCTTCGTTAATCCTAGTCTTATCATTGTCTTCTGCAGGGGGAGCAAGACCCCTTTTGACTCTTATCATCACTATTCCTTGCTAGGCTGTTTGAGCAGTTCATGACTTTTTCAAACAGAAGAGTCCCCTTATCAATCAGCCCGTCATTTTCTTGCTGCCTCTTTTCTGCTGCTGCTAAAGTCTCCCGCCACGTCGCTCCATCTGTAAGTCCATTCCTGCGCCCCCTGCGCCCCCTGCTGCTGTCTTCTGCTTCGGAGAGGGGACCTCGATGCCCAAGATGGTTGCTGCTTCCCCAGCTCCGTGCAGTGAAAGTTCTTATTGTCCATCGAGAAGGCCAGGCCAAAGGGATAAGTCCAGCGGTATTTTATTTTTCGGCCTCTCAGGGCCTCTGTGATCGGCCAGAACTGCTGGCGACAGGTCAGGGTGGCCTGGGCCACGTCCTGGAAAAGGGAGCAGGAAACATTCTGGAATGTTACTTTATCGAGGCTCTTGCTTTCTGAAGAATCATATCTTTTATCTTAAAGGAGCTGAATTTTTCCAATACGTCCCTGGGCTTTCTGGAGTCTCCTGTTAGCTGCGGCCCCACTCTATGGACCCTCTCCAGCTGGACCTCCGGGCCACTCTCTCCCAACACTGTGGCAAAAAGCCCCACCATAAACGCTTCCAAATCCGGGCCCTCGCAGCCTTCTTCCAGGCCTCGCACCTGAATGTTGTCTCGCCGGGAGCGGTTCTCGAGGTCTTCACACTTGAGTATCGTGGCCCTTAGTTGATCACGCAGGTCAGCAGAATTGCCCTCTAGGGGTTGCACATGGTCAGCCAGTTCCTGGCATTTCGCCTCGAGGTCCAGGGTGCGAGCCCCGATCGAGTCCACGTCTGCTTGAAGGGCCACTTTCCCCCCATTTCCGCTTTCAATGCGTCGAACGAGGCCCTCATATCTGCCTTGATGTTGTCCCGCAGCTCCTTCTTAAATTCTCTTAGCGACGCCATCAAGTCCTCCCTTGTGAGCGCCATGTCTCTTCTGGGCTAAGCTCTCCCCTCTTTGTCCGCCCTGTGCCTGCTGGGGTGAAGTAGCTGGAGACTCTGGCGGATTGTGCTTTCTTTGGTGGCATAGGGACCAGGGCGCAAAGTCAGGCCGGGGCCTCTCTGCAGTGTAGTGACAATCGCTGCTTGACGCCTTCCAGGGAGAGCCCCAAGATCCTGCCCCTATAAACTAAAGTTAGGGGCCCCTCTGCGCAGTGCTCGGGGTGATTAGTATCCTGTCTGCTCACTCATCGCTTTCCCAGGTCCCCTCTCGGGCTTATGGATGGCACACGTGGGCTGGACTCTGTCAAAGTTTACAGGACTCCTGGCTGGAGGCCCAGACACAAGTCTGCAGTCAGATAAGGAGGGGCCTGGCTGGCGCCATTTTAAAGTCAGGCATTGCGGGCCAGGGGCTCATCGGTACATCCTGCAGGCCCAGGCCCCCCCCGGGTGTCTGAAAACAGCATGCTGAGAGCTGCGTCACCCGATCCCCGCTGCTTTGCTCAGCGGACCCCAATTCCTCACCTGGAGGTCCACGCGGCCGCCCCGCGCCCTTTCGCGCTAACCCAAAGGCGGCAGGGCGCAATCATCAAATGGCGGGTCCAGCTCTCAGGGCTCCTTTTCAGGCGGATCGTCATTCCCCCGGTCACCGCAGTCCATGGGCCGCCGTCACCCTCCTCAGCCCTGACGGGCGCGCCGAGCACCGCCTCCGGATTGCCACTTGCGGGAGTCCGCCATCTTGCTGCGATCCTCGCTTCTCCGGGCTCCACCGATTCAGCCCCTCGCCGGCATCTTCGGCGCCGCCAGCACTGCTCACCGGAGCCCCCTTCGTGCCTGGGTGAGTAAATGCCTTAGGCGACTTACTTTAGGGGTATCATTTGCACCCGAACCGGCTGTATTTTCCAGGCCTGGAGCGGAGCCGAGCGGAATCACGTCTGTTCGGCCATGATGGTTGGCCACGCCCCCCTCCCCAAACATTTAATCATATTGCAGGCCCAAGGAAGCAAGGTGGTTGGAAGCACCCGTCGCTGATCTGAAGAAAGGGATGTCATTTGCAACAGTTGGGATTTGTCCCAGTTTACCTTTAGTCTAGAGGCAGCCCTGAACTGCCCCAGTAGCTCCATGAGACTTGGGAGCACCGTGCCATCCTCGCGGAGATACACCAGGGCTTCATCCGCATACATAGATATTATATGTCAATAAATGTGAGCTCGAATCCACCAACTCATGGCTTGCTTTCGTAAAGTGCAAGTGAGCTGTTCCTTTGTTAGCGCAAACTTAATTGGGGATAGGGGGCAACCTTGGTGGGTGCCACGGGCAATACTGAAGGAGTTGGAGATGGCGGAGCTAGTTTTCACACAGGCCAGGGGCGAATTATATAATAAGGAGACCCACTTGAGGAATTTGGGGCCTATCCCGAACCTACCAAGGACCTCCCTCAGGTAATCACATCCCATGGTGTCAAATACCTTTTCAATGTCAAGTGACGCACCCCAGTGATTCACGCCAGTCTTACGAGCCCAGTCCGTCAACATGAAAAGACGGCATAGGTTCAGGAACATGTTCCTGCAGTTGACATTTTCTTGTTAAAACGATTTGGTGCCTGCAGCCTGAATCCTGGGGCACATGACTAGGTATAGTTGGCAGTTGGTCACTGTATATTACTCCCAGACAGTGAGACAAAGGGGGAATGGGCGTTGGCAGGATGGGCCATCTCTGACTTGATAGGGGGGAGAAGCTGTCACCTACCACACTTGCTGAGGCAGAAGACTCTGCCACAGAGCACTCACAAAGCGTTTCACACTAGTATTTTGTGCTTCAAGATAAGTTGGGGCCAGGGCAGGAAGGATGGAAATTCCAAGCACCTCTGGGGGTGGAACCTTCTAGAAACTTCTCTTACTTCAAAGCTGGCCCCGGGTATCAATATTGGACCTCAGACCCAACTCTTCAGTACACCTCTGGGTTTGTGGAAGACTCAGAAGGTCTGGTGTAATACTCAGCTGCAAGAAGGACTGCTGCTCTGCTGGCCTGCTAATTGCCTGTCCTGCTGCCCTGCAGCTGCCTGAGTGAGAAAGACTGGACCTGCATCTTGAACCCAGGACCACCAGAGTGACTCCAAGGGCTAGTTGGCTGGCCTCCTGATCAGAGCCTCAGGGAGAGAAATGGCTCCAACTACCTAGAATCCAGCACCTGGACTTCGTCTGCTGTAAGTTTTGTCCCCCCCCCCCCAAGTGGTGCCATCCAGTCCTGGACCCTTGAAAGTGGGCCTGAAGGTTCTCTGCCAGCCCAGCTCTGGTCCAAGCGCAACAGAAGCAGCGTGACACATCGCCTTGCATCAGACCCGCCGCTGCGCAACGCATTGCTGATGAAGGACCTCACAGCTCCTCAGAACCTCTGCTGTGCGACCACCCTCAATGCAGGACTTGGCATCATTGCCCAGCTGCTCCTCAGAACCGCTGCTGCACAATGCATCTGGAACACAAGACCTTGTATCCTAGCCCCGGAGAACTCCAGAACTGCTGCTGTGCATCGCAGCCCCTACTCACCACAGTGTGATGCATTCTGGAGGTGGGACCTCACAACACTCTGCAATCAGGATTTAAGGTACTTTGTTCAGTGGGCCTAATTTGGTCCCTGTAACCGGCTCCATCATGGTCGGCCTTATAACCACAGTTGGCGCTTTGTGCGTTTAAGCACTATTTTTTACTTAAATCTTTAAAATTGCATTTCACCAGTTTTACTGATTGGATTTTTGTTGTTTTGGTGTCAAATAATTTAAAACATTTTACTCTATTCTTCTAAATTGGTATGGGATTTTTCTTGTGTTATGTTTTCACTTTTTTACTGTTTGAACTGCTGCATAAATACTTTGGACGTTGCCTCTAAGTTACGCCCGACTGCTTTTGTGCCAAGCTACTGGAGGGTTAAGCACAGATTAATTTGAGACATGCTTGTGTTTAAGCCTGACAAGAATTGTGGTTGCTGCTTGAGTAGGGTTTCACCCCCTCGACCAATAACCGAGTTTCCTACAAACATTGACTTAGAAACCATTTATCGCAGATGCTCTTACTGGTTCTTTAAATTATGTCTGCCGGCCACATGATCTAGACACTGGTAAAACTGACTTTAGTTCACAACCCTCACTCACCTAAGAAAAACGTATTTTTCAGTTGTGGGAATTCGAGTTTTTGTCATGGTCCTAAGCACTCTAAATTAATGCTCTTGCGTCCAGGTTAGCTGAATGACTAGTACTGAGGGTAGTCATAATAGCACACTGGATCATTTATATCATTCTGTCTGTAAGCTACATTTATTGAGAAACAGAATCCATAGTGGATATACTCAGATTCAAGGATATTGGTGAGGATTCATAATCTTTCGCTTATAGGATAACGTTACCTACAGACTACAAAGTCATTCAAATTAGAGCAGCTTACTACTTAAACACTATAAAGTTTGTGTAAATTACTTGGCCATTCAAGTTGGCTTTCATAGTTGGCTATCATTCAAACTATCCTACATTACATTCCTGTAAAAATTACCTCTTCTTCTTCAAAATATTGGCTTGCTTGAGCACAGGCATCTCTGTATCAACCATGTCCTTCTGTATCCTACTTCCAGACCTACTATCCCATCTTGAAGTAATTGAGGCAACCACACCTTGAAGGATCGAGTCAATACAAAATAGTTACTTATCCAACTGGGGCTAATGGTTTCTGAGGGCCTCAGACACCTGTGCAAATGATTCTTATCATAACTGATACAGCCCCATGTCCATGGAGTGCCCAGGACCCAGAGAAAACATCAAACAACTCTTACATACAACACTGCATTACAATGTGGGGAGCATAACTTTTTAATGTAGGAGGACAGGAGATTTGAATCTCACGTGAAAGGATTGAATCTAGAGAATCTTGGTGTAGTGGTTAAGCTGCTGACTGGAATCAGTGGCCCTAGGTTCAAATCAGGGCCTCTGCATGTGACTGAAAACTGAGTGATCCTGTGCAAATCACCTATTCTCTCTATGACTAACATATAAATATGTAAAATAAAGGTGAAAATATATGAAGTGCACTTGTTTAATTCGAAAGGATTTGAACCCTCCCTTGATGTATGTGATCCTGTATCGTCTCCCAACATCTCCCATAATGTATACATGTTATTATGCTTCTTAGCTAGGTTTGTGCTATATAAATACCAAAACATACATACACGAATGTCCGAGCAGCTACATAGACATTAGTACATTCAAGGAGTAATGATATAATGTAAGGGACAGTATTTATGAGATAGATGGTTCACTGCTACACCACATGTTCCAAGTGCAGAGACACAGTGACAGTCTGACACATCCAGAAGCATTTGAAGTGCAGTAGCTATACCAGACTCCATTACAGGGTGTTTAGGGGCCCACCAACACTGCTGCTACAATCTGGTCAACCTCCTCTACATAGATAAGGACATCTATTGTATTTGAAGCCAATAAGACATATGTTTAGTTCTATCAACTGTGTAGTTTATGCTGATAATTCTGCGTTTCAGCTTGTCAAACCCAACCATGTCTTTCACCGTCATTTATCAAGGCTCTGAGGTTGCTCTACATCCAAGAGGTGCTTACATATTATGTTGGGGAAGAGTTAGAGGAAGAGGCACCGGACGCAGACACCATACCCTGCCACCCTAATCCATGCGTTTTTTTTGGACGTACATTTTGAGTCTCTTTTAAGTTTCAGCAGTCAAACCTCAACCTTCTTGTGTGGGAACGTGGCACATGAAGCCATTCTGTGAGTTGATCCTGTGTGGCTGATTTTGTATGTGATTGTAGTTTTGACATCTGCATGCTTGCAGGTATGCACATTGCGGAGACTTGATATATCATCAAAGTTGTAGACAAGACTTTGTACTAATCCTGGGATGTTAGGTGATCTGTCTTGGCCTATCTCTGGCACACATGTAGACGTTCAGCAAGAGTAGGGATTTCCCTGAATACTCCCTTGCTTAGTGCTTGTTTACATTTTCAGAATTTTGATTGACTTTAGATGTATAAAGCGCACTATGCCTCAGGGCTTCAAAGCGCTACCAACAGAGAAGAAGCTACCCCCAAGGAACAATAACCACGTCTTCAATTTCTTATGGAAGGCTATTTGAGAGGTTAAACTAGCAATGTCGATCAGCAATGTGTTCCACAATTTAGCAGGCGCTTCCAAAAAGGTGTGGCCACCCCATCCAACCTTACAAAACCTGGGAACCATCACCTTCTTCAGAGAAGAGGATCTCAGCTGTCTTTTAGGCAAATACCATTGGAATCCAAACCTGAGGGGAAGTGGTCCCTGAAGGTACAGTGCCTGATGGACCATGCACAAGGCTTTGAAAATGACCTGCTTCCTCACAGGTATCCAGTGTAGAGAATGCAAGCCCTCCCTCACTGACTGGCATTTGGGTATAGTCAATATCAAATAGGCAGCCGCATTTTGAATAACCTGGAGTTTATTTAGTGAGGATTTATTGATATTTAAGTAAAGAGAGTTTCAGTAGTCAAGGCGAGAGGTAATCGATGCAATGACTACTGTAGTTCTATGCTCAACAGGAATAAAAGGAAGGGTCTTTTTCAAAATGTTAATGATGAAAAAACATGTGCTTGTGGTCTTATTGACCTAAGTATCAAAAGTGAGTGTGTTACCAAAGATGACTCCTACGTGTTTAACAGAAGCAAGTGGAGTAGCTAGGGGGCCACATGTCTCTGGTCACCACAGCTCTGACCACACCGAGTGCTGAGCCCCAAAGACCAAGATCTCTGCCTTCTCCGTATTCAATTTCAGACAGTTCTCCTTCATCTAGATCACAATGTTCACCATACAGAGTTTGAATTTCTCTGTCACTGATATCACATCGTCAGACACGGACAAAAATCTGGGTGTCATCTGAATATGACAAAATCTGGAAACCAAATGATCGTACTAGAGTTCCCATTGGTGCCACATACAGATTAAACAAATTGGGGCTTAGCGTGGACCCCTGTGGGTCACAAGGGAGCCGAAAGGGTTTTGCCATGAAGTCACCACAGCTGACAATCTGGGTTCTGTTAGTGAGAAGGGACCCCAGTAAATCCAGCACGGTGACCCTCACCCACGCCCGGCACAATCTCCTCACAATGTGGTAGGGGGACACCGTATCAAATGCTGCTGACAGATCCAGCATGACCAGGATGGCCATGCCACCCTGGTCCACCTGGCAGTGGATGTATTTTGCCGCAGCGACTAGAGCCGATTTGGTACTGTGACCGCTATGGAAACCATTCTGTGAGGGGTCCAGCAGGACCTGCATAAAAAGAAACACCGCCATGGTCCGATTAATGTCTTTTTCAAAAATGTTTGCCGGCACAAGCAAAAGCGAAATCAGCTGCAGATTTTTAAAATTGTCTGGCTCCTCATTCGGCTTCTTTTTAATGGGAATAACAATGGCCTCTTTCCAGATTTGTAGATAGACTCCTGTGCAGATTATCTGGTTATGGACTGTTTTCAGTTGTAAGACTCTGGGGGGACAAAGATCCTTTGGGGAGCCTGATTTCATACGCATAAGTAGAGTTTTAATTTGCATACAGGATATGGGGGAAAGGTGGACAAAGTAGCAACGGGCTCCTTAACCGTGTTAATATTGACTCAGCTTTATGTATTTGTTACTTACATAATCCCATCTTAAAAATGATTTTATTTCTGATGCTAGCGTCCTATTGTTCCAGCTCAGTGGTATGTGGAGCCATCGATTTGATGACAATCCCTGGCAGGCGCATCTTAGTTAAAATACTGATTCCCTCCTTAAATTTAGGAGATTAATTTTTCTATAGAAATGAATAGCCCTGTTGCTTTCCCTGTTTGTGATTCCTATTTTCTTCCAAGGCGTGGCTCTCTTAAAACGACCATGAAGGGAGAAACGGACTACCTGTTACAAAAATGCTTTTGTATAAGAGAAAACTAGCTTTCACGAGATCAGATTTGCAAGAATCAGACAGATGATCTATTTTAGAAAATTCAACTTCTGTTGGTATCATTTGCAAAATCATCCGCAAATTTTGCACAATCGTTATAGAAATAAAAAATATAAATATTTGTTGCTATATTTTCACATTTTGGGAACATATCAATCGAATTCCAAAAGCCTGTGTACAATTATGAGTAAAGTGGATGTCAAATTGTCAGTTTTGCTTATAATAACCAAATATTTTAAGAGGGGGGGGTGAAAAGTAGAATATAGGTTTTCTTCCTTCAGCAACTATTATCATTTCCACCCATTTATAGTAAGTGTACCAATATGTTAAACCTCATGCTTCGCAAGTATAGTGATTTACTGTTTTCTCCATTTTCTTGTAGAACAGAATGGTTTTTTTTGGATCTCGACGGACTGGAATGGAAACAAGAGAAGAAAGGCGTCCAGGTAGCTTGTTTCTTGCTCTACTTCAGTGGACCACCCACTTGTTATTTTTCTGGAACGAAAGTAGAGGTCAGGTTAAAATGAAGGCACTTGCAAAGTTACCACCGTCATTACTTCAATTCTATGTGGCTATATTTAAATGTCTGTATACATCTCTCACATCTCAAATATAAGGCATTTTCCTGTGCAACCTTACATTAAGTTGATTCAATACATAATTATGTTTCAAGAGGGGTCCAGATGGACTTCAGCAGGACTTAGGGGCATATTTACAAGCCCCTATCGCCACCAGAACATCACTTTTTTTGACGTTGTGGTGGCGATACGGACTTCCCCTTATTTACAAGGCAGTGTTAAGCCACTTAACGTGGCTTAATGCTGCCTTGTAATAAGGCACCCTTTCACGCTTTACTTAGCGTGAAAAGGGTGGGCAATGGGTGTTGCGGTGGGCGTTCCGCCGCAACACCCATTGATTTTGCCTCTGCCCCATATTTACAAGAGTGGCGTAAATAGGAGGCAGCGCCAAAATTAAGTGCTTTATTACTCCTCGTTTTTGCTATTTTTATGTGTGTTGCATTGAGCAGCACACATAAAAACAGCAAAATGCCATGCATGATTGTTTATGTGCAGGAAGGTGTCCCTTCCTGCACATAAACAATCATTTCAAAAATGACGAGTTGCAACTTCTATTTGTGCTACACGAAGCAGCACACATAGAAGTTACAAATCGCCATTTAAGATTGTTTATGTGCAGGAACGGACACCTTCCTGCACATAAACAATCATTCCCCACAACACAGGCACCCCTGCGTTGGCACTAGGCAGCTAAATTTAGCACTGGCGCAGGGGTAAATGCAGGGCTGCACCGCATTGTTGTAAATGCGGTGTAGCTCTGCGTTTCAGAAGTGGCAGAGGGCATGGTGTTAAGCCAAGAAGGCTAACGCCGTGCTCCGTCACTTCTTTGTAAATATGCCCCCAAGTTGGTCGGTCCCGTGAAAGTACAGCAGAACTGACGAGCTGAATTTTGTTTTTGTTATTTTGACCCCGGAGGGACCCTCTGGGACCTTCCCACAAGGGCTTTGGGGGTCAGGAGACCCCTACTCTGCCCCTTTATAACTATTTTATTTTAACCAATAGTCCTTTATTGATGACTTTTAATGCGTTTTCAAAATAACACAGTGTTCCTCACAGTGTTCCTATCATCTTGATAATTTATGCATAGCACCTGATCATAGAACTAGAGAAAACACAAGATAATAGCCTAAGTGCCACAAATCGTGAAATAAAATTAATCATCCATTTATATAAAAATGTAATCGGTCAATTGGAGGATACATTTGTTCTCATTATATATATATATATATATTTTAACTTCAACACATTTCATATTGAATTTTCAAAAGTCAAATATAGCTAGTGAGAAAATCATTCAAATGAGTCAATTAATCAATCAGGGGTTTAAAAGTGCGCTACTCACTCGTGAGGGTCTCAAGGCGCTGGGGGGGAAGGGGTGGGGGGTGCAGCTCCGGTTCAGCTGAAGAGCCAGGCCTTGAGTCCTTGAGTGAAAGAAGGCCCCAAAAGGGGGTAATATGCGATCAAACACGAAACGCATGCGATCATGGATTATGAAAGACAATGAATGCTGGCCTGTTAAAGACAGTCTCGAACATTTTGGACAAATTAAAAGGCATCATGGAACCACAGAAAAACATATTGGATAGGAGAGTGAACAAAAAGGCAAGGAGAGAAGAAAGTTGTATATATAGGTAAACCCAAAGGGAGGGACAAGGGAGGACAATGGGGAGGGAAGGGGGAGCAGTTGTCAGGTAAAGCCATAAAACCAGGGATGAAACAAGTGAAGATGTACTTACATGTACCAGGAACCTACGTAGCTGTAAGGGTATGCATCAATTACCGCTTCTATAAATCTATCAAGAGGATGCCAGATGTTGGTAATTTTCCTGCTGGAAGTCTATAGAAGGTTATGTGGTACATGAATACTCCTGATGTAGGTAGCCAAAGCCCACCATGTATTGAAAGAGATAAGGTTGGCCGATTTCCAATCAAGCAGTATCTATTTCACAGCAATATTTAACAAGAGATCTAATAAAGCATACTCAATGCGATTTATTGAAAGGGGAATTGTTGACACCAGGGGGGGCAATATAACTGTTGGAAAGTCCAGTCCAAAGGGTTGATTGAACATTTTGCAAAGTCATTCAGCCTCACTGTCTGAGGAGGTTATAAGGAGTTTACAGCCAAAAAACATATGTTCGAGGTTTCCCCGGCTCTTCATTACAGTTCCAACATATATTGGAGTCAGTTAAGTTGAGTTTAGCCAGCCTACAAGGGGACCAGTATGCTAAATGAAGTGTGAATAAATTGGATTAGGTGAAAAAAGGTACAGTTTTATGATGTAGCACAGCAGCGGTAAAGTTAGTCCAAGTTTCCTCGTCAGGAGGTTCCCTATTAACATTTCTAAAATATATGTCCCACTTGGCACGGAGAGGGGAGCAGGGTTTAACTTTGTGAGAAGTTAAGAATTAATAGATTTTGGAGGCGTTGTGGCCTAAAGATACCCATTTTAGTAAAAGTTGATCTATGTCAAGATCTCTGAGTGGATCAATTTTCGTTAACTTATACTTTAATTTCAGGAACGTGTAGAAATCTAGATTGGACAGATTTTTAGAAAGCTGGAGTTCTGCACATAATAATAATAATTCCACTGAAGGCCTCATATGAATCTCTAACTAGAGAGATGCCTTTCTCTGCCCAAAAGCACTATTAACATTTGTAAGATATATTGCTGTTCTTTTACGCTTCCATAGAGTTAGCAGTGTGGAGTTTGATATAGAGGTTTCCATTTTCTGGTCTAGGAGAAGAACTGCTTTAGTGGTATCTTTATGAATTTGGTAAGAATGCAAAGGGGCAAAGTCAGGCATTTAAAGATCGTAATTAAGTGGTGGGGGTGACTAAGCCTTTTTGAATCCAGTGTCAATATGGTTGGGATTTGTTACTATCCACAAACCATCATGCTCCTTGTGCGGTGAGAAAGGCAGTCTGGTAGTGGAACCAATTCGAGGGGTTACAACCTCCTCTTTTATGATGCATTTGTAGTTTTTTGTAGGAGATTCTGCCGTTTTTATTGTTCTATAGGAAAAAGGTGGTGATTTTGTTGACCGAGTCAATTCTGCCCCACCACGAGATGTGTTTGGGAGACCAAGATTCTACTAAGTCTTTCATTTTGTGTAGGGTTTTTAATTTGGTTATCTTACTGAAGAAGTGAGATTATTGGAGAGCCTCACCCCTAGATATTTAATAAATATGGATTGCCAGTGTCGTCCAGAGTCACTAAAGCTTGAAAGGAGATAGTCTGCATTTAACTTGAGGACTTCAGTTTTGTCCCTATTTAGGCTGTAGCCTAAGATTGCAGAGAAACATTGAATCATACCTGAAAGTGCAGGGATGGCCGAGTCCGCTTCTTCAGAAAAAAACAAAATATCCTCAGCTTGAGCCGCCGGTTGGAGTTGGAATGATTTGAAGCTAACACCCTTCATGGCTTCAGCACTGTTAATCAAGTGCAGTAGGGGATCAATAGCGAACAGAAATAATAATGGGGAGAGAGGACAACCCTATCTGGTGCCCTGCTGGAGGGGGAAGGAGTCTGACAGGTAGCCGTTGATCTGACTCTAGCTATTGGATTGGCTTATAATGCCATAACCATAAGACTAAAGTCAGAACCCAAGCAGTGGTGAGCTAGAATCTTTTCCAAGTAGGGCCAAGTCACCTTGTTAAAGGCCTTTTCGGCATCCAGGGTGAATTGTCACCATGGGAGAGGTGAAGCTATAGGCTCTCTCAATAATGTGACAGAATGTATGGATATTATTGCTCGTCAGTCTACCTTTCAGAAACCCTGATTGTGATTTCTGAATAAAATATGGAATAATTGGCTTGAGACGTTTAACTAGAATTTTTGCATAGATTTTAGCTTCCATATTTATTAGAGATAGGTCTGAAATATTTTGGGTCCGATTAGTCTTTGCCCTCTTTTAGGATTACTACAAATTGTAGCTTCAGCCGCAGTACCTGAGACCTCCCTACTTGTGCAAAGTGATTGAGGGTGGTTTCAAGAGGTGTAAGACTTGTAGCTATCTATCATGGACTTATAAAAGCTAATTAGGAACTCATCAGGACCTGGAGCCTTCCCACTAGGGGTTGATCTGATAGCCTCAGTAATTTCCTCTCTATGGTTTATTTAATTTATCACTGTCATTATCAGAAATTTAAGTGGGTTGCATCCCAATTCTATTTCTGATACATGTACAACTTTCTGTGTCACTAAGAACCATTGGCTTGGAAAGTGAAGCGTAAAAGTCTTTAAAAACATTTGCTATTCCTTTAGTTTTGGTTCTGATGGATTCATTTGAATCCCTTATACTAGTATTCAGTGATTTGTTTCGTTTAAATTTTAATTTAGCAGACAATGACCTGCATGCTTTGTTAAGGTATAGAAGCTTTCTTGCTCTCTGCATGTGGATCCAAAGATGTGCTGCTTTGCTTATAGTCATATTCCAGGCATTTGAGCTTTTCTTGGACGTCTGGATTTTCATTTTGTTTTTTGCTGGATTTCAGTTATCTTAATTTCATAATTTAAGGCATCTAGTGTACGCTCAAACTCTTTATTTCTCCTAGACATTTTGCCGATGTTCAGGCCTCTAGCGAAGCATTTAAGGATATCCCATAAGTGAACTAGAGAAGAGACAGAGTTTGTGCTCTCTTTAAGGAATAGCCCTAATTCTGTGGAAAAAGATTGAGTCTACAGGACATCCTCCAATAATTCAGTATTTAGACACCAGGTGTTGTGTTTACCTGGGTTAATTGTGAGCAGGAGGGTTAAGGTAGGTAGGTAGTAGGCACCTGGACACCCAGCCTGCCACTTGACAGTGGCCTCCAGTTCTTGCTTCTTCCAGACTGATCCAGTGACACTGCCGCCGCCTGGGTTTTCTTGCCTGGGTTTTCTTGCCTGGGTTTTCCCACCCAGGTTTTCCCAGTCACCATTCTTCCTGCCAACGGAACCCCCACCCACCCAAGACCTACTGAATGCAGGCCACAGTGCAACTGCGCCGCTAGTGCCAAAGGCAAGACTGTCTGTGCCAGTCCACGCTTGGACCGTGACCAGACTGTGCACAGCGCCATGACCCCTGGCCCTCCCACCCCCGATGATACGCCATTGCTGAGCTCTACACCCTCGACCCCGGACGCTGCAACAAACACTGCCACCGCGCCGACCTTCGCTCTATGGTAGGACCTTTCACCTGCACCCACTACCTCTTCCTCTGCAACAGCACACACACCAGCCCACTGACCAGCCCCACCCCGAACACACCACAGACACCACCTGAACAAAAACACCAACTCACATGCGCCCTTCTCAACACACGCTCACTATGCAAGCTTTACACTGAATTATGGGATCTCATCACCACCCTCGCACCTGAAATAGTCTTCCTCAAAGAGACCTGGCTCAACCCCACATCCGCCCAAGACATTGCCACAGAGATCCCTGATGGATATACAAATCACATACCAGGACGAGCCGGGAGGAGAAACAGCCATCATCCACTAAGAGACCATACAGTTCACCACCACCAACAACCCCACCACCCCCATGGAACATCTCAACTTCAAGCTCCACACAGACGATAAGACAACCATCAGAGGCACCCTCGCATACCGACCCCCAGGCTCACGCTCCAGGTTTTCCCAACACCATTGCAGACTTCATTGCACCCCTAGCCTTAGACTCCAAGGAATACATCTTCCTTGGCAACCTAAATTTCCATATCGACAACCCCAATGACAACAACTCAGCACACCTCCTCGACAGTTTGAGCAGCCCCGGATTGACCTAGATCATCCACGACCCTACACACACCACATAACATGTGCTGGACCCCGTTTCCACCTCCATCAACTGCATCAAATACAGCCACGTCACAGAACTCACATGGACCGATCACTCCATCGTCCCCTTCAGCATCTCCAGCCCCTGCACTGCCACCCCCAAGATGACCAGCGCCCCCCACCGGAGGTGGAATAAAATCTCTTAGACCAGCTGGACGGACTCCCTCAACACCTCCAACCCTGCTGCAGCCACCAACGTTATACAGGGAGTGAATAACTTCAATGCCTAGATCACCAATTGCGCTGACGGCATTGTCCCCATCAAGATCAACATCCAGAGAAAATCCTTAAAAAAACACCCACTGTTACACCCAGGAACTCAGACCAGCAAAACGAGACAGCAAACAGCTGGAGAGGAGATGGCTCGCCAGCAAGGACACCTCCGACAGGGCAGCCTTCAAGAATTCCCTCAACTTTTACCACCGCCTGCTGAGGGCAACAAAGAAGACAGCTCTAGCCGTATCCATCTAAACCAGTGCCAACAACACCAAGGAACTTTTTAACATCGTTAAGGAGTTCTCCAATCCAGCTGCCAGCGAAAACATCACACCCTCACATGTGCTGTGCAACAACCTCGCTGACTCTTCCACGACAAGGTCGCAACCATATACAGAAACTTCGAACCCCAACCACACCTATGGACTTCCTCGACAGACAAGCCACCCCTGCAACCGACACGTACCACAGACTGACCACCTGGAACCTCCTCCCCACCCACCACCTCCACCATGAAATCCATCCATTCGGTACCTCCAACAGACCAATATCCGCACCACATCACCTCTATCACCACTGCAACATTTCCCGATGCCTGGAAACATGCCGAAGTCAGACCACTACTCAAAAAACCCTCCACCGACCCAGACGAACTCAAAAACTAATGACCAATCTCCCTGTTCCCATCCCCGGTGAAGGTACTGGAAAAGATCATCAACAAGCAACTCATGACACACCTGGAGCAGAACCAGCTACTCAACACCTCCCAATCCAGCTTCCGCAGCAATCACAGCACCAAAACCGCCCTGATCACAGCCACCAACAACATTCAAACCCTCCAAGATCACGGAAAAACAGCAGCTCTGATCCTTCTCGACCTCTCGGCAGCCCTCCACACTGTGTCCCAAGATCAAAAGACTCTACCACATCGGCATCCAAGGGGACGCACTCAGATGAATCACCTCCTTCTTCACTGGAAGAACCCAGAGGATCCACCTCCCACCTTTCACCTTCGAACCCAAGGAGATCACCTGCAGTGTCCCCCAGGGCTCATCCCTCAGCCCTACGCTCTTCAACTCATAAATGACCCCGCTGGACAACATCATCAGATCCGACGGTCTCAACATAATTTCCTACACAGGCGACACCCAACTTTTCCTCTCACTCATGACGACCCCACTACCACCAGAACCATCTTCTACGGATGCATGACAAGCGTCGCTGACTAGATGAAGGACAACTGTCTGCAGCTGAACACAGACAAGGCAGAAGTTCTGATCTTTGGCAAAAGCTGTAAGATATGGAATGACTCCTGGTGGCCATCAGACCTAGAACCGAGACCCACACCCACTCTCTCCGACCATTGTTCAGTGGATGCAGAAAAACTGCTTAAAGCTTAACTCGGAAAAAACCGAGGTGATCCTTTTTGGTAACAATACCTCCTTTTGGAATGCATCATGATGGCCCTCCAATGTAGGTTCTCTTCCATCGCCAGTCCAAAAAGCTAGGAATTTAGGGGTCATTTTTTAAACCAAGCTGGTGTCTGCTGACCATGTAAATGAGGTAACCTCTGCCTGGTTCTTCACATTGAAAGTTCTAAAGAAAATTCTCCCCATTCTTTTAGACCTGAAGAAAACTGTAATCTCTGCCTTCGTAATTTTTAGGCTTGATTATTGTAACAATCTTTATGCAGCACCCTTTATGCTGCAGTGCGAGTGCTGCTGAATCTCCCTAAATTTAGTTCCATCTCACAGAGCATCCTACATTTGCACTGGTTGCCAATTAGGGAGAGGATTAAATTCAAGGCCATGTGCTGGGCCCATAAGGCCTTTCACAAGGGTGGTCCTCTTTCTCTCTAAAAGACCTTCAAGTGGTATACTCCCACTCGCACCATCCGCTCTTCCACTGCAAATAAGGTAGTGGTCCCAAAAATCAGGACGGCCCACTGGGGAAGAAGACGTTTTTCCCATGCCACCTGCAAACGGTGGAATGCACTGCCTGACCATCTTAGAGCACAGTCAATCTGCTAAGTTTTAGAAAACAAACTTAAAACTTGGCTATTCCCTTCTGGCTGTTAATTAGGTTTCAGTTGCCTTTCTCCTTCAGATACTGTACAGACACAGTGGCAAGACGCCTATTTCTGGTATTTTGCGCTCTATAAAATGTATTAACCTTAATATTAACATTAACCATTACCTAACTTCCGGAACCCCGAATGGCCCTTAAGACCTGGCAGTTTGAATAAGCCTCCTGGACCTGAAAGCGCCTGGATACCCTATTGAGTGATTAGCCTTGTTTTATAAATCCTGATTGATTGATTGATCATAAGTCACATTGGCATGGTCAGATATAATGATAAGTTCAATCGCCGCATTGGCGACTGATTGTAGGAGTGTGGTGCCCATGAGTAAATAATCGATGTGTGAGTAACTGAAGTGTGGTGGAGAGAAAAAAGCTAAGTCGTTAATGACAGGGTTGAGTAGTCTCCATATATCATTGAGTTTATGACCAATACAGAGATTGTGCATGGCTCTATGAGATTTAGGTGCCCTAAATCTAGAGGTAGAGTGTCTATCCGGGGTCTGGTGACTCAGGTCCATAAGAAGTTTGAAAGCACCCCACATATAGTGTACGTATCTTGTGGTAAAAAGCGACAGTTTGGCGTTAAGGAAGTACCAGAATTGGGGGCTGTCTATGTTAGGAGCATAGATGTTCAACGTATAATGCTTGCTTTCACTATTCTTTAGTCATGATAGAAGCCAATGATGCTCATTATCCTGTTCCTTCAAATTAAAGTTAATTTTAGATAGATGTGCAATACCCCATTTCTCTTTTTCAGCGCACCTGAGCCAGCCGCATACACTATCCAGCCTGTCCTCATTTTGAGAGCATCTCTATACGTAGTTTTAGTTTCCTGAAGAAAGGCTGTATCCCCTTTTACTTTTTTACATTAGCCACTGAATGTATTTCTCTTAAACGGATGGTTTAGGCCCTTGTTGCTGAGGGAATCAATCTTCATCGTAGTCATGGAACTTTATTAGCAATGAAGATCGTGCTTTGGTAGTAGGTGAGTGTGCAAATAAGTTAGGCGTGCCAAAGGTGTTCATGAATGAGGGCCACTGGCTTGACAATATGGTAAACAGGCTGTACATAGAGGTTGGGGAGGCGGAAAAGAGAGAGAGAGGGAAAGTAGATGCAAAGAAAAGGCTAGATATAGAGGAAAAAGAAGAAAAACTAACCCAGGGGCGTAGCTTGGTCAGTAAGATTGAGGGGGTGAGTGTCAGATTTTCTGACAATTATGTTGGTATATGTTTTTAAAATACATTACACGACAAGCATGGCGCTTGAGGGGGAATTAAGGGGCAGTAGAAAGGGAGAGGAACACGGATTGGTAGAGATACTAAGTGAGAGAAAACACAATGGGCCACATGTATCAACATTAGGAATAGCAATTACCTAATTGCGATTTTCTATGAATCGCAATTAGGTAATCGCTATTCCTAATGTATGAAACTCCAAGAGTTTCATTTAGCAATTGCTAAGGGGTTGCAAGCGACCTACCTCATTAATACTAATGCGGTAGGTCGTAATTTGCGACTCCTTAAGAATCACTAAAATCACGGGGATGGTGGCCTGCTAGGGTCAGCAGACCACCATGTCCGTGATTGCTTTACTATAAAGCAAACTTTTTTTAAAAAAATACAGCCCGTTTTCCTTAAAGGAAAATGGGGTGTGTTTAAAAGACAAAAATGAAAAGTTTTCTTTTCATGTTTTTTGAGAGCAGGCAGTGGTCTGTGGGAAAAACTTTTTGCCACCATTACCAAAGGGGAAGAGGTCCCTTGGGGACCCCTTCCCATGTGCAAATGGGTTACCACCAACTTGGAGTTGGTGGTAAAATGCAAATGTTTTGAGACCGCATTTATGGTCAGCAAACATTCATGAATACTATTGCAATTCGGTATTTGGAAGGGACGCCCTAAACACGCCCCTTCCAAGTACCGATTTACAAACCCATTTTGCGATTTGGTAACAGGTTACTGATTCGCTAAAAAGGGTTTGATGCCTAGGAAAAGCCTTTTTGCATTCACAAACGGGCCAATTCTGTGAATCGGCCTGTTTACGAATGCAAAATAGGTTCATACATGTGGCTCAATATTTTGTAAAATAACCAACATCTTTGAAGACTTTCAAAACAAAGAGGGAGAGAGTGTGTGCGCGTTTTTGTCTGTATGTATGTAAAAATTCCTGGTGAATTCCAACACACACCTAACCATACCGGACTGAAAGCAGCTGCACCCAACTATTTACCACAAAATACATTTATTGGGGGGGTGACACTCCACACACCCCCCTGAAGCAACGCCCCCTGAACGAACCTAACAAAAGAAATCTCATTAAACCCCCAACCCCTTGAAGGTAGTCTCCAAGAGACAAGGTTTACCTGGTGGAGCATTGGGAGTTGTCTCAACAAGGGGAAGGGAACCCCTAATCTCCTGTCAGCCTAAAGGATCAGCGAACAGTAACCTTGAACACAAACATAACAATATGACTCATAATAGAGCAAATGGGTCGGTTTTACCGTAGACAAATATTTGTTGAAAAACAATGGTAAAAAGGAGCAGACATGAAAAAGAGCATATTGTGTTACCCATAGTGGCATGTGTCCTTATCCAAGAAGTTAGGGTAAGAGAGAAACCACGTATAAACGATTCCTGGGAACTGCTTTGGCGGTAGCGAAACGTGATATTGCAGCGCTTTGGTCTCAGGTTAGGCCTCCTACCTTACGGTAGTGGAGGTAGGGGGGTGGATTGGTGTGGGACCCAAGAGGAACCCCTCTTTGAGGCCCGGGGTTGCCCTGAATTGTTTGGAAAAATCTGGGGTAAATGGTTCAATCTTTTGTCCTGATTCCTGGGTGTGTTTTATGTACTGTGCTTATCCTGCCCGTGTATTTATACCTGAAACCCGATAAGCAGGTCTCTGTCTCCAGCCTTATTGTTATAGATTATCGAAGTAATGTGCCTGATTGTGCTGTCAATATAATTGTGTGGTTTCCTATAAATGCCAATAAACTTGATTATCAAAAAAAAAGAGAGAAACCACGTGGGCTACAACGAGAGAGCGGATATACATGTAGGACGTGAAAACACATACGGATTTGCTTACCATAGTTACAGGGTCAAACTCCAACAATGAACCCAGTGCCTATATGAGGCAAAGCTGAAGTAAAAAATTATATCACTAACTACAAGTTTAGAATCTTGTGGGCTATGTGATATGTTAACACCGCTTCAGTTAACATAACATGTTTATTTGTAAAGTGCACATTCACAAAGAAGGGTATCTTGGCGCTGAATAACAAATGTTTATTGTTACCCAACTCAATGATCCTCATTTTATCTACCTCAGAAGGATGAAAGGCTGAGTGGACCCGCTGGGATTTGAACCTGTGCCCATGAGGTCAAACACAGGCCACAAGGGGGACGCATTAGTCCTCTAAGCCTCACGACCCGGCTGTTAGAAGGTGTGAAGGTCGCCTCATTAAAATTAGTCACTAATTGGGAACAGAGACTTACGAAGCAGAACAGTGAAGTCTCAGATGGGGACAGTGACGCATGTGAGATGCATACGACAAAATGAGTCAGACCTTAACCTAGGCCCACTGCCAGGTATGACCTACCATGTAGGCAGAATATAGTGTATGAAGCGGTAAACAGCGTTTACCATGCATGCGAGACAACGCATACCATTACAACGCGGTCCATTACAACGCGGTCGTCACAACGACCGCGTTGTTACTTCGCATACCTTTACAACGCTAGTCAGAACAACGACTTGCGTTAGGGGGCAGAAGGTGTTGGATTTAAAATCCAACACCTTTCCTACTGTTGCACAGACTGGAGTTGGAATAGTAAATTATACTATTCCAACATCCAGCACCCCCTACAGCAAGTCGTTGTTCCAACTTGCGTTGTAAAGGTATGCGATGTAACAACGCAGTTGTTGTAACGACCGCGTTGTAATGGCATGCGTTGTAAATGCTTGCGGACTAACGTCACATATTCGTATGAAGCATGGGCAAATTTGGGTCTAGATTGCTTGACTGAAGACTGATGTAAATTGATGTGAATGGTTAATCCTAAATCTATGTGTATATTTTAGCAAAGAGTCTGCCCTTTTGGACGTCACCGAGTATATAAGATGTAACCTGGAAATGGGAAGAAAAACAGTGGTCATTGTACTAGATGTATCTGCTGCATTCGATACGTTGTTCCACAAAATTCTTCTGCAGCGCTTGGCGAAGGCTGGGATAGTGGGTACAGCTTGAAATTGGCTCCGATTTTCTCTCTCAGACAGGCATCAAGTGTGTTTTTTAATCACCGTTTACCCTACAATTAAGAGAAATGTGTGGTAGAGTTCCTCAGGGCCCCGCATTCAGCCTAACGTTGTTAAACATCTATATGGCCTCTCTAGTGCCTATCGTTCTAGGCTGGGATTTTAACATCGTTACTTGGTGAACCGGCTCCAGTGAGTTCAGAATGCAGCTGCCCACCTTGTCTTAAACAACCCTAAAAGACAGTCTGTCCAGCAAGGTCTGAAATTATTGCATTGGTTACCGGTCCAACTGAGAATCAAATTCAAAGTATGTATTATTACCCACAGGGCTTATCATCATAACGGCCCTCGGTATATTCAGGAACAAATCTAAAAATATCTTCCTGCTAGGGTATTACGTTCTGTCAATCAAAATCTGTTATGCATTCCTAAAGTGCATAAAGTCAGAGCAGGGGCCAGGTTGTTTTCCTTCCTGGCACCACGCCTTTGGAAGTCTATACCGGATCGGCTTCGCTTTGTCCGCAAGGAAAGTTTGTTCAAGGCTCAATTGAAGACTTTCTTGTTTCAGGAGATTTGATTTAATTCCGCTCTTTCTGACTATACAGAGCCAGGACACGTCTTGTGAAGCAGCTGTTGCACTATAAAAATGTATTTCATGTGTCTAAGTATATGATCTAGAGGTGTGCCTATATCTAAATTGTGTGTAACAACTGGCAGCAAGAAACCACAAACACACCTTCAAGTGTCCATCCCGGATTCAGATTTGCTGTTAAAAAAGGAGTCTAGGTTAGTTGGCTCCTTAAACACTAATGTTTGCCCTTTAAAAACAAATCTGAATTTAGACGGACCAACAAAGGAGTAGCCATGTCAGATAGCTTTTTATGAAGAGCAAGAAAACCTTTTCTTCTGGATACTGTGTCTCTAGTGAAGTCCCATGATTAAGATTTTGGCCCCATTCCATAGTCTGCTTTATTTTCCCTCATGTGAGTGAGTTTAAGTTACAAGAGTTGGTGCCTAAGGAGGTTTAAAAATCAAAGGTCTCGGAGAGGTGGCAGTTCTAGTTTTGAAGGTTGGTACACGGTTGGCGCGCTCTATCTCAAACTTTCTTGGGGAGAAAATACCCAGAATTTTTGGGATCAAAGATTTGAGAAACTTGATAGCTGAGTGGGCTCAGTCCTCCGCCCCCTCCAGGAGGCCAAATATACAAAGGGTACTCCTTCTATTATGGTCCTCTAAGTCAGTGAACTCCCGCTGTCTTCCAGTGTGTTCATCCTGGTTTCCGTGTTGGTAAGTCTAAAGGTTATGGGTCGGATGTACGACCATTTTTTGCGGTCGCAAACGGGAAATCGGCCCGTTTGCGACCGCAAAAAAGGGTGGTGGTATGTACAAACGCTATTTTGCGATTCAGTGTCTCGCAAAATAGTGTTTGTGAGTCACTATTAGGAAGGGGCTTGCCAAGGGCGTCCCTTCCTAACAGGGAGTCAGAATGGTATGTACCATTGTTTTGCAACCACATTTGCGATCGCAAAACACTCGCAGTTTACCGCCCACTTCAAGTAGGTGGTAAGCCACTCGCAAATGGGGCAAAAAAACGCCACGTGTATAATTATTCAACCACACGCTAAGGTGTGTTGTGCATGCAGGTGTGCGTACTTACGGACCCACTGGATCAAAAAACCTGTAAGAAAGCAAGAAGGGGAGAAGCAAGTAATATAAAATGCAATCTTTATATACAGTATATATTGTGCCACCTTCTATATCTTAAACAGTGTCATTGTTCAACTGGCACGTGCGTGAGTCAATAGCAACTGCCAACCGGAGTAAATGCATGCTGTTCAAGTATGCTGTGCTCAGCTGGCTTACACTGCTATACTATAAGATTAGCTGCAGTGGTGCTTTAGTGGCATGCCGTTGTGGTGCTGTATGCTTGAAATAGATAAGAAAGCTATCGAGGCGGAGAGGAGTGCCTGCGTGTGAGCGGTAGTACCATTTACTGTACGTGTGGTTATTATTATCACAATCATACACTTAAAATAAAAAACTGTCATGGAAAAAACATATTTACAATGGCTACGAATTTGAAGTAGCTTATGCAGGACCCGGGAGGGGCGCCCGTCTTTAGTCGCACACTGGGGGGCAGAAAGAGAGAGAAAAATGGTCTGAGAGATGAATTTACAGATCAAGGAGTACTATTAGCTCTGCCTCGAGCGGAGGCTCGTAACTGCTCGTGTACCTCTGAACAGCGCGTGGGCTGGACAGAGGTTAAAGGAGAAGGATTGGATCTTACTTCGTCAAGACGTGGCATCCGCAAGCCACCTACTCCGGTCTCCTCGCGGTCCTGGAAGATAGAGGAACCGTTGACCGGCATCTATTTCACGGTCGGGGACGCGGGAGCCTGGTGTGGTGACGTAACCGCGTCCACGCAATGCGTGACATGTGGAGGGCGTCCGATAACTGGAGCGCTAACCTCCTGAAGGACTTGGAAGAGAGGGAGATTAAGGTGTCGCTTATGCGCATGTGCACATAGCGGGACATCCGTGTGCTCAATGTTTGTGTGAATGATGAGGTAAAGCAGTGTCGGGCATGAGATCTGCACTGCTAAAAGCATCAGTGTGATAAGCGCATACTAGCGATTATAGTCATGCCGTGGTATTCCGCCTATCATGGAGACAGACAATGCGGCAAGGGGGAAAGGGGGGGGGGGCACATGGACCTGAGTTACTGTGGTCAAGACAGTATGTTTGAATATAGAAAACACTAAATTAAGTCCAGGTAATCAGACATGGTACATAAATAAGTGTAGATAGAGACACTTAATGAGGAGCTATGTTGTATTTAAGTGCTTGGTCACATCGAGGTGAATAGCCTGCGTGTAGTCAGGCAGGGCAGGCAAGGGTCACGTGGACCTGGATGGTAAAAATAAAAATAAGTGTATTGGGAGGCACTTAATGAGGAGCTAGGTTATGTCCCAAAATGATAGTACATATAGGGTTGTTATAGCGATGTTCATGACAGTTGGCAATCCGTCCCTATGGGGGGATGGTGTCTTGAGACTATCAGAGTAAAGTGCCCTGTGAGAAAAGGTTGGCGGCTCCCCTAAAAGCAGGTCGAACAATTTCGAGAGTATAAACCCCCCATTTGTTACTATGGTGGTTTGTTGAGGGTGTTCCACGGAATGTTGTCGTTCAGGCCGGTTAGATGAGTGGACTAACGGTAAATCCACCGTTGTTCTTTCTCCAAAAGGCGACTCTGGAGGTTCTGCACGCTGGCTTCAAGGGTTTCAATCACCACCCACTTCATGTCGTTGGTGGTGTTCCAATTTCTAAGAAATGGTTGGTCATGCGTGTGGTGCTCCTTTGACACCGGATGTTGCTCCGGTGTTCGCAAATGCGAGTCTTTATTTTACGGCTGGTCATGCCGATGTATGTCAAACCGCATGGACAGATAATGCGGTAAATAGCATTCATGGTATTGCAGTTGGTGTGTTGCCTGATGTGCCATGTTTTGCCAGGTTCAAGGTTCAGACTCTTGGTGGGTTCCGTCAAGTGGCAAACACTGCAGTTCCCACATGGGTGGTGGCCTGTTATGTTTGGATGGCCCCAGGCATTAAGTACAGGGTTTGTAAGTCTGGGCAGTGGTGAAGGACGTGTAGATACTAGTGTGTCCTTGAGATTTCTGGCCCGTTTGTAGGAGAAGAGGGGCTTTTCCCAGTTGAATTTGCCGGTATTAAGTATTCTCCAGTTTCTTTGGATTATGCGGGAAACTTTGTTGGAGATGGAATTGTACGTTGTGACACATGTAAGGGGGGTGGTGGTAGAGGTGCGATGTGTCTGTTCCAGTAGTCCTTCTCGGTTCTGGTTGCGAGCTCGCTTTTTGGCTTTTGCAATGATCTTGTCCAGGTAGCCGCGTTCTTGTAGTTTGGTGGTCAGGGATTGTGCCTGATCTTTGAAGTCTTTCACTTCGCTGCAGTTTCTGCGTAAGCGTAAGTATTGGCCGAATGGTAGGTTTTCTCGTAAAGTTCGAGGGTGGAAGCTCGTGTAGTGAAGCAGGGAGTTCCTTGCTGTAGGTTTGAAATGGGTCTTTGTTTGGAGCTCGCCATCGACTGCTTGGATATCCAGGTCGAGGAAGGTGATGCTTTTTTGTGCATGCTGTGGGTAAATTTCAAATTGGGGTCACAGCTGTTAATCCACTATAGGAATGCATGGAGAGAGTCATTGTCTCCTTCCCAGATGAGGAAAATGTCATCGATGTAGCGTTTGTAGAATTTCATGTTCGACTCATAGGGCATGTTGGGGTTGATTAAGTGTGTGATCTCAAAATTGTAGACATAGAGTCCTGCCACACTGGGGGCAAAAACGCTGCCCATTGACGTGCCATACGTCTGTAGGTAGATCTGACCCTCAAATTCAAAGTAGTTTTCTTTGAGAGCTAGCTCAGCGCACTGTAAAACAAATGCTTTTGGGGTATTGTAATCCCATGCCGTATTGTCGAGAGCTAGTTGTAGTACTTCCAAGGTGACATCCTGTGGCAAGCTAGTGTATAGGCTCTCAATATCTAGACTGATTAGGAATGATGTCTCCGAATTGTATGAAAGGGTATTGATTTTACCAAGGAGATCTTTTGTGTCCTTAAGGTAAGTGCTTGTGGACTGCACAATAGGTTGGAGAAAGAAATCACAGTAACGTGATAGAGGTTCTAAAAAAGACCCAATGCCCGACACTATGGGGCGGCCGGGTGGTGATGTTTTGTTTTTGTGGATCTTGGGGACTGTATAAAAATATAGTATTTTGACTGCACTGGTGGTCAAGAATTGTGCTTCTTGTTTACTGATGTGTCCTAGGCTTTCTGCTTCTTCCACTAGATTCCGTATTTTAGTTTTTAGGTTGTTACTGGGGTCTTGCTCCAGCTTTTTGTAATTCTTAGTATCGTTGAGAAGGCGTTTTCACTCATTGCGGTAGTCTTCAATATTTTGAAGAACAATGCCACCGCCTTTGTCCGCAGGTTTTATGATAATCGAATCATTTGATTTCAGGGTCTTCAAGGCATCAAATTCCTTGTTTCTGGTGTTCATATATTGATGACCTTCCTGAAGTTCTTCTATTTCACTGAAGACCGCTTGTTCAAAGGTGGTGATCTCCACTGGAATCATGCTTGGGGGAGGGATGAAGGTGGATTTGATTTTGAAATTTGTGTCCCCCTGTGTCTCTTGGTTGGTTTCATTTGGAAGATTTTGAAAAAAGACTTTCAATTTCAGTTTGCGAAAGAATTCCGCCAGTTCACAATGTAATTTGAACTTATCAAGTCTGGCGGAAGGGACAAAGCCCAGGCCTTTGTTGAGGACAGCCTCCTCTGTTGGTGTCAGAGTGTGAGACGAAAGATTAGTGACTAGGCTTTGTTTGAGCTGGGTCCCGGTTGTTGTTCTTTTGTCCTGCTCCTTGTGTGCGCTCCCGGGTTCTGATCTTCCTCCCAGTGTACTTGGGCCTGTCTTCTGCGTCTACCTCTGCCTCGCCTGCCGTTCCCTAAAAAAGGAAAACGTTGGATTGTGTTCATGTAGGGTGGCGGTGGTCCAAATGGAGGATTCCAACCGTACATCATTTGTTTGTTGATATGTGGATAAGGGGTCTGGAAGTGGGCTGGGCCTCCTGATGGTAGTGGTGGCCATGGTTGTTGCCAGTTGCTGTTTCGTCCTCTCCCGCGTTGTCTGCTGCCGTTACTACCTGTACTTGAGCCGCTGCTCACAGATGAATCCTCATCAGAAGATCCTCCTGAGGTATCAGAACGTCTTGTAGGTGTGTAATCTGCGTCTGCGTATGGGTATGTCTTGACATAGGAAAATTTCTTCAGGTCCTTCTGGAATTTTTGTATTTTGGATTGGGTTAGCCCTTCTTTGTACTCGTTCATTTCTTTGTTCACTTCATCAAGCTTCTTTTTGATGGATGTTAACTTGGTCTTGAAGTGTGTCTCAGTGGCTTGTATATCGATTAGGATGGCGTCGGATAATCGCTTTGCTGTTTGTATGATAAGGATTAACCAATCCCTCGTACAGTGCCACGCTATCTGGGCCCAATCTTTTCGGAAGGTGGCATCATCCAAGAAGATGCGTGGGGCATTGGTCACAATTAAGCCTTTAGGGGCAGTATTGCTCCGTAAATACTCAGTGAGAATTACCCCATGGAGGATGGTTCTTATTCGGTTGCGTTTTATTTCCGTTAAGTTCTCCCAGTCAGCACTTTGTGCTATGGTTTGCGCCACATTCCCCAGGTCTGCTAACAGAGGTGGGGCTGAGAGGATGAGATTGACATCATCCTCTGTGAATGTAAGTCTGGGGTTCTCTGCCATAATGAAACATGGTGTGACAGTTAATACTAGGTAAAGCTCTCACAGCTGTGTGCTGTCTAATACGTATAAACAAGTAAAGAGGGCGAGGATTCTGAAGGGGTACGTCCCTATCCCCGGGATATAATACAAAAGAACAAAATGGACGGACCCAAAAATCTAAATGACTCACTGTTGCTTCAATTTAGGAGCCAGAAACCCATTAGGTTTTTTAAAAGACCCCTCACCCACCAACCTAGTTGGTGGCATGCTTCATCATCGGGGTCCAAACTGGGTAGCTGAGTGCCACCCAGTTGTGCTGCGATGCCTGATTACAGCGGAGCTGGTTTTTGGTGTTGGTGTGATGGGATAGTGTTACTAAAGTGGTGCAAGGTTAAAATTGTCTCTGGGAATCCTTACTGAATAAACTTTATTCCCAGCGGCCCAGGACAAGGTTAAAAAAGAGAAAGGGGACAACTTTAAGATAAGATGGTCTTAGTTGTCACTAGGGTCTACATGTTTCAGCCTCGCAACAAATATAGAGGCTTTCATCAGAACCAGGTGAAAAAAGTGAGTGTGTGGCAAAAAACCGCTACGTGTATAATTATTCAACACACACGCTAAGGTGTGTTGTGCATGCAGTGGTGCGTACTTACGGACCCACTGGATCAAAACACCTGTAAGAAAGCAAGAAGGGGAGAAGCAAGTAATATAAAATGCAATCTTTATATACAGTATATATTGTGCCACCTTCTATATCTTAAACAGTGTCATTGTTCAACTGGCACGTGCGTGAGTCAATAGCAACTGCCAACCGAAGTAAATGCATGCTGTTCAAGTATGCTGTGCTCAGCTGGCTTACACTGCTATACTATAAGATTAGCTGCAGTGGTGCTTTAGTGGCATGCCGTTGGGGTGCTGTATGCTTGAAAAAGATAAGAAAGCTATCGAGGCGCAGAGGAGTGCCTGCGTGTGAGCGGTAGTACCATTAACTGTACGTGTGGTTATTATTATCACAATCATACACTTTAAATAAAAAACTGTCATGGAAAAAACATATTTACAATGGCTACGAATTTGAAGTAGCTTATGCAGGACCCGGGAGGGGCGCCCATCTGCACAAAATGCCAACTTTCTAAATCTGCCATTTTCAGAGTTGTAACTTAAAATCCGACTTTATCATTAACATGAGTTTTAAATTACAATTCTTTAGACACCAAACTTTCCATTCCTACTTGCTCCCAATTGAAAGTCATCACTTAATAAATGTAATAAGGTAACCCAATTTTATCCTTTAAGAAAAGGTAGGCCTTGCAGTGGTGAAAAACTAATTTAACAGTTTTTCACTAACAGGACATGTAAAAGTTAAAAATACATGTCCAACTCTTTAAATACACTGCACCCTGCCCTATATATATATATATGTATTAAAAAGGGAAGGTTTAGGCCTGGGAAAAGGTTTATTTTGCCAGGTCAAAATGACAGTTTAAAACTGCACACACAGGCTGCAATGGCAGGCCTGAGACATGTTTTAATGGCTACTTGAGTGGATAGCACAATCAGTGCTACAGGCCCACTAATAGCATTTAATTTACAGGCCCTGGGTACATTTACTACCACGTTACTAGGGACTTACAAGTAAATTAAATGTGCCAATTGTGTATAAGCTAATTGCACCATGTTTAAGGGAGAGAGCACAAGCACTTTAGCACTGGTAAAGTGTGAAGAGTCCCAAAACCCAACAAAAACAGGTTCAGAAAACAGGAGGGTGAATGCAAAATATTTGAGGGTGACTCTGCAAAAAGGGTCAAGTTCAACACTGTTGTATTGAGTATATGCATTAATGCAAAATTCAGGAGCAGGGTGTGCATGCCGATGTATGTGTGATTTTGAGGGGAAAAAGGTGGGTCTTTTAAAATATGTATACATATATGAGGATGTATAAAAGTACCCATCTGAGAATTGTGCTGAATTCTCCTTACAATTGCATGAATTGTTTAACAAATATCCAAGAAAGAGAAAAAAAACACGCAGGTATTTGTTTTTCACCCCAGTGAGGGCTTGAAGTCCCTTTCCCGATAATAGCCCTTTGAACCACGTTCCCTCCCCCATGCAAGGGCTTCTCCCCATGAGGCTCTCCTGAAGCTTCCCTGCCTTGGGGCCACAATATTAATTTCATGTTTACCCTCTTTTTGAGACTCCTCTCTACCCCTTCTCTCACACTGTGATAGGATGTTCAGTTCTACAGTGAACGCTGACTTCAAATAAAGGGCTTTCTTGCTAGAATGGAGACAACATTTTTTTCTGACTTGGACCATTTGTTCTCAGGTGCTTCTATATT
The DNA here is from genome assembly GCA_963921515.1 of Calotriton arnoldi. NCBI lineage: Eukaryota > Metazoa > Chordata > Amphibia > Caudata > Salamandridae > Calotriton > Calotriton arnoldi. The sequence goes on from CAWUFW010009545.1 coordinate 416,539, forward strand.
TCTTTTGTAATTTAACTAACATCGGGTTGGTAAAGTGTCTTCGCAGTAGGTGCGTAATTAAATTGGAAAGACACAAATTAGTAAACATGCAAATGGATCGATTGCCCATTCAGCCCACTTACAAAGTTATACAAATGTTGAAAACTTGCTTCAACTACTGTGTACGTATGCAGCATTGTTTTGTGAGCAGTGCTCCCAACTGCAGGCATCTTCTGTTGTTTTTTGGTTTCAGGCCCAAAGTCTAGACAATATTTATTTTGATATAATGACCCATGTATACATTATCTGAAACATAATTTTTTACATTATGGAATTGATGATGAAGAGCGATTCTATTACCTGTATTGCTTGACATTCTGTGCTTTTTCTGTGATTTAGTGGTACTTGGTGAAGAGTGCATATGGATACATCTTTTTAGTTCATGATTTGTGATGTGTTTGATAACATATTTCATCTTATTTGAAGGTGGCAATGTTTAAATGCATGCTGCCTACTTTCATTGTGTGCCCTTTCTTAATGAATATAGAAGTCAATACCTGACTCCACATCCTATTCGCTCAATAAAACATGGTGCTCATTTTTCCCCTACATGTCCAGTAAGTCCTTTGTGCAAGTTTACATTAGATTTTTTGTTGCTGGGCTGACTTTTGTCTACATGAATTTACAGAACTTGGTGTACCAGGCAATCCGAGTGGCTGGGTCCTTGGGCAAACTACATTGGGATGTTAAGCGCTATACAAATGTTACAGTACAATATGCTATCTCACATGCAAAAAAGTGTTTCTTTCTACAGTTTTACATTCACAGCTTGTATGCTATCTAATAAAGCCACCTCCTATGATATTCCTAAAACCCTGCATGAAAAATTGACCTTAACCTAAAAAACTATTGATTGTTCCCTCTTTAATTCCTTCAAATAACTCACTCCTTATCCTCCCTCCTCAAAACACCTTACTGCCTCTGAGTGGCCCCTACTCTGAACTGCATGACTACCTGCTTTATTTCTATACGTTGCACATACCTCACCTCATAGATTGCAACCTCTTCCTCTTTGAAACCATACCTCCAGAACCTAGCAATATTTAATCTCCTCTAAACTATCGCCTCATCCCACCCCCAATCTGTAGGTACCCTCGTAGTCTCCACTAATGATCACACCTAGCTCACAATAATTTATTTTACCACATAATATTGGACTAAATGCATGGAATAGTTTCCTAAAGACCACAAAACTCGCCACAAAAACCAAAAATGACCAATAACTACCAGATTATCTGATAACTTTAGTTTTCCAGAGCAATGTGCTACCCGCCTTGAAGTGCTTCCGTGCCTCGTCAAGTGCTATATAAATGCAATTACAATAACATACCACACAGTTGAAAGTCCTGTGTGCACCTGTATCCGGGATGTGAACATGTATAAATCACGTTAAGGTGAGGCTTCTGGGCCAGTACATGGACTCAATCAACTGTATTACTACAAGAAATGTGTTGAGGTTCTTTTTTTGGTTGAATCTGTACTCGTTTTATGATTGTTTGTTGGTGGCTGCCAGCTGGTCGCTTTTTAGCTAATGAAGGGGGGACAAAGGCAGCCTACATTTGCAGGATGACTTGGTGACATGCAGGCACATCCGTCTCAGTGTCTGATGGCGATGGAGCACCTACTTTATCAGACAATGCTCTATGTGGTGCTTGGTTTATTCTAGGGCAGCTGAGCTTGGAAGGCTTGTGGCTGCTAGGCATGCCCTTGAGTCAGTTGGGTTTCATACTAGCCTTCGTGTGGATCAGGTCAGCTCCTACTGGCAGGTACTTTTCAACTCCTCTGCACCCAGGCATGCTGTCTGTCTCTTTCCAGGACACAGTGGCAGGTCTTCACTGTGCCCAGGTGGTAAACAATTAACCAAGTACTGACTGCTTTACCAGTATTTATACACTCTGGTGATCAAGGCAAGTTGCTAGAGCCAGGCAGATATTTCGTAGACTCCCCCACTCCCAGAGGAGCATCCTGTCCATGGTGGTGACCAGATTCTGCTGGTTTTGTATCCCAGAGATGGACCAGGACTTATATGTGTTAACCTCAGATTGAGGTTTGTATCGGCTCCTTTTGACAAGGCAGATGAGAATTACACAGGAAATGGGGAATGAGTTTCGCCCTGTGCAGGAAAGGCCTACACTAGACAAGGAGAATGGGGTGAAAGTTGCTGCTGTGCCTCGTGGATGCTGAGAATGCTCAATTCCTCCCCACCACCCAATGCCTAAGGAACTTCATGTATTGTCTTAAGATAGAAAGGAGTTCGAGAAAGCTTATTTCTTTCAGGAAGACATTTACTCATCTTCTGGAATCCTCCATGATGCTTTATCTGTCCCAAAGTTGCCCAGGAAAAGGGGGAGCTGATCTATATCATTATTCTCAATTTGAGATGATGAGTGACATTTATTTTTATGGCTCGATCCAAGATGACTCCTGTAGTTCATGTGATAACCCTTCCTATCCCGTTAGTATAAAAGGCTGCTGAATTCAGGTGAATGTACACCTCAATTCAGTCAATAGTATTTTTCGTCATGTTCTCCACCGCTTCCTCTATACTTTTCTCCCATTGTTTTTTCCTCACTATTTTCTTTGGCTTTCAGAATTTTCTGCAAGTCATTCCTGCAAGTGTCCTGATTCCGGATTCTCCACATCACCTCTTGAACTGTTCTCCATACGTCTTCATCTACCTCTAGAGGTTTTTTCCCCTTTAGGTTTTTTCTCCCTAGTGACCTTTTTTGAGGGAACCTGCTTTCCACTCAGGGGTCGATTCCGATTCGGGCCGGAAATTTCTCCGACCGAGCCGGACCCGGAGAGATTTCCGACCGAATCGGACCCGTGCAGTCCGACCGAACGAGTACGATGCGTCCGTATGTTATCGGACTCGAGTCGGTCGGACTCCCATTGAAGTCAATGGGAGCCGGTCGTACAACGCGTACGCGGGCTCCCATTGACTCAATGGGTGCGAGTCGGACAAGGGCGCCCCTACAGCGGGTACGCGGCGAGCGATTCGCGCCATACACGCACAGGTAGGGGGACCCATGGGTCCCCCTGTGTGCGACTCGCGCGGCTACGCGTACAGGGGGTCCGACACGGACCCCCAAAGTACGGCTCCGACAGCTCTTTCGAGCCGGAGTGCGCGGCTCGGTCGGACTGCTCGCGGCGCGCATCGTACTTACTCGGCCGGGAAACGTCTCCATTGCGCAGTGCGAGTCGAGTCCGAGCGAGTCGGTCGGAGCGGTTCGAGCCGGGAGCGAGTCGGTCGGAGCGGTCGGGACGCCCGGACGAGTCGGTCGGCGATTTCGCATCGTACTCGCTCGGCCGGACCCGCGTACGGTTCGGTCGGGAAACAGGGCTCCGAATCGGATCCGGTAAAGCCGAATCCGATTCGGAGCACTACCGGCCGAGATCGGAATCGGCCCCTCAGTGTTTGTTACTCAGCGTAGGTAGAATTGTGGCTACAGAAGGAGTTGTGCTACCAACAGGCAGCACTGAAATCAAGTGAGAAGTATCGGCCCAGTCCTGAACAGTCCTGACACCTACCCCCCAATCAGGGTTGGATTGGGGACACAATTCGGCCCGGGCAGCCCAAAAAAGTGGCCCACATTCGTAGATTGCAACCTTTGATAATACACTGCTTAGTTAGTCAATGAAGCTAAATGATGACAAACATTTGCAGTAATAAAAGTATTTTAAAACTTATAGAGCGTGTACCTAAATAGGAAATTAACATTCCAAGGAAAAAAATACACTTTGGAAGCACAGAATTATCAAAAATACTAGGCACAATTGTGTTTTTTACCCATATGTTTGCTGTGGATGTTTTGATTAATGTTCATTGGGAAACATGATACGGCAGAGACCTAAACTGCTTTTTACACTCGCTTTATGATATTCATTTTATTTTTTGCAGTACTTAAGAGAGGCCCTCTAATGTTCAGAGTCTGGTGAAAGGTGCATATGTGTTTTTTGTTTTACTTGTGGCTGCATCACGTGTACGTTCTGAGAAAGGGAATGATGCTAGTGTGTAAATTCAAAAATAAACAAAATATAGTGTCACTTTCCTTACATGCAGTTTTATATAGCATGAACTAGGCCCAGAGGCATCGGAGCACTTTATGTGTGCACCAGATAACATTACAGAGGGTCATATTTTTTTTTTTAGGTTCATGAGGATTAAGTGATTTGCCCAGAATCACAGGATGTCGAACTGACGCTAGGACTTGAACCTAGTTTCCCAGTTTCAAAGTCAACTGAGGCCACAACCTGCAGTAATTGTTATCTGGCTGACAAAGGAGAAAAGCAGGTACAGATGTATCTCCACTGCTTGCATGGAGTGGAGGAGGACAAAAACTGAGGCACTTCCTCCCTGGGCCTCACAAACCCCCACCTCTCCATGCTCCAGTCCTCTCCCCTGCTGCAGGCCCCTAAAAAGTAAGTACTAATGGCTTCCCAACAGCAGCACCTTGAGGCCTCTGTCACACCCAGACGGAGGCAGGCACACCTCATGCCGTGACAGTCAGAGCAGCCCATTGTCATTCTGCCGCTGACATTAGCCCGCTGGCCTGACTTCAGCTGCATGGGGTCAAGTTTGTTAAGGCTGTTACAGCCTTTCACGCAGCCTGTGCACCAGGGGTGGAGTCCAAATAATCGGCCCACCAACTGGCCTCAGCCAGAGGCCCATAGGCCGATGCCCGATTGCCCGCCTTACCAATCCGAGGCTGCCCCCAATCACCTAAGACACAGACTTTGAAGAGGAGCCCCAGAAGAATGTACATTCAGGCTGTGCTGTCCAAGATGAAGATCCCAAGTGCAAACAAAAAACACTATTTTGTGCATCGTACAGACACACACACAGGGGGCTCAATTCAGTGCTTAATTTGAGCTGGTGGTTTCCGGTGCTCTCACTTAATTGTCAGCACCGGCTCTACTGACAGCCCCGGCTGCTGACTGTTAAATTTTGAGATGAGGACAACACATGTTTACTACCTCAGATTGCATCTCACGACACTATTATAGCTTGTGCGGCCTTTAATAGTCTGAATTGTCACACTTGTAGGAGTACGATGGTTTGGTGTTATGTTGGTACTGTCATTGGCAGTGCTGGCAGCGCTGGCAGAGGCAATACGTGGAGCAGTCTGCAGTGGCCTTCCAAGAAGGGCCCTGGCACTTAATTTTTTACAAATTAAGCACTGGCTCAATTGCACATCACCATTTACCAAACCACCCACTAACCACACATCTCCCAGAACCACAACTTCCATGCTTTGTACCTGCCTGAAACAGGATGAAGGACCACAGTTATGGGAACTGGATGGGCCTTTGCTGGGGGCAGCCAATAAGCAGTCTTCCAGTAGGGTACAGCTAAATAGGTCTGTGCCTGTGGACTAGAAACATGCTGCCTTCAGTGCCAGTCATTGCGTAGCCGCTCTCATTCAGAATGTTGGACACTTTGGGTGTTGTTATCAAAATAAAAAAACGACATGGAGCACCTCCAGTGTATTTGTACGATTCTCCAGCTTATAGGAAGATAAATACAGCGCAGGCCAGCAAAAGCACAGGGGCAGGGTGGCACAGCTTTCCAAAGCCACGGAGAGGACTTTTGTCCCAAAAGAAGGCCTCTCTAAAGCGTTCTGATATTGTTATGAGTTGTTTATCCAAGGGCGGCTGGCACTTATAAGCACCGGTGAGGCGGGCGGGCAACTAAGTGGTGGGAGGGTGGTTGCATGCATGCAGGCAGGGCGACTGACAAATAATAAAAAATAAAGTCACCTATCTTGCGTGCTGCACGTCCAACATCCTCCTTGGTCCCTCCTCTGTCGGCTTCGCGGGCTCCAGCCTCCAAGAAATTCCAAAACCAATCCTGGTGCTACTCTGACCAGCATGAGAGCAGTACCAGGATAGAATGGAGCATCCTGTCTGGATGCTCTTTCAGGCTCTTTAAGTCTGTGCTTGGTCTCCACCCAGCTGTCTAAGACAGTTGAGTGTAGAGCTGCAAAGTGCTCGTCACTTTGGCCGGTTCATGAGAGCCGGCCAACCTTTAAAGGGTCGATCTTGCTCCTCCAGTCCTCTTTGCTGCCAATTGGCAGCAGAGGAGGACACACCCCCATTTATCCTGGCTAGAGGCTGCTGCACGCTAAACATGAAAAATAAAATGGCAATGAAATCATTTAATTGCCATTTTATTTTTCACAGTTAGCGCTGCTGTAGCGGGTGGGGGACGACACCCTCACGAAGAAACTGCCTCCGTGTTTATCTAGAGTGCTGGAGCACCTTCGATTTATCAAGCTGAAAAGTTTCATTGTTGTTTTATAATACCATAGATAATATTACATTTTAATACTGTTATTATTTTGAATTTAAGTTATATATTACATTGTTGTTCATTCACCTTCGATGTTCGATTTATTAAGATGGTTTTGATACTTTTTTGGGGATTGGGGGCGTTAGGAATATATGGGAATGCACATATTACTTATGCAGTGTCTACCCGGGGGTGGGATGTTTCAACTGTTAACTTTCAATCAATCAATCAATCAATCAGGGGGTTTATAGAGCGCGCTACTCACCCGTGAGGGTCTCAAGGTGCTGGGGGGGGGGGTAGGCAACTCCGGCCCAGTCGAAGAGCAAGGTCTTGAGGTCCTTCCTGAAAATGTGCAGGTTCGGGGAGCGTCTGATGTTGACTGGGAGCTCGTTCCAGGTCTTGGCTGCGATGTAGGAGAATGCCCTTCCTCCTGCTCTGCTTCTGCGGATGCGGGGGGTCTCTGGCAGGGCGAGGTCGGCGGATCGGAGATTTCTTTTGGGTGCGTGGAAGCAGACTCTCTCGTTGAGGTATTTGGGTCCGATGTTGTGGAGGGACTTGTAGGTGTGGGTGAGAAGCTTAAAGGTTATTCTCTTCTCGACGGGTAGCCAGTGTAGGTTTCGAAGGTGTTGAGTCATGTGTGCGTGCCGTGGGGTCCCGAGAACGAGTCTGGCTGTGGCATTCTGGATGGTTTGGAGCTTGTGTAGAAGGGTCCTGTTGATCCCGGCGTAGAGGGCGTTTCCGTAGTCCAGTCTACTGGTTATGAGTGCGTGGGTGACGGTTTTTCTGTGTTCAGGGGTATCCATTTGAAGGTCTTTCGGAGGATGCGGAGGCAGTTGAAGCTGGTGGAGGCGACGGTGTTGATCTGGCGGGTCATGGTGAGGGAGAAGTCAAGGATGATGCCGAGGTTCCGTGCGTGGTCTGTCGGGGTGGGTGGACTCCCGAGGGCGGAGGGCCACCATGTGTCCTCCCAGGCGGCGGTCGAGGGTCCTAGGATGAGGACCTCTGTTTTTTCTGAACTTTATGTTCATTGCTGGCAGTGACAGTGGTGGAACGGTGGATGGATGGAGCGTGATGGTCACAGGTTATGAGAGATGGGACAATTTAAATTTATAATGTGGAATGTGAAGGAGCTTAATTCATTTGTGAAGCGCTACAGAGTTCGGACTTATTTACGCAGGCAGGGAGCCGATGTGGTGATGCTGTAGAAGACCCACCTGTTAGACTCTGAAATCTAAAGGTTACATAGGAAATGGAGGGGACAATTACTTTCCTCTACCTACTCCACATACGCAAGGTGGGTGGCCGTCTGGTTAGCTCCACAGGTCCCGCTCCAAGTGCATGGCTATACAGCAGACATAGAGGGGAGCTATGTGGTGGTACATGGCATACTAGATGGCGTGGAGGTTGCCTGGTGAATGCCTATGCCCCGAATGTAGATGATGGCGAGTTTTATTTAGATCTAGAGAAACTACTCTTCCCATACATAGGGGCGCCATTAATATGGGCAGGAATTTTTAACTGCGTGCTAGATGGAAGCCTAGGTAGACATCCCCCGAAATTACATACCAAGCCCAACATGTTGGCGACTCTGCGAGATGTGGTGAACCATTTGCATTGCGTCGATATCTGACTTGAGACACACCCGGGCATACAAGGGTACACATGCTATACACCATCCCGGGCTGTATCTAGCAGACTTGACCATTTCCTACTCTCTGAGGAGGCCTCTGCAGCCGCGGCACAGAACCGCTTACTAGGCCGCTTTCTGTCGGACCATGCCCCAGTGTTGCTGGAATGGGGGTCGGAACGCAGTAGGCCGAAAGTACCATTATGGCGTCTACGTCCGGAAGCACTCCGAGACACGGTGTTCTGAGAAGAGCTCAGGGAAGCCATTGCAGGGTTCTTCGACACAAACTGGTCGACCACCACCAGCAGGGAAGTGGAGTGGGATACGCTTAAGGTGGTAACCCGAGGAGAATGCTTATCCAATGTTGGGGGGACAATGAGACGATTAGCAGCGGAACTGATCGAGGTGGAGGACGAGCTGACTAGATTGCAACATGGGAGACAGGAACCGATGCCACGCAACAATCCATTTTGTGGGTTCAGCGCCAAGTCAGCGAGGTATGGGACAGACTAGACTGTTTTACCAGGCGAGAATATCGCCAGCTGGTACATAGAGAAGGCGACAAATCAGGGAGGCTACTAGCATGGCTGTTGATACGGGAACACCCCCTCGCTCATATTAACGCTTACACACTCGGATTGAACCACTGCCACTACGCAGGCTTTAGTGAACTCCCTGTTGCGCGACCACTTGGCTGATATATATCGGTACGACCCCGGCCACTTTGACTGAGGTTCTGGAGTTCCTAAATGATGTGCCTCTATCTCGCTTCACCGAGGAACAGGCGGCGGACCTAGACGCAGCGATCCAACTACATGAGCTACGTGAGGCAGTGTAAATCCCTGGGTCCAGATGACCTCCCGGTGTAATTCTACCAGACTGACCCCAACCTATTACTTCCCCAATTAACGGAAACCTTGCAAGAGGCAAGCGAGGGGCATTCTTGCCACAATCCATGATAGAGGCACAGATGTCATGCTTCCGAAGCCGTGCAGAGATGTATGTGACCCTGGTTCGTACAAACCCTTGTCAATGCTGGGCGTTGACGCCAAACTACTCGCCAAGGTTCTAACAATTCGTCTAGGTAAAGTGGTAACCCACCTGGTACATGAAGACCAGTGCGGGTTCATGCTGAGAAGAGGAACACATATGAACAACGTCGCCTCTCACATGTGCTACACTCAGTGGCAGATAGGGATATCCAGGCGGCAGTTGTCACCATGGATTTTGAGAAAGCATTTGACACTTTTATTTATTTATATATTTATATAGTGTACTAATACCCGGAGGCGTCTAGGCGCTGACGTCCCATCTCCAGCCAGCCATGGGGAATTGAAAGGAAGAGAACTAATCACTGCATAGCTTTAGGCCTGAAAAAGCCAGGTCTTCAGACTCTTCCTGAAGGATATCAGGTCTGATGAGTTTTTCAATGACAGTGGCAATTGATTCCATAATCTGGTGGTAATGTATAGAAAGCTTTTTCCACCCCAGTTGGAGAGACGTGCCTTGGGTCCTTTCACCAGCCGATGGGAGTATCCATGGGAGGTCCTGAGGAGAATGGGATTAGGCAGCGAATACATGACCTTGTTTCAACTTCTTTATCAGCAGCCAAGAGCTCTAGTACGCAATGGTGGCCTGGTATCAGAGAATTTATCCATTGAGAGGGGCATGCGACAGGGTGCCCAATATCCCCGTTACTTTTCGCCTTGGCGGTGGAGCCACTGGCGATTTGGTTACGACGAGACATGGACCAGTGGAGTATTGATGGTCGCACCCACTTAATTTCACTATACGCAGAAGATGCGCTTCTCTATATTCGCCAACCGGAGGGGGTGATACCAGCACTTTTGGATGTGTTAGCCTCCATTGGATCGGTGTCTGGCTTGCGTATTAGCCGCCGAAAGTCAGTCATATTCCAATTGGCGGCGCTAGCACGGGGAGATGCATCTGACCTCCCTGAGGTGGAATTCAGCTGGGAAAGTGACTATTTTCGCTACTTGGGCATACAGGTAGCGCATTTGGCAGATGCCCAATACGCACTGAATATGGGAGCAGGTATTAAGGATGTGAGGGAGTCGGTTCGGTTCTGGAACAGATTCCCCCTCTCGGTTGTCGGACGTGTAGCCATGGCGAGGTTGGTTATGCTTCCTGGTTGCCTTTATGCACTCCAAAACTCTTTCTGCAGCATCCCAAAATCCACTTTCGACACCTTGAACAGACTCCTAATCTTGTTAGCATGGGCCGGAGGACGCAGCAGGGTAAAACTCGAAATACTTAAGTTAGATGCAGACTCCGGGGGACTGGGACTCCCAGACTTCAGACTTTACTATTTTGCGGGGTTGCTGCAATATGCAGCACAGTGGTGCGCCGAGGGCCGCAATGTAGAAAAAGCATTACTGGCAGACTGGGGCAGCAGGACAGAACTGCCAAGATATCTCATGATGGGCTCCCGGACCCCTGGGGAATGCCCGTACATAATCTGGCAGGTAGCAGAGGCCTGGGAGCAAGCTGTTACCCTAGTTATCCGCAGGGCTCTATACGCTAACTCACTTCCACTTCAATGGCTACAGGTCTCCACCAAATCCGGTTAGTCATGGATATTACGAAATGGTATGAGGGGGGCTACATGACAGCTGGGGATATGTATATGAACGGGACCTTTTTGTCCTTTGACGAGGCAAGGGAGTGGTTCCAAATGCCGGACAGCCACTTCCTACAATATGCAAAAATATCACACACAGTTCGCGAAATATGGACTTCGTTTCCAGATGAGCCGAAGGAGATGCACAGATTAGCATTGCTACTTGACCCGGGGTCCACCAGAGGGCTAATCTCACACATATATAAAGCTCTGAAAGAGGATCGCAGGGTTGAGATATCCATGATAAAAGACAATTGGACAGCAGACTTACCGTCTCCACTCGCTGAGGGCGAGTGGTCAAGGGCGTTTGTTCGGGTCCGCGAGGTAGCCAGTAATGCAAGGTTCAAACTCACTCAGTTCTACTACCTACACCGCACTTACCTGACGCCTCAGAGATTGGAATGCTTCAATCCAGGCCACTCCTCGGCGTGCCCCCGATGTGGTGCAGACCCGTCGATGTTCCTACATATGACCTGGAACTGCGTCCACCTGCAACAGTATTGGCAACAAGTGATCCAGGTGCTCCGAACAGCTACAGCTGTGCGAATAGAGGTGTCAATTAAGCATTGTTTACTAGGAGTAATTCCGACACCAAAAAAAAGGGAACCTGCATAAGATACAAATTCACACTCCTAGGCCTTGTCCTTGCTAACGTTGTATTGCAATACATTGGACTCATGCTATCCCCCCTAGACTAGACAGATGGAGGGCGGAGTGTGGAGTGTGGCTGAGGAGTGCCACCTGCGAGTTGTGCGTATGGATGAGAATGCAGAGCATGATTTGGAAGAATGGGGACACATGTTGGAGGGATTGCAGTCGACGGAAGACCAAAATGAGAGGGAGGAGGGCTCAACACAGCCGTCAAATCATACCACCTCCACACTGAACCCAGAGAATGGAGAAAACCCTCACCCTCACATATAGAAATAGCCTTCACCGGAGGGTAGTAGAGATCACCCCCGTTTCCTCAGACAAATAATGTTGGCCGTCCGATAGTCCTGCTCTAGATGTCCTATATATATTACCTATGGGATGGGGTCCCGCCACTGGTCGCTACCAAGGTTCCTTTTGTTATTTTCATTTTCTTATTACAAGTTATAATAAATATTGCTGCACGCATCTCTTTTGGGCGAGAAAGGCTTCAAATACCGAATAGCCACTATGCGCCCAACAATGAAACTATTGAGCAGAGCATACAGTCACCCAAGTTGATTGCTGTGATGTAACAATTCAATAATCAGCCTGCCAATGATACATTGTAAACTGTATGGAGAACATGTAATGCAATATCTGTGCAGTGTTGCAATAAAAATAAGTAAAAAATATATATATATATTACATTGCGTTATATTGCGTTAGCGTCTTAAGGTGTTTGCTAATCACTTTGTTATGAGCCATCCCACTCAGCGACAGATCCATGTCCTGAGCCTTAAGCATTAGCATTGCTCAAGCTCCACAGAAAAGTTTGAGAGAGTTGAGAGAACCCCGGTCGCTCTCTGCCTGCCTGTGTGGAAACAATAGAAAGGGAAGGCAGGACCCAGGATCTGGGCCACTTTTGGACTTGATGTGTCTGGTAAGCATGAATTCAGAGCCTGCATCAAGAGACTTCCATAACAGGAGTAATTCAAATGTACAAGCCATCAAATGTGCCTTTTCACTCTCCGTAGCATCACTCATTCTAGGTAACACTACAGTCCAGTGACAATCAGCATAATGCAAAAAGCAGAAACAGGGTGTGGATGCTTGTTGCATAAAAGTGATGACATGGATGTTCTCTTCTTTAATATGGGTATTTCCAGGGCATCTTTTGTTCATCGTCAATGGAAATGGCCCAAACAGTTAAGGGACAAAGGGGCATATTAGCAAGCCCATTATCGCAGCTTTAGCGGCAGTTTCCTGCCGCTAAAACGGCGATAATTTTATCGCCGGTCTTGCTAATATGCCCCACACTTTTCTAGCTTATTAAACATCCGTCACTGTTCAGGAAGGAATGTAGAAACTTTAGTTTAGATTCTTTCTCTGACCCACTAACTCCCTCTGCTTCGGACACCGAAGTAAAGGAAACCTCATGTTCTTTCTCAAGACAACTCAGTAAAGCATATGGCAAATGTAATGTTAATGGCTTTCAACGTGCATAACGGTAGCCTCCGTTCTTGAAATGAAATGGCGATTCTCCAAGTGTAATAAACAGAGAATCAAGATTTTATTAAAGACACTGGGGCTTACGTTATCCCACCCACCTCTATCCTTAAATTAAAAAAAGAAAAAAGAACTGAAGGGTGGTAGGTGGATAAGATCTTTTACAGTTTAAGAAGAAAGTGAAATAGAAATATGTGCAAGTACTTTTGATAGTATTAACCAATGTTTTACGTTTAAGGTTTATATGGTTATGAGGATAGACTGCATTGTGTTTATTGTTTATTTTTTAGAGGTGAAATAAAAAAGGATGAAGAAGAATTTTGGCTGAAGAGGAACAGTTGCAAGAGGAGTTTCAGAGTTTAAGGAGGAAGTTAACTACACTTAGAGAGGACAAGTGTTCTGTGAAGGGACTATTTATGGACTACTGTGTTCTGGTTCTAGTTTGGAACTGTTTTGTTTGAAGATTCTTTAAAGGTGCTGCAGGAGTGGCAATTGAAAGGTTGAATGCAGGACGTTAGCCTCCGTGACTTTTATGAAATCCTGATTCTCTGTTCATTACACTTGGAGAATCTCTATGCTGCACCAGTTCAGTCAAACCGCACCTGGGATACTTGAATTGAGGCCCTCAGAGACAGAAAGGACGACTGACACTCGACTGTATGAGTAACCATATCTTATTCTGGTAGGGAATAACAATGCATTGCACTTGAGTACAGTGTAAAAGAGTCTGAAAATAGGCCATACTTACATAGAACCATAAGTATCTTTACGTAAGATGCTCAATACACCACTACCCCCACAAAAGGTGCGAAGCTAAGCGCATTTCTTTTTCTTGGTCCTTGGGGGCTTAGAGAGATTGGATTGAGGTGGGCTGGGTTAGCAACATGTGGTGGCAATGCCACAAAATTCATGAGTGCCACGTCCTTGAATAGACTGGGATGGAGACGAGAAGAGCAGCATGAGGCGTGCCAGTAGATAATGTCATCCTGCCCAAAGTGTAGGTAGTTTCCATTCAGTTTCATCTGACATATGGGCAAGGACACCTCATTGGAAGTGGAAGGGGATTGGCCATGTCTTATACCACCCTTAATGGGTGGGATTAGTACAAGTCCACGCCTACTTCCTGGTTTTGGTTCTGTCATCGAGGTGGATACACCTCCCGAGTAATTTGACTGTGACGAGGACGTAGGACGTAGGGATAATGTAGCTGGAAGTGCTCGCAAGATGGGGTTCTGCTGGAAGGTCCTAGAGAGAAGATGCCTAACTCCTGGAATCCATTAGCAACCTGACGTCGTCTGCTCATGAGCCGGGTGTCCTTCACAGGGGCAAACCTTGATGATGGAGCGATTAACCTGACTGTAATTAGGAAAGTAGATATATTGGGGTGTAAGGACAAAATACTATTGAACGAGTTCTCAGTTGTGTACTGCGTATAACAGCAAGTGAAAACCAAAATATCGCGTTTCTGATGCACAACAGTAGTAGTTGGAACACACTGAAAAATTGAGACAAAGACTAAGGCGCAGCAGGCGTTACACTTTGCACAACTACCTCATCAAAAACAGTTAATTCAATAGTGAGATGAGAGCAAGAACTCCCTTCTTGACTCTTAGAGCTTTTAGGTGGAATTATGGCAGCTTATAATGCTATATAAACAGCCAAAATAACATAGCATAAGATAGCAAAGCATACTGTGACGTGACATATCTTCACATGTTATATTGCCAGTAGGTGGTCAGGACTTGAAAACCTGTTTTGAACCAGGTTCTCTCGCATCTCTCTTTTGCATTACTATGAAGTGCACGTCTCATTTCTCGCTTCCATTTTTCGCTTCCCGTGGTATCTGCATTGTGTATTTTGCTTTAAGGTGAAGCAGAAAGTAAAACTGTGCCAAGAATGTTAATGGCTTCTTATAATGTCCCCAACCCTCCATAGCTGCGGGCTCGAAATTAAATTACTCCATGGGTTACCAGCTCTCATTCATTTCCCTAATAAATAATTCTTCTAAAACAAGTGAAAACCCGACATGAAAGTGTGTAAAACTCTAATTTTGCATTTCCTGCAAGGTCTCCCAAGTACATCTTGACTGAGAGGCGCTAAGAGGATAAGTGATACGCCGCTTGGGGCCCCTCCCTCCCAGGCTTGCAGTAATTGCCGCCATGTTGTGAAATAGCATGGATAGTATTTATGCAGAATTGATGGGCGGCCGTGTGGCGTCGCACTTCATCAGCTGGGGGCTGTGCGGCTGAGCTCCATTAGTTTCTCGGTGCCAGCATGTCAGAGGGGCCCGGCAGGGGGCGCTGTCATTAGTATGGGCGGATGGCTGCCACCCTGGAGTGGGGCCACTAGAACCTGTGATTAATTTGTCATTAATGAGAAACTCTTGCCCACGTGCGCAGCGGGAGTGAAGAAACTCCTCCTGAGGATTTTGGCAGATGAACGCCTTTACTGCGAAACGATTGTTACAAAGCAAGGCCATAATAACAACTACAGTCTAGAAACTTTTGGAGAATGTATGATATGCAAACATATTTTATACTTTTTTTTTTGCAGTTTTATATAGCGCGAACTCGACCCGAAGGTATCAGAGCGCTTTACATGAGAACCAGTTGCATTGCACACGGACATATTCATTTTTGTAGGCATGGGAAGATTAAGTGAATTGCCCAGAATCACAGGATGTTTGAGCCTCCCCCAGACTCGAACCTGGTTCCCCAGCTTCAAAGTCCGCCAGCTGTTAGGCACACCCCCATTTCCTACTGTACTAAGTAAAGAAGTCCAAAAGTAGACCAAGTGATAAGTTCCAAGGATGGAGTTTATTATATCCAGTTCCAGGTAAGTAGAAAAGGTGGATAGTAAGTAAGATGGTAATCAGTAGTAGCCTCACCAGGAGCAGCCTCCCTGCTGCTCAGCCTCTCATCTTCAACTGACACTCACCAAGACCAAGCACTCTAACATTCCATGACATCATCCTACATTCTACAGTAATTCAGGCTGGACAGAAGGGAGAATATCAATGCAAAGAAAGAAGAGAAGAAATCACACTATAACATATCCTCTTTCTTTACATCAACAAAAGAAAAGTACTGAAGAAAGGAACAAAGAATGAGGAAAGTCAGAGATGTGAAATAAACAATTGAAAGAAAAAGAAACAGTGTAAAAGATAGCAGGAAGTACTATCCTAAACAGTCTCAGGCAAAACATGAAGAAAACGAAAAGTAGAACCGTAAAGCTGTGCTGTAAAGCCCACATCACACAAAGTAGAAGGTATGCCCTGAAATACTACTAAAAGCAACATACATACGCACCAACGCAACTTCATGAAAACAAGCACACACAACCAAATCGTGAACATGAAAGCATGGCAAACAAAGCACGTACAACACTCGTACGCCTGACGTCTCAGGCACCCCTACAATCCGTAGATCCCATCACCGGCAACACAAAAATAGGTGTAGACAAGGATGAGCCGTGAAGTAAACAGCGAACCAGCGCTGAAAAAACTGATAGGACCAAGACACGGAACATAGAAAAGTACATACGTGGAAAATGGTAGTCACCCATGAAAACAGTAGAAGATGTACTGGGATGCACTCACCCATGAAACAGAATAAAAAGTACTGGGATACACTCACCCATGAAAACATAATAAAAATGTAATGGAGTACACTCACCCAAGAAAACAGCAGAAGAAGTACTAGGATACACTCACCCATGAAACGGAATGAAAAGTACTGGGATACACTCACCCATGAAGACAGAATAGAAATGTACTGGGATGCATTCACCCATGAAACAAAATAAAATGTACTGGGATACACACACCCACCACAACAGCAGGAGAAACTGTACAACAAGCCAAACAGGAAAATGAACCCAATAACGCAAAACAATAAGCACATATAAAATGAGCTTAAAACTGTACTGAGTTACACGCAGACCAATAAAACATGTCTAGCATAACGATTAAAAGAGAAAGGCTTAAACTCCGGTGAGCGATCTCTCACCCGAAATCCTCACAGAGATGAAGGTTAAAACAATAGCGGAAATCCAACATGTAACTTGCTTCAAATCCCAACAAAGTTTGTAAGTAGCTCCAAGAAGTAGCATCTCTAACTCGGAACAGCATGAAGGAACGAAACCAACACAGTTTGCCCAGACGGAGAAACAGCTTTGCCAAGGCGGAGAAACAGCAGGCAACTCCGGTAGCGTAATTAAGGTGAAAGTATCCCACAAAGGAACATGTAGCAGATCCAACTCACCGCTGCATGAAGAACGATGAAATGGACAGACCGGTGAAGCTCACCTCACAAAAAGCATTGAAAAACGAAGAAGTTGTTCAAATGAAATGAGTGTTGCGAAGACAGAAGTGGAGGATACCCGGTCATCCGGTGAAGCTTTTTTAAACGCTTTGAGCCTTGAGCCATCTGCCAACTAAAAGATGGCGGCACGCTCCAAACGCTGAGCCGGGTGGCTCATGGCGCGTCGATGCAGCTGGGCGTCACTCTGCAGTCCAAAGTTGCTTGGATACAATTGCGTCATGAAGGATTGCCACGAACGCTGCAGGGCTGGCGGAAACAGGTAGGATCGCGTGTACAGAAACATGCGCTGCTTATTTTTTAAATTGAAGGGACAGCGGTTAAACTGCCAATGGCGGAAGGGCGCAAAATCGCCAAAGATCCCTCCAGTGAAAACCACTGTGCCCTTAATAATTCCTAAGAGGCAAAGCCAGTAGGACAAACAGCAGTCAGGCGCCAGCAGAACACAAGAAGTAGCGTAAAACGAAACACCACTCCACACGAGTAGATGGGAGAAACGTTGAATAACCAACGTGACACTGTGTGTAGGCACTCTTGACACGAAGTTCATGAATCTCCTCATGTAGCTCCACTGAGACACAGGGACATGGATAAACAATCCAACGCAGTTCTCCATGTGTTGAAATGCGAGCAATCACAAGTTGACTCACAGGAAACACAGCGAAGTGAGAAAACAAGGCAAGGACCAGGTATGATCACCAGACCCATGAGAACAAAACACGGGGGTCAAGTACAAGTAGTACACAACTCACCAGGCTCGTGTGAAGTAGAATCTGGCATGCCCAGGTTGAGGCTGACCGATAACGAGGTGGGGCTGGGGGCTGCCAGTTTCTGTAGGATGACTCAAATGTACACGTGGATGCTTGAAGCTTGAATTTACTATGTTACAGTTTCTTAGGTGGGTTCCTTAATTCCAGTTTCAAAGTTCCTTGTATAAGATAGCCAAAATTTGTAGGTTCTGAGTCCAAATCGTCGCCAAAATGTACTAAGTAAAGAAGTCCAAAAGTAGACCAAGTGATAAGTTCCAAGGATGGAGTTTATTATATCCAGTTCCAGGTAAGTAGAAAAGGTGGATAGTAAGTAAGATGGTAATCAGTAGTAGCCCCACCAGGAGCAGCCTCCCTGCTGCTCAGCCTCTCATCTTCAACGGACACTCACCAAGACCAAGCACTCCAACATTCCATGACATCATCCTACATTCTACAGTAATTGAGGCTGGACAGAAGGGAGAATATCAATGCAAAGAAAGAAGAGAAGAAATCACACTATAACACCTACCCTGCTGTTCTTCTACTCCACAGACATGCACAATTACGCCCCATACTTCTACCGTTTTGGGTCGAGCCTGGGCAGCGCATGTGCTGCTCTGCGAGGCATGCTGTATTCGAGTATGCACTTGAAGCCCGGCCCACTCTCCGCCCATATTTGTCATTGGCTTGTGTCATTGTCCTTCGTAAATGCTGGCTTCTGATTCGTTAATAGACTTGTTAGTCCCTCCTTACTACCGCCTTGTCTTCATTTGTAACCTCCCATGAGGACTGGCCCTTTTACTTCGGTTGTTACACAGTACATCTTATTTAGTCTGTAAGCACTATTTTCTTTAATGAGTTTCTCCTACTCCAGGCACGACATGCTTTCCAAGCAGCCCGGGACAATGGCGTCCGCTTCTTTGAAATGAATTAGGTCTCTCATTTACAAGAGTTTGAGCTATTGGCATTGTAAATGACAATGTCTTTTATTTATGTATTAATTATCAAAACAGATAAATAAAAGGCATTGTCACTTACAATGCCAATAGCTTAAACTCTCAAATGCGAGACCTATTACATTGCAAATGCTTGTTGGGAACGTTGCTAATGAGGCTTCTTCACGGTGACTCAAAAGCGGGAGTGCTTAGAAACCCAGACCTCTCTACTCCTCCACTCTGTGCCAGCAGGAGTGCCTAGAGACCCAGCACTCTCTATTCCTCCATTCAATGCCAGCGGGAGTGCCTAGAAACCCAGACTACTTTACTCCTCCACTCTATGCCAGCGGGAGTGCTTATAAATCCAGACCTCTCTACTTCTCCACTCTACTATGCCAGTGGGAGTGCTTAGAAATCCAGACCTCTCTACTTCTCCACTCTACTATGCCAGCTGGAGTGCCTAGAGACCCAGACCTCTCTATTCCACCACTCTGTGCCAGCGGGAGTGCCTAGAGACCCAGACCTCTCTATTCCACCACTCTGTGCCAGCTGGAGTGCGTAGAAACCCAGACCTATCTACTCCTCCACTCTGTGCGAGAAGGAGTGCCTAGAACCCCAGACCTCTCTACTCCTCCACTCTGTGCCAGAGGCAATGCCTAGAACCCCAGGCCTCTCTACTCCTCCATTCTGTGCCAGCGGGAGTGCCTAGAAACCCAGACCTCCATACTCCCCCATTCTATTTCAGCGGGAGTGCCTAGAACCTTAGACCTCTCTACTCCTCCACTCTATGCCAGTAGGAGTGCCAAGAACCCCAGATCTCTCTACTCCTCCACTCAGTGGGAGTGCTTAGAAGCCCAGGCCTCTCTACTTCTCCATTCTATGCCAATGGGAGTGCCTAGAAACCCCAGACTTCTCTACTCCTCCACTCTGTGCCAGCGGAAGTGCCTAGAAGCCCAGACCTCTCTGCTCCTCCACTCTGAGCCAGCGGGAGTACCTAAAACCCCAGACCTCTCTACTCCTCCAATGTATGCATGCGGGAGTACCTAGAACCCAGACCTGTATTCCTCCACTCTATGCCAGAGGGACTGCTTAGAAACCCAGACCTTTATACTCCTCCACTCTATGCTAGCGGGACTGCTTAGCACCACAGACCTCATTATTCTTCCACTCTATGCCTGCAGGAGTGCCTAGAAACCCAGGTCTCACTACTCCTCCACTCTAAACCTGCGGTAGTGCCTAGAACCTCCAGACCTCTCTACTCCTCCACTCTGTGCGAGCAGGAGTGCCTAGAACTCCAGACCGCATGCTTACCATTGGTCCTCCGATGGATATTTTAGTCTGACTGAGAGGTAAGGGGAGTTAACATTTACATCAATCAAATTTAATTAAAAGTGCAACCCATTTGACTACACAATGAGGACCAGGAATTGGTAGTTAGGATTAGGAAGATTTATTACAAATCAATAATCAAATTCAAATACACAACTCTTAACACCATACTATAAAGTTACAGAATAACAACAGGTAGTCCCGACCTTGTAAAGAAATTGAGGCAGACTAATATTAGGTAAACAATCAGTTCAGTCACAGCAATAGAAAAGAGCAACACCAAGATTTGATGCTCAGAAAACAATCTAAAGTTTTCTTGCCTTTACTTTAGTAATCTAAATTTCCTAATCCAGTCCAAGCTAAGAGGATGATTTGATAACCGAAAGGAACTCAAAAATCAGGGAATTTCCATCAAGGAAACCAGAACAAACAAGGAGAAATTAGGTAAGTTGGTGTCAGCATCTCAGAAGCTCGGTCAAGAGTCTTCTATGGGTCAGGGAATAAGTGTTAGCCTAAGCCACACTCAGTAAAGAATCAAAAGTGAGCATAGAAATCTAAATCTCTATAAGTCCATAGGCAGTGGGGAATCATGTGAGAGGCCTGCAAGGAAGTCCACAAGACCCCATATACATAGGGCCTGCAGAAGGGGTTCAGCAGGAGAAAATCCAATCAAAGGGGTTCTGAAGGGATCTACAAAGAGGGGTCTGGAAGGTTATCAGAGAGAATCTGAAAAAAGTCTGTGCTCGAGGGGGTTCCGAAGAAGTTTCTTTAGTCAGACAAGGTGAACACTAAGTTATATTACACAAAGTCTCTGGGTAGCACTCCTTGTACACCTCATCATCAAGGGGTACATTGTTCTTGTCCATTTCTCATGTTGCAGACTGCAACATCAATGAGTTCTCCCACATTGGACATTGGAACGACATCTCCTTTTCATACAGAAGGTAAATCGCAACACTGTTGAATAGGCCTTTCAGTTGACGCTCTGGCTCACCATGTGCCTTTCGTCAAGGTCTTCTTCTCAGACTTTCTACCCTATCTCTAGTACAATAATGTATCTATTCTCAAACTAACAATGCATGTTAATACCTGCAAAAAATACAATTTTAGCAGAAAATGGAAAATAGCATTTATGCAGCATGGTGAAATATAGGCCTATTGAGGATAATTAAAGTATTAATTAAATAGTGCAAATTTAATATGCATGTGCACATTTAAGCACAAATTAATATATATCTCAAGCACATTGCATTAGATTAGTCTTACATGTGGCATACAGTGAATCTTTAAAATAATCATGAGTTATTATGGCAAAGAACTACATTTAATGAAATATACGTGTAACATTATTGCACACATTACATAAATTCGTTATCATTTTCAGAGAAATCTCATTCCAAATACATGGAGATGGCTTCTTGTTATGTTTCTAACCATTAAACGTTATGCATGGTATCAAAGCACACATTAGGAAAGTCAAATTTCATCTTTACAATGAATATGTGTCTACTAAGTAAGGACGGTTTATTACTTTCTTGTTTAGTACAGTTGAACACACAGTTTAGGTAAATTCACTAACCTTACAGTGAATGCACTTTTAAACATAATGCCAAATGCAACACTACTTTTAATATTGTTAAACCACACAAGAAACATGTGCAAAGTGCACATTCATGTCTATTATCTGTTAAGTTACGTTTGTGACATATAATGGGTGGGCAAACTTGCGCTGCACCACCTGCGCGAAACCCAGACCTCTCTACTCATCCACTCTGTGCCAGCGGGAGTGCCTAGGAACCCAGACCTCTCCACTCCTCCACTGTATGCTAGCGGGAGTGCCTAGAAAATACAAAGTTTTTCCGACCAGGGACCCCTAAAGTATGTCTTGCCTGGGATTTGTATGATACTTAAGATGACACTGCTTCTCTGCTCTTCATGTGTGCACCATCACAGCTCATCTTCTTCACCCAGCTGCCACCCTTTTTTCTATTCTTGCCCACCCAACTCGTCTTGCCTGATTTCCCAGAATGTGGAGGCCTAACGGGTGTGGACACTATGACCGTCACACTGGGGTGGCTCTCTGGTCCTCTCGGAGAAGCCCTTTAGCTGAGGGTAGTAATGTAGTTGGGCATCTGTATGATAAGGGTGTTTGGGTGAATAGCTGGCATTGCCCAGTCCTGGTTTCTTGGTGTTACTGCCTGTTGATGATGGTGTCTTGGCTTCCTTCACCACTTCCAGAAAGGATTGTAATCAGAAGAAGTGTGATTGGGTTAATATGTTATGTTATGTTATGTTATCAGGATTTATAACGCGCACAGCTACTCAAGAGTGTCCCTGTGCATAATAGAAGGGGATGGGAAACAGATGGGGGTAGGGAAGAAGTGGAGTATGGCTGGCTATTCAATACTGGCCACGTGAATGGCCTCATTCTGGTGGCGCGGATCAGGAGCTGATGTGAGCATGGGTTTGGATGGGGAAACCTCTGGGAATTGTCTTGCCTTTCCTTGTGCATCCTCCCACAGGATCCACTTCTCTAAGGGCTTAGAATATGTAATATCATCCTAAATCATGTTCTATTCATACTGATTGCTCTACATCTTGTAGAAGATTGTTAGTTGTTACTTTGCAGTTAATTACATTGGGAGTTATTAAATTGCGGTTTTTACATAGAGAATGTCTTTACATTGCATGTCATTACATTAGGAGAACCTTTACCTCATTCCTTTCAATCTGCAGTCTTTTACTTTGAAGGTAATTATAATTTTTAACTCCTCTTTCTTTAATTTAGACATATTAATATTTATTTATAGCTTGGGCTCCCAGTTTTGTGGCATTTATTTTTTGACATTTCTATCTGTATTTATCTACATTTATTTTCTGCTAATTTTATATTTATTTATCCATATTTATTCTGGGTTTTGTGGAAAAACTAAGCTGAAACTCGTACATTTCCAAATTTTTTAGCCAATAATTTTACACTCAAACTCGAACACCTGACAGGTTTCAATGACATGAATACCCACAAATGATAAATCAACACACTGTTGTGAAAACACGTACATTTTAATATCAGTCGTGTACACCTCTACAGCTATTTAAGCCACATTAGGAAACTGTATCTCTTTTTAACTCCCTTACCTATCAATCCACACTGGCAGTCATGACTGAAAGCATTTAGAATCACTTAAAACACAGCAGACTTTCCGTTTTCATCCATATTTAAAAATATATGCACACAGGAAAATAGGTAGCTTTCTGTCTGCATTTATCTGTAAAAATCAGTAAAAATGAAAAAGGGAGACATTTACAATGTATGCATGAATTTATTTACATTTATATATGCATACTGTGTGTGTATATATATATATATCTATCTATAGTTTATTTCTTTAAATACGTTTTATTTGAATACATTTAATTACATTTTTAAAATGATAAATTATTCAATTTTAACTTTTTAAAATGTATTCCAATCGAGTATTTGTAGTCAATTTATATTAATTTTCAAATGTCATTACCATACATTCTAATGATCTAGCTTCCTCTATAAACTACTCATTCCTGGACCCTAAAACCTCCGGACAAGACTATACACTACCCCTCCCTGAAACCTAAAAACTCTTGCTACCATTATACACTACCTATTCATGAACAGTAAAAAAAAACCTTACTACCCCTAAACTCAACCCATCCCTAAAGCCTAAAAACATCTCACTACCTCTATAGACTACCCATTGCTGAACCATAAAAACGTTCTAACACCCCTAAACACAGCCTATCCACGAGGGCTACAAACTCCTAAATATCCCTTGGCACTACCCATTCTGAACTCCAAAACACCTAACTACCCCTATAGATTACCCATCCCTAAAGCCTAAAAACATCTCACTACCCCTATAGACTACCCATTGCTGAACCCTAAAATCGTTCTAACACCCCTAAACACAGCCTATCCACGAGGGCTACAAACTCCTAACTATCCCTTGGCACTACCCATTCTGTACTCAAAAACACCTAACTACCCCTACAGATTACCCATCCCTGAAGCTTAAAAACTGCTAACTACCCCAAACTCAATCTTTCCCTGACCCTTAAAAACTCCTCTCTATTGCCATACACCATCCATTCCTGACTAGACCCCCAAGATTTTAGTATTTTTGCGGCAGACAAAACATGTGATTTTCACAAATATACCGCTTGGTCCCTACTGGACACTCTGACAAGTCACCTCGGAACAGGAGGGTGTCTGATGTCCAGAGAGTCCATATCTAAATTTGAAAACTCCATGAGTGTCCTGAGGTTTAGTGGGGGAAGGGTCTTTATCACTGGAGCAAGGAGGCACAGGATGGGGTGATGTTTTAGAGGAGAGGAGGAGGTGTTACGGCCAGAGCCAGCAGACTTTGCACCTCTGGAACTGTTGCAGGAATTCTGCGGAGTCACAGAACTATGCTTGGGATCATGAAACCTTAGTGGGCAGGGACTGAGTCATCCTACCACCTGAGCACTCATGAGCCCGGGGACCAACTAGTTATAGTGTCTCACTTGCCCTCCTACTCACTCACAGAGGAAAAAGTGGTTAGACACCCCAGAACACAAAACTCCCGACCCTCTCAGGAATCGCGGTTACAGGACACACCCTTTCGCTCTCACTCTTGTACCATTCCACAATAAGGTTAGACAGAGACACGAGGAAAGTTTTGAATGTTTATTTTAACTAACATGCTCTAATATGCAGTATACGTGCCACAACAAGTAGGAAAATGCCTAACACAAGTACGGTTAACATAGCAAGTAGTCCGTAACTCATAAAAGGTGCTGTCATTATATAAGACAGAAGGGCCTAACCCCCCTCCCCTGATTATATATTAGAAGATCTCTGGGTGATTAGCAGCAGACCCCGTACCTCAGTCCATAGATCCCTTCTCTGGAAAGATCCCTCTCCAACTGTCTGTTACCCACCCGTGTATACCTATATGACTAAAGTACATGTTCCCAAACAACAGCTGCATCTGCATGTTTTGTCTAGGTGCTAGGGCCTGACCAGAACAGAATAACAAGGGGCATTGTTGTTCGACCTTGTCTGCAGTGTTTAGACTAAATCCCAAGAAAGAACAGAATGTAAAAACAACAGCAGGTTTCTGTGTGAAAGTTGCAGTGTGGCACAAAGCAAAATATGTTCGCATAGTAGCGTGCGCAAAGCAGAAGACAATCTGCCACGGGCTCATGCTAATTTAGGGAAAACGACAATGACCTCCTGGACCACGTGACAAAACCAGGTTTGAGTCCTGGATTGGGCTCAACATCCTGCGATTCATGGCAAATTAGTTAATCTCACCAGCATCTAACAGTACTTGTTTAATGTAACTGGAGCTCATGTAAAGCACTCCAATACGTGCTGAGTTTGTGCTAGATAAAGCAACAAAACAAATGGTTATGGGGCAGCAGGGGGAAGGCAGGCCTGTCATCCCCACAGGAGGGCCCTGTGTTACGTAAGTCATGACTTTGGCGTAACTCTACAAGGTGTGCCTTCCCCTCCTAGGGTGACACGGGTGAACTAGTTTCAATGCACCAGCGATGAATGTGAAAGACAAGTTATTATAGACCTGCAAAACACTATTCAATGTGTAATTGACATAGAAGTATTGCTTTTGGTTTACTAACAATTCCATAAAGAGATCAGAAGCACTATTGGAAACAGCAACAACCTTATTTCGTTATTCACAGTATCACACACACTGTACTAAGAAGAATGAACACTTTTACGTTAAAAGCATTTATTACAACAAGGGCAATCTGTATCTCAGTACATCTAAAACAACTACACAGAACATTATAAAATCAGCAACAAGACACTTCATAAATAACGAGAATAAAATGAACATTTACAGCATTATTAAATGTCATTTAAAATAATATGTAAAACCTAATGTCTACTTCTATGCGCTATACTGTGAGAGCATGAAAGGTAGAGCAACTTGCAATCTAGAGTTTCTTAGGGAGAAGAGACACACTGCATACCTTGTTAACAGCGACAGCTGTCTTTATCAGGGGAGGCATAAAGACCGTATTCCCTGCAAAGATCAAACACCCACTGCGGTAGCAGTCAGTTCGTCTTTCTCCAGGACTTGCCTTTATCAGCCTTAGCCTTCAAGCAAGATGCATCATCTGCGAAGTGTGCTGGCAGCATGTGTGACTGTCTCTGGTAGAATCATGGGCGATAATCTGGGCGAAGGATCTCTCCTGACAAGTGGTCAAGTGGCAGTCCTTATATTCTAAATATTATCAGAAATTGGAATTTCTGACATAAGTTTAGGGATGTCTGACATAGATTATGTGCATCAAGGTTTGCGTCCCAGATGTTTCCTTATACACAAAAAAAAGCAAAAGGACGTCACTTCAGACTACATTATTTTGGTTATATGTCTGTATGTGTTCCTATTTAACCTTGATCATGATGAGGAGTAGACATTTGACCCAGATGAATGTCGCTTTAGATGCTGTATCTATGTCATTAATCAAAGAACTTGAAGCCATCACAGTTCCTAGAAAGATAAGGTCGAGCGACATCTGCGTTTAAAGGCAGACATGACAATGATTCTGCATAAATCATGGTATATGGCGGCTTCTATTGTCTAAATTAAGGAAGATGGCAACCTCCATGAACTAAGATGGAATTGGGGCCTACATGAGATGGAGTCAGACCTTAGGGGCTTTACGTCATCCCTGGCTTGCATGTCAAGATATGTCATCATAGGAGTGTGTTTAATCAATAGTAATTTCACTGATATGTAGTAAAATTCATGCTCTCAAACTAACGTCTATATTTATCTAGGACAAGATACATGTACGAAAAAATGTATATGCAATATACTTGTAGTGAAATATAAAAGCCAGTAGTCCATAGTTGATATACAAGATAAATAAAACATAGGTGATAATATATTTCACATAGCGAAGCATGAATATTTGTAATCCTTGTGTTTTACAGCTAATAATAATAAATCGTATTTCATAATCTAGCTAGAGCATGTTATGCATGTTGGCGAATAAGCATACCAGTGATATATAGATAGGCTAGTTTAAAAATAAACGGTATGAAAAGCAACAAGCATTGGCAAAGCCAATAGGTCTCACGCCTGAGAGAGCTTTTGACTTTGGTAATCGGGGGACAGGGAGCTAACGGGGGAGAAGGGGTGGATAATGGGATGATTTGAAAAAGCACTATAAAGCGGCCAGTGCTGAGAGAAAGGCAGAAGAAAAAGAGTACAAAAGTGGGAAATGGGAAATGAGACACATAACCAAGAAAAAGTTCCAAAAGTTGACGTGTGCCATCCCGAGAATCCAGGCTAATGTGAGGATGAGGCAAGGACAGCTGTGCTCTTTGTTCAAAGACATTCCTGTTGAAAGAAGTGCATCATGCAGAATAAAGCACAACTTAGACACAAGCTGGAAGCTTGTATTTGTTTGCAGGCTTCATTGAGGAGGCATTTGATCAGGAAACAAATGCACCAGTGGAAGAAAGCTGCAACTGTCCTACAAGCCCAATATAGGATGTTCCGGCAAAGACAGATCTACCTCGGACTCTGCAGTGCAGCAATTGGGATCCAGCACCATTTGTGCACAGCTTTACCAGAGGCAGAAGTTCCTGAAAATCAAAGCAACTGCTAAACAAGCAACATACCGAGTACACAGAGCACTGAATGCCCTTAAAATGAAAGTCAATGCAGCACTATTTTTAGAGCTTATTGTGCTCAGAAAAAATATTGGGGCATATGTACAAAGAGTTAACGCCGCCTTAGCAGTACTTTTCCGACTGTTTTGCGGCGAGATTTTGATCGCCTTATGTACAAGCTGTTGCTAACCTCTGTTAGCGGCAGTTTACCGGCGAAAACGTCCATTCTAAAGATCGCCACTTCTGTTAGCGATAATGAAATGCAAGGGAGGCGTTCCCATGCAAAAACGGCAACTAACCCCACTTCGCGATATTTACAATGGGATTCTTGAACTTTGGAGGACCAAAAAAACTGCCGCTAACTGCAGTTAGAGGCAGTTTTTTAAGACCAGAAAATAGCTGGTCTTAAAAATGGAGATAACACTTGGGGCCTCTTTTCAGCAGGTTTTGGTGCTGGACAGCACTGGAAGCAATGTTGCTGCGCTGCCCTGCAACAAAACTACAGGGCAGGAATGCACACCATCAATAAGATAGTGCGCAAGTACATGAGGATCAGACAAAAATATTCATGACGCCGAAAGCTGCACAGGACTATCTGAAGAAGATCACACCGAGGCAACAATCCCCTGTACATGAAAGGCCATCAACACAGCCAACAGGACACAAGAACTAAGTAAGGACGCTGACCACGGCTGTTGCAGATGACAGAAGTACAAATGGCCAAATGGGTGGCACAGGTACCGGATGACTTGCGTTGAACTTTGAAAGGTAGGATCTACGCAATACATATATGTCTGAAACACACGGACTCGCTTACGAACAATGGGACATTAAACTGCCCTGATATAGGCGAAATGTATAGCTTATACCGTTAAGAAGTGAGACAAAGTACGGTAAAGATAAAGTTAAGCTCTAGATACTCACTACAAATGGGGTAAAACCTGCTAGATACAGACAGAGTACTATGCTGTATGTTTATTGTGCATCACAGAGCACTACTCATATACATAATATACAAGATGGACAAACAGAGATGTATAACGCACTTTGCGATTCCGATGCACGTCAGTATAAGACAATGGCCAAACTATTAACCGAAATTCTGGCCGCATCCGCTCCGCGGATGTGTATGTGGGCACCTAGCGGCCCCCCGTACGGGTATTCCCCAACACAGTTCTAATGTTAAGTTTATTTTTTATAAGGGTATGTCTTTGGCATGATTGGGATGCTAAAGTGGGAGGGGGTTATGGGGAAAGTTTAGTTTCTCAGGCAAAACAGGGCGAGGTATAGTATCAAATAGCATGACTGCGAAACTATACACTATATGTACAAGTATAAAATATGTTCGATTCAGTTTACACATAACACAAAACAGCTACATATCCAGTGACAACACACAACCCATAAGATGAATGATCATACACGATCGATACAGATCCGATTACTAACCTGGAACATATGGGGCCTAAATAATCCAAAGAAAATAAGGCAGATGTTTGCATACATGGATAGACATCAGGTGGAAATAGCCATGATACAGGAATCACACCTACCAAGCCAAGAAAAATGCACGATAGGTAAAAGATGGGCAGAAACGACTTTGGCATCCTCTTATTCATCATACTCGAGAGGGGTACTACTGTTGATTAAGAAAGGAGTACAATTCCAATTAGAACATACTATTAAAGACAACCAGGGTAGATATATCATAATTACAGGATATCTCCGTGGACACCATGTGGGGCTAGTTAACACATATGGCCCCAATACAGATGACCCTGACTTCTTTGACGATGTATGGAAGAAATTGCGAGAACTACCCGACATGGCACTCATATGGGGAGGGGACCTCAATTTCTCACTAAATGCAGATCTAGACAGATCAGGACATACACAAGAGCCACACAAAAAAGCGGCGAAAGCTATACACGACGGCATGGCCGAATTTGGAATGGTAGATGTCTAGCGTGAGCGCCACCCACAGCAATTAGCAAGTACGCATACCTCCACACCTCATAATAGCTGGTCCCGGCTTGATTATTGGCTAACTACAGAGACAGCCTGCACATGGGTGCAAAACATCAAACACTTACCAAAAACACTATCGGACCATAACCCAGTCCTACTAACATTGGCACTACCCAACTATACTCCACCGCCCTTTATATGGCGATTCAATGCCAAGGCATTACTAGACCCATTGTATAAAGAAACAATACGAGAGGCTATAGGAGAATATTTCTCTATAAATGAACATTCGGTAGAGGATACTAGTCTACTCTGGGAGGCTTTTAAAGCCACGATACGTGGCATTTGCATAAGTACAAAAGCCGGAATCCTAAGGGATATACGGCAGCAACTTACTCAGCGAGAAACACAACTTATGACCCTAGAGCAGGAATATAACCGCACAAATGATGTAACCATCCTTGCTAAAATTAGGGAAATAATATCGGAATATCAGGACTATGCAGACACCGAGCTAAAATATATAACGAACAGACACACGGCAAGAACCTATGGCGAAGGGGGCAGAGCAGGGCGTATGTTAGCGCAAAAAAATCAATAAAGATCATCAAGCACACACAGTCACCAAAATAAAAGATAGCCAGGGAACCACGCATTATGATACTACAGGTATATTAAAAGCTTTCATGGACACATATGAGGAAATGTACACATCTAAGGATACAGCTAATGCTGGTGAAATTATGGAATACCTAGAAGACATAGCCATAGCCTGGCTATCAAACAACCAAAGGGAATATTTAGCACAACCAATCACGAAAAAGAACTACAAGATGCCATTAAATCTCTGCCCAACGGTAAATCCCCAGGACCAGATGGGTTTACGGGAGAATTTTATAAAGAATATATGGAAATAATATGCCCTTACTTGGCTGCAATGTATAATTATGCATATGACAAACAAATACTTCCCCCTACGTTACGAGAGGCCTTATTAATAGCGTTACTAAAACCCGACAAAGAACCAGACCAATGCATTTCATATCGACCACTGTCATTGATCAACACAGACACGAAGATTCTAGCGAAAATTATAGCACAGAGGCTACAACCCCTAATGACGGCTATTGTACTACCAGACCAAGCAGGGTTCATACCTACAAGAGCCACCTCCCACAATATCCGCACATTATTCGCTTTATCACACCAACTCAACCCGGAACTAGAGGCGACGGCGGTATTACTCGATGCCGCCAAAGCTTTCGACTCAGTTGAGTGGGAATATCTTTTTACTGTCCTGACTAAAATGGGCATGCCTCCTAGTATCCTACAAAGGATCAAAATTCTCTATACCAAACCAATAGCACGCATAAAAATAAACAAACATATATCGGACCCAATACAAATAACTCGAGGTACAAGGCAGGGGTGTCCACTGTCACCATTATTGTTTGCAATTGCCCTGGAACCTCTAGCCTGCAAAATCCGGCAACAACACAAAGCCACAGCCCTACAATTCCCACAGCGTCCTATTAATATTTCGCTATACGCGGATGATATGGTGCTCTATGTACGAGAACCAAAGGTGAACTTAATGCCGCTATTGCGGGAATATATTAAATTTGGTAGGCACTCGGGCCTCCAGATAAACTGGAGTAAATCAAATATCATTCCACTAACGGACATAACCAAACCTCACACTATTGAATACCCACTTGAATGGCAAACCGAACCTATTAAGTACCTAGGAATCTGGTTTCACCGAGACCCAAGCACAGTAATAAAGGCAAATTATGGAACAGCTATCACTAAACTAGAAGAGCAAGTAGACCGATGGATCCGATTACCACTAACATTGGCGGACAGAATAGCCGTAGTGAAAATGGTGATACTCCCAAAATTCCTATACTTATTTAACAATATCCCCATAACACCTCCAACACCAGTATTTCAGCAACTGAAAACGCTAATAACGAGACTGATATGGGCTGGCAAACAAGCGCGTATCGAACTAAGGACACTAACTCTACCCTACTCCAAGGGGGATTTACTGTGCCGGACCTCCGGCTATACTATCTCTGCGCTCAGGCACAATATGCACACTATTGGTTTCACCCAGTACCATATATGACCCATGTGGCGGTGGAGGATGGAGACGCCAACCCTGTACCACTCAGTAGTATACTTACACACCGGCGCCCACACATAGACAGAAATGAAATAAATACAATACGCACGACTAGCTCAGCATGGCACCACATGGGTAAATTAACACATAAGCTACCATTATACGCACCGGCGCTACCACTGAGACATCACCCGGCCATTTCAGTGTCACAAGAAGAGATGGGTATGAAACTACTACAACAAGTGGGAATAGACAAGATGGGAGATTTGTATGACAATGGTGTCTTTATGGATAGTACTGATCTCAAATACGTCAGCAACCAATCGCTCCTATTTCAATTTAATCATCATAGAATGAAAGGAGCAATTAAGAAGCTATACCAGGACTTTCCTGCTGAACCACCAACATTACTAGCGCTCCAAATGATTATCACCAACCCGAATGGTGCACACTTAGTCTCCAGACTCTACAAATTACTGCAGGAAGACATGTCAGGGAATACTGAGAAAGCTAGGGAAAGATGGAATACACATCTAGAAACACCATTAGATGTGCCTGACTGGAACTCTTGTTGCACACTAACGGAAATGCTGACTCCCAATGGAAACCTGAGAATTATACATTATAAATACCTGCACCAAACATACCATACTCCACTGAAACTACAGAAATGTGGGTTGAGGGAAGACGCGAGATGTAAACGATGTGGTTCAGACAATGCAGATTTTATCCATCTAGCATGGCACTGCACAAAAATTCGGGAATACTGGACCGAAGTAATGAACATATTAAGTAAAATGATAGCAAATACACTGGATTGCACATTACAGGTCTGCCTTTTAGGCTTAGTGAAACACTTGCGCTCTGTAAAGAAAAAGTTATGTACTATAGCATTGTTATTAGCGAAACGACGGGTTTCTATATGTTGGGATAGTAAGAATAGTCCAAACAGCAAAATGTGGTTGAAAGACATGGTGTATTGTAAAGACACATTAAAAACCTATGAAGAAGAGCTTCCTTCTGGCTCAAAACCAAGAGACTATTGGACACTCCTTACAGACTTCCTGCTGCTAAATCCAGACATTTTAAAACCTGCTAATGTGTAAATTGTCAATATATTACTGTAAAGTTGTGTATTTATTCAAAGAATTGTACGATATAGACCAGATCACATATAGTCATACTGTAACCTCAAATGTCATGCATGCCTGAAGGTTTTACTGTGTTATATTGTTATGCAATGAAAATCTTTAATAAAAAATAAAAAAAAAAGTTTGCTTGCCACGCGGCAAGAGAATGCACTGAACGATAGTTTTTACAATGAAGGAGCCTTGTCACATTTGAATGGAGATTGGTGGTTAGTGTCTCACTCTGTGTAGGGATCCAGTCCTCTTTGGTTTTTAGTTTCAAACTGGAATGGTAACCAGGACTGGAAGGATGCCGATCCCCCAGAAATTAAAGATTGAAAAGGAGAAGGTATTGCGATAAAAATACGAAAATACACACAAGGCTGTGGTTGTAGTAAAGGGGGCGAGGTAAGTGTATGTGCAGAACACTTATTCGAATGACATAGAACCGTGGAGTGTTGGTATGCCATTATATCAAGTATATTCATTTAAAGTTGCAGATATTGTCCTCGGGGGACTGCTTATGGACAAGTGGAATGAAAGGACTATTTTATCCTAGTACCGCAGCAGTACATTTTATGTATTAAACAAGTATGTAGAATGACTAGAATTTGTGGTCTGAGCCAAGAATAATATGGGAATCTCGCTTTCGCTAATTCTATAACTCTAGGAAAGAACTCAACCCCGAGATTGAATCCCGAGAGTAATTAAGCCCCTATGGCATGGAAGACTGAAGAATGCCACAGAAAGTGGAAGAAAGTAGATATCGATTAGTTTGGGGGCTTTGATGGGATTACCAGGACCCTCCAATGTAAGACTTTCAAGTAGAGGTGGGGGATCTCTGGTTGACATGTGGCACCTGTACGGGAATATTCTTTGACCCTATGGTGCATGCAAGGATGAGAATACATAGAATAAATGTAGGAAGTTATTTGAAAGACTAATGGCTTGCACTAAAGTATAGTCGAGCCTTTTGTAATAATGTGTAATGAATGTTTTAGATAAGAATTTGTTGCATACACAGATTGATAGCAATTTGAATTTATCTGTGTCCTAGCAATTGTGCATTTTTTGTAAAAAGTTTGTCCTGAAGAAGGTGGTGTGAACCATTTCGATTAACAGAATTGCTTTTGAGCTGTTTTTGACCTTTTCGATGCTCGTGGCGAGCTCAGCTCGTCATGCTGCGCGGTCGCGCTGTGCGCATGGCGAGCTGAGCTTGTCACGACCACACCCGCGATCGGAATGTCCAGCACCTGGGTGGAATTCCGATCGCGGTCAAGGGGTTAAAGTGTTTTGTAACTTGTTAGGTCTCGCCTGCGCAGCGCGCATGCGCTGCAGGGGAGAGACCTTTAGAAATCGGTACAGCTTTCCCTGCAAAAACGTGCACGCGTTGCATTGCTTCCAATGGCAGCGCGTGCACGTCTGGCGATTCACTTGCGGGAGCGAGCAGCTGGCGCCATATGTTAATTGTCGCGCCTTGCCCCTCGCTCCCGCAAGGGAATCGCGCTGGCCCCCTCCTTTCGCCCCTCCCTCTGCTGACGCGCGAGGCGCGCGCTTGTGCTTGTTTTTTTTACGGTAGCTTTTCACCTTACCCCCTGGTCTGCCTTGCACTCGTATGCAGGATTCTGAGCTCTGCTCTTCTGACTGGCCTTGCTCCAAAAAGTTAGCGTAGTCTCTTTCATCGTGAGGAAAAAACTCCCCTCCTCAAATGTGAGGCTTCTGATCCTTGCTCTGTTTGGCATTCAGTGCATTGTTTGCGCTTATATGAATATATTATATTTTGTGCAATTAGCATCTAACAGGGTCCAATTGAAGATTTGCCTGTTAAAAAGGAGGCAGCTGCTCCCGAATAAAAGCTTTGTAAATTTGTCCCACGTTCTTTAACTCACGGCCGACTGAGACGAGTGAAACCTTTCCGTAACATTTGTGGGACATTACCACCACTTTACCTTGCAGGATTCCATTTCCACCCTCATTACTGTTGATGTAAGGGAATCCTTCCTCACCAGTCATCACGGGAACCCCAGCTTGAGGGCAAGCCGTTTGCAATCAGTTATAAAAGGGAACTTTATCAGACCACACGTGATTAATTTTCTTGAAAGAAATAGAAAAAGCAAGCAATCGATTCCCTTAAAAATAGCAAAGAGAAGTTGAGAATTTCTCCAACTTCCTCCTTTTGACTTCTAAATGCTTTTTAAACTATAACCTCAAATCAGATTACTGCCCTAGATCCATTTAGTTCATTGTTTCTTTTTGTAGTGAGGATTGTGGAAATCCTCTGCCCAGTAGGGGTGGCGATGGGAGGGGTCCGGTTCCTGATTTGAGATGTTTAGCTGTTTTACTGTGCAATGGGAGTTGTAAGAAAACGTATTTCTTAGTTTCCGGTTAGATTGCCTCACTTTGTAAGTTTGCACACTATGAAGTATAATTTAAAGGGATGTTTTGGAGAAAGCAAAAGTAATAGTTATATATACGCTGTCAACATCATAGCAGAAAGGAGAGCAAGCCAGAATGTATAAATATGTGCTTGGGTGACTTTCCATTACTGTACATCACTGTTATTTTAGTTATTATCGAAACACAATTTAGCTTCCTCCGCAGATAACAGTTACTGTAAATGCTAAAGGAATCCTGCAGGTGTCAGGGTAAAGGATGCTGCTTGACTGCACAGTCTTATTTCCCTGGTGTGATTTGAATGGGGGCCATTTACGTGTTCTTCGTAGATGCTGCATGCAGTGTTATAATGTAAGACGAAGATGTGTTAGAGTAACGTCAGATTTATGATCCACAGAAGACTTAAAGCTCACGTGAAAAGATAAAACATTAAAAGAAATGTTGCCACCGACACATGCATTGCTTGTTTGTGATTGGAGAAATGTATAAAATGTTACTGCCTCCCACACATTCAGCGAGCTGCTACAAAGTTTAAAAATGTAATGAGAATACCAGTGATTTAAACCTGGTGTTACAGGTTAGTAACTTTCTCTTCTCCGCAGCAAGTTCCTCCTTGCCTCTCTGCTAAATGTAAACACCGATGGCTGGCATTCAACCTGTCCCTATGTGCACCTGTGTCGCAGGTGTGTTATTTACGTGAGCAGATGCACTACCCTGTCTATTTTGAAAATGACAATGCTTGACTTATTTCTGTCACCGGCCTTTCCCAGCCAAACACTTGTATTGCTACTGACTCTGTCCCCGCGCTGACAGACCTTTGGAGGCATGCTGTGGCATGCAGTGGACTTCACACTCGCCTCGCGGGCCTTCTGAGACACCGTCCAGATAAGGGACTGGCCTCACCCCAGTCCTGGAGGCCAATTGGGGCTGACCGTATGATGTACCAGCCTGACTAAAGACTGTCTCGTTCCCAGTGCTGATGACCTTCTCAGGGCTCTGACCTCCAGAAGCACCAGCCTGATTGTAGCTTTCTCTCTAACATCTTCTGGCTTTTCAGGGGTGTCGTTCTGATGTGTGGCTGACTTGGACACCACCTGCCAGGCTTCAGGAGACCCTGGCATGTGACTGATTCTCACCCAAACCTTCAGACCTTTCTAAGAGCATGTCATGGGGCCAGAAGTGTGAATACTTCTGCCCCGACCTGGATGGCTGTCAGAGACAGCGATCTGACGTGTGGCTGTCGCGGTTTTCGGACATTCAGGGGCACCGACCTGACACGATTGAATCTGGCGTGGCCGGTGGGTCTCGCCTTTGGGACCTTGTGGGTGTTTGGCCGTGCAACGGTTGGTGTTGTTGCACCAAGGATATTGTGCTGCATGGCTGGATACTTGTGGGGTCCCGGGGGCGAGACCTATTGGCTATGCCAATGCTTGTTTTTGAATTGTTTTAACAACATAAAATAAAAAACATCTGTGTGAATCTTAGGATCTAAAGATGTATTAGAAAAGGTTGGATTGTGAAATGCATGTTCTAACCTATGTGTGGGATTTTATATATCTGGAATATATAAATTAGACATCATAAAATTAGTGTGGATACATTTCTACACAGAGACATTGATTGTTGATCTCTGTTTGGATGTGATGGGGCACTTTGATTTATTGCATTCTCATTGCCTCTTGGTGAGCAAACTTGAATCCCACCTAGGACGGCTGCACAAAAGGGAATCCCTTTTTTTAGATGGTTTAATGACCCTGTCCCTTTTGCCAGTAAAGGGTGCCTCTCCTTTTTTGTAGTGTTTATGTTTGGATGATTACTTATATAATCAAGATACCTAATTTGGGTATATGTTGTTCTTTACAATTCTAATGAATACAATAAATATTTATCAGTCTATCTGTCTGTTCATCTAAAAAAAAAAAAAAAAAAAAAAAAATAAGATAGTGCGCATTCTTGGGCCTCAGTCATGAAAAGTGTTGCAGCGCTGCGACAAGACAGCATTGCAACACTTTTCACTACCCCCTTCTTGCGACACCATGGATGGGCTGTATTCACTGGACAGCGCAAAACACACAAGATGATGGACGGAATGCTGCACATTGGCAAACATTCACCCCCAGTCACAGATCTGGGTTTAATCCATCGTTATTTTGCTTCACCACGCCACCCCAGTTCAGACATAGCCATATGCAAATCAGTCTTGACCCTGTGCCTCATGGGAACAGTCCAGACCGAACTGCCAAGCCATGTCTTCCCTGGACCGGAATCAAGCATCCTAGGACCGGTTTCTGGCTATCAGCCTTCATCAGCCAGGATGGACAGCGCTCCATGACGCAATTAATGACAGATACGTCTGGAATCCTGACATATCTGTCTGCGCTAAAGTTACGCATTGCTGCAGTCGTGTCACAACCATGACGCAACTCCAGCAATGCATGAGGCCAGCCTATCCCTGTGGCACTGCGTCACCCTTACGCCTGCCATCAGGCAGGCATAGGGTTCTGACACAGTGCCGTTCTTGAGGGGTGCCAGGGTGTCGGCGCAGTTGGAGATCCATCGGTGTCGGTTGCGCACTGCGGTGTCATCGTCTGTAAGCGTTGGCGGAGTGGTGATGCTGAGGGAGTTGACGAGACGTTCTTCGGTGGCCTTGATCCAGCTGCG
Source organism: Calotriton arnoldi (assembly GCA_963921515.1). Taxonomy (NCBI): domain Eukaryota; kingdom Metazoa; phylum Chordata; class Amphibia; order Caudata; family Salamandridae; genus Calotriton; species Calotriton arnoldi. The sequence goes on from CAWUFW010009545.1 coordinate 454,559, forward strand.
AGGGGGGGCGATGATGGCAGTGGTGTACTGTGGGCATGGTGAAGACGTGATGTATACAAAGATGTTCAGTCCAGGAGAGTCCGGTGGTGTGGCTGTAGTTGAAGTTCCCGCTGGCGGAGGAGACGTGCTCGACCGTGTGTCCTGCTATGTGGCCTGCTGCGGTGACTAGCTGCTTGAGTCTGATGTTGCGGAGCTTCCCCAGGAGGGGGTGTTGTTCTGGTCACTGGGGTTGTCCAGGTGGAGCTTGAGTTCACCGAGTAGGATGTCGTCGGTGGATGGGAGAGCCTAGGGTGCAATGAGGTCTACAATGGTATCGGAGAATGGGGGTCCATGGCCCGGGGGGCCTGCAGATGAGGGTGCCGCAGAGGATGGGCTTGGGGTTGGTCCGGATCTGGAAGTTGAGGTGTTCCATGGTCACCGTTGGGTCATTAGAGTGCGTGGTCAGTAGGAGTGTGCTTCTGTATGTGATGGCAATGCCTCCTCCTGGACGGTCGGGGTGGTCCTTGCGGGTGATTTAGTAGCCGTCAGTGATGGCGATGGCGATGTCCGGTCCAGAACAGAGGTTGGTCCTGGCAGGCAATGTGGCGTCCAGGGTTGATGGTGAGGAGGGTGCTGGCGTCGTAGCGGTGGAGTGTCCGAGAGGAAGGGTGCTTGGTGCTGAGCGCGTTCCAGGGGCAGACGGACGCAGACGGGCTTGCCTATGGCTCGGGAGACGTCCATTACAATGCAGGCATTACATCGTAATGCCTTTACAACGCAACCCCAACAACGCAGGTGCCTTTACATCGCATTCCATTACAACGCATTGTGAGGTCAGTAATGGGATATTTTGAAGTTTTAGGGTGGGTATGGGTTTCGGGTGTTGGAGATAAAATTTGTGGTGTATTATGGGGTAAAATGTGAAATCTGGGGTGTGTTTTGGGGTCAATTATGAAAATTGGGGTGTGCATTTGGGTCAAATATGATTTTTAGGGTGTGTTTCGGGGGCTCAAAGATGAATTTTAGGGTTCAGGGTTTGCTTTGGGGTGCAAGGGTTAGTTTTAGGGTTGCACTCACTGAAGTGGGAATAGTAATATTTACATCTCCGCTATCCAACACCTTCCCTAATGTTGCAATATGCCTAGTATTAGTATGCATTGTAATGGAATGCGATGTAATGGTATGCGTCGTAACTTCATATATACCTTTGGCACACCAGTGGTACGCCCGACGCACATGGCCGCACAGCGGCCGCCATTGAGAAGTGCTGCGGGGGGGGACTGGACAGCTGGGAGGTGGGAAACGCCGGAAAGGACACTGGATGGGGCGTGGACGCGGGGGTGTGTGTGTGAGCGGGTGTTGTAAATATTTAAATGAGAGAAATCTTACCTCGAGGCCGGGTCCCGTGTCTTTATTGCTCCTGCTCTCCTGAGTCTGCTTCAAGGAACAGGAAGTAGGCAGCCAGACTCCCTCCCCTAAGTCAATCACAACGCTGCAATGCGGCGTTGGGATTGGTCATTGGCACCGGGACAAGGCATTCAGCCAGGGGCTGGAGGGGTGGGCATGTTCTCCATGCAGACTGTAACGCAGCCTGCATTGCGAACAGGACTGTGCGCATGACTGCTTTGGGCGGCCTGAGTGGGCCGACCAAACAGTCATTGCACACTTGAGTGGGCATGCCACTCCGCCCCTGCCCTGCTCCGTGAGTGGAGCAGCCCTACCCACCCTCCCGCCCGCAAAGGAAACATAGCACGATTACATCAGGAAGTTATCATCATGTGATGATTTTTCTTCTTCTTGCACTGCTTGAAAGCAGTGGGGCGACGCTCTTCCACTATAGCGGATGAGCCGCCACTGGGGGTGCATCATCTACAGGTGCTAGGCCTGGGCGACTCGACCCCCGGGCCTCCTCCGCTATGCGTCCCACCTTCTCCTTACCTGGACATTGACACCGTGGCGCAATCCGCTGCACTCTCTCCAAATCTGTGACTCAGCCATAAGGAGCCTCAGCCAGGTGGGATTTCACAAGCCTGGGTACAGCAGTCGCCGACAAGTCCGCTGGTAAACCTCCCAATGCAGTTGATGCAGCAGGGCCCCCTTAGGCGTGAAGTTGCAGCGCTCCCACCACACAAGTTCGGAGCAGCTCAGGGGCCTCACCCTCCACAGCGTCCGGCCAGTGCAATATCATCCGGCCTGTGATGCAGAGAGGCGCCGCCCACCGTTGGTAATCCCTCTGTGCACCCGGGTGTAGTGGTGGATCGTAGTATGCAATGTAGACCTCCCTACGTTGGTGCGCAGGAGCGCCTCTACCATTCACAGCTCCAAGGGGCTCAAGGCGGTCTTCTCACATAGGTCAGCAACGTGTCTCCATGCGACCTGCCAGACTTCACCACCAGGTACGGGCGATCGCCGCGCCTCAATGTCTACCGCCACGGCTCATCGACTCCACAGCTCCTCCGCATCCGACCCAGGCTCCAGACGCAGGTCCAGCGAGGCATCCAGGCTCTCATCCACGTCATCCTGGATGTTGGGTGGCTTGAGGGGGATGTTGATGTGTGCTGCACTTGGCCCTGGCTGCTCCATTCTGCATTTCATTGTTTTTTTTGCCTATTTTCTGTTGGAGGTCGACTGATAGGCTATTTTTTCCAAAGAAGGCAAACAAAACTCATGTTGGGCTGACTAACGTGCGTTTTTTTGCCGCTAATGGGCCTTTCGTTGGTTTTTGCCCGCTAACGCCGGAATTCCTATCGCCATCATGCTAATGTTAGAGGCAGTTTTTGCCACCGATCCCTGAAGCTATCGCCATGTAGCGACGGCTTGTAAATACGTCGCTAACATGGTGATAGTTTTCAGCGGTACACAGCGGTAAGAAAACTGCCGTTAACTAACGTTAGCAATAGTTTTCACCAGTCCTTCTACATATGGCCCATTGTATCTTAAACTTGACAGCATGCCTTACAATTCAGAGGTTTACAAGGGCCTACCGCATTTCTAAAAGACGACGACTGCCTTTCTTAAAGGTGAGAAAGGCTGCAGTGTGCATACATGCAGCTTACCATGGCTAGGTTGCCCGTAGCAAATCCAAAAGATAGTTAGCAACAAACTGCTACTGGGGTGCTTCAGTCCTCCTACTGGAAGGTTGTGACTCAAAACGCGTTTGCTGGTTCTTGATAAAGACGCATTCGTTTTCCCCCTGTTAAACTGACATGCCAGAGGCTACTGCTTACAGTAGTGCTGAATTGGCGAGAGGATGTGGCGTAATGGCCAGAGCTGTCGACGTTGGAACTGGGGAACTCGGTTCGAGTCTCTGCATCTCCTCGACATCCTGTGATTCTGTCCAAATCACTTAATCACTCGTGCCAAAACAAACAAAAAATGAATGTGCCTTGTGTAATGTAACTGCTGTTTGTGTAAAGTGCTCCAATACATTCAGGTCAAGTTTGCGCTACATAAAAAAAAAAAAAAAAAAAAAAGAGGATAGGCACAGGGTTTAACACAGGCACTACAACAAATAACTAGTAAAGTTTGCCAAAGTGAATTAACGCATCAACAGCCCTTTCAACGACATATGACATCACAGCATAGACACCTCAAGACATGTGATGCAGAGCCTACCTCCAGGAGAAAACTAGTAAAGATTTAATTGATTAGAATAACTTTTGATATTTACCCGAAGTACTGGAGCAGCAAATAACCTTGTCATTCACACATAAGACAGCAAATATTTGAAAAAATGACTTTTTTATCAAGTTGAAATCATTAGCAGAATAGCAGAATGTCAAGTTTTAGCTTCAGGGATGCAAATGTTCCTTTTCCAGGTTGTGTAAGATGAATGGTGTTAGGAAACCCGTGTAACTGTGGCAAACATAAAAATAAACAAAAGTTCAGTCAATTTCGAGCAATGCACAGAGCTGCAAAAACAATATCGAGGGCGTGATGAGAAGAAAAAGTGAGAGTGGGTAAGGATAACTTTAAAAAAGAGCTATGACACAACGTGGACCGTGTGATATCGCATAGATGACACCTGAACTCCAGCGGGTGCTGCTGGAGAGGAAGTGATGTAAGGGCCAGAGCTGCCGACGTTGCAGCTGGAGAACCAGGTTAGAATTTCGGCGCTGATTCAACATCCTGTGATTCTGGACAAATCACTTCATCTTTCTGTGCCTCATTGTTAGAAATGGGATCTCTAGTTGGCAAGGGCTTGCACCTTTGTCCAAGTAGGGACCCTTCTTCCTAGTCAGGGTAAGGGAGTTACACTCCTAAAATAACCCCTGCTCACCCCTTGGTAGCTTGGCACGAGCAGTCAGGCTTATTCTAGAGGCAGTGTGTAAAGCATTTGCACATAACCAACAGTAATACAGTGTAAGCACTACAAACTGACACCACACCAGTTTAGAAAAATATCCAATATTTTTATATACTTTAAAACAAGACCAAATACGATAAAAATCCACAGTACAGTACTTTAAAAGTGATTACGTTGCAAGATAACTTCTTCTTTGCAGGAATAGTTAAAAAACAAAGTTCGTACGAGTCGGTAGCTCCGTCCCAGTCTACCGCGATGCTGAAAACCACAGAGTCTAACAGTTCCAGCCGACCGCGTCGAAACGGGCCAGCAGAGTCGTGAACAGACTCGGTCACAGTACCTTTTCTCGTTGTGGCGGGCACGGAGTGTGCGAGCCGGTCGGCGTATGTCGCGGTGCAAGATGGAAGCGGTGCAGGGCGCGGTGTCCTCTCGATGCGGTGCAGGCAGCGGCTCGGTGACAATCGTGTAGACGGAGTCGGTGAGTCCAAGGCGTGCGGTGCAGGGTGAGACGGTGCTCGATGCGGTGCTGGCAGGTTGCGATGCAGGCGACCAAGCCGGAGTGCGGGAGCTGGCGTCGGACAGCGGAGCGAGTCGGAGCGGTGCGTCGCGAAGCGTGCGAGAGGTGCCCCAACTGTGATGCGGTCACGATTGTTGAGCCAGTTGCAACAACAGCGTCGGTCTGGTCCGGCTGGCACAGTGAGGCGATTCGATGCGAACTGCGGTGCCCACAGGTCATGGTACAAGCAGCGGCTCTTGGCGATGGCGTCGGACGTCGTCGTCGGTGAGACCAGGGTTGCGGTGCGAGATGTGGACGGTGCGGTCTGCGGTGCAAACAGGACACCGGGCCAGCGATGGAGTCGGTTGACGGAGTCGGTTGCGGTTCCCTTCCTCTGTGGCAACTGAAACAGCGGTTCCAGAAGCGGTACCCAGAGGGTGGTGAAGTCTTTGCAGTCCCTGAGACTTCTTAACAGGTGGCCAGCTCGGTTTCAGGCCCTTAGAGATTCTCAGCACAAGTAGTAGAAAGTTCAGTCCAGTCCTTTCACTGCCCAAGGCAGAAGCAGCAGCTGCAGGCCAACCCAACAAAGCAACAACACAGCAAAGGGGCAGTACTCCTCCTGGCAGCTCTTCCAGCTCTTCGTCTTGGCAGGTTCCTTGATTCCAGCGAGATCTAATTTTCTGGGGTTTGGGTCCCCCTTTTATCCTCAATTTCTCTTTGTCCTCTGAAGGCAGAGAGGCCTTTGCCTAGTCCAAACCAGTTCTGGTCAGTCCTGGAGCACTTTGTTGACAAGTCTCCTTCTTTCCTTTCACAGTGCAGGCTAGGGACATCAGACGCACCACAGGAGGTGGAGCCAGCATTGTGGAGGGAAGGCCCAGCCCTATTCAGGTCCCAGGTGCATCTCCTCCCACCCATCTACATGTAGATCTTGCTATTCAGCCCTGTGCTGACTCACCCTGTCTCCTGGCATCCCCCAGCCCCTGTCACTCACACTCCAGACAAGGAATACACAACCTAGCAGAGGCAGGCTTGGATGGTTAGACAAGAAAATACCCACTTTCTAAAAGTGGTATTTTCAAACACAGAATGTTAAAACCAACTTTACTAAAAGATGCATTTTATCATTCTGAGTCCAGGCATACTAAACTCGAATTTCTACCATGTTCCCTGGGTCAGTTAGGATTATAAGCTGTAATAATCAAAACTGCCCATTCTGGCCTATGGGGAACAGGTAGCCTTGCAATAGTGAAAAACGAAATAGGCTGTAATTCACTATCAGGACATGCCACACACACCAGGGCATGTCCTACCTTTCACATACAATGCACCCTGCCCACAGGGGTACCTTGGGCCTACCTTAGGGGTGACTAACATGTAGAAAAGGGAAGGTTTAGGGACTTGCAAGTGTGTGCACTTGCCAAGTCGACATGGCAGCCCCAGGCTGCACACAGGCTCTGCAATGGCAGGCCAGAGTTACACTTTATGGGCTGTTTGCGTGGGTGGCACAATCCAGTGCTGCAGCCCACCAACAGCATTTGACCTATAGGCCCTGGCACTCTTAGTGCACTTTACAAGGGACTGACACATAAATCAAATAGGCCAATCATGGAAACACCAATCCATAACACATTTTATACAGGAACACTTGCACTTTCCCACTGGACAGCAGTGAGGAAAGTGCGCAGAATCATTACACCAGCAAAAACAGAGTCAAAACCAGGAGGTCAGAAAGCAAAAAGTCAGGGGAAACACGCCAAAAGATGCCAAGTCTAACACTCATAAAAAATTATATATAAAACTGCAAAAAAAGAAAACATGGCCGGCGGAGGGGCACTAATCAAAGTTAATTAATCAGTACATGGTCCGTGAGCCACATCAATAAAAGAAAGTAACGCAAGTACAAGTGCTGCCAAATGAGAAGGCAGCGAGAATGATGCTAACAAATGGTAAGCTATGTACGGGTTCCATTTCCATTATCATTATATAAGAGTGTCTCGCAAGCGAGACGCATGCGCTAGTGCAGGCTCGACCTAAGAAAGAAATTAAAAGAGTCCATTAAAAGGAAGGAAAAAAAAACTTCTAGTTAGTTCTTAGTTCGTATAGGCTTTGTGGTACATATGATGAATACATGTCAGGAATCGTTGGTCGACTTGCTTGTTGAGTTTACTCCTCAACAGAGGACATGTTGACATTGTCAGGTGCACCCACAGCATATGTGTGGTCTATACAAAATCCGTACATAGCATGTTCGTAGTTGACAGTTGGCGTGCTAGATGGACCAGCAATTGGTTGCTCATCTGAAGCACTCAGTGTTGGTTGCGGCTCCTCTTCAAGGAGCTCAAAGAATAACAATGAGTCAAGCCATTCGTCAACAGCTGCGTCGAAAAGTGCCACTGGTGATACTGCTGTCATAGGTGGCATCCTGTAGAAGGGACAGGTGCATTGCTCTGCATTGTTTCTGATGCTCATTTAGAGGTTGCAAGATCAGTTCCATATCAAGAGAAGCCACTGGGGACTGCTCCAGATGTATGTCCAAGATGATGACAGTCGGACAGCTCATGCACCAGAACACGTTTTACTTGTGTAGCAATCACTTTGCGAAAGGTGAGCATCCAGTGTTTGCTGAGTTCAGACAGCCAATCATGTCACATGTAGCATGCTGGAGTCTCTCTGCAACTTGTTCAGTTGGATATGGGTACTCCATCTTGTCGATTTCCTTGGTGGAACAGGAGAAAGATCATGATACCACATCCAATTAGCAGTATTATGATTGGAAATCCTCCAAAGGGCTGGAGATCAGAGAATTAAAAAATGACGGAATCGGTCCAAATACTGTTTTAAATCCAGTCACTAGACCAGATCCAATGTTCTTAAAAAAATGCAGAACACCAGTTGTTACAGGTAAATTAAATATCGTTTGAATGATATCTGCAAAATGTGTCAGGTATGTGTGTAAGAGCCGCTGAATTTCTGAAGCTTATTTAGTAGCTAAATATAGCAATATTTGGTGTTTAGAGGAGTCTTGACAACTTTTGACCCCGGTGCCACTGCACCTGCAGCACCTTTGAAATCATGGCCTTAGTGCCTGCCAGATAACTGCACTTGTGACTGTCTGCTTAGTAGTGAAGTTTAGCAATATTCTGCGTTTAGTGGGGTCCCTAGAGCTTTAGCCCCGGTGCCACTGCACCTACTACATCATTCAAATCAAGCCCCTTTTAAATGCAAGCTCACAGTTCTGGCTGTTTGCAGGTTATACATTTCAACCACTGAAGTCAAAGGGACTTCTTTTTGTAAGAGAACGGACAATAGTTTGTTCAAGTCACCAAAACACATAGATTTCATCCTTATACTAGGCCAAGGGATCTTCCTAATAGCATTTCTAGGCAGAGGATACAAGGTGCTTCCATAAAACTGCATTGTTTCTGAAACCTTTATCAGGTACGGCTGGCCAAGTTCCAACTCACAGCAAGTAACATTTGTTAAAAATAAATTAGAACCGTTATTCAGAAATTCATGGTGGGAAACAGAAAACGCAAGTTAACCCTGGCATCAAAGCGCGACACATTCCATGCAATGATATAGTGTCACACAGAAGAGAGTGTCCAAGTGGCTTTCTACAATTTACTGTACTGATATACACAGGGTCATCTTCATTTTCATTTAAACAGATGTGGGTGAAAGAAAATTTCCATGAATGGAACAGTTGCGAATTGTGCATAGTTTCATACCAACCAATTGATTTATATTTTTGACAGTCATGAAAATGAAAAGTTGTTATGGGTAAAGAAATAATACCATGTATTAACCAGGCAAAAGGTGGAGTGTCACTGACTGTAAGTGGTGCATCTTCAACTTGTTTTATACTTAATAGAGTATATGTGGATTCTTTCTTGGCCATTGTTTTTGTGTGAGTGTCAAATTATATGGTTCTAATAAGGCTGTTTCATTAAGGAGTTGCCAACGAACAAAACCTCATCTGAGTGTTAGTAATGCCCAATTTAGTTGTATAATCGCTCTGAACGGAGCCTACTCGTGTCGTAACAATTTCAGATCTCCTTTCATGATGTCTAAGGCTGAGGATAAGATGTAGTTCAAGGAGTACACTGTTTCAGAAAGCGTGCGTATTCCATTGTCAATAACTTTAAAAACTGTTTGCATGTTTTCCTCATCTATTTACATAATTCTTTGACACCTTCATTTTGAGAATATTTATTTAATTTATTGTAAATGGCATATATTCCTGTGGCAAGGAATCTTTTGTTTCTTCTTCCAAGATGCGGCCCCATGTCGAAAGTCAAAAAAATCCATATTTTCTTTAATGGAAGAGAAGTATTCCTTCACGGCTGGGGGATTAGAGTGTTCCAGCCATCGGTGGCATAACTTGCCTGCACTGTATGTGGTAGCCACTACAGGTGTTTCTGTATTGTAACGTGACTCAGGATGATTATGTTTGGGTCCAGGAGTGTTTGAAAGAAAACGCTGCATTCATGTTTTAGAATTATATGGCCATAAGGCCAAACCTTCAACAGAAAATTGTGCTGAATTATAGGTTCCATTCTGTATCGTATCGTTTATATCTGATTCATACATATTCATTGAGACTTGCCAATTACTGAACATAGTCAGACTGACTTTTGGAATAGAAGGTTTCTTTACATCCTTCATTGTTCCGAATCCCAGACAAGTAGTCTGCTGGATAGTTTTGTTTAGAAAGATCAATTCTTTTGATATTATATAGACTTGAAATACAGCTTCTTTACCTTGAATCTGCCAGAATGGGGTTCCCCAAATGCTTCTCTCATCAATATTTGCTTTCCAATACTCGCATCCTTGAACAGCCAGGTTTTGACTAAACTCAGTTGAGTATATCAGCTTGTTAGTAGGAATTAGATTTTTCGGAAGCTACTGTGGCTTCTATGAAAAATGGATGGCTGAAGGGTGTGACCTGTCAGCACTCTGAAAGTAAGGAAATTTCTTTAAAAAAATTAGAATGGCACTCAGGAGGCGGAGCCTCACAATGTTACCATTGTTTGTAATTGTGTATTTCTTTAGGGTAGCTAGTCCTATGTATGAGATAATGTGCATAGTGATGATAGCAATACATTTCTGTGCAATTTGCTGAATTCAAATAGGGATCTTCATTATTCAAAGTAGCATATGCCAGCAAATTAGACATAATTCGTTTAACAGTCTCAATGTCCCAATCATCTGAAAGAGAACTGGATATTATAACATCATTCATTGAAACTTTTATCACATTAGGCAATTGCAATTTCTCAGGGGCCAAACCCATTAGAATTGAGAACATGATTCAATAGCCATAATATGTACATATATTGGTTAGCTGAATTTAGGGGACCGATATGGTCCAAATTAATCACCCGGAAGGGGATATTTGTGATCATGAGGGGAGCTGGCAAAAGTCTTTTGGCACTAAAGGGTTAATCTGCTGACAAATTTCACACTGTCTAACATGGTCCTAATTGCTGTAGCATTGTTACGGTTGCATTTATTCCTGCATGTGCAGAAGCCAACCTCTCATGTGCTTCTTTGATTAATTCTAATCTGGACAGATTATTAGGCATTATTCTGTATCCCACTCTGGTATTGCAACTACCGTAATGTTATCTAAATTAACGGTGTAGGAGTATCTGGGATGAAAACCTGCCGTAGGTTTCCCAGCTTGCTTGGCTGCATTTATGGCTGTTAAAATATCTATGTTGATGTTAATTTGAGATCAAATTAAGACTGCTACCTGGGCAGTCTGAATTGCAGCTTTAGTCGCTTGGTCATCTGCACAGTTCCCTTTAGCGTGAATACCACTACACTGATAGCCCAAATTGTGCTTCACATGGACCAATGGAATTTTGCCTTGTAAGACAGCTACCTTTCCCCAAAGTTGTTCATTTTTTTAAAGGCTTTCTCTTTGAATCCTTGAATCCATTCAATCGCCATTGTTGCAAATCCACATTGTAGCCTTGCACACTGAAGGCTGGGACGGACACAATGGGGTCGATTCCGATTCGGGCCGGAAATTTCTCCGACCGAGCCGGACCCGGAGAGATTTCCGACCGAATCAGACCCGTGCAGTCCGACCGAACGAGTACGATGCGTCCGTATGTTATCGGACTCGAGTCGGTCGGACTCCCATTGATGTCAATGGGAGCCGGTCGTACAACGCGTACGCGGGCTCCCATTGACTCAATGGGTGCGAGTCGGACAAGGGCGCCCCCTACAGCGGGTACGCGGCGGCGCGATTCACTCCGTACACGCACAGGTAGGGGGGACCCATGGGTCCCCCTGTGTGCGACTCCGCGCGGCTACGCGTGACAGGGGGTCCGACACGGACCCCCAAAGTACGGCTCCGACAGCTCTTACGAGCCGGAGTGCGCGGCTCGGTCGGACTGCTCGCGGCGCGCATCGTACTTACCCGGCCGGGAAACGTCTCCATTGCGCGGTGCGAGTCGAGTCCGAGCGAGTCGGTCGGAGCGGTTCGAGCCGGGAGCGAGTCGGTCGGAGCGGTCGGGACGCCCGGACGAGTCGGTCGGCGATTTCGCATCGTACTCGCTCGGCCGGACCCGCGTACGGTTCGGTCGGGAAACAGGGCTCCGAATCGGATCCGGTAAAGCCGAATCCGATTCGGAGCCCTACCGGCCGAGATCGGAATCGGCCCCAATGTGTGTGGGAACTGATGAATCAGTCTCTGTAATGCAAGTAGCAGGGCATGTAATTATGAATGTTGTGCAGTACACTTATCTAAGAGTTTTGGTGTGAGTGCGTTGTAGGGTGAACTCACTTTCTTCACTACACTATGCACTGCTGCGCAGGCTGTGGAGTACTTACATTTGGTTCCTAACGCAGATTGGGCAGAGCCATTATGTAAACGATGCTATGATAAGACTCAACTGGTAAAGTGTCTGGAGTAGGAACAGTTTCCTGTTCATATTGGAGAAAAGCTTGTGTACGAAGAGAGGGATCATACTGAAACTTACATTGACTGCACTTAAAGAAGAGGTCCACTGTACCTTTTGTGCGTGTAGGGCATGAACATTAGGAATGCTTTCCTTTGTGGTCGCCTCTAGTGCTGGTATGGGAGAAAAAATAATGATATGTTATTCCTACACCAATGGGCGCTCCTTTAGAATAGCTGTTTGTACAGCTGTCAGGATTTTTTCAATGGAAGCAAATCGTGTTTCAACTAGGGAATACAAGTGAGACTTGTAGACAATGGGGACAGTCTGTCCTTCATTGTAGGTCACGTATGTGTAACCATAGTGACTGGATATGACTATGATAACTTGGTTGATTTTGTTGTTCCTAGTTTGTAACTATTTAGTATCAAGCATGTCTGCTTGTATAGCAGGCAAGATATCAGTATGTGCGCTCAGCCACTGTTTAGAAGAAAACGTGAGAGAAATCAGGTCATACAAAGGCTTCACTTTTTCTGCCTGAATCGGAACACAAGAAACCTAATAACAATTTCATCCTGATTAATGCTCGTCAGTTGGGTGTAGGTTGGTTCCAGTGGCACCGTGAGCAAGGGACTCACGACTTGTTGCAAGCATTCCTCCCATCACATTCTGTGTGTTTGAACTAGAATTTCTAACAGGGACTGTTCAAACTTTGGCTCTAGTAGGCACCTATTTAATTTTGCAGTGAAGATAACAATTGAGCGAGGATGACGTGCACACCTTTTAATTTGGAGCTCTGGTTAGAGGAGAGAAATAAGTCATTTTGGATGCATTATTTCTCAATCTTATTCAGATGTACTTATAACCTTCTCACAGTGGGCAGCTGGAAGAAATTGGGTTGCTAGTTGACTGGGGTGGACGCCCTGCTCAAGCAGCACCACAATCCTTGTCAGGGTGAGGCATAAGCCAGCCTAAATTAGCCTTTGCTCAACACTCTGGTAGCTAGGCACAGAGCAGTCAGGCTTAACTTAGAGGCAATGTGTAAAGTATTTATGCAACATTTCAAGCAGTAATAAAAGTGATAACACCACACAAAAAGAATCATAAACAAAGTTAGAATAATAAAGTTTTCTCTAATAAATAAACCAAGATCAAAGAACAAAATGACAAAAAAACAATTAGTAGCACCAGAGATATGCAATTGTAAAGTTTTTAGAAGAAATACTGCCAAAAAGCACAAAGCGCAAACTGTGGATATCGGCTCACGCCAGACCGGGACAAAGTCACAAGTGCAGGCCGACCACGAGGGAGTGCGACCCAGCCATGGGGACCCAGTTAGGCCGGTTGAACAGAGTACCCTAAATCCTGGTGTGCGAGCATTGTGAGGATCTGCGTCAAAGATGTGTTGCGCAGTGAAAGTGATGCATGGATTTCCAGATGCGCTGTGGTGCAAAGTCCTGCATCATCGTTGAAGATCCTGCCAATGAGGGCTTGCAATACAAAGTCCGGCATTGAGGATGTGTTGCGCAGTCGGAGCAATGCGTCGGTTCCGAGGAGCTGCGATGCGGAGTCTGGCATCGTCGTAAAGGCTGCCGTCTACGAACGATGCGAAGGCCTGCACTGAGAATGTGTTGTGCAGCAGCAGCTCCGAAGGAGCTTGCGGGCTGCGGTGGCGATGCGGGTCTTTGCGGTGGGCCCAATCCATGCTGCAGCGCTGATGCTCCAGTTCTACTATTGAGCCGTGCAGCAGAGGAGATGTGTCGGCTCAGCTGGATCCTCAGAGGCTGGTGAGCACCTTAGGCCCACTTCCAAGGCTCCAGGACTGGGGTGGCACCACTTAGCAGGGTAGACTCACAGATGGCAGAGACCTGGAACAGTGTTGTTGGAAGCCTGTTATGGCCCTGAGGCTTCAGATCAGGAGGCCAGCTAACTAACCCTTGGAGTCACTCTGGGTTCTAGGTTCAGCAGGTCCAGTCCTTTTCTTACAGGCAAGAGGGCAGCAGGCAGCAGGTCAGCACAGCAGTGAAACAGTTCCTTCAGAGCAGCAGTCCAGGAGAGTGGTAGTCCTTTCAGTAGCACAGAAGTCCTTCTTTCTGGCAGAGTATCCACTGGTCCAGGAGTGTACTGAAGAGGTGGTATCTGAGGTCCAGTATTTATACCCAGTTGTGCTTTGAAGTGGACAGAAGCTTCTAGAGGCATGCCTTTGAAGTGCACAGGTACCCTGCTTTTCTAGTCTGGCTCCAGAGTAACTACAGGGGGTATGCAGCCCTTTGTGTGGAGGCAGGCATCAGCCTATTCGTGTGTAAGTTGGGCTGGGCCTAGCTCCTCCCTCCCATCCTGCGAGTGGAGGCCCATCCAGTCACAGTTAAGCTCCCTATTATGTGTGGCTGTCTATGAGGAACACACAAAGTCCAACTGCCAACTACACCTTGTCATGTGACCCAGAGACAGGCAGCAGGCACTAAATGACTGGGGCAGGAAAATGTCAACTCTCTAAAAGTGGAATTTTTAAAATCGTAATTTAAAATATGACTTCACCATGAGTTGGGATTCTTCATTACAATTCCAAAGACGCCAAACATGAACTGGTTCCCATCTGGAAATTACAGCTCATTAAATGTAATAAGGTATGTCCCATATTAGTCTGTGGGAAAGGTAGACCATGCAGTAGTGAGAAACCAATTGAAGAGTTTTTTACTACCAGGACATGTAAAACGTAACAGTACACGTCCAACCTTTTAAATACACTGCACCGTGCCCACTGGGCTATCCAGAGCCTACCATAGGGGTGACTTATATGTATTAAAAAGGAAGGTTTGGGTGTGCCAAAAAGGTTTATTTTGCCAGGTCAGAATGGCAGCTTAAAACTGCACACACACAGGCTGCAATGGCAGCCCTGAGGCATGTCTGAAGTGCTACTTAAGTGGGTGGCACAATCAGTGGCACCAGCCCTCTAGTGCCATTTAATTTAGGGGCCCTGGGCATTGGTAGTGCCACTTTGCTAGAGACTTACAAGCAAATTGAATATGCCACTTGGGTATAGACAATTCTACCATGCTTTAAGGAGAGATCACAAGCACTTTAGTACTGGTTAGCAGTGGCAAAGTGCATCCTAAAGCCAGCAAAAACGAAGTCAGCAATCAGGAGGGTTGAAAGAAAAACGTTAGGGGGTAAACCACGCCAAGGATGCTAGGTCTAACAACAGCCATGAGGTACTATGCTAAGCTGTGTGCACAACACAATGACATACAAATTGGTCAAACAAACCATGCCACAGATGCTTCAGAGTGTTTGCGACCTGTGCTTGCAAAGTTACATCTCGGTGCTAGTAATAATTGTGGCATTTCAGAGTTACAAAGTTATAATCGAAGAGTATTTTGCTATAATGCTTCACCCAAAATAAATGTTCAAATACCTCTTCAGGTTCCTTCGTTGGTGTCAATGTTATGGATATCAGTGCTCATGAGAGATGCTTAATTACTCATGACGCAGGCAGTTAAGGTCATTCATCTGTAACATAACATTTAAGTGGCAGATGGCACAGATTATGACTATTCCACTGCATTTAAATTGTAATTGCATATTATCCCTGCTGGGTGTGCACAGTTCAGCGCCTTCCCATTTGCCATGCCCTATTTAGGAACCCCACCAGCCTTGAGGTAGTTAATCAGAATTGTGGGCTTGCCCAACAAAGACCTGTGCAGACAGAGGCAAAGGACACGGGCAAGAGTATGGAGAGAGAGACGAAGTGGGTAGTGGAGATGTTCTATTGACAGATGGACTTACCGGTGTAAATCTGCGAAACAAAATGTAAACATCTACAGAAATATTTTCAGAATTCAGGCAATAAACATAAAATTAGCATAAACAACAGTGAAACATCATATTTAAACTTCTTTAGTCAATGTCAAAAATATTGCAAAAATTACATTAAACTGCGCTCGCTGTATTTAATTTCAACATTCCTATATGTTTACAAAACAAGCTAATCACTTCATGCACATTTCTATTCAGCTACAATTTGTGCATCCTGATACTTTCTTGCGTATCTTTCGCCAAACACATCTCCCATGACTCTCCTGTGTCATGATGCGATGGTGTCTGCACCTTTACATACCTTTGCTCAGGTTCCCCTATTTTGCCCCATGTGCTTGCTGCATTCAGTTCCAATGGATGTGTGGAGTCTATTTTCTATTCTATTGAAGCTCTTATACATCTATCATACCTCATTTACAACTGGCAGGTTTCCTGTTCATGTGATAACAGAAGTAATTATTTTGTGGTTTGTCCTAAAATCTGTCTTTCCCTGGACTATCACTAGCACTCTAGTCTCCTGAACAAAACACAAAGGGGCTGATTTTGAGTCCGGCCGTCCGGGGACCGCTGTGGCATCTTCGGCAGGAACACTGCCATTGAGTATGCTGTCTGACCGCCCGATTATGAATGTGGCGGTTGGACCGCCACAAGACCGCCGCCACCGCCAGGATCCTGGATCCCAAGGCAGTGGTGAAGGCATGGGGGATTGGAGGCAATGCCTATGCCGGCTATGCCGTGCCAATTACGAGCTGGATTTCCACCGACCTTCTCATGGCGGGGACCCCGCCATGAAAAGGTCGGCGGAAAGCCAGAGAAGGGGCCCCAAACAGGGCTCCCAGGTGCTTTTGCCCATTGGGCATTGTGGCTTAGGGCACATGTTGTTCCCCCTATGCATGCACTGTCGTGCGCGCACTGTGTGCTATGCACGACATGGTGCCTGGCAACAGTGCACGCACGACAGTGCATGCGCTGTAGTGCAGCGGCATTGCTTTCAGGTGCACTCTGTGAGCCGAAGCATGCTGCCGCCTCAAGACTGATGCCGACACACTGCCGTCCCAGTGGTTAACTCTTAATGCAGCAGTCGGGATGCCGCCGGCTTGGCGGGATTCTCCCAATCGTCTCAACAGCAGTCCGGCAGTCGGCCCACCGGACTCATAATCAGCCCCCAAATAGCCATAAGAGGCATTTTAGCACCAGCATTGATTCCTCCAGACTTGCATAGTCAGGTGGGTGGGGAATTCCCTAATACTATGCAGCTTGTCTGCTGCACTTTGCTAATCTTCACTTCGTCTCTGTTCCCAGACCCCCCTGTGGTCGATCCCTTTTCTGATCACTACAACTACTCAGCCCACCCTTGTACACCAGAATGCCCTCGCTAGCGATTTTAAGGTTACTCCTTCTCTTCCAGTTCTGGCTCTGTGTACAGTCATATCTAAAGAGAAGATAAATATCATTCACCTAAAGAAAGAAAAGAGATATTTGGACAAAAATATCGAGTTTTAAACATCGAGTTTCAGAAATATCAGAAAAAAAAATCTCATGATACTAAAATATCGTAATGCAGATATATCGTAGTCAAGAATATCGATTGTTCAGGTAAGTTATATCTTTTTCATGAATATTGTTGTTAATATCGTTTTCAGTAATATAGTTGTAGAAAATATCGTTTTTTAATTATCTTTAAACACCTGAGTTCATATATTAATTTTATGTGTTATGATTTTTTGTATGGTTGTTAATAATATTTGTAAATATAGTTTGCAATTTTAGGTGATTTATAATTTTTTATTTAATTGCTAATAGTAAGTTATATTGTTGTAGTGGGTTGCTAGGTTTGTAGGGGGAAGTTAATTAAGTAAAATTAGTTAATATATATTAATAATTATTAATTATTCATTGTTTAATTGATTTTTAATTATGTTAATTGTGTAATAATTATATTTTTAAGTTATATATTATGTGCAGGCTTCTGGCTTTGTAGGGGTATAGGGTGGGAAGTTAATTAAGTAATAATTAAATAACAATTTATTATTCATTACTTAATTGATTATTAATTATGTAAATTGTATAATTGTATTTTTAAGTTACATATTAAGGTGTGGGCTGCTGGGTTTGTAGGGGTATAGGGTGAGATGTAATTCATTCATTATTTAATTAATTAATTAATAATTAATTATTACATTTTTTATTAATATTTATTTGATTATTAATAATGGTAATTGTGTTACATTTATTTATTTTAGTTATATTTTAAGTTTGGGCTGCTAGGTTTGTGGGGGTATAGTGTGATAAGTTAATTAGAGCTATTAACACCCTCCTTAATAAATATGGAGGACTCTGAGAAATATATGGAGTAGGAAGACATCACTTACCTCCCTATTGATGACCACTTCTGCCAGGTTATGGATGCCTCTATTTTTAAGGCATTGCCCCAGGTTGTGGCGCCCTTGGAGAAGAAAATACTCAAGCTACAGGCTCAATGCCAAAAAAAACCTCAAACTGAGGGAAGATCTTTCTGGGCCACTGGCCCCCATACCTCCAGGGCAGCCCTAGGCATCATTTCCAGACAGCAAGTGCAAGCGCGCAGACAACCAGGGGTCGATCTTTATGACTTTTCGTGCTTTAAGAAGGCCTTTATGGACTCCTAGCCTCCCCCTACAAACTCCCAAATCCTCAGTATTTCGGAGGTCCATCCCCCCCCCTCCCAGATACAGGAGACAGAGACGACTCTTGCAAAGTCTCAGATGGGGACAGAAACTCCGGCAGACCCTGGCGTCCATCTGGTGATCCTTCTCCCTCAAAGAAGAGTGCTAATGCAGATGCGGCCCCCCTAAGATCCAAACTCAGATATGTTGGTCCCGGATGATCGTTTAAATCTGCACTCTGCGGAATGGTCCCCAGCACCTAAGGTGGGCTCTTACATAGCAAGCCGGTTATGGAAACCACTGGACAAGGAGGTCAGGAGTTGTCTCTGAGCTTAATGTCTTAGACCCTCCTTGGAGGGCCAAGTAGCCCTCACCCCTGTAATAGATGCTAAGATGGCTACTTTTTTGGCAAAGTTTGTGTGGAATCCCAAAAAGGGGATGTCGCTCTTGGTGCTCATGCCATGACAAATTACTAGATGTATCAGGACCCTGTCCAAGATTCCGGACATGGCCAAAGATGCCAAGCCATAAGGCTCCCTGAGCTCCCTTGAGGCTCTATCAAGCTGGGCTCAAAGACCCATAATATTTATGGGAAACGCCAACTGTACAATATCCACAGAATGGCGTGGATCCCTCTTGAGTAAAATAGATGTGAAACTAGAGGAGCTATCAACATCAGAGGCAGGGCCCATAGCATAGGGATGTCTCTTCGGAGATCCATTTGTCCGAGAGAAAGGCAAATTAGTAAATACTTTCATTTCTCTGGACAAAGTCCAACATCTATTAAAAGAATGTTTGCGCCCAATGTTTTTGCTGCAGCCGGCCGTGGAAGGGGGTGCTCGACCGGCCGCTCTTTTAACCAAGCCTCCACTAGGGGCACAGATACCCATCGAGGACAATGGTGAGATCCATCCAAGTTTGCCAACATCTACCCAACTAGGAGCTATCCCTGATGCCAGGGTGCAAGAGAAGGTTCAAGAGGCAATGGCACCTACAATACCCCACAAGGTGAATGTAAAAAATCGGCGGCAGGTTGGTGGACTTCTTGCACAATTACGAGGCTCTTTCCTTGGATGCTTGGGTTCTTCAAATGGTGAGGGGTTTCCAAATAGAGTTCTATGGTTGGCCAATCCAACCCCTCCATCCAAAACCCCTGTCTTTTTCTCCTGTCCAAACAGTAGACTGCAAGATAGGTCGGCTTTTGGAGAAGGGCGCAATTGTCCCAAAAGCCTTACATCCCTATGGGTTTCTCAGCAATCTTTTTCTGGTGGAAAGGATGGATGGGAGCCATGACCCGTCATCAATCTAAAAAAATTCAACAAGTGGCTGATTTACCGCCAATTCAAGGTGGAAGGTATCCATCTTCTCAGGGACTTGTTGCAGGCAAACAACTAGATGGTCCGACTGGACCTAAAGGTTGCCTATCTTACGATTTCCATCTTTCCTCCTCACAAGCGTTTCCTGCAGAATTCACCTCCCCTCCTTTCAGTCTATCCTCCGCTCCATGGTATTTTACCAAGGTGCTGAAACCTGTGGTCGAACACTTTAGCTTAAGGCGTCAGACTAATGGTCTACCTATACGATATACTTCTTATGATTCAATGCTTGAGATGCTTGTCACATCATCTGCAGATGACTATCGATCTGTTGGAGTCTCTCGGTTTTGTGGTCAATGAGAAGAAGTTGTCCCTGATGCCATCCCAAACCTTACACTTTCTGGGGTTCGTGGTGGACTTGGTCAAAGCCACCCTGAGTCTTCCATCTCGCAAACTTACCAAGATAAAGCACAAGTTCAGGAAGACTTTTGAGTTCCCTGCATCATCTGGTCGGCCTCGTAGGCCTTTTCTCATCGTCCATACAAGCCATTTTATCATTCCCCCTACACTACAGGGCGTTGCAACACCTAAAGATCTTTCAACTTTAGCGGGGTCTCCCAATCCATTCCCCTCTCAGAAGAGGCGAAGGAGGAACTTCAGTGGTGGGTTTTTCATATGGACGGATGGAATGGCTATGCCATTTTTGACTCCCAACCCGACCGCATGATAGAATCGGATGCAGCGGCTCAGGTTGGGGGGCACATTGCAGGGAGTTCTCCACAGGGGAAAATGGTCATCCGCAGAACAGGCCCTTCACATAAACTGCATGAAATTAATGGCAGGCTCCTTTGCGGTGAAGTGTTGGACCAAAGACAAGGCCCAATGTTTTGTCCTTCTCAAGATGGACTATTTAGCGGCGTTTCGGTGCGTCAACCATCTAGGCGGATCGAGATCAAAGACCCTTTCGAATTTGCTCACATGTTTTGGAACTACTGCCTAGCCAACCAGATTTTGGTCTTGGCAGAACACCTTCCGGGGAAGTCCAATCAGGTGGCAGATTGGCATTCCTGTAATTGGCAGGATGTCAGTCTTTGGAAATTTTATCCAAGGTCAGTCTTTGGAAACTTTATCCAATGGTGCTCCAAGAACTTCAAGTTCAGTGGGGTACCTTTAAGATCGATCTGTTTGCCTCTTGACTGGACCATCAGTTGGAAAAGTACTGCAGTTGGGGTCCAGATCCCAATGCAGTACTGAACGATGCATTTCTCCAGGATTTAAATGAAATGAAATGAAGCGCTCGATTGCCCGTGGTAGTCTTGGCACTAGTCCAACCACAGAGGGACAGAAGGAAGAGAAGAGCAGACCTAAATGTAGTTCTATAAATTAAAAAGCCAGGTTTTAAGATTCTTTCTGAAGGAAGGACATATTTTTTAGTGGGGTGGTAAGGCATTCCAACATTTAGCTGTCCCATGGATAAAACGCCTTTCACCCCAGCAGACTCATTTCAATTTGGGAACAGTGAGATTGAAGGCTTGTGAAGAACGTAATAGCCTGGGGGGACATATCGGATGAATTTCTTTTTAAAATAGTCTGGTCCTTCATCATGCAAGGCTTTGAAAGCAATACAGAAAGCCTTGAAATTGATACACTTGTGTACTGGCAGCCAATGAAGATGAACCAATGCCTTAGAGGCAGACTGGTTCTTAGGTATTCAAAGCAGCAGCTGAGCAGCAGCATTCTGCAAGATCTGTGGCTTATTAAGTAAGCGTTTCCGGAAATTGATGTACAAAGCATTGCAGTAATCTATTTTAGAGAGGGTGAGAGTGGTTACCACTAGCATCCTCAACTCAAGCGGAATAAAAGGCAAGATCTTTCTCAGGATTTTTAAAGTAAGAAAGGCAGAGTAGGTAACTGCGTTCGCCTGCTTGTCAAATGACAGATGGTTGTCAAAGACAACTCCCAGGTTTTTCACTTTTGTTGCTGGAAGAGGAACATTTCCTAACTCAGGTGGCCACCAATTAGGAGACCAAAAGGAAACATTGTTACCTAACACCAAAACTTCCATTTTGTCGGAATTTAATTTTAGTCAATTATTTTGAATTAATTTATTAACCTGTTGCATACAGCTGAGAACATTAGCGGCCAATTCCTGATTATTTCCAGATAAAGAGACAACAATTTCAGTTTTGTCCGCATAGCTGACAACCAAAAACCATATTTTTTTTTTTATCAAGGTTGCTAAGGGGGTGACATATAAGTTAAAAAGAGTAGGGCTCAACGATGAAACCTGTGGTACCCAGCAGGGGAGAGATAATGAGCTAGAGACAAAAACGTCCATAGAAGCAAATTGCACTCTTTTTTAAAGAAAGGATGACAACAATGCTAAAGCAGTGGCATCTATACCCAAGGACTTGACACAGTCAATCAGAACCTTGTGATTGACCATTTCGAAAGTGGCCGAGAGATCTAGTAAGATCAGTGCTGCGGGGTTTCCATTGTCCACAGTTGCTCTCAGTTCCTCCGAAGCAGTAATTAGAGCCGACTCGGTGCTGAACAGGCCACGAAAGCCAAATTGTGAGTGGTCCAGTAAATTATTGGATTCCAAGCGATGAGTCAGTTCATTGTTTTTTAATTATTTCTTTATTGGCATTTAAGGAACTTACATCTGTGAATGTACATACATCTGTATGCAATTATTACAAGTACTAAGACAGACCGCATACAATGTTAAACAACATTACAGTAGGCATCTATCCGTTCCGCTACGCCACCTTGTGTTTTACACCTAGGATAACTATGTAAGTACCCAACTACCCAGATCCCACCCCCTCCCAACTTCAGTTTACTAACAACTTTTCAGCGTCACTTCCCCCCTTACAGTGCCCAAGGTTCATTCAGGCCATGGCACTCACTATATTGCTACCACAGCGTCTAGAGAGGTATAATGCGTCAGTGTCCGTCCTGTGAGGGATAGCGTGTAGGGGATGCTATCGCCGGAATTTGCAAGTCTTTTATATCCGCCAGCATGGTCGCCCACGCCCTCAGATCATCCTCCAATTTCTCATCTTGTCGCACTCTCTTCATTCTTATTGCTTCCGCCGCTGCCCATTCACCCAAATCTTTAAACCACAGCTCAATCTTCGGGGGAGCAGTCCCCATCCATGATATAGCGATTCGCCGTTTGGCCAATGCCAACCCAAGCATTACAAACCTCCAGCTTAGTTTCTTTCGCTTTGGAGCGGGCAAGAGACCCAGCAGCACCTCCCGTATACCTTTGGGCACGGACCATCCCGGCGCCTCCTGTATTTTCCCCAAAACTGAGGTCCAGTACTGAGACAGCATCGGGCATGACCAAACCATATGAATAAAATCCGAGGCAGCAGCCCCGCATCTAGGGCAGCTATCATATCTGGTCGGAAAGATTCTCCTAAGTGTTTTGGGGGTGAGGTATGCCTGGTGTACAAAGTTATATTGGACCAATTTGAACCTGACATTTGAATTGACAGTTTTGACCCCTTCGTGCACTTTAATCCAGTCTTTTTTGGACAAGGGCTCCCCCAGTATCTGCTCCCACCTACCCTGGACCGGAAGGGGTGCACTGGTCAGATCCTCTCGCAGCGCTCTGTACAGGTGTGTGATGAAGTGCCTCCCCTGCGCCATATACAACATTACCTGTAACACCCTGGTTTCCGCAGGTTCATCAGGGGTGGAAGTCCATATCTCTCTTGCTACTTGGTGAATCTTCCCATATTGAAGAAATTGACCTGACCCCAACTCGAACATTGATTCTGCTTCCTCCCTAGTAATGAATTGTTTGTTGTGGAACAAATCCCCCATCGTCAAACACCCGCCCTCCTTCCACCGGCGGATCGTCATTGAGGCCTCTATTTTAGCGAGGGGCATATCTGGAGCGTAAGGGGCATGTCGCACCACTTTTTTAATGTCTCGCTCCCAAACCTGTGCCACATGCCGGATTATGTATGGAACGGTCCGTGGGGTGCCCGCCCCCAACATTAATAATGCTGCAAAGGACTGTCCTCCATATGTGCCTGCCATTAATCTTTTCTCCCAGTTGTCGTTCTCGTCAAGCCAATGAATTGCATGCTGGAGCTGTGATGCCATGTAATATAATTCTAAATGTGCGACCTCCAACCCGCCTTCCTGCCATGTTCTCTGCAACGTCTCGAGACTTACTCTCTTCCTTTTGGACCCCCATAATAATTCTATTAACAGTGTGTTCAGGGACTTAAAAAAAGTGCGCCGGCACCTCATACAGGGAGTGCTGTAAGGCATACAGGCATCGAGGGAGTATTATCATTTTTGTAATTGCAATTCTGCCCATAAGGGACAGCGGTGGCTGTTGCCAAAATCGAATTGAGCCTTTTATACCCTCGACCATCTGCCCTATATTAAGAGCCAAATATCGGGTGGGGTCATTGACCAGTCTGATCCCCAGACACTTCGGATCCGAAGTTATCCACGGAAGTCCCACCTCCGGGAGGTCCCCCCTTGCCCGTTTTGCCAGACATCCCACCAGAAGCAACCTGGACTTGTTAGAATTCGTCTTCAAACCTGACACCTCCCCGAATTGGAACAGTACATCCAACAGTGTCGGAATTGTCTGGGCTGGTTGTCGCAGATATACTAGAGTGTCGTCTGCGTACATAGACACCACGTAGTTTGTGTCTCCCAGTCGTACCCCCCACCCCTCCAGTCGCCGCCGCAAAGTCTCCGCCAGCGGTTCCATAGCAGCCGCAAACAATAGAAGTGACAAGGGGCACCCCTGCCTGGTACCCCGTTGTAGTTCAAATGCTCGGGAGATCAGTCCCCCTTGGCGCACACCAGCTCGTGGGGCTGTATAAAGTAGTTGGAGCCAATTTAGGAACTTTGGACCCATTCCCATTGCTCTCAGTGTTGCCCATACGTACCCCCAGTCCACAGAATCAAACGCTTGTTCAATATCAAGCAGCGCCACCACATAGTCCTCCTGTTCAATTCTAGGGGAGTGCCACACCAAGGCCAATCTCCTGAGATTATTTGCAGTGCTACGTTTGGGGATAAATCCTGATTGATCCGGGTGGATTAAAAAGGCCATATGGGGTAAAAGGCAGTGCGCCATAACACCACTCAGAATTTTCATATCTATATTGAGAAGCGAGATCGGTCTATATGACTTCGCCACGTGAGGGTCCCTATCGGGCTTAGGGATCATGATGACCACAGCTTCTCTCATACTTTCTGGCAAAATCCGATGCTGCAGGGCTTCGTTGTAGACCTCCAACAGGTGATCAACCAAAAGAGGAGCATATGTTTTATAAAATTCGGACGGCAACCCATCTGAACCCGGACTTTTGGCAGGCTTCAGCCTTTGAATCGCACTCAGTATTTCCTCCCTAGTGATTGGCTCTTCTAGTTCGTCTCCCACTTCGTCGTCTAGGCATGGTAGTTCCACCCTCGAAAGGAACTCATTTATTCTTTCCAGTGGAGGAGAGACCCCAGAGACATATACCTTTTCCATATGTGCAGTTAGCACCTCCAAAATTGCTGTCTGATTGTAAACCGTATTCCCTCCCCGGTCCAGCAGTTGGACCACAGGGGGAGTAGGCCTCTCATTTTTCAAGAGTTTTGCGAGCAATGCCCCCGACCTGTCTCCCTCCATGTGAAGTCGCTGTCTATATGCCACCCGATTATATTTACCTAGGCGTCCAAGAGATTCCATCAGGACCCTATGGGTCTCACTCCACTCCACGATACGTTGGGGGTGTACATGGAGCAGGGGCTCTAGTCTCTGTAATTCCCTTTCCTGCAGTTGCACATCCCGTTCCAGCTGCTGCCTCGCTCCATATTTTGTCTTAATACAGAGGCCCCTCACTACCAGTTTCATCACCTCCCACTCCATAGCCCTCCTGGCCACGGTCCCCCAGTTTTCCCTAAAATAATTAGAAAGACCCTCCTCTATTGCCTTGGCAAATGGAGGGTCCGCCAAGGCTTCCACCTGCAACCTCCATAACGGTATTGCCGGTCGTGGCCGTCTTAGATCCAACGTAAGGAGCCCTGGGGAATGATCTGAAATATATCTGGGCAAGTATGAGATGTCTTGTACCTCCCTGAGGAATTCATCAGTTAAAAGACATTGATCTATACGACTATGTGTGTTGGAAGCGGGCGTATAACAGGAGAAGGCCCTTCCCAGGGGATTCCTATCCCTCCAAACATCTCGCAGCCCCAAACCCTGAAGCGTGTCTCTCAGTGTGCCTGTGAGTCTTGGTTTGGTATTCTGTCTGGGGGGTTCCTGGTCAAGCCCCCCCATCAAGCACACAGTTAACGTCCCCCATCAGAATCACTCTGTCACCCAAGTAGGGGGTCGCTGCTGCCACTACCGCTGGGAAGAATGCTGGACAGTCCGAGTTCGGGCATATACATTAATAATACAACTTCTCGCCCATCCAGCCTTCCATGCAAGACCACGTAACGACCCTCCGGATCCACAACATGATGTAGGTGCTGAATCGGCACCCCAGGTGCCACCCAAATGAGAGCCCCCTGAGCGAACCCCGAGTAGGACGTCGCATAGAGCTGCCCCCTCCATCTTCGTTTTATACATGCTATCATATCCCCCATACATGAGTTTACTGCAAACATGCAATAGCAATTTTATACCTTTTCAAATAAGAAAACACCAGTCTCCGCTTATTTAACAGCGCAAATCCCCGCACATTCCATGTAATGAGCTTAATCAAGGAGGGAGCCATATTTGCCAAAACAGTGACATCTTAACACTTGTCCCTTGTGCCCATCTCCGCCTCCTCCTGAAGTGTGACGCCGACATACCAGAACCGTTGATAAACTGAGTTCCCCATCCCCTCCCCTGTAAACCTTCCCGATTCGAACCCCAATGTCGTACCCCCCACCCCTTGGGCAGTGGTGCGATCCCCAGTCTTCCTTGACAAGGTGTCAGGAGCCGCCTCCCCCGCCCCATACCCACCCACCCAATGTCTTCCAAAAGATTAACCAGCCCATAGAGGATAAACAGTAGCATTTTCAACAATACCAGTTGGCAGCATGCAATAAAACTTTGAAATTGTGATTTGAAAGTGGTTAGCCAGTGGTCAGGCCATTGTCGAGGTGTGAGAAATAATTCTCTAGCTCCTCGTACGTGCCTCAACCTCTGAGAGGGGCGTGTCCACCCCGTCGGCGTTAAACATATGTTATAATAAAACGTTCCATTGAATCCGAACCCCGCCCCGATCAAACCCTCATGACTTATCTGTGACTATAAAGAGTCCTTTATCTTCCGCCGGCGATCCTTCAGGATACATTCAGTTGGAGGTCCGTAGGAGGCACCGGCTGATCCTGTGTAGATGAATCAGACTCCGAAGAGGGATCGACCATACAAAGAGTTCCGTTGGAGCCCACCCGGATTCGGCCTGACGCACCCGCCGAGGCCTGCTGTGTCTTGGCGACCACGCTGCTCTGAGAGTTCTGACGCTCAGTGGGCTTTACTTGGCCCGATCCCCAGAATGCTCTTCCCTTCCAATTGTCCTGCCTCCCAAGACCGTCCAACCAGTCTGTTGCCTCCGCTGCTGATAGAAAAAACATCGCTCTCCCATTGTGTTCAATTCTCAGCTTAGCAGGGAACAAAAGGCTGTATTTGAATCCACCTTCCCGCAATCATCTTTTGACCACTAGGAATGTTCGTCTCTGGTCCTGCACCCGCTGTGTGTAGTCCGGGAAGATGGCAATCCGGTGTCCCTCGTACGTAGGTGCCTCTCCCTGCCTGGTGGCCTGTAATATCACGTCCCTATCCCGGAAGTTGAAGAATCGTGCAATTATGGCTCGCGGGGGCGCACCAGGTCGCGGGGGGGGGAACCAACGCCCTGTGCACTCTCTCAATGTTAAAAAACTTTGACAGTCTTTTTGGGGCCAGGGATTTAACTATCCAATCCTCCAGGAACAGTTCCGCCGACGGCCCCTCTGCTCGCTCCAGAAACCCCACAAACCTCAGGTTATTTCTCCGAGATCGGCCCTCCTGATCCTCGGCCCTTTCATCCAGTGACACCACCCGCTTTGAGAAGTCCATGACCGTTTCTCTCAGTTTCTTAACTTCCGTCTGCAGGCCCTCGATATTCTGTTCATTAGAAGTGACCCTACCAGCCACTTTCCGGAGATCACATCTCAATAGATTGACGTCAATGGCCACTGCGTCAATTTTGTTCACCATGTCAGTCCTGGTAGACTGTATGGCTACCATTATGTCCGCCAGTGAGGGGTCCGGAGCCTCTGATTGCCCGGCCTCCTCCCTCTGCATCTCCACGTCTTCACTGCGTTTCGTTTGCTCCAGTGGGCATGGCTGTGCGTAGTTGGAGATTTTGTTAGCTTGCACACGATTATCTTGCCCCTTCACCATGATGCAGTTTCGGTATGTCACCGATTCCCCTACGATGGAGACACACCCAGCTCTGCCTCCAACCGCGGGCCTCCCTCGTCTTGTAGCGGTTCACACAGGTTCACCGACCCCACCAGCAGGTCCTACGCCACACCCGCAGAGCTCGGCACTTTCGTCTGGAGTATGTGGTGCACACAGTACGGCCAGCCACCCAGGGCATCCCCCGGGAGCAAGCACTCCGGATCCCACATCAGCAAGCACAGTGTAATGGACTCCGGGTTTCTGCACAGGGGGTTGCTCTGCCATGGCTCACTCTGACTGTCCCATTCATCACCATCCAGCGTGTACGACAATTACGTATATAGTTTCCCCTTGTCACCGCAGCGAATATAGCTCCAAACCGCACCCCAGACAGACTAGGAGCCCTCTGGGTTGACGCTGCGCCTCCCAGCCGCCTCCTCTCTACTGTACGAACTCGTAGGTGTCACTCCTGCTTTATTGGGCCAGGCTCATTGTCATGCTTCCTCTCTGCGCCCACTCTTCCACCAGCAGCCCCCACAGGCCTCAGGGAATGGTGCACAGCAGGCTCCAGGGACCGCCGTACAGCAGGCCTCACCATGCAGCAACAATCGGGGCCTGCAGACACCCCCGCAGGGCCTCCGTAGTGTCAGGCTATATTGGTGCCAAGCCACTAGGCTCCCGGTCCTCCCAGCGGGCCCGACACACTCGGAGGTATCATGCGGGTCTCCCCGTCTTTATCCTGCACACGGTACCTTTTCTCTCCAGCTACGTCGGAGGGCCGATCGAGTCCTCCGCGCCCAACCACTCCCTCCTTCTAACTCCCGGGTTACTCGATGTCGGCTCGTGCGGCCACCAGAGGCTCCAGCCGGATTCCGACTCTGGCTCTTGTACTACTGCCGGGCGCTACACACAGTAGGGGCCGCTGGCCGCGCAAGCCCCAGAAAGCACTCCCACGCCGCGGGCCCGAGGAACTCTGCGGGCTCAGCTCCCGCCTGCAAGATGTCACCGCACACGGGGCCGGGCGGATTTCTTCAAGTTGTGCGCGTCGGCACTGCGAGAGGAGCCCGTTCGTTGCACCAGGGAATCAGCTGTGGTTCAGGGCGACGTCCACAGGGTTCATGCCTCTTAATTACACCAGGATGATGCCGGATTAATTTCCAGCCGATGGAAGCTCCTGAAATTACGACCGAACGGCCATCTTGTTCGGCCACGCCCCCGAGTCAGTTCATTGTTAATAGCTTTTTCCATGATCTTTGATGGAAATGGAAGACAAGAGATGGGACAAAATTGCTCGTAACCAAAGAGTTAAGGTGTGTTTTTTTTAACAAGGGTAAAATTGATTGTACTTTCCATTTTGTAGGAAAGTATCCTTGGTGAAAAATTTCATTGAAGATTGTGGCTAGATGGCCGGCTATGGTGGCAGAAGCCAAGTGAAGGGTTGCTAGTGGACAAGGGTCCAGAGGAGAACCGGACGAGTAGTGAGGATTAAATCCTGCACTTGGTCCACCGTCAGCTGAGAGAAAGAGGAAAAAGATGGTGGTCTGGAAGTGGTTGGCATCGACAAGGGGATCTGAGACATAACATTTCCAGAGGCTGGGACCGCTATCCACACGAAGAAGCTGAGGCCTGGCCCAAGGAGCTGGAGAATGTGTTGAAAATGTCCAACACCTACTCCTGGAAGGCGAGAACAATGTTGTCACAGAGAGTCTGACTGCTGAAATTGGCGAGTTTTTCATTGCGGCAAAAAGTTATTTATTTGAATCTTTAGCTGAAATTATTTTTGGAGAAAAGTAAGCAGATGTCTCCACTAAGATCTGGGCCTTGTATTCAGCGATTATTTGTTTATATTATTTTTTCTGTAGGATCATAATGAAGCCTCCAGAGATGCTCTTGGCGTCTACAGAGCTGCCACAAATCTCTAGGATTGTGTGAGAACAAGGGTTGAGAGGGAGTTAGCTTCTTTATGAAAGACGGTCTCCAGGGGGCCAGTTGATCTACAACTAGGGTGCGGCAAGAGTTGTATTCTGAGATATCCTGGTCTAGAATTCTGGCGGCATTAGGGAGGGAGGATCACAGTTGGCATTTTGCATTCAAATTGATCTGCCTCGATTTTGTGCCAAGGACGGCAAGTTTTAGTAAAGCTGGAAATAGATTTCTTAGACAGCTTGGTAGCAGAATTCAGATGAAACATTACTGCAGCGTGATCAGACCAGGTTAGCTGCAGTGTCGCAGAGAAAACTAGCACAGTGTTGTCAGAAAAGCGTGTGACCAGCAGAATGGGATGGTGAGGTGACCAGTTGAGATAAACCTAGGCTGTTCATAAGGTCAATCAAACTTGCCGAGTCTCTATCCTCCGGAGGACAGTAAAATCGGCAAAGGTGACCTTATTCTCAAGCAGGTGACCAATATTTTCAAGAAAGGCAGATCTGGGCCTGCAGGTTGATAAATTAACAGCCCATTGAAGGAGACATGGTCATTAAAAGTAAATTTAAATGTTAGAGCCTCAAGGTGATTAGAGGAGCACACACCAGAGCAGGTGCCTGAAAGATATTATTATACAGTAGTGCTATACTACCTCCTTTCTTTCCTACCCGATCCCATCTGAGCAATGACTATTCGGTCGGGATGGCTAAAGGTAAGTCTGGACCTGAGCTATTATCAGCCCAGGTCTCAGTGATAAAAGCAAGCTTGGTAATATGCGTTTGTAGAAATTCAAAGAACTATACTTTGTTTTTAATAAGTGATCTGGCATTAATAAGAGTGCAACGTGACAAATGATGAGGGGTTACCTCATCAGTAAGAGATGCGTCGGTTTTCCTAGCTGAACTTCTTTCATGATTAGAAAACCCCAGTAGGCAGCTGGAGCAAGTCCAGTCAGAGGGCGAGAAGAGCTTCCCTAGAGTAGGGATGTAATGTCGCCAGGTTTGACCACAGACGGGCAGCATGGCTTGCGCTTTGTACCGTTCGAGTGTGGACGGGCGCAGACGGGCTTGCCTTTGAGCGTCTTTGACGCACCATCTGCATACCCACTGCGCAGACGCGCTAAATGGTTGTTTAAGTAGCCCAACATCCAAGACAAGGGAGAGGGAAAAGCGGCATGTCCAGGCACTCACTCGTCGGCAAAGTAAAGGGAAAAGTAAAGAGCGAACCGGAGTCCAGGCAAGCTCCTTTGTCTGACTGCAAGTACTGGAAAATTAAAACAAACTAACTAAAAGGGGAGAACGTACTAAAACTCATAAAACCGGTATAAAATAGGCAATTCAATAGCAGCAATATGGTGCCGATTAGCAGCGAGCAAGGGAGCTAGGCATCTCCCAGAAAAGACCCACACTAGTGAGTTACAAGGAAAGAAAAATTTAGTTGTTGGAAGTACTAAACCTTCTGTAGTAGACTGTGCGGACGCACTATACAGCTGTTTAAGTAGCCCAACATCCTGGACATGGGGGGAGGGAAAAGGGGCATGTCCAGGCATTCACTCAGCAACAAAGTGAATGGAAATGTAAAGAGCGAACCAGAGTCCAGCTACTCCATATGCAGAAAGGCAAGCTCCCTTATCTGACTGCAAGTACTGGAGAATCAAAACTAACTAACTAAAAAGGGAGAAATCAAAACAATTTGCTACAGTTCAGGAAGGAACTTAAAACCTGGTTATTCTATTTGCACTAAACTGGCTGGTTGCTCTTCCGGTACACCTTCTTTGGGCAGCAAGCGCTAAGACGCCATGGCATACATGCGCTCTATAAAAAAAAACTATTTCGTTTCATTTCATTTCAGAACGTACTAAAACTCATAAAACCAGTATAAAATAGCCAATTCGATAGCAGCAATATGGCGCCGATTTGTGGTGAGCAAGGGAGCCAGGCACATCCCAGAAAGAACGTGCACTAGCAAGTTACAAGGAAAGAAAAATGGTGTTGCTGGAAGGATTATACCTTCTGTAGTAATCAATCAATCACAGAATTTGTAGAGCGCACTACTTACCCGCGAGGGTCTCAAGGCGCTGGGGAGAGGGAAGGGAGGGGGGGATGCTGCTACTGGTCGAACAGCCAGGTCTTGAGTAGCCTCCTGAAGGTCAGCAGGTCTTGGGTCTGTCGTAGGCTTAGTGGAAGGGTGTTCCAGGTCTTGGCGGCGAGGTGTGAGAAGGATCTGCCGCCGGTGGTTGTTCTTCGAATGCGAGGGACGTGGCGAGGGAGAGGTCGGCGGAGCGGAGCTGGTGGTTGGGGACGTAGAAGAAGAGTCATCTGTTGAGGTAGGCTGGGCCAGTTTTGTGGAGTGCCTTGTGTGCGTGGATGAGGAGTTTGAAGGTGATCCTCCTGTCGACGGGGAGCCAGTGCAGGTTCCTCAAGTGGGGGGTGATGTGTCTGTGGTGTGGTACGTCGAGGATCAGGCGTGCGGAGGCGTTTTGTATGCGTTGCAGTCGCTTGATGAGCTTGGCCGGGGCTCCCGCGTAGAGGGCGTTCCCATAGTCCAGTCTGCTACTGACGAGGGCCTGGGTGACTGTTCTTCTTGTGTCTGTCGGGATCCACCTGTAGATCTTGCGAAGCATGCGGAGGGTGTTGAAGCAGGAGGAGGAGACTGCGTTGACTTGTTTGGCCATGGAGAGCGTTGAGTCGAGGATGACTCCCAGGTTGCGTGCGTGGTCGGTGGGTGTCGGGGCTGCTCCCAGCGTCGTTGGCCACCAGGAGTCGTCCCAGGCTGAGGGGTTGGAGCCGAGGATGAGGACCTCCGTTTTGTCCGTGTTCAGCTTTAGTCGGCTGATCTTCATCCAATCGGCGACGGCCTTCATTCCTTCATGGAGATTGGCTCTGGCGGCGAGGGGGTCCTTGGTGAGGGAAAGGATCAGTTGAGTGTCGTCGGCGTAGGAGATAATGTTGAGGTCGTGTTGTCTGGCGATGCGTGCGAGCGGGGCCATGTAGATGTTGAACAGTGTTGGGCTGAGGGACGATCCCTGGGGTACGCCGCAGATGATCTCGGAGGCTTCGGATCGGAAAGGTGGGAGGCGGACTCTCTGGGTTCTGCCGTCGAGGAAGGAGGTGGTCCATTCCAGGGCCTTGTCTCGGATCCCTGCGTCGTGGAGGCGTGCGCGTAGAGTGCGGTGGCAGACAGTGTCGAAGGCGGCGGAGAGGTCCAGCAGGATGAGGGCTGTGGTCTCACCATTGTCCAGCAGGATCCTGATGTCGTCGGTGGCGGCGATGAGGGCGGTCTCAGTGCTGTGGTTGCTGTGGAACCCTGATTGGGATGGGTCCAGGATGCTGTTTTCTTCGAGGTATCGGGTTAGCTGTTTGTTGACGATCTTCTCGATGACCTTGGCTGGGAACGGAAGCAGAGAGATGGGCCGGAAGTTCTTGAGGTCTCTCGGATCCGCCTTGGGTTTTTGAGTAGGGCGTTGATCTCTGCGTGTTTCCAGCTCTCTGGGAAGGTCGCGGTCTCGAAGGAGAGATTGATGATGTCGCACAGGTGGGGTGCGATGGAGCTGCTGGCTTTGTTGAAGATGTGGTGCGGGAAAGGGTCTGACGGGGAGCCGGAGTGTATTGTGCTCATGGTCTTGATGGTGTCCTCGATGTTCACGCTGGCCCAGGCTGGCAGGGGGTCGTGGTCGATGGTGTGTGGCGGGTCTGGTGCATCGATCTTAGTTGGGGCTGTCTGGGTGTTGAAGCTGTCGTGGATGTCGGCGATCTTGCGGTGAAAGAAGGTGGCGAGGGAATCGCACAGGGGTTGCGACGGCGGGATGTCGTTGGTGTTGGAGCTGGGATTGGAGAGTTCCTTCACGATGTTGAAAAGCTCCTTGCTGTTGTGTGCGTTGTTGTCGAGGCGGTCTTTGAAGGAGATTCTCTTGGCGGACCTGATGAGATGGTGGTGGTTACGGATGGCGTCTTTGTGGGCTGTGTGGCTGTCCGGTGTCTTATCACTGTGCCATTTCTTCTCTAGTTTCCGGCAGGTACGCTTGGAAGCTAGGAGTTCCGAGGTGAACCAGCTGGCTCTTTTGGTGGTGTCGCTGTAGGTGAGCTTTTTCAGCGGGGCGAGGGTGTTGGCACAGTCGTCCATCCATCGTCTGAGGTTGCAGGCAGCGTCGTCGGTGTTGGATGGGTCGGAGGGAGGGCTGAGAGCGAGGGTTGCCCGGAGTTGGTCTTCGGTGACTTTGCTCCAGCAGCGGCGTGGGATCTGTTGGGTGCGGTGGTGTGTGGTGGGTTTCTGGAAGGTGAAATGGATGCAGCGGTGGTCGGTCCAGAGGAGTTCCGTGGTGTGGCTGAAGGAGACGTGGGAGCTTGAGGAGAAGATGGG
Organism: Calotriton arnoldi; assembly: GCA_963921515.1. Lineage (NCBI taxonomy): Eukaryota > Metazoa > Chordata > Amphibia > Caudata > Salamandridae > Calotriton > Calotriton arnoldi. The sequence continues at coordinate 488,717 of CAWUFW010009545.1, forward strand.
GTCAAGCGTGTGGCCGGCGGAGTGGGTCGGTGTTGTGACGAGCTGGCTCAGGCCGAGGTTGGAGAGGCTGTCGATCAGGGTGGTGGAGTTGCTGTCGTTGTTGTTCTCCAGGTGAAAGTTCAGGTCTCCGAGGAGGATGTAGTCGGTAGAGGTCAGGGCATGCGTGCTGATGAAGTCGGCGATGGAGTCGCTGAACTGGGGTCGGGGCCCAGGGGGTCTGTAGACAAGGGTGCCTCTAAGGGTGGTGTAGGGGTCCGTGTGGATCTGGAAGTGCATGTGTTCGGCGGTGCTGAGAGTGTCGTCGGTGCTGGTCGAGACCCTGATGGTGTTCTTGTAGACGATGGCGATTCCTCCTCCTACTGCGTTGATGCGGTCTCTGCGGGTGATCTTATAGCCATCTGGGATGGCTATGGCGATGTCGGGGGCGGAGGAGTCGTTCATCCAGGTCTCTGTCAGGAAGGCGACGTCTGGTGATGATGTGTCGAGCAGGTCCCAGAGCTCGACGGCGTGTTTGCGTGCGGAGCGGGTGTTCAGTAGGATGCACCGGAGGTGGTTGAGGTCCTTCTTGGCGGGCGCCTCGGTGGCTCTGAGGCTGGTGTAGCTGCAGTTCCGGCAGGTGAAGGGACCATGGGTGCGTTTCGGGGCGGCCTTGAAGCAGTTGTGCGTCCGTCCGTCCGGGGTTGAGAGCGTGGAGTGCGGTGGCATCGTATCGGCGTCGGTCCTCGAGGCTGGAGCGGGGGGCGCGTGGTCCAGGGGTTCTGGCGCTGGGCGCCATCCAGGCACGGACGGGCGCAGACGGGCTTGCCTTAGGCGCGCCTTCGGCGCGGCCGCGCAGCGGCCGCCATATATGGGGAGGTGGGAGGGAGGAGCAGCTGGGAGGCAGAGGCAGCGAATGGGCAGTCAGGGGGGCGGGGCCGCAGGGGATGCAGCGGCGGGAATGGAGAGAGGCAGCGAGGGGCACAGAAGGCAAAATGGAGAGAAAAATACAAGAAATACAGGCACAGTACAGTCGGGGCAGCGGGGGCACAGAAGGCAAAATGGAGAGAAAAATACAAGAAATACAGGCACAGTACAGTCGGGGCAGCGGGGGCACAGAAGGCAAAATGGAGAGAACAAAACAAGAAATACAGGCACAGTACAGTCGGGGCAGCGGGGGCACAGAAGGCAAAATGGAGAGAAAAATACAAGAAATACAGGCACAGTACAGTCGGGGCAGCGGGGGCACAGAAGGCAAAATGGAGAGAACAATACAAGAAATACAGGCACAGTACAGTCGGGGCAGCGGGGGCACAGAAGGCAAAATGGAGAGAAAAATACAAGAAATACAGGCACAGTACAGTCGGGGCAGCGGGGGCACAGAAGGCAAAATGGAGAGAAAAATACAAGAAATACAGGCACAGTACAGTCGGGGCAGCGGGGGCACAGAAGGCAAAATGGAGAGAAAAATACAAGAAATACGGGCACAGTACAGTCGGGGCAGCGGGGGCACAGAAGGCAAAATGGAGAGAAAAATACAAGAAATACGGGCACAGTACAGTGGGGCAGCGGGGGCACAGAAGGCAAAATGGAGAGAAAAATACAAGAGATACAGGCACAGTACAGTCGGGGCAGTGGGGGCACAGAAGGCAAAATGGAGAGAAAAATACAAGAGATACAGGCACAGTACAGTCGGGGCAGCGGGGGCACAGAAGGCAAAATGGACAGAGAAACAAAGAAATACGGGCACCGAGGCCACAAGCGGAGGGGCGAGCTTACCAGCAGCAGCAGCGGGCGGACAGCACAGGCGGAGCTGTGTGGTGGGGGAGCGACCTACCTGGCAAGGTCAAGGGTCGCTCTCCTCACCGCGCAGCGGCCGCCATATATGGGGAGGTGGGAGGGAGGAGCAGCTGGGAGGCAGGGGCAGCGAATGGGCAGTCAGGGGGGCGGGGCCGCAGGGGACGCAGCGGCGGGAATGGAGAGAGGCAGCGAGGGGCACAGAAGGCAAAATGGAGAGAAAAATACAAGAAATACAGGCACAGTACAGTCGGGGCAGCGGGGGCACAGAAGGCAAAATGGAGAGAAAAATACAAGAAATACAGGCACAGTACAGTCGGGGCAGCGGGGGCACAGAAGGCAAAATGGAGAGAAAAATACAAGAAATACAGGCACAGTACAGTCGGGGCAGCGGGGGCACAGAAGGCAAAATGGAGAGAACAATACAAGAAATACAGGCACAGTACAGTCGGGGCAGCGGGGGCACAGAAGGCAAAATGGAGAGAAAAATACAAGAAATACAGGCACAGTACAGTCGGGGCAGCGGGGGCACAGAAGGCAAAATGGAGAGAAAAATACAAGAAATACAGGCACAGTACAGTCGGGGCAGCGGGGGCACAGAAGGCAAAATGGTGAGAAAAATACAAGAAATACAGGCACAGTACAGTCGGGGCAGCGGGGGCACAGAAGGCAAAATGGAGAGAAAAATACAAGAAATACAGGCACAGTACAGTCGGGGCAGCGGGGGCACAGAAGGCAAAATGGAGAGAAAAATACAAGAAATACAGGCACAGTACAGTCGGGGCAGCGGGGGCACAGAAGGCAAAATGGAGAGAAAAATACAAGAAATACGGGCACAGTACAGTGGGGCAGCGGGGGCACAGAAGGCAAAATGGAGAGAAAAATACAAGAGATACAGGCACAGTACAGTCGGGGCAGCGGGGGCACAGAAGGCAAAATGGACAGAGAAACAAAGAAATACGGGCACCGAGGCCACAAGCGGAGGGGCGAGCTTACCAGCAGCAGCAGCGGGCAGACAGCACAGGCGGAGCTGTGTGGTGGGGGAGCGACCTACCTGGCAAGGTCAAGGGTCGCTCTCCTCACCGCGCAGCGGCCGCCATATATGGGGAGGTGGGAGGGAGGAGCAGCTGGGAGGCAGGGGCAGCGAATGGGCAGTCAGGGGGCGGGGCCGCAGGGACGCAGCGGCGGGAATGGAGAGAGGCAGCGAGGGGCACAGAAGGCAAAATGGAGAGAAAAATACAAGAAATACAGGCACAGTACAGTCGGGGCAGCGGGGGCACAGAAGGCAAAATGGAGAGAAAAATACAAGAAATACAGGCACAGTACAGTCGGGGCAGCGGGGGCACAGAAGGCAAAATGGAGAGAACAATACAAGAAATACAGGCACAGTACAGTCGGGGCAGCGGGGGCACAGTAGTAGGATTGGAGCAAAGAGAGGGGGTATGCCTTCCCACCTGTCACGATGATCATGAGAGTGTCCACCAGGGTTCGGAGACAACGGGCTTATTTAGTGGTGATTACCTCAATTTGGAGATATCAAGTCTGGTTTCCAGTTCTGATGAAACTTTCTTGGGATTCTCCAATCTCTCTACCCCTATTTAGGGTCTCCTCCAGGATCCCCAAAGGAATCCTCATCACCTGTTTCTAGCAGACTCTCTCCGTCTCATGGCATGGCAGATTACAGGGAATGCTGAAAAGTCCCAGAAATTTCTAAAGAGGCTGCCGTGTTGCTCGCTAGAGCCTGGGAAGAAAGCATAAATACAGTGGCCGCTGGTGACATTTTAAAATAGTGGGGCAATAATAACTGACAGGTGTTGCACACTTGAAGGGGATTGGGAATCACCAAGAGAGTTTGCTTCATGCAGTTTTTAAAACCAGAAGGTAATGTAGTGGATTAGTCAACACATTTCCCGAAGAAATTGCATGAAAACCTATAGGTTTAAAAAGCAATTCTTAAGGGGTACTCTGCACTCTTAAATGTTCCAATACTTCTGAGTATGCCACCTGAAGCATGATGTATTTGCAATAGAAAATACGACTTCCAAATGTAATACATTATGACGCAAAATGGAACGTGGTAGCAATATAATAAAAACACAGGTACAAGGAATATGCTTTACTATCTTTAGACAAGGCATGAGGGATGCTTTTGTATAGCCCTTCATACCAGGTTTCCCCATTTCTTAGCGCTGTAAACACAGATGTTACAGATATCAAATTAAACTGCACCCTGATAAATGGTTGATTTGCCCTTACAGGGATACCAACTTGTGCTCCAAAGATAACACCAAGTGCCAGCAGCAAATATGTAACTCCATGAGCTATTCACGTTTTCACCAAATTAAAAATATGGGCTTCACTTTTTAAACTGTTCTCTGCATGTCAATTATCCAGCTATTTCTTAAATTATCAGGGAAGCACTGCCAGCCATGTGCCTACTAGGAATCACTTCTGTCATCTACATCATCAAAGGAGTCTTAACAAAGTGGGACAATCTGTTAAAAACAAGGAGTATTTATTTATATAGTAATGCCAACTCATGAATTGGACTGCAGCAGAAGTTATGCTGCTTTTGTGATCCCAGGGCTCTGCCTAAACTTAGAATGGCGTACCTTGTAAAGCGCTGTTGTGTGCGTGGAGGCAATCAATAAAGCTTTCGAGCAGCTGGAAAAATAATTTATAAGAATGTCAAATCTACGAGGATGATTTATTTCCTCTGATGATGCTGCTGCTGATTTTGAAGAAAATCATCCCCAATCGCCTGCAGGATAGCAAATGTGGTATTATTCTCATAAACATTAAAAGTAGACTTCAGAAACAGGAAATCTGTTGAATGTGAAAAGATTGGAGCATGCCATGACACAGAGCTTCAGCCAGCAGCGCCCGGGCAGGCTTCATTAAATCAGCAAAACCAAAGGGGATGATGGGTGGAGTGTTGAACATTGCAAGCACTCACCCCCAGTCAACTGATCTGGGTTTAATCCATCATCATTCTTTAGCTCACTCCGCCACCCCAGTTCAGACATGGCCATATGCAAATCAGTCTGACCGTGTGCCTCATGGGAACAGTCCAGCCCGAACTGCCAAGCCATGTCTTCCCTGAACCAGAAACAAGCATCCTGGGACCGGTTTCTGGCTTACAGCCGTCATCAGCCAGGCTATCTTGAATCCAGTGGCAAAGTGAGCAAGGGACCCACGTCTGGGCATACCCTGCCAACTTAGGGCGAACATAGCAAAACCAAAGGGGATGATGGACGGAGTGTTGAACATTGCAAGAACTCACCCCCAGTCAACTGATCTGGGTTTAATCCATCATCATTCTTTAGCTCACTCCGCCACCCCAGTTCAGACATGGCCATATGCAAATCAGTCTGACCTTGTGCCTCATGGGAACAGTCCAGCCCGAACTGCCAAGCCATGTCTTCCCTGGACCGGAAACAAGCATCCTGGGACCGGTTTCTGGATTCAAGATAGCCTGGCTGATGACGGCTGTAAGCCAGAAACCGGTCCCAGGATGCTTGTTTCCGGTCCAGGGAAGACATGGTTTGGCAGTTCGGGCTGGACTGTTCCCATGAGGCACAGGGTCAGACTGATTTGCATATGGCCATGTCTGAACTGGGGTGGCGGAGTGAGCTAAAGAATGATGATGGATTAAACCCAGATCAGTTGACTGGGGGTGAGTGCTTGCAATGTTCAACACTCCGTCCATCATCCCCTTTGGTTTTGCTATGTTCGCCCTAAGTTGGCAGGTTATGCCCCGACGTGGGTCCCTTCCTCACTTTGCCACTGGATTCAAGATAGCCTGGCTGATGACGGCTGTAAGCCAGAAACCGGTCCCAGTATGCTTGTGTCCGGTCCAGGGAAGACATGGCTTGGCAGTTCGGGCTGGACTGTTCCCATGAGGCACAGGGTCAGACTGATTTGCATATGGCCATGTCTGAATTGGGGTGGCGGAGTGAGCTAAAGAATGATGATGGATTAAACCCAGATCAGTTGACTGGGGGTGAGTGCTTGCAATGTTCAACACTCCGTCCATCATCCCCTTTGGTTTTGCTATGTTCGCCCTAAGTTGGCAGGGTATGCCCAGACGTGGGTCCCTTGCTCACTTTGCCACTGGATTCAAGATAGCCTGGCTGATGACGGCTGTAAGCCAGAAACCGGTCCCAGGATGCTTGTTTCCGGTCCAGGGAAGACATGGCTTGGCAGTTCGGGCTGGACTGTTCCCATGAGGCACAGGGTCAGACTGATTTGCATATGGCCATGTCTGAACTGGGGTGGCGGAGTGAGCTAAAGAATGATGATGGATTAAACCCAGATCAGTTGACTGGGGGTGAGTGCTTGCAATGTTCAACACTCCGTCCATCATCCCCTTTGGTTTTGCTATGTTCGCCCTAAGTTGGCAGGGTATGCCCAGACGTGGGTCCCTTGCTCACTTTGCCACTGGATTCAAGATAGCCTGGCTGATGACGGCTGTAAGCCAGAAACCGGTCCCAGGATGCTTGTTTCCGGTCCAGGGAAGACATGGCTTGGCAGTTCGGGCTGGACTGTTCCCATGAGGCACAGGGGCAGACTGATTTGCATATGGCCATGTCTGAACTGGGGTGGCGGAGTGAGCTAAAGAATGATGATGGATTAAACGCAGATCAGTTGACTGGGGGTGAGTGCTTGCAATGTTCAACACTCCGTCCATCATCCCTTTTGGTTTTGCTATGTTCGCCCTAAGTTGGCAGGGTATGCCCAGACGTGGGTACCTTGCTCACTTTGCCACTGGATTCAAGATAGCCTGGCTGATGACGGCTGTAAGCCAGAAACCCGTCCCAGGATGCTTGTTTCCGGTCCAGGGAAGACATGGCTTGGCAGTTCGGGCTGTACTGTTCCCATGAGGCACAGGGTCAGACTGATTTGCATATGGCCATGTCTGAACTGGGGTGGCAGAGTGAGCTAAAGAATGATGATGGATTAAACCTAGATCAGTTGACTGGGGGTGAGTGCTTGCAATGTTCAACACTCCGTCCATCATCCCCTTTGGTTTTGCTATGTTCGCCCTAAGTTGGCAGGGTATGCCCAGACGTGGGTCCCTTGCTCACTTTGCCACTGGATTCAAGATAGCCTGGCTGATGACGGCTGTAAGCCAGAAACCGGTCCCAGGATGCTTGTTTCCGGTCCAGGGAAGACATGGCTTGGCAGTTCGGGCTGGACTGTTCCCATGAGGCACAGGGTCAGACTGATTTGCATATGGCCATGTCTGAACTGGGGTGGCGGAGTGAGCTAAAGAATGATGATGGATTAAACCCAGATCAGTTGACTGGGGGTGAGTGCTTGCAATGTTCAACACTCCGTCCATCATCCCCTTTGGTTTTTCATTAAATCAGCCCCATACTCTAATTCAGCACTGCCTCTTTTTCTGGGAATAAAGGTCTGTAAAAAGGTAAGCCCTGTGTGATGGTACAAACACTGTGCGTGTGGACATGCGCAGTATTGGCCTGCTAGTGCCTGGCTGCCTGGCCCTCAATCGGACTACAAACCAGGCAGTCTGGCACCAAAATACTATACTTTAAATAAAGGGGGGAAAAGTGTTAATTGGGCTTGTAGATCAGTGGGGCGTGGCCCCAGCTCTCATTAATACCAGCTGCCTCTGCACAAATAAGAGATACTGCTCTGCCTGGTCCCGATGGCTGGGTTGGTGTCACCAACTGCAACTGTATCCCTTAAGGGCAGATGTCTGCATTCTGAATTTTCTGGCAGCCTTTGCTTCGGAGGGCATGACTTATAGGTCCATCAAAACGTTTAGATCGCCATTTTGGCTGGCCATTTGCCGATAGATGGGCACCCGGTATGGGAGCATACTCTGGTCTGTAAACTTCTGAGGGGTATTAGATTATCCGTCCCACCACCACCCAGGAATTCAAAATTATAGGACATTAATAAGGTTCTTCATTTGTTTAAATCATGGCCTTCAAATAACTTCCTTTCCAGGAAACAGATGTCTGTGAAACTAGCCACCTTGTTGTGCTTGATCTCCTGTTGAAGAGTTTCGGACGTGAGAGCCCTGAATGTAAGAAGTAGGGTATTCACTCCGGACAGAGTGACTTTTCATATTTCCAGACGAACAAAATGTAAATCAAGAACTCTGTCATAACCAGCATTTCCAGATGTTCCAAAGTTATGCATTGTTAGAGCAATGAAGGCTTATGAGTCTATGACAGAAGATCTTTGCCCTCAGGGTGAAAGGCAGTTACTCATTGCTGTCACTAAACCTCACAAAGTGGTTTCTTCCCCTAACATTGCTAGATATATATGTATATCAACAACAATCCTGGCTTTAATCAAGGAACAGGCACCAACACGCTGGAGTGAAGTCACAATAAGTTTACTGCATAGAAGGCTCTGATATATATATATATATCTTACTGACTCTGATTTATTGTGTATTTTAGCAAAGATATGGTACCATAAATGAGTGAGGCCGGCAATATATTTTGAAATATACATGTGACCTTGGATTTTGAAGTACGCACGTGGATGAAATATTTTACAAGTGAGACTGTGATTTTAAAACGCTATTGAGCATGATCAAATGTGGATTACAGTCCCAGATATTGCATTTACACTGCAAGTGCATTATGGTATTAGAAGGCATTTTAACAGGTCACATGACCTCTGTGATTTAAGGCACATTACAATTGGCACTGTGATCCTCTTCACCTGCGACCAAGGCGAATGCCGTAATGCGTCAGGGAAAGCAATGCTGCCAGTTTGGATACAATAAACACCAGCATTTCATTGAGTTGGGCTTTGAAATGTTCTTTCTTTATTATATATATTTTGGTTAATTAATAACATTTATATTAAGAATTTTATATTGTTATAAATGAATAGGGTTACGTTTCATCTATGTTATGTGTTTGAAGTGAAGTACTTTCCCTACTGTTGCACAGACTGGAGTGGGAATAATAATTATTACCCCTCCGAAGTCCAATGCTTTCCCTACTGTTGCACAAAATGGAGTGGGAATAGTAAATGTTACCCCACCAAAGACCAACACTTTGCCTACTGTTGCACAGACTGGAGTGGGAATAGTACATTTGATCCCTCCGAAGTCCACCGGTTTCTCTACTGTTGTACAGACTGAAGTGGAAATCGTAAATTAAACCCCTCCGAAGTCCAACGCTTTCCCTACTGTTGCACAGACTGGTGTGGGAATAGTAAATTTTACCTCTCTGAAGTCCAACGCTTTCCTTGGTGTTGCACACGCTGCAGTGAGAATAGTAAATGTTACCCCTCTGAACTCCAAAGCTTTGCATACTGTTGCACAGACTGGTGTGGGAATAGAATATGTATTATATGTAAAATGTAATATTTATATAATTTAAAAAATATCTTTTTAGTAAATGTATTTTTTTATATTTAAATAATTTGGTAACTTACTTAATGTTTTGCATTTGATTTGTTAATATTTTTTATGTGTGTATATGTATATATAGGTGTATATATATATATATTTATATATTTATATATATGCATTTTATGGTGTTAACTTTAAAAAACACAAAAACATTTATTTAATGTAAAGTATATATTTTTAATAGTGTGTTATATTACACATATGTATAAATATACATACACACATATATGTGTTTAAGTATATATGCATATATAGTAATAAATGTTACTTCAATTCATTTCATTTACATTATATTAATGTCATATATTAAAATATTTAAGATTTACTACTTTAAACTATTTATATATTTAAAAATTATATTTTTTATGTTTTTTTAACAATATTAGTGTAAAAATATTTATTTTATCATATATTTTTGTACTTAGTAACATAAGTATAGGGAAAATTTATTTTTGTAATCAGTATTTTTGAAACAATATTTCTGTATCACGATATTGTTGTGATCGATATTATGTCAGTGATGCAAGAAAAGAATGAATACCTTAGTTAGGCTAACAAAGTAATTTGTTTGTAGCTTTCATGAACCACACTCTTTTCTTCGGGCAATAATCAAATGCCTTTTAAAAGAAACATACACAGCTTTTTGTTTTCGATACCAAATATCTTATCTCCCATCCAAAACTACATTAAGCACTGCCAGCCTGCAAGTCTTAGATTAATGTTAAACTGGTATTCAGAATTTCAACTTTTGAGCTCACAATGCCACACAAGAATATATAGAGAAACTGAACTGTCCACTTTATAAATGTAGCATCCCAAAAACACCAACCTCTGTACCAATGCTTAATTCTAACATATATATATTTCTTTGTGTGGGAGTGTGAGCTCAAAGTTGGAATTCTGACTACCAGTGTCATGTTAATCCAACACTACCAACATTCACAACTGCACTGAAATTATATCTCCTCAACTGTTACCCCTACTATTGCTCAGACATCTCTGCTACATTATGCCTCCAAATGTAAGTAGGGAATTGTGTGCCTTTGTATTAGTCCACATGGATCACTGAAGATACCCCCTCCTTAAGCAGAGGGTAAATCTACAACCTTACATGAACAATTTGGCTAGAAACACCCAGTATCAGTTGAGACTTCATTGTGGAATAAATCCTTTTATCCTTGAAATTGACTTCAAGGATGTGGCCCAGTCACTACTATTATCTAGACATGACTATATTATCCCTCTACTCACAGGCCTTTCGCTTTGCAACGTAATGGCACCCTGCATGCAGCAGAAAGATTGGTGACAGGCACCAAATGTTCTGATGCTCCGACCTTTTCTCTTCTCAACCCGCAACGGCTTGCAATTGATCCCTGAATGTTAAAAAATACTAAGGAAGAGATTCCTAGAGGATATAAATAATCACGAAAGGAGTGAAAAAAGGGGGTAATGAGAATGTAGCAAAACAAAAGGTTCGCCCTAAGTTGGCAGGGTATGCCCAGACGTGGGTCCCTTGCTCACTTTGCCACTGGATTCAAGATAGCCTGGCTGATGATGGCTGTAAGCCAGAAACCGGTCCCAGGATGCTTGTTTCTGGTCCAGGGAAGACATGGCTTGGCAGTTCGGGCTGGACTGTTCCCATGAGGCACAGGGTCAGACTGATTTGCATATGGCCATGTCTGAACTGGGGTGGCAGAGTGAGCTAAAGAATGATGATGGATTAAACCCAGATCAGTTGACTGGGGGTGAGTGCTTGCAATGTTCAACACTCCGTCCATCATCCCCTTTGGTTTTGCTATGTTCGCCCTAAGTTGGCAGGGTATGCCCAGACGTGGGTCCCTTGCTCACTTTGCCACTGGATTCAAGATAGCCTGGCTGATGACGGCTGTAAGCCAGAAAGAGGTCCCAGGATGCTTGTTTCCGGTCCAGGGAAGACATGGCTTGGCAGTTCGGGCTGGACTGTTCCCATGAGGCACAGGGTCAGACTGATTTGCATATGGCCATGTCTGAACTGGGGTGGCAGAGTGAGCTAAAGAATGATGATGGATTAAACCTAGATCAGTTGACTGGGGGTGAGTGCTTGCAATGTTCAACACTCCGTCCATCATCCCCTTTGGTTTTGCTATGTTCGCCCTAAGTTGGCAGGGTATGCCCAGACGTGGGTCCCTTGCTCACTTTGCCACTGGATTCAAGATAGCCTGGCTGATGACGGCTGTAAGCCAGAAGCCGGTCCCAGGATGCTTGTTTCCGGTCCAGGGAAGACATGACTTGGCAGTTCGGGCTGGACTGTTCCCATGAGGCACAGGCTCAGACTGATTTGCATATGGCCATGTCTGAACTGGGGTGGCAGAGTGAGTTAAAGAATGATGATGGATTAAACCCAGATCAGTTGACTGGGGGTGAGTGCTTGCAATGTTCAACACTCCGTCCATCATCCCCTTTGGTTTTGCGCGGTAATGAGAATGTGTAAACTCTTTTGTGCAAGTAATAAGTGTAGGCACCCATGAGATAAGGGATAAATAATATTCTTTATCCAAACCATCATAATAGTCCTAATACTTACCATACTGATGATCTGTATAGTATTAAGGAAGTGATGCATGCCTATTTAATATTAGACTAGGAAGGCAAGTAAAAAGGAAGGAATGGGATAGGTGTGTTTGAGTTATATGAAATTGTCCAATATTCGGTGCAATACAATGATATGTTGTTTTAAGCTTATTTTTTATATATAGTTGTAGATCATAAGCATGTCCTGAAGAAAGTGGTGTAAACCTACAATGCCACTGAAATGCTGCGTCGCCAGTTTATTAACATAAAAATCTGTGTATATTTGAGAACAATTTGATTGTATGCTTTGATGAATTTCACGATTGCCATGGAGTTGCTTAATGGTTTTAGAACAAAATGAAAAATAAATATCAATATATTTGTATATTTTCCTCTTCTTATGATTGAAGGTGCTATTTGTAATACAGAGCGCATATTAAGTGGCTGGAGTCAAAGAAAACATGTAAAGGGTGAATGTAGATTGGGTGGCAAAGGGAAAATGCAATTGTGATTGGTATTTCCAAGATAACTAGATCATCCCACAACCCTCGGATAGAATCTGGAATGATAATAGCACCTTCAAGTACAATCTACAGTTTACAGCACACAGATATGGAACCTCTCAAACAGTGCACTACTTTCTATATCCAGGTAAGCTATGAAGGGCTGACCTATGGTTAGCCTGCGTAGTATATAGTAAAGTCAACTCATATATAACCCTTCTGGCTCACACTTATACCATAACACTCAGCGGTTTGCCGCCAACTGTATCTTAATCCACTTACATTCTTATAAAACAAATCTACTACAAATCTTGTCCATCAACCAGTACTGAACCAGCCAATAAACCACCCATCACCAGCTGAACAGGCATGCAATAACTGAAGGGATCTGTCACATACTGCTAGCCAATCAGATGACTCTAATCTAGTCCACCACTTAAGGTTTCAACTAGCTACACCCTATGACCGCTTCTTTGCATGTCGCAATGATATTCAGATATGGGTTGATAGTAACAAAGCCCATCCCAGCAGATTTCCACACGACTTCTGTTTCCAACAATACCTGTTCAGGAACAAAAAACCTAAAACAAAATATCAAGTTGGACAAGCAAGTGCAGTAAACCGTTAAGTAGGCTATAGTCATAAGCAATATCAAAAAGGGACCTGCAGAGCTACTTAGAGCTTCCTGGAAACTGTAAACTCTGCATCTATCATCACACTGCTCAGCACTGTACACTATGAACAATCACTGCACCTCAGTAGTCATCATGCAAGACATGGAAACACTTCCCACATAGAATCAACAAACAAAAACAATACCCTCCCAATCACACACCCCACACATTTAGCTTGCTGCCCATGTAGGCAAGCAATTCAGTGCAACACATAAGAGCAATAGTAAGCGCTATATAAATTCTGCAGTAAACACAATGCAACAAAATAAAGATGCCAAAAAAGCACTCATTCCAACTCTACCCGGGAAACTTCCGCATGGAGGCTGATGAAGAATTGCACAAATGCAATATTGTTTAGGGCTCCAAAATAAGTACAAGTGAAAGAGCTATTAAAAGTGCTAGTGTTAGGGGCATGGTCTGTGGAGCATGGAGATTGCGGCGTAACCGATGAGCTCTGGTAAGCCGCAGCTGATGTGAGGCCATTTCTCCTGCCTTAACCCAATCTAGTGGGTCTCGGATGTTTGCCCAAGTGGGGTAAGCCGGCTGCCGACCACCGATGAAGTAGCGCAGCCCTCAAGGAAGAGAGGATTACAGATGGCCAGTGCAGCACAGGACGGTAACATGGCACCCCGGCAGAAGAGGAGCAGGGTGTGGCCTGGGGGGATGGCCGCTCGAGGACTGAGGCGCACTCTGAGTGCTACACTGGGGGCATGGCCCGCTTTAGGGCAGTGCGACTGGTGCGGCCGCACTGGGCGCTGAACTGTGGAGGGGGCGCTGTGTTTAGCAATAACTTATGATTGGAGAGATGAGGGGCACTTTTGCCCGGTGCTAGTGATCCGAGAATCCGAGGAGGCGGTCATGGGGTGTGGGGGTGCCAAAAATTATTGTCGCACCGGGCGCCACCAGCTCTAAAGCCGGCCATGACTGGGAACGAGGACCGAGAGAGAGAGCCACTGACATAACTACACAGCAGGGGCAGGGCTCCGCCCGAGGAACGGATTCCCCGGAGTAAATGGCACAGCGGTAAGGCCTAAGTTACCCCGGGGGATATCGTTTTACTAGTATGACATATCGGCTGGGGTTGGGAGAAGGGAGCGAGGCTCCCCACTTTGTTTTCTCCCTCCCTTTCTCCTGGAGGGAGCAACTGACCCCCTACAACTTATTGGGGCAACGGAAATAGTGCACCGACTGAGTGCTGGCTCTCTTGAGGAGACCACACTGCGTAGAGGCCTATGGGCCCCGGAGGATATAGTCCTACAACCCCAACTGTTTCATTAGAGCAAGTGAGGGGGAGGAGAGTCCCCATCCTCTGTCTTCCTAATAGTGGGAGGAGCATCCGACCCCTTTGCTGCCTTGTATATAGGACCGCGGAGACTGCTGGCATCCCCTCTGACCCCACTGGTGCTAAGAGGATAAAGTGAGCCTGCCTGGTGTGAATAGTAACACAAACCTGACCCTGAAGCCCCCACCACTAAATTGCCTCAGGAAAAAGTGAGGACGGACGAAGGGTGCTCGTGCCTGGGGAACAATGTTGGCAAAAACCTAAAGAGTCGTAACCCCGTGAAAAAACCACAGCCCTGTTGGAGGCGGCCCTGATAACATATCCCTCACAAAGAGACGACAAGGCAACCAGAGCACTCAGTTACTCTGTTACCGGTGCCGGAGGCTTAATGAAAGACAGGGATCTTTGTGCCCCAGGGGGGGAGGAAGAGAAGGTGGTATGTAACAAACCTGTGCAGTCATCGAGGGGGTAGGATGCACTGGGAGTGCAGGGGACACCAGCTTAGCACCCACCGATGGCAGCGGAGAAAGGGTTGGAATCCCACACGGCGATCATCCTAGCAGCTATTAAAGACACTAAAGAGATGCTGGAGAGGAACATAGAGACAGTGGCTCATGATGTGAACCTCCTTAGGGAAGATCACAGGAAACTAGTCGACAGGGTGGCAGAAATGGAATCAATTCTGGAGCAAACAGTTCTGAGCTATAGCGATCGCATCTCACAGTTTGAAAAAGAATTATCGCTGCTGGGGGCCTATCACAGAGAAATAATGTCAGAGTGGTGGGTCTCTTGGAAAGAGCAGAGGGTCCATCAATGGAGTTGTTCTTAGAGGACTAGTTTGCCATGGTGGTTCTTGAGGGAAAACCCTCTAAATCGTTCATGGGGGAAAGGGCCCACTGGGTGCTGGAGAAGCTACCACCACAGGCCCCCCCTAGGGCAGTGGTGGCAAGACTTCTGAACTACAGGGGCAGAGATGCGATTCCACAGTGGGCTCGATCACATGGGCCCTGGGAGGTGTAGGGGGCTTCGGTCACTCTTTATCCGGATTATACCACAGTAGTGCAAAAATAGAGAGAGACGTTTATAGCGGTTAAGAGATACCTACGGACCTTGGATATACAATTTGTGTTGGTTTTCCCTGCCAGACTCTGGGTCATACTGGACTGTGAAATGTACTTTTTCCCTGCCCCATCTGAGGTTTGGGAGTGTCTGGAATGTCAGGTATACCTACCCCCTCCAGGCAACCAGGAAGATTGTCCCACAGCAAAATTAAGTGAAATGAAGAAATTGACACAGAGACTGTCCAAGGACCAGGCAGAAACTGCAGTACTTAATTTGGGCCGGTGGTTTCCGGTGCTCGGCACTGACACTTAATTGTCAACACCGACGCTTGTGACAGTCTGCTACAAGGTGGTGCTGTCTGGCTAATTTAGAGGTGACCACAACAACAACCACAACCGCAACAACAGTTAATTATTAATTCAACATACATTAAAAATGACTATTACCTGCTGCCTAAGCCATTGTTATAGTGTTGGGGGCCTGAAATAGTCAGAATTGTTACACTTGTAGGAGTGTGATGGTTAATAGTTGTGTTGTTACTATCATTGGCAGCGTAGCAGGGACGCCTATTTTTTTTACAAATTAAGCACCGAGACTGACAGGGCAAAAGTGGTGGAGGCACTACAGCCTCGGTGAACCATACAAGTGGGCACCCGATAGGATGTCCTCCGAGGCAAGGGTGTGGACTCGGGAGAGGAGAAGTCAGAATCCGGGGCCTCTGGGCAAGAGACACTGCCTCCAGTGGTGACACCCATGACCCATGACTTTGTGGAAAGTAATATGACCACTGCCAGAGAATCAGACAACATGAGAAACTGTCTCCTCCTGGTCTGGCTCAGACACCACAGGTAGAGAACTGACCAGTATCGGGGACGATCTTCTATGCCTCACAGACCCCACCTTGATGCGGCAGACTTTGGACCTTCGGCAGAAAACGAGGATTAACACAGGTTTTGGATTGGGGGGTGGACGACGTACCGTGATTTGGGGAGGGAGGCTGCAAGTTGTACGACCACAGCATGGTAACGTAGGGTGGGTTGGGAGTTGAGGGTTTGTTTTGAAATTGTAATGTTTTGTAAGGAGAGGTGCTTTGCTAGGGAGGTCACCGAGCTTACAGAGAGCGGATCAGGGGGGCAGCTTGAACACTACATCCAGTTTGGGAGTGAATGACCTTACCTTATTGACATGGAATGTTAATGGATTGGGCCATAAAATTAAACGGGGACTAGTAGCTAAAGCACTTACAAGATACTCCGCTGATGTGGTATTTTTAAAGGAAACTCATAAGGGGGGGAACCACGCACCACCATTGGGGCGAGGTAAATGCAAGGTGGCAGGACATGCAGGGTTCCCCAAGGGATCTAGGGTGGTGGCAATATTGATCAAAAAGACCCTCCCCTTTGCAGTGACAAGGATATGGAAAGATACCATGGGCCGATATGTGGTGATCCTAATAGACTGGGAGGGTGAAACGCTAGCGCTTATTAATTTATACGTCCCACCAGGACTCCAAACGGGAACACCAGTGACCGTGGTATTGAGTCATATAATAGCGGCGGTCCCGCAAGCCACAACCCTAATGGAGGGTGATTTTAATATGCTCATGGACCTAAGAGTGGATCAGACATATTTTAGACCAATACAGACAGTCCATGGGGGGGAACTGAGTTACTTCACACGAGCACGAGGTATGGCGGATATCTGGCGCTCCCTACATGGACAGGATAAGGGATTCTCCTATTATTCGGGGGCGCACAATATGCGTTCCCGCACTGATTATGTATTCACCCTGCTCTGACACTCCCCAGACTTACAGAGGCGACCTTCCATGTGAGGGGGATATCGGACCATTCACCACTGGAAGTCAAATTACAGGCCCTGTGTGAGAGAGAGATGAGTGAGTAGCAGATTGCAGCTTGGTGGTTGACCTTCCCAGTGGAAGTGATGAGACTTTCTGGGGGCTCAGATCTGTACTTTCTAGAAAACACAGAAACTCTTAGCAGCGCGGTTATGCTATGGGACGCCTATAAGGCTACAGTAAGGGGGGAAATAATCTCAGGAGAGGTGGCGGACAAACGGAAAAGGGAGCAAGAATGCTGAAAGCTGGAGAGGGAAAAATGGCTCTTGGAAGACAGACAGACATTAATGAGATGAATCTGCAATTGGTAAGAAAGCGAGAAGAGTATCAAACAGTGGTGATCAATGAGGTAAAAAAGATATGTCTGGCCTATCAGTGGGTGATAAGGTGGACAAACTCCTGGTATGGCAAGAAGCATGGGAAGTGGAGAGATCACATATTACAGAGTTGATAGGTCCAGCTGGAGAAAGAGTACGAGGTAACGACAATATTGCATGGGCCATGGCAGGGTACCCAGTGCTTAATTTGTAAAATATTAAGTGCCAGGGCCCGACCAGGAGGCCACTGCAGCTTGCACCACCCATCGCCCTTGTCATTGCTGCCAAAACAATTACTAGCCATCTCTCTCGCATGTAAATGCGACAGTTCAGATTATTCCAGGTCCCCAAAGCTAAAGGAATGGATTCGGGGAGGCAGGTATTAGCAATTTGTTAATGTATATTGTTTTCCTAAACAACTGTTATACTACTCATCTCAAGATTACATGAGCAGCGCCACCTTGTGGCAGACTGCCCTAAGTGTGGTGTTGACAATTAGGTGCCGGTGCCGAGCACCGGAAACCAATTAAGTGCTGGTGCTCAGCACCGGAAAGCACTGGCTCAAATTAAGCACTGAGGGTACCTCAGACGTTTCTATACAGGAGGCTCCAAGGGAGAGGAATCGGAGATGAAAGAATTTGTCAGGGAATGTCCCTGTAAAAGATTAGACAAGAGGAAGGCAATGGAGATGGAGGAAGACTTGACGGAGGGGGAAGTGCACCTGTCGCTCTCACCCCTACAGTCTGGAAAATTGCCAGGACCGAATGGCCTATCAGTGGAGCTCTTGCACCGATTGTCGGCAAAACTTATACCGCCACTCTAAGAGATGTACGTTGAGGCGTATGTGAAGGGTGAGCACCTCTGAGAATTGAGGATGGCAACAGTGGTCCCTGTTCTTAAACTGAGGAAACCCCCGGATAAATGGGACTCTTATATACCCATCTCCCTCCTGAATGTAGATGCAAAAATACTAGCAAAGGCACTAGCGAACAGATTGAGGGGAATGATTCTGGACTTGATACACATGGACCAGAATGGTTTTATGCCTCACAGATCCACCACCTCAATCGTAGGAGACTACAGAATAGTATGGATCAGGATGCAGCTAGAGGTGTGGGAGTACCACTTGCAGTAGCCTCTCTTGATGCCCACAAAGAGTTTGATTCATTGGAATGGCCCTGTATGTTTGCAGTTTTGGAAAAAATGGGATTTGGGCCAAAATTTCTTCCCTTGATCCGTTTGCTTTACATGAAGCCTAAAGCGCGACTGCAAGTGAACGGGATCCTCTCATCGGCATTTCAGATTGAGAAGGGTATGAGATAGGGCTGCCCCTATTGCTGATGCTATTTGCATTGGCGCTGACACCATTAGCGGAGTGAATACGGGTAGATGCGCAGATAGAGGGTTGGAGATGAGACCCCCCCTTGGGAAGATCGTACCTCATTCTATGCAGATGATGTGCTATTGTTTCTGGCCAACCCCGATAAAACCTTGGGAAAGGGTGGGCAAAATATTTGCAGTTTATGGGAAATATTTTGGCTGCAAATAAACTGGGGAAAATCCCTGATCTTCCCAATGAGTACATGGAAGGTGGGAAGTAACCTCCCAATGCCACTCCGAATTGAAAGAGAACTCTTTAAATATCTAGGGATATGGATTTCCAGAGGGAAAGCCTTCCATATTGAGGACAATGTGGTACCACTACTGTGAAATCTGGAAGCGGGTATTGAGCACTGGGGGGCGTTGCCTCTTTTCTTAATCGGTAGAGCAACGCTGATCAAGATGTTGGCACTCCTCTGTTTTACCTATATACTACTGAATAACCCCTATCAAGTCCAAAATAGGTTTTTTAAAGACGTAGATACTTTACTGAGGAAATTGTTGTGGCGGGGGAGCCCCGAGAATAGCACTGTCTACTCTACAGTGCCCCCCCTAGAGGGAGGTACAGCATTGCCTAATGTTAAGCGGTACTATGAGGTGGCACATGTAAGTGTGATCAACGGCTGCGTATATGCACAATTGGAAGACCTGACGTTTCGATTAGACAGAGAGATGCTGGGAGAGAAGGGCTATCTGTATGCTCTCTACGGTGGGAAGCTGACTGAGAATGCCCCCCCAGCGATGAAAACAATAGTGGCTATATGGCATGAGCGTCAAACAGAGATGGGATGGTGCAGGCGCCTCACCCCAAGGACCCCATGGTGGTGGGCACACGACTGAGAGAAGTATTGGGCCTTGGTGGCTGCCGCCAATGGGACGCAATAGGGCTTAGCACACTGGCAGATGTATGGGATGCTAACTGGGTGGTACCTTTCGCATATCTTCAAACAGAATACGAGATGCTGCCCTACCAGGTATTCAAGTATCTTCAACTGAGCCATGCGCACCAGGCAAGGATCGCGTCAGATGAGGAGGTTATGGAGGCCTCGCCTCTGCAGAACAGACTGTTGGAGGGGCCAGTGCTCATTAAAGCAATTTCTCTTACCTACCAGACCTTGCTGAAAAATAGCCAAAGGGAACCTGAAACCTTGAGGTCAAGATGGCAGAGGGGTGTAGGAGATTTAGAGGATGAGCACTGGGGAGAGGCGTTGCAATTCCCTAGGCAGGAAGCGATTAAGGCCCATTACAGATTAATCCAACTAAAGATTCTGCACAAGGTTTATTATACCAGAGTTCTCCTGCATAAATTGGGAAAAGTCTCAGATGAGAACTGTTTGCGAGGGTGTGAACAGAAGGGTACATTCCTCCACGCTCTTTGGGAGTGCCCGATATTATGTTAATTCTAGGCAGGGGTGACAGACTCGAGGGCGCTACTGATGTTTGGAGAACTCCTGAGGCCCCATTGATACTGTTAGGGATATGGAGTGGATCTGATGCAACTTCCTATCGGCGCATATTATTTCACCTGGGGTTTCTGCTAGTCAAGAGAGAAGTGGCACATAAATTGGGATTCTCTGTGGCTCCTATGCTGAGACACTGTGAAGCAGGAATGAACATAAGCTATTTTGAGGAAAAGGTGATTTATAAAAGGTAGGGATGCCCAAAAAGTTTAGAACAAATTTGGAGAGGATGGATGAGTGATATTCAGGGTAATTTACTCGGTGACCTCGGTGGGAGGGAGGGAGGGAGGGAGGAAGAGTGTTGGGGATTGGTTGTTTGAACGGCATATGGCTGCTGTATTGAAATCAATAAAATATTTTATTAAAAAGAAAAGTGCTAGTGGTCTATAAAGTGCAAAAAGATGGCAGAGGACAATCACACACCAATTGGAAACCTGCCTGCGGTGTGGAAATTGGTAATTATAGCTTGCAATAAATACACTCATACACCAGAAGGAGAAGCTTTTATGACAAATAATCATGAAATAAAACTGAAAAGTGGAAAAGGGAACAATGTATAATTAATCACAGAGGGTCTTCTGGAAGTCGAAGAAAAATATTGATGTAAAGAAACAGTACTTTCTTGTTTAAAACAATAAAATGTGTTTTGATTTTTTAATCAACAGAAGGGAGTTTGATATGTATCCTCTAATTCCCTTCCTCCCTATTGCAGTGCTGACAGTGGACGGCAAGGAGTGTAAGTTTCCCTTCAGACACAGGGGCCGGATCCATTACTCGTGCACCTCTAACAGCTTCTCTCTGAAGAAGTGGTAAGTATCTCTTCACAGCTGCTGCCTTAAAGCACTTAATGGGTTTCTTTCTGACTATGATATTTCCCTAGCAAAGTCCTATCATGACATTTCTGAAATATGTCGATGGTTTGGATGGCTGCTTAGTTCTCATCCAGCAACAGAGCGGTGGTAGTGTAGAGGGCAACATTTCCTATCTAGAGGGGATATGTTTGACATTGGTTTCACTGGATACCTTGACTCACTCATTCAGTGGTATTCATTTTTTTGTTGTTTACGCTTTAGCCAACAGGTCTTTGATGCTTTTTATTTTATTTATTTTTTTAAACTTGTTTCTATTGGCATTTAACATATACATGTTTTTACTGTTGCATATAGATATGAGATCCAATGCAATACATCATTCGTGCCCATCGTTTCTCTGCGCCTTCAAATGTGAACATTCTGTACAACATGCATGCTGCGGGGTCCCCTCAGGCCCATAGATCATCCAATGTAACTGGGGAACAAGAAATCTTTGCAAAAACTCCAGAAACAATTATAAAGTATTTGTCAGAAAAAACTAGATTTAGGGCAGAAGGCCAAGCACTCCTTAGTCCCTCCGCTGCGTCAAGCATTCCCAGTTGCCTAGAAGTCTCCGTGAGTGCACATCGGAGCAGGGGGGATTTGAGCACTCTGCTCCTACGTGGTGGTTCATACCTGCTGATATAGGTGCATGAGCCCTCAAGCAAAGATTCACAATCTATCTATGACGGTTGTCTAGTAGCATTAAGCAGAATAGGCCTCATTTTGAACACAAACCAACTCAGAACTGTCTTAACTACTGTCTCAGGATGATATACCACTCTATTATGACTCTACTCATGAGGGGGGAGGCCGGAACGGGTGCTGCAGCAAGGAGGGCGGGCAGCGTCTGCCCAGTATTCTGGAAACCTCACGTCTGCATCTAGTGGGGGGGACGGAGCAAGGTGCAACCATGAGCGCCAGGCACCCTAAGAGTGGGCCGGACAGCCACCACGATTCCCACCCAGGGCATCCCCGTGATCAGCAGTGGTCTCCTAATCAAGAGCAGCGTTTTCAGGCACACTGCCCCCTCAGGAGCCTCCAAGTGGACTCAGTGTCAGAGGGGTGTTCCCATTCTTCCAACACCTTCGTCCATAGGTCAGCTATCAGTCTCTTACATACCCAATGTGCCTCCTCCCTTTGTAGAGTTCTTTCTTCTGCTTGGGCCCACATGGTTACAAATCTGATGCAGGCTTCCTCACCAGTCCCCTCCCTGGACTTCCAGGCCATCGCTATGCGTCTCTTTTCTAGTATTAGAGCCAAATCTAGGAACCTATTCTCGACCTTCTTAGGTTTGGGTCCGGGAAAGTCTCCTGGTAAATACACCTCTATATCACACACAAGTGCCTGATTCAGGTTTGCGTTTAGTCTCCCCAGGATAGTCCCCCGGTACATCTGTAGCCAAGCACACCCCCACATCATGTGGCTAAATTCTGCATGTAGGAGTGCACATGGGGGCACTTCCTGGGCTCTCCCCCATAAATAGCCGTGATTTTGTGTGGGGTCAGGTACGTAATGTGTGTGTAATTAAACTGTATGTACTTAGGCGAGTAATGCAGGACAGCCTCTGCAGGTATGCCAGGATGTTACCCTATTTGGGTTCAGTGATGTCATGACCGAGCACTGTTCCCCATTTTGCCATAAGAACATCTAGGGGTTTCCTAAGCATTGCATTTAATGTCTTATAGAACCGTGTGATTAGGTGCCACCCTGACCCCATTGTCAGCAATAACTGAAGTACAGTATGGTTCGGGGGTTCCTCAATGTCCATGCCAATCGCTCCCGGAAGGTCTGTGACAGAGCCTCTTAGATAAGAAATTGGCTCAGTGGCAGGCCATTTTGTGCGGTCAGTTCCTCTAGCGGGATGAGGGTCACCAATGGTAGTGCAAGTGCATAATGCACATTTCTGCCTGTTTGTTTGGCCAACAGCACAGCCTGGTGGGTAGTAGTAGCCCTGGCTTCAGTGCCGGCTTGATCAGTTGGCCAGTAAGGCCCCCTGATTCGGTTCCATGCCAATCGGGCCAAGCTCTGCTTGATTAGCGACTGGGTGATCCAATGGAGTTGTGCCGCTGCAAAATACAGCTAAAATCTGGGACTTCCAAGTTCCAATCCCCACTCCAGTGGAGGGCAGCGGAGAGTTTCAAGCAAAACCCTATGGCGGCCTCCATGCCAAATTAACTCCCGAAGTAGGGAGTCCAATTGTCTGCACCATGCAGCGGGTACGCTCACCGGGAGGATTGTGAAATAG
This sequence comes from Calotriton arnoldi, assembly GCA_963921515.1. Classification (NCBI taxonomy): domain Eukaryota; kingdom Metazoa; phylum Chordata; class Amphibia; order Caudata; family Salamandridae; genus Calotriton; species Calotriton arnoldi. The sequence goes on from CAWUFW010009545.1 coordinate 512,080, forward strand.
TGTAATAGCCGCGGAAGCATCACCATTTTGGAGATCGCTATGCGCGCCATGAGGGGCAGTTTAGGCGATCTCAAGAAGGGAACACAGGATGTGAGGGATTGAAATGCCACTCCCAAATTGCCCTCCCGCAAGTCCTCCATCTCGTGAAAGATTTGGATACCTAAGTACTTAAAGGTATGTGGTGCCCAGAGTATGTCAGATGGAAAACCCACTGGCTGGGTGCGTCACAGACCACTGGAAACACACAGGTGTTTGTCAGGTTCACCTGGAGTCCTGAGTAAGTCCCGAGCTCTTCAAGGATCTGTCACATGAAGGCTATGTCTGCTTCCCCATTCCCCATATGAAGCAGCAGATCATCCGCGTAGATGGAGATGGCATGTTCACACCCCTTCTCTGTGATGCCTCTGCCCTTGCCCACCAACCTGCTCAATTCCGCCAGTGGCTCAATTGCAATGGCAGACAGGAGGGGAGACAAGGGGCACCCCTGTCTCGTGACCAGTGTATGTCATATAAGTCTGAGATTGTGCGACCTGTCTTGACCCTGGCAGTGGGGCTTGCATACAGCAGCAGTACCTATTTGACCCAATGCCTTACCAGCCCCATGCGGAGCATAACCTCCTCAAGAAAGTTCCACCTAATGGTATTAAATGCTTTCTCTATATCTGCCGACATGATCATAGCCCGTGTGTTGGTCTTTAAGTCGCGGTTGTTTTGAATGTTATACAGGGGACAAAGATTGAGGGAAGTGTTGCGCGCCGGGATGAAACCATTTTGGGCTTTATGGATCAGTTTACGCATACGCAGCAACAACATGGTCGCCAGCACCCTGCTAAGTATCTTTTTTTTTAAACACACTTTATTGAGTTTTTCAATTTTTGTATATTATACAGAAATGGGTACATGTGGTATCAGTAGTATAGCAGTTACATTTATTATACAAACAGCAGTTTGATTTGTGAAGCTAAGCATACCTTTCACCGTATTATATAGGGCATAGTCAGTGCAATTGTATCTGCAGCCAATTATCTATGCATCCATATCTGTGCAGTAACAGTATGTCAAAACAGTGTGATGTATCCCTCCCACCCCACCCAACTCTGCTGGCCCAGCTCTAATGTGTGGTGTTGACATCAGACTCCGATCGATGCCCTCCCTTGACTCATGTAGGGGCATCCCATATTAGTGTGATAGTGCTATGCAACATTACTATGTTTAGGGTTGTTTTATTTTAGTTCTATTCATGCAGGGACTGGAATGTTGATCATATCTGTTCCTCTTGGGCTGCGGGGACAGGTGTAAGTTCTAGTGATTTGAAAGCTTCCATTATGAGGTCCCAGTCCATCGATATAGGCTTTTTACGTATGCCCCGGGCTTCCTCGCGTCGGATGGCAGCACTTTCCACGCTCCCCCATCTCACCACCTCCCCGTGCCATGTGTAAACCACTGGGGACCTGGCTGATTTCCACCGCATTGTTATGGAGCGCTTAGCTATAAGTAACGCTAGATCAGTGAAGCGTATTTGCACTTTTTGCGTTTTGGAACGCCGAGTCATACCCAACAGGCAGCTGCCAGCTGTGTCCAGTGTAGGTATACCTGTCGCCGAGCTGATGTTTGAAGTGACATTACTCCAAAATTCTGTGAGCATGACCAGAGCATGTGGAGGATATCGGCGTCCTCACTCTTGCATCTAGGGCAGTGGTGTTGTGTAGCCGGGAACATTCGATGCAAGCAGTGCGGGGTCAGGTAGGCCCTATGTAATATCATGTACTGAATGAATTTGAATTTGGCATTGCGGGATATTTTTTTGGGGTATTCCAACATCTTGCTCCATTCTTTATCTGTTAGCTCCTTCTCAAGGTCCTCAGCCCATTTAGTTCGTATTTCTGTGAGGGGAATCCCTGTGTGTTCTATAATGCCTTTATACAGCCATTTCGTGAGGTGTCGTCCTACCCCCATTAGATACATCGCTCGCACCAGTTCGTGAGTTGGGGGCTCCACCCTAAGTGGGGCCCATTGGCTTTTGGTGTAGTGGATTTTTGCAGCGTGTGTTAAATATAGATTACCTGGTACCCCAGTTTGCCTGGTGAAATTTTCGTGGTCCATTAGGGTTCCGTTATCAAATAGCGCCCCTACCGTGGTAACCCCTGCTTCAGACCACGAGAGGATCCTCCTTCTAGTGATTAGGCCCGTGGGTGTAGGGATACCTAGTAGTGGTGTGTTATCAGCATATGGGGGGCACCTGCGTGTATAACACAACGTCTTCTTCCGGTATGTGAGCGCAGTACGTATTGTGGCCCGTGGTAGCAGCAGCGTGTGTAGAGTACCTCTGTTTATGTCTCGAGCAGTGTACCCTATTTCGTGCAGATTGCGGCCTGCAAGTCAGTACGACAGCCATTGAAGTTGGCTAGCGTAGCAATATGCCCGGAGATCAGGTGCGCCCAGTCCTCCCTTATCTGTGTCTAATTGCAGTTTAGCTAGTCCCACCCTTCCAGTACCCCATATCAAATCTGATAGTAATGTGTCTAGTGACTTAAATATCGGAGCGGGGATTAGTACCGGCAGCTTTGTAAAGAAATATAGTAGTTGCGGGAGGACCACCATTTTGGATATAGCCACTCGGCCCATCACAGAAAACGGCAGTGAGGTCCAGAAGGTGATCTGTGATCTGGGTGCCCTTATTACTTTAGTTAAGTTACACTCTATTAGGTCTTGTGAACTTCTATAAACTTGGATGCCTAAATACTTGAAGGTGTGCTGTGCTACAGAGAGGGAGAATCGCCCACACTGGATCGCGTCTGGGTGTTCACCGGGGCAGAAGAAAAAGGCTTGTGATTTTGTCTCGTTTATGGCGAGGCCTGAGAACTGTGTAAAGTGTGAAAAGATCGCCGGTGCCGGCTCTAGTGCTTTGGACATGTCATTAGCATAAATAATTAAGTCATCTGCATAGGCGGATATCACATGCGTGGAGTTACCCAACCTGATGCCTATTTGCTCAGCAAATGACCGTAGCTTAATAGCCAATGGTTCTAATGCAAGCACAAATAATAAGGGGGATAAGGGACATCCCTGTCGTGTGCCTCTGCCAACCGGGTATGCCCGTGAGATGTGGCTACCAGTGCGGGCCCTCGCTGTTGGGGCTGAGTATATGAGTTGTACCCATTTCAGGATAGATTGGTGGTATGCCAAATTTTTCGAGGGCCCTGACCATATAGTCCCACCTGAGGGTGTCAAATGCCTGCCTCAAGGCTAGCGTAATGCAGCCAGCATTATGATGCCCCGTCGGGGTTGATTCCAGTACATGGTAAAGTCGCCTGATATTCAGTGAGGTGTTACGCACTGGTATAAAGCTGCATTGATCTGGATGGATTAGCTTGTGTGAATAGGGGAGTAGGCGGCGCAATAGGATTTTACTTAATATTTTGTACTCTGTAGCAAGGAGTGTTAGGGGCCGGTACCCCGAGATGTCTGATGCTAAACGACCCGGCTTAGGAAGGGAGATTACTAAGGCCTGCATTGTAGTGGAGGGGACCGTTCCCGTATCTAATGCAGATTGGTATAGTCGTTCTAGTTGTGGGATGAGGGCATCCGTGAAAGTAGCAAAGAATTCTATTGGTAGGCCATCAAGACCCAGTGCCTTATTTCGTGGTAAATCCCGGATAGCTTCTTTTATTTCGGTTTTAGTGATGGGGCCCGATAAGTCATCTTGGGCCGCTCGATTCAGTTGGAGGAATGTTAGATCGTCTAGGAATGCATTCAAGGAGTCTTCCTCTATCTGTGGGGAGGTTTATATAGTGTTTCATAATAGTCACAAAAGGCCTCGTTGATTTCCCACTGCGTGTTCACAATGTCTCCTCCCTGAGTGATTATTTCGTGCACTGTTGTAGGGGGGGGGCGCGTCTCATATTATACGTGCTACAAGCGTGTCTGCCTTATCGGCCTCGGTGTGCTTTATCTGGGTGTATGATTTGTAATCTATTTGTCTAAGGGTTTCCAGTAGTTCTGCGTGTTTAATGCGGGCTTCCTGTAGTGTCGCTGTCTTTGTAGGGTCGCCTACAGCTTCTTGTTCCAATTTATTCATGGTGTTTTCAACTGATTTGAGGTTATTATGTATCTCTTGCCTAGCCCCAGCTGTGGTGCTTATGGCTATACCCCTTATCACTGTTTTAAACGCATCCCATTCTATGTGAGGCGTGGAGGCTGTACCAGCATTTTCTGTGAAGTAACTTGTGATACCTGTTTCCACAGTGCGCTACGGAATACGGAGTCTTCCACCATTTGTTGCCATAATTTCCAGGTGGGGACCGGAGTGGGGATTCTTCCCCTTGCTAGTGTGATCTCTAAGGGGTTGTGGTCAGAAAAGGTCTTACCTAAATATGTGGCATGTGTGATTTGTGCAGCAAGGGGGGCAGAGCAGAATATCCTATCTATTCGGGTGTGGAGTTGATGAGTTGGGGAGAAGAACGAATACTCCCTACTAGTCGGATTTTTCAGGCGCCATTCGTCTCCCAGTGTCCAACCATCCGCCCATCTGCCTAGTGCCTCTGCCTGTTTTATGGCCCCCGCACCTTGGAGTGGGGGGTGTGAGCGGTCTATGCTTATATCCATGAACGCGTTGTAGTCCCCAACTAGTACCCATGGGTGGGCTATCCAGTTCGCTAATACTGAGTTGAGTCCCATAAATAATTTGTCTTGTTCAAAATTAGGGGCGTAGAGGCTACCCAGTACCACCTGTGTGCCATCCAGCGTGCCTCTCACTAATATGTATCTCCCCAGTGGATCTATCCGTTGCTCTAGTGCCTTAAACGGGACTCCGTTCCGAACCCAGATTGTTGCCCCTCTAGCAAAGGCGGAATATGATGTGGAGAATACCTGGCCTCTCCATTTCCTGCGTAATTTGAGTGCTTCAGCTTCAGTGAGGTGGAACTCCTGTATGAACACCACGTGAGCCTTGCATCTGTTTAACTGTGCGTGTATTCTATGACGCTTGTGTATGGACCGTAATCCCCGCACGTTCCAGGTAACTATATTATAAGTACCCTGCATGCGGTAGTGTTGCAGTAATTGTTACACTTGTGCAGTGGATGTGTCAGAGTCGATTGTATGTAGTGTAGTGGATGGGGTGGGCCAGCTTCCAAGAACCCCCTAACGAGAACATTGAATACACGGTCCAGCACCAAACTTGTGCTGATCCAAACTAGAGTCACAACTGTGTGAACATGTAACAATTTAGTAGTTGCTTTCACCATTAGGGGGTGACTTCTAATGACCTTGCTAGTGAGGTGAGTAACACACGAGTTTGTCGCGTCCTGGACCAGGTGTGTTTACCAGTATGACCAATTCGAGGGTGGGATAGGGTGTGCCCCGCCGACTGCGGTGAACCCCGAGTTACCTTGCAAAATGATCTGTCTATGCTCTATCGACCTCCCCACCTGGCGTCGTTTTATCCCAGGAAACCATCAGCAGTTTGAGGTGTCACAGTTCTGAATAATGCCAGGCTGCTCTCTGAGTCGGAGTGAACAGTGTTCTCATCTGAGGAGTCAGAGGTTGTATGGTGGTTACGGTCTCGGAGCGTGCTTGCCACCGCCAGTGCCTCCTTGTGCCCTTTCTGAGCCTGCTCCGGATTGGGGTTTCCAGCTTGAGATTTGTTGATAAGCTTGTTGCGGCGTGATTGTCGATACTGAGTGTTTCTCGGTGTCCGGGGGATGCTCTTTGAGGAGGACTCAGATTCCGTTGGAGGAAACATGACCTCTAGCCATTCTTCTGTTTCCTCTGGGGTATGAAAGAACTGTGTTTTTTGATCATGTATGGCCTTCAGTCGGGCTGGGAACAGCAGGGCGTATTTAATGTCCAGGGCTCTGAGCTTCTTTTTGACCTCCTGGTATAGGGATCGCCTGCGTTGTACCAACATTGTGTAGTCTGGGTATAGTGATACTCGTTGGTTCTCATATTGAATTTGGGACCGTTCCCTGGCCTTCTGCAACAGCATGTCCCGGTCTCTGAAGTTTAATATTCTGGCAATCATAGGGCGAGGTGGAGCCCCAGCTGTCGGTCTGCCCGTGGGGATTCTGTGAGCTCTCTCCACACAGAAGAAATCCGACAGGCCCTCCGGGGCTACGTGCTCTCGGAACCATTGTTCCATGAACTTAGTGGCATTTGGTCCTTCACTGCGTTCTGGCAGACCTATGACGCGGATATTGTTCCGCCGAGTTCTCCCTTCAGCGTCGTCAACTCTGTCCTGCAGCCCGGTTACTTGACGCTGCAGCTGTGTTACTTGCGCCGCATGCTCTTTGTGCTGTGGTAGTATCTCTGCCAGGGCCAGTTTGTTGTCTTTTACAGTGGCCGCAAGTTTAGTGTGATCAGCCTTCAGGAGGGTAAAACCAGTTGTTAGGGAACCAATTTGTTGCTCAATTGATCTCCTCGAGTCTCTCACCTCCTGCAGGATTAGATCTAATTTATCTGGGGTTGCCTCCTGGTTCGTGGGTGGGATACAGTTAGTTAATGTTAATGTTAAAAAGACTTATTGAGCACACGAATACCCGGGGGTGTCTTGGCGCTATTGACTGCCGCAATTCCTCCTAGTTACTCAGTTCTGGAAAAGCCACGTTTTTAGCTTTTTTCTAAAAACGGTGAGGGAAGCTGCTCCTCTCAGCTCAGCTGGTAGTGTGTTCCACAGCTTTGCGGTACCGTAAGCAAAACTCCTACCGCCCCAGGTCGTGGTGCGTATTCTAGGAACTATCATCAGTCTTGTGCCTGAGGACCGCAACTCTCTGGCCGGATGGTACAAGGCAAATAGCCTTTTAAGTGATCGCGGCCCAGAGGGCTTTAAATTCAATTCGCTTGGCCACTGGGAGCCAGTGGAGTTTGCGAATTTCCTTGGACATGGAATCATACTTACGGATGTTACTCAGCATTCGCGCGGTTGTATTTTGAACAGACTGAAGTTTTTTAAGAAAATGCTTGCGCATGCCCAGGTAGAGGCTATTACAGTAATTCAATTTGGCTTGAACCAGTGCAGTAATTACCAACTTTCTCGAGTCGGTGGGAATATAAGGCAGGATTTTCTTCAGTTTTTTTAGCATAAAATGGGAGGCAGTGACAGTCATATTAGTCTGATGTGATAGTGCTAGCTTGTTGTCAATCCACACGCCTAGATTTTTTGCCTTCAGCACGGGTTTAGGTGCTTCGCCCAGCTCAGCCGGCCACCAAAGATTGTCCCATCTAGGTTTTAACTCACCGAAAATAATAATCTCAGTCTTTTCGGAGTTAAGCTTCAGGCAATGCAGTCCCATCCATCTATCAACTTCTCTCATACAGTTCTGGAACTGTAGAAAGGGGGCGGTTTGTTTATTATATGCTGCCACGACTATCTGGGTGACGTCCGCGTAGGACGTCAAATTAAACCCAAACTTCCTAATTAGTGGGGCGAGTTCTGCGACATATATATTAAAAAGAGTTGGACTTAAGGATGACCCCTGGGGGACTCCACAGGGCAGAACATAAGGTTTCGATTGGAAACTGTCCATGGCGATTGTTAAACTCCTTTCTTTCAGGAAGGAGGCCAGTAAGGTTAGGGCCGTTCCCCGGATCCCCGTCGCTTCCAGCTGTTGTTGCAGCAAATTGTGATCCACTGTATCAAAAGCGGCTGATAGATCGAGGAGGATCAGGACTGCTGACCCTCCTCCATCCATCACCGTTCTGATTTCCTCAGTGGCATTAATCAATGCAGTCTCAGTACTGTGTTCTCTCCGGAATCCATATTGTGAGTGGTCGAGAAGATCATTGTCTAAAATGAACTGAGATAGTTGTTTATTCATGACTTTCTCAAATATCTTAGCCGGGAATGGCAGACGGGCAATAGGTCGGTAATTAGCAGGATTAGTGGCGTCAAGGTTTGGTTTCTTCAGCAAAGGAAGAACAGAACAATATTTCCACATGGATGGGAAAGTGCCATTCTCAAACATAGTGTTAAAAATCTGAGTTAGAATGGGGCTGACCACCTCTGTTATCTTTTTAAGGACAGCAGGAGGACAAGGATCAGTCGGCGAGCCGGATTTAACTTCTGTTATGTGCTTAGCTACCACATCAAAGGTAATTGGGGCAAATGAAAATAAAAAGTTTCTTTGAGATTCATCATGTATGGGTGGTTCTATAGGATCAGGATCAGGCGTTGTTAAAAAGACATTATAAATATTCATAACTTTAGATTTAAAAGCTGCTGCAATAGAGTCACAAAAACTTTGGTCCCATTTTATCGCATCAGTCTTAGGCAGGGAGGCTAGATTGTTAACTATTTTGAACAGCTCTTTGGAGGTATGTTTGGCTTTCTCAATTTGTTGGGTGAAGTACGCCTTTTCGTATTTTTTAGTACATTTTTATAGCTGCTTAATGCAATTTTGTATAATTCTTTTTCTGTTGTGTCATAGTTAGCTCTCCAACGCCTTTCTGTTCTGCGACACAATTGTTTCTCCTTACGTAAAGCGTCCGAGAACCAACAAGGGGCTGATGGCGTACCTCGGTTCCCTGGAGTTTTTCTACAGGGCACTGAGATTGTTATGGCTTTATTAAGCCATTCAGTGTATTTTTCTGCATTTGAGTCTGCACCCAAATTAAATAGAGGACGTGTGTCCTCTAAAAGAGTTTGAAATGAAGCCAAATCAATTTTGCTCCATGCTATAAAAGTCGATGAGAAGTTTTTTATCTTCTTCACTGACTGAGCTGTTGAAGCTACAAGGTTAAATTTAATTACGAAATGATCTGTCCATATTAGAGGGAGGACTTCTTTCAGTGACAAGCCTGCTATGGAGCTAAAGATTCCGTCAAGCGTGTGACCTGCTTTATGAGTGGGGGCTGAGACAATCTGAGAGAGGCCCAATGCCCCTAGTGCATCTGATAAGGTAGCCGTCTCTCTGTCTTCCAGGTCTTCTAAATACATGTTCAAATCCCCAAGGATAGTGAAGTCATTACTAGCCAGTGCGGGTTCGAGGAGACCATCTAGATTCTGCAGAAATATGCTCCTTGCATTAGGAGGACGATAAAGCAGCATACCTTTAAACGTTAGCTTGGAAGCTATTTCGATTGAGAAATGAAGTGCTTCGAAGAAAGGAGTGGAGGCTGGAGCGAACTTTGCTGCAAACTGCTCTCTCAGAATAATTGCTACTCCACCTCCTCTTTTTAATGATCTGTCTATTCTAAATGGGTGTGGGTGTCTGTGTCGTCCAGCTGCTGTGCACCGGTGGTGCTGGTGTCAGGTACCTTCCCCTTGGGGCGCCCCATTTTGTGGTGAGTCCTGGCGTAGCGTTAGAGCACAAGCTGCAGTGCCTGTGGGGTGTGTGCACCGGTCGACGTTTGTTTTACCACTCTCTGCGGTGTAGGCAACCTCAGTGTAGATTCATGAGCCCAGAGGCCTCGCGTGGGTAAGGGCCGTCTTCTTCAACTGGTGCTGTGTGGCTACTATTCCAGGCGCAGGATTGCGGTCTGCCCACACCAGTTCGAAGTGCCCACTTCAGCCTCCCCACCGGTTCCCCTCAGCAGCGGTCGGGGGGCCTTGCCCAGGCACAAGGGAGTCAGGGGCCTGTAAAGGTCACAGGTTTTTACATTGCAGCCACTCTAGGGGGCCGGCATCTAGGGCGAAGCCCACTCTCCAGGCCCACAGCCACGCCGGGCTGCTCCAGCCGGTCCTGTCGCAGTGTTTGGACCCAGCATGCGCTGCGAATGGCGTACCGTCACTAGCCAGGCAACCGGCAGGTGTGCTCTGCAGTTGATATAAACTCCTCTTCGAGTACGGGAGGGGGGGGAGGTGGGCCCAGGCCGCAACGATGGTTATGTACCGCCTCTTATCTCCGTGCTCGGCAGGAGGCACAGCTGTGGGGTCAGGCGCTCTAGCGAGTGGAGCAATGTCGCCAGGGGAGCTCACAGGGTTTCAAGTGATGCCATTAATGTGGGCGGCGCCCTCTGCTCCTGACGGCGTTCGGCGGTCCCCTGTGCTTCGGATCCTGTCCCGCCCGGCACACCAGGGCGTCCCAGCCGTGCACCCCGCACTCACTGTTATAGTACAGGGCGGATGCCCGTCCGATGGCTCGGGAGACTCCCGTCGGTCCGCATCGGCTATGGAGGGGGAAGGGGGAGTCAGCTCGGCCCGTCCGACCACGCCCGGCGGCGAGGGCCCAGATCTAGCCGCCGAACACAGCCTCCGCTCATCCGACCTCAGACACACTCCAGCCAGTAAGCCACTTTCTCAGGAGGGTAAATCAGGGTCGATTCTTTGCTGTTGCTTGTTGCTGTGGCTGCGGAGTGTTGTTTCCACAGCTCATCGCCAGCACCCCGTCTCCCTGGCTCGGCCGCACACGCGGTTTCCTCTCGGCGTCCGGCTTCTACTCCTCGTTCGGTGGCACGCGGGGCTCTAGGCAGTGCAGCAGCGGGCTCCACATGCCCTAGGTACTCAGCGGGTCTGCCGCCACAGATATTGCCATGGATGGGGTCTGTTTACCCAGGATTCAGACAGGATTTGCTGGTCCAGGCGCGGAGCTCCCTCACTTTGCGTCCGCCATGTTTGGCAGTTAGCCACGCCCCCCCTGCTAAGTATCTTGAAGTCCATGTTGAGCATAGAGAACTTTGCGGCTGTGCCCCCCGGGGTTTTGGACTTAGGTAGCGGAACAACCAACGCTTCTCTAGTCGAGGCCAACAAACTTGAAAATTGAAGCTGATGTTGTGCTTTCTGGCACATTGCCAAGTCCTTCGGAGGTGAGAAAGTCCCCACGGCAGCACATGTCGAAGATCTCCTTTTCGGATGCTGTGACTGGTAGGTGAACTTTCAGGGAATGTTCTTTGGACAGTGGGCCGCAGTTTCAAGTGAGGAAAATTATTTCCCCCACTCTCAGTCACGACTCAAGGCAAAAGTCCAGTTTCAGCCTGTAATGCTGAGTCATACAGGACTGTACAGTGGACTCTGTTCCTTGGGCTCTTGCCTCCTCCCAAGCTTAGCAAAAGGTTGACAACAGGAGTGTGCACCCCTAGATAAGTCCTGGACTGTCTTTCGTCTTGAGAGACGAGCAAGACGCCAGCTTCCCGGGTTCTCAAAATACTTTTAGGAGTCCAACATAGAAGGAAAAATAGATACAGTCCTCATTCCTTGCCTAGGCACATTGTGTTTTGCTACAGCTAGTTTTCTCTTCTGGACTTCTTAGATACCAGCAGCACTCTGATGTGAAAGTGGTGGGAGCACCAATTGTTTTAGGTTTGACCCAGAAGTTCCCTAAACAAATCATGTAACAATTTGAGCACAGCCTCTTGCTGTCTTTCTCAACAGTTCCTAAGGCTTATGACAAAATCAGTCCTGGGCTGTAGGAAGAAATATAATTATGGCTTAACTAATAGGAGCCAGCTAAGCTAGATAGAGTAATGTATCAACATTTCTCAAAGTCATCGTTGTGATATATAAAATTAAAAATATACAGACCAAACTATTTTTATTTTTGTCTCATAACTAATTGGATGCAAGAAATGTGTTTCTAGCTCTTTCCAGGTTAAAGTTAGAAAAAGTAGACTTTGAAGCACTGCGGTCTTTACCAATGTGTCAGACTGCTGCAGCATCGAATGCCAGTGTAGCATTACGCCCTTGTTACTTACAAACCTACAAGTGGGTCCAAATGATATGCTATAAATCTGGACATAATACTGGGCCTTTCTGTAAAAAGGCATATTGACAGCTGGCTTACCCTGCTAGAAATATACATAAATGCCTAAAAACTGATTAACGTGACATTTCAAAACTGGGGCTTTGCTCTCAGCGTGATATAGCTGCTTCTCAACCCATGTGACCGAAGCCTCCCCGCAGCTCATAAGGGTACTTGACTTTTATACTGCACGCACAGTCTGTCCATCCACACTTATGGCTGACTTACAGAAGACTGAAATATGCCCATTAAAATAGCCAAAATGTTACTTTAAGAAAGGGAATGTACATTTAGTGACAGTTGTTTAGCAGCGTCTCACTGCCCAGAGGTCAGAAATAGCAGATATCCAGGCCCATTACAATTAAAACAATCCAGGTTTACACATACAAAAACACTTTCGTGGCCCCTATCTTATTGTCCTGGGTTTTCACCAAAGCTGTAAGTTCTAAGTCAGTGCAAATGGTGTGGTAGGTAGAATGTAATTTCTTGTATATTTTTGTGGGGAAAGAGTCATTTGGGTTCACAGATGGTTGGATAATGCAAAGCTCTGCATCTTCAGGCTGCCCAGTGGGGCTTATACCAATTATCATTTATGTTAGAACTACTGGTTTTTGACTTGTGAGTTGGACTTGTAGTATGTCCCTCCCCTCTTGGATCTTTTTACTCTTTTATCTCTGAGTGAAAATGGTCTAGGACTGACTGAATTTCTTGACTTTCTCTTCACTTTGCTCTGCTATAACATTCGGGAAATACCTGGGGTTACTTCACCATCTTCCAAATTTAACATCTGTCTTTCCCTTTATTGTGTTTGCAGTTTTGTGGGATCTTTGTTATCCCAGTAGATGAACTCCGTATTTATTGCTGTATAAAATGCATTTTCAAGGAGACAGCCCTGAACCCTTCTCTTGTACTTTGGTAGGCCTCGCCGGATCTGTAGATAGGTTAGTTGCCCGAAGTAAACTCTCTGCTTGGGCCCTACCAGAGCCGCTGAGCAGCATCTCACTGAGCATTCTGTGGTCAGAGGTTGTTTTTATGTTTTTTTTCCCCATGAGGGTAGATACAGTATAATCACTTTGTAGGTAGCCAAGCTTTTAGGCTGTGATATAGTTATGTGAAGAAGAAGTAGTATATACTGAACTATAAACATGTTTGCTGCTTTTTAGGATAACACTCCATCCGACCCAATTCTTGCTTTCATCTTTTTTTGTTATGCAGCTACTGGATAGACAGTAGTGGAAGTTATGGCTTGCAAGAGAGGCAAAAAGGCTTGCTCACAGCGTACACACTACCATCTCGGTAGCACGTGGGACTGTGAGCTGCACTGTGCTATCTCTCAGTTACTTGCGCATAGCTTCTTCTGCAGCTCAGTCTACAACCTGGCTGTTCCAGTGGTGCAGCTTTGTATTGACTCTCATTCCAGAGAAACATAAGAAGTAATATAGTGCCTAGTGCCAGAAGAGATATTATGGCTCTGCACTACACATGTCACTGCTTGTACGGTTCCTTGGACTGTACCAAAAGTGGGTTCTAGCAATCTCGCCAGGTGTGAGTGTAAGCGACCTGAGCTTGGCATGGTAAAACTTGACACTGAAATTGACCACCTAAAAAATATACATGAACATTTACATTGTGAATTTAGTAATTGTCAGTTTGTATTCTCTTGGCCGTAGTTAAAAATGGAATAGCTAAGGAAAATGTCCACCATATTATACCTGAGTAAAAGGTGCTTATAGACGAAATGGACCACACCAATTTTTGGATCACCACCATACTCTTCTTTTACGATAAACTTTAAAACCAGTTTAAGAGTTAAAGAGCGTATTTCATTTCAACTGCATGATACTTAAACCTACATATATTCATGTCAGTTGCATACCTGCTGTTCAGTCCTTGTATAGAGGAATGTGCTAAAATATTTGCATGTGTCATAAATACACCTTTTGTTCATCAGGGTCTTCTGATTAACCATGTTTACTTTGAGATAAGATATCATTATGGCACATGCCATTCATCCTTCTTGGCTTAGGAACATTGACATCATTCCTTTTTACCTTGAAGGGAATTAAAACATACAAAGTGGTTTATTCTTTACAATTTTATTTAGTAGGTTTAACTATGTACATACCACATGATCACATTACGAATTCATAAAACAGAAACAAATTCAAACATCAATTTGGCTAGGGTTCATGTGACCTAAGGATTTTGGATTGGAACCTTTTCTGACCATGAGGCCCTGATGAGGAAGCCAGCAAACTAGCCCTTGGAGTCCCTCTGGTAGTCCTGGGTTCAGGAGATGAAGCAGGGCTCAAGCAGCAGGGCAAGTTTTAAGGCAGGGTTAATGCAGCAAAGTGGTCCTTCCAGGTGCAGCAAAGCAGTCTTGTGGAATACACAGCAGCAGGCAGTCCTCTGAGAGTCCCTCCGCAGGTCCAGAAAGTGAACTGAAGTGTGGGTCTGAGGGTCCCTTTATTATACCTGGTGCCTTCTTTGAAGGAGGAGAAGTTTCTAGAAGTTGTCTCTGAAGTGCATAGAATTTCCTGACTTCCCTGCATGACTCCAAGCTGGCTGTAGGGACAATGCAGGGGTGGCAAGTCCTTTTTGTGAAGGCAGAGCACAGCCTATTCAGTTGCAAATGGGGATCTGCCCTGCTTCGCCCCATCTTGCCAGCTGATAGCCCATTCAGGCACATATAATTGCTCTATTGTGTGACTGTCTGGGGTGAATTAACAAAGTCCAACTGCCTACTACACCCAGTCATGAGACCTAGGACAGACTGCAGGCAACAAACAGCAAGGGCAGGAAAATGCCAACTTTCTAAAAGTGACATTTTCAAATTGTAATTTAAAATCTGACTTTACCATTAAAGAGGATTTTTAATTACAATTTCATAGATGCCAAACATGACATGCTCACCTGTACCCAATCAAAAGTTAGCACTTATTAAATGTAATAGGGCAACCCAATGTTATCCTATGGAAAAGGTAGGCCTCACAGTAGTGGAAAACAAACTTAGGAGTTTTTCACCACCAGGACATGTAAAACATAAAAGTACATGTCCAACCTTTTAATTAAAATGCACCTCGCCCTATGGGCTACCTAGTGGCCTGCCTTAGGGGTAACAAATGCAATAGAAGGGGAGTTTAAGTCTTGGCAAGAGGGTTATATTGCCAAGTCAAACTGGAAGTTTAAAACTGCATTCAGGCTGTAATGTCAGGCCTGGGACATGTTTAAGGGACTACTTGAGCGAGTGGCACAGTGAGTGCTGCAGGCCAACTAGTGGAATTTAATTTACAGGCCCTGGGAATATGGTATACCACTTTACTGGGGACATATTAGTAAATTTTTTATTTTTAAAAAAAAAACATCCTTTATTGATTTTACAATTATATTCACCATACTTGGCAGTAACAAAAGGCCCCTATATTAAATTCTGTCCGTTGTGGTATCATATACTTACAAGCGACAATGCTCTTTAATTAGGTATTGAGTCATTTCAGAGTCATGTGCTGCACATGTACAGAATACTTTTCCTTAATTTCGCAGATATCATGAATACAGGCAACATTATATAATGCAAACTACCCAACCCTCCTCCCCCTCCCAACTGTGTTCCCGCAAACTTCACTATACAATGTATAGTTTACATCTGAATGCAATTAGCGTGTCCCTTAGCCCAGCTCTGTGTACATTGTACTCCAGCGCGCCCATGCATCAGAGTTACCTATTGTGTGTTCGGGGTAGTAGGTGTAATATTAGGGTCTATACTTTTAAAGGGTTCTAACATGGTATCCCAGTCCATGGATATCTGATTCTTCCGGAGCCCATGTGCCTCCTCTCGACGTATCACAGAGCTTTCTGCACTGCCCCAGCGTAGCATTTCACTGTGCCAGGTGTATATTGTAGGAGGCTTTGATGACTTCCATCTCATGGTTATGGATCTTTTGGCTATGATGAGTGCAAGGTCAAGGAATCGTACTTTATGTGAGGTTGGGCGTTTGCGTAGGCCTAATAGACACTCCAGCACAGAGTCCGCAATATGTAGGCGTGTTGCTGCCTCCAGATGATGCCGAACCTCCCCCCAAAACCCTCTCAGGCGTGGGCATGCCCACAGCATATGTATTAAATCTGCTTCCTCCAACTGACATCTAGGGCATTGATGTTGTGCGTGTGGGAACATCAGCTGTAGACGGCGTGGTGTAAGGTAGGCCCTGTGTCGGACCATACATTGAATACATTTGAATTTTGCATTTCAGGTCACTTTTTGGGGGTGTTCCAATATAGGAGCCCATTCTCTGTCCGAAATCTCTTGACCCACATCTTCTACCTATTTAGCTCGCAGGACATCAAGGGGCACCGCAGCGTGGACCCGGACACCCACATGAAGCCATTTGATGAGATGGCGTCCTTGTCTCATGTAGTATAAGGATTTAACTAATTCGTGTGGTTGGGGTTCCTCCCTCTGGGGGGCCCAATGTTTCTTGACATATTGCAATATCGCAGCATGTAACATGTAGAGATGGTTTGGCACCCCGGTTTCCCGTACAAAGTTCTCATGGTCCATTAAAATCTCTCTGTTGAATAACGATCCTATCGTGCCTACCCCATCATCTGACCATGCCTTAATCCTGCGACACTTAAGCCTAACACCTGGCGTTGGGATCCCCAGAAGTGGAATGTTGCCTGCATAGGGGGGGGGGGGGGGGGCAGCGGGCTGTATATTGCAGTGCTTTCCTCCAGCATAGTAATGCTGTACTCAGTAGAGGTGGCGCTTCCGGAGGGATTTTACACTGTGGTAGCAGTAATGTGTGTAGGGTTCCCTGGTCAATGTTTTGTGCAGTAAATCCGATCTCCTGCAGGTTGCGGCAATAGGATAGCCATTGCAATTGACATGCATAATAGTACGCCCGGAAGTCCGGTATCCCTAACCCCCCTTTACAGGTCTCCAACTGTAGTTTTTTAAGGCTTACCCTACGCAGTCCCGGTCCCCAAACAAGATCCGAGAGTATTGTGTCTAGTGTGTGAAACGTGGCTGGGGGCACTATGACCGGCAAATTAGTGTAGTAATATAGGAGCCGGGGGAGGACCACCATTTTTGACACTGCCACTCGCCCCATGACTGAGAGAGGTAGCGTGGTCCAAAAGGTGACCTTCGAGCGTATTCCCCTGATTGCCCTATGAAGGTTGCCTTCCAGCATATCTGTGTGGGATCGATATATGTGTATACCAAGATATTTGAAAGTGTGCTGTGCCACTGGTAATGAGTACTGCCCAAAGCCAACCCTTTCGGGGCTTGCGTGACGTTGAAAAAAGAAGGCATTCGATGTAGTTTCATTAATAGCGAGGCCCAATATACGTTCGAACCCTGCAAAAATTCTTGGGATAGGGTCTAGATCGCTCAGGAGATCTCGCACATATATAATTATGTCATCTGCGTATGCAGATATTAGATGTGTGGCGGTGCCCACTGGTATCCCGAGTTGGTTAGCTTCTTGACGCAGCGAAGTGCCAGCGGCTCCAACGCTAGTACGAACAGCAGTGGGGAGAGGGGGCACCCCTGTCGTGTGCCCCTGCATATCTGATATTCCTTTGAAATGTGTCCGCCTCTCCGGACTCTCGCTGTGGGGGCCTCGTATAACAGATGCAGCCAGCGGAGGTATTCGGGGGGGTAGGCCGAACTTTGCAATGGCCTTGAACATATAATCCCATGAAAGCTTATCGAACGCCTGCCTCAAGTCAAGCGCAATACAACCGGCGGTTGGGAGATGGTCCAGGTTTGTTGCCATTATATGGTGTAGCCGCCTGGTGTTTAAAGATGTGCTGCGTGCTGGTATGAATCCACATTGGTCTATGTGTATTAGCTTGTGTAAGTAGGGAAGGAGCCTATTTGCCAAGATCTTGCTCAATATTTTATATTCTGTCGCTAAAAGTGATAGCGGGCGATATCCTGTCATGTCTGCCACGTCCCTCCCCGGTTTGGGCAATGAGACCACCAGGGCCTGTGCGGTAGTATAGGGAAGGTGACCCAAGTCGAGCGATTTATTGTAGAGGACTTCTAGCTGGGGAATTAAAACCTCAGAATAGGCAGCAAAAAAGTCCACCGGTAGTCCGTCCAGGCCGGTGCTTTATTACGTGGGAGCCCATTGATAGCAGCCTTTATTTCGGCCCTCGTGATGGGACCTGCTAGGTTTTCCCGCGCTTCTTCAGGGATCTGAGGATAGGGAAGATTGTCTAAAAAGGTGTCTATGTGCATGGCGTCTAGTGAAGGCGGCTTATCGTAAAGCGTGGTATAATATGCACAGAAGGCATTATTGATGTGCTGCTGGGTGTATACCGTGTCACCCCCAGGCGTGGTAATTTGACTAATTACTGTAGCCGGGGGGTCCTCTCTCAGAATCTTCGCTAGGAGTGTTCCGGATTTATCTGCATCTGTGTGTTTTAACTGTGTGAAGGCCCTATAATCTAAAACCCTGAGGGTTTCTAAGAGCTCAGCGTGTTGACTGCGTGCCTCCTGTAGTGGAGCCTGTTTTGCAGGGTCTTTCGCCGCCTCATGTTCAAGCCCGCCCATAGAATCCTCCACTTATTGCAAGCTTTTATGTATTTCTTGTTGTGCACCCACAGTGGCGCTGATCGCGGTTCCCCCTATTACTGCCTTGAGTGCATCCCACTCAACTAAGACCGAGGACGCGGTGTTGCCATTCTCAGAGAAGTAATTCGTAATTGCAGTGGACAGAGTGGAAGGGAACACAGCGTCCTCCAGCAATTGGGGCCATAACTTCCACGTGGGGACTGGCGTGGGGATTCTGTCCCAGGTGATAGAGATCTCTAATGGGTTATTGTCCGAAAAGGTTTTGGCGAGATACGTGGCATGCGTCACTTGCGTGGCTATGGAGAGGGAGCAAAGAAATCTATCTATCCTCGTGTGTAATTGGTGGACTGGGGAGTAGAATGAATATTCTATATTTAATAGATTCCTGTTCCTCCAGACATCACACAGTTCCCACCCGTCCACCCAGTTTCTGAGGGCTTCTGCTTGTTTAATGGTGCCTGCTCCGTGGAGGCGGGATGAGAACGATCGAGCCCGATATCCATCACTGCATTAAAGTCCCCCCCCTATGATCCATGGGTGCGCTTCCCAACCCGCTAGTATCGTGTTTAATCCCATGAAGTATTTATTCTGGTCAAAATTTGGCGAGTATAGATTGCCCAATACAACCTGTGTGCCATCTAGTGTTCCTTGAAGAAAAATATATCTACCCTGTGCGTCTACGCGCCTTTCCAATTCCATAAACGGGACCCTATGTCTGATCCAGATCGTTACTCAACTAGCAAAAGCAGAGTAATTAGTAGAGAATATTTGCCCCTTCCATTTCTTTTGCATTTTTGACGCTTCCGTTAAGTGTGATTCCTGCAGGAACACTATCTGTGCCTTGCACCTGAGTAGTTGTGCATGTACCCTATGCCGCATTTGTACTGAGCCTAGACCCCGAACATTGCAGGTGACTAAGTTATATGTGTCGAGCTTCTGTGTTGGAGAGTATGTATACTATATGTACTGGGGGCAGGGAAAGGGAACTGCGATGTGGGACGTGCCAGTATATGCATGTTAGAACCCCTAAACTCCCATCGAACAACTAATACAAGGCCCAGCCGGTGAACTATGCCGGGCCAAACCAAAAATACAACATGGAAAACTATGCGGTCTTTAACTGGTGCATACGCAATTAGGGGGGTGCCACCTGCGCCGTCCATGTTGTACTAGTCGCGTACTGTAGCTTAACCAGATCGACAGCTCAGCGGCTCGACAGAGCCCGGGCATAACATAATTAACATTGCATTGTTATTTTAATCATAGGAAAAAGGATATGCATATTTAGTAGCGACTGTGTCGCCGCCGCCATTCCTCGATATTCGCCTGGGCAATCAGAGCAGTTGTGTTCATGTCTTATTAGCCCAGAAAGCCGTCCACGGTCTGTGGCGTCACCGTGGGGAATAAAGTTAAGCTGCTCTCGGAGTCAGAGCGCACAGTACTTCCCTCCGAGGACTCCGAGTCCATGTGCCGGGCGCTGTCCCTGAACGTGAACGCCGCCGCTAGGGCTTCATCTTTGCTCCGCTGGCTCCTGGGTAGGGTTGTGGGCCAGTTGTTTGCTGTGGTGCTTGGCATTCCGGCGAGACCGCTGTCCCTGCGTTCGCCTGGGGCTGTTCAGCGGCCCCCGTTGGGTGGCGCCGGATGACGATGCCGGGTCCATGACCTCTATCCACTCCTCCAGGTCCTCCGGGCTTTCAAAGAAGTAAGTCTTTAGATCGGGTATCATTTTTAAACGAGCAGGGAATAAGAGCGCATATTTAAGGTTCATCTCTCGTAATTTCTTTTTGACTGACTGGAAAGAGGATCTTCAGCGCTGAACCATGAGGGTATAGTCAGGGTACAATGATATTTGGCAGTTTTCATACTGTATCTGGGGTTGCTCTCTTGCCTTCTGGAGCAGGACGTCGCGGTCTCTATAGTTCAGGATCCTGACTATCAACGGCCTCGGTGGGGCTCCCACCTTGGGTTTCCCTGTAGGAATTCTGTGAGCTCTTTCGACACAGAAGAATTCTGATAACCCGTCATGGGCTACATAGTCTTGAAACCACTTTTCCATAAAGGTGGCGGCGTTTGGGCCCTCACTGTGTTCCCGGAGCCCAATAATGCGCACGTTGTTCTGTCGGGCTCTGCCTTCCGCATCCTCAACCCTGTCCAGGAGACCATTAACTTGCCGCTGCAAAGACTGGATTTGTGACGTATGTTCCTTATGTTGGGGGAGGATCTCCTCTAGTACCAATTAGTTGGCCTTCACGGTAGTCGCCAGTTGGTGTGATCGGCCTTTAGTAATGTAAAGCCGGTGGTTAGTGAGCCAATCTGCTGTTCTATCGCCTTGCTGGAGTCTCTGACCTCCTGTAGTATTAAATCCAGCTTGTCCTGGGGTGCCATCTCGTTTGTGGGCGGTATGCTGTTGAGTGAGGGCGGAATCGCGGTGTGTTCCTGCTCGTCTGTGGGCTGCGAGGTAGTGGCATCCCCCTTCTGTAGTTTCCCTTTAGGTCGCCCCATGATTCGTGGTAGGCGCCGGCCAGACCCGCTGTTGTAGGAGAGCTGATGTCTCTTCTGCTATACGAATGAGTGCTCGTACACAGTCTCTCGTGGTTGGTTGTTATCTTGTAAGCACCTGTAAAACCTTAACTTCTCAAGGTGTGTAGAGTTCTTTGGTGCGCTCCTGTACCCTTTGCGCAAGTGAGCTTGCTTCAGTGGAAGTGACCAGAGTTCAGTCCCATCACTATGTCGCCAGGCACATTTACACTCTGTGCAACTGGACCCCGTGGTTCAGGCCTGCAGTATGTCCTGGTGGTTAGGGACTGGAGAAGTTTTCCAGCAACTCTCAGAGCAGGTAGCGCTTACATTATTACTGCAGTTAGGTTCCAATGAGGGGGCTCCTGCCCATGCCCGCCACCATGTACTACCCAGGAGTGTCTGGCGTGTTTAAGCGTGCTCGAGTGTTGGGCTGTCTACTTAGTTTTCCCTGAAGCCCTCCAGTTGAAAGTGCCGCTCGCTACAGTCTACTGATTGCTGTGCGCTGGACGGTGTCCTTGGTGCCTCGTACTAAGGCTCTGTAGTGTGGCAGTCTTCTCTTTGTCCTGGCTGTTTCCTGGTCATGTGTGGCCCTCCCTTGTGTATCCTCCCGCTTTGTCAGGGCCGTGCACCGATGGGGTCAAAGCCGATGGGGCGCCAGGCCTGTTGGGCCGATCCAGTTACATCCGGTGTCTCTTTCCCCAGCGCGGCGTAGCCCTTCCGCCCCACACTTCCAGGTGCGTAGCCCCGCTAACCAGGCCACCTCCGCTATGTCGGGCGAGGGTGGAGGGGGAAAGTCTGACAGGATACATGCAGGAGAAGCGGGCAGCGCCCCCCCCTCTCATTAGTCGAGTCTCTTCGTTTGCGGCGGGAGGTGGGGGGTCGGGTCGGCTCCCCGCCGCCCCCAGGAGAAAGCACAGGCCCAGCTGGATGGCACAGACGGTCCCCCAGTGGGAAGAACACAGGTGAGGCCGTGTTCCGTTCCCACTCGACCCCGTGGTTCCGCTCGGCTCTTGAGGTGTCTCCTAAGTTTCACGCCCGTAGATGGGAGAGAGGGGGGAGCAGGAGAGAAAGCCGTACTCCCGTGCGAACCTCTGGTGGCCAAGAATGTCCGTCCGGATGTCTCCAGAACACACCCCGGGTAGGCGCAACCGCCAGGGACAGGCCCCCGGTACTCGTGGTAAATCACTCACTTAGTCAGTCGGTGGGGGCAGCAGGGGCATCTAAGAGTCGACTCCTCCACTCTGCGACTGCCGTTGGACCGCAGAATCAACCTCGGGGACTCTCGCCGCAGCCCTCCATTCTCTCGGCCTCACTCCCTCGGAAGATGGCGGCCGCCTCGCAGGTCCCGCTGCTAGTATATTTTCATTGCTCCTGCAGTTCTCGGTCACTCCATCCGTCTGCAGAGGAGCCCGGACCGTCGCGCCGCACAGACCTGCCAGATGGGATCCGTTGGAGCTCGGCACACATCGATTACACAGGATTGTGTCGCCCGGGCTCCGGAGCTCCTCTAAGCTGCGTCCGCCATGTTCGGCGGTAAGCCACGCCCCCCGGGGACATATAAGTAAATTAATATGCCAATCAGGTGTAAACCAATGTTACCATGTTTAGGGGAGTGAGAACACACACTTTAGCACTTGTTAGCAGTGATAAATTGCACAGAGTTTAAGGCCAGCAAAAACGAATTTTAGCAAACTAATGGAGGAAGAAAGGCAAAAGGATAGGGGCTGACCCTGCATAGAGGGTCAGATCCAACAGAAGGCAAGAAAAGTAAAAAATCCTTTCTTTCTTTTCCTGCCTTCTGTTGGACCTGGCCCTCTATGCAGGGTCAGCCCCCATCCTTTTGCCTTTTGCAAGAAAGAAAGAAATGAGGAAAGAAAAAAGGAAAACAGGCAAAAAAGAAGGAAAGAAAGAATGAAAAGGCACAAGAGAAAGAAGGACAAAAGAAAGAAAGAATCAAAAAAGAACCAAAGAAGGAATGAAGGAAAGGAAAAATGAAACAAAAAAGGAGAGAAGAAAAGAAAATGGAAAGCAGGCAAAAAAGAAAGAAAGAGAGAGAGGGTTAAAAAGAAAGAAAAGTAGAAATGAATGAAGGCAAATAAGAAAAAGCAGGAACGAAAAAAGGAAAGGCAAAAAAGAAGGAAAGAAAGAAAGAAGGAAAGAAGGAAGAAGAAAAAAAGAAGGCAAAAAGTAAAGAAAGAATGAAAGCAAAAGTAAGAGAAAGAAGATAGAAAGAATGAAGGAAAGAGGGTTCACAGTATAAAATGTTGGAAACTAAAGCTCAAATTGCATCCCAACTATGTTTAAATAAAACTTAGGAGTGTACTGCAAATTAAACATCATAAAGTTTGGTTTTCTTCCTGGGCAAAGACTATCAAAGAACCATTGGTGCAATCGAATCCAGAAACACTATGGTATGCTGTGTGTTAGAAATGGGGGTCTCTAGTTGGCAAGGGTTTGCACCTTTATCCAAGTAGGGACCCTTCTTCCTAGTCAGGGTGAGGGGGATACACTTCTAAAATAACCCCTGCTCACCCCCTTGGCAGCTTGGCACGAGCAGATAGGCTTATCTCAGAGGTAGTGTGTAAAGCATTTGTGAACACACAGTAATACAGTGAAAAAACTACAAATGGACACCACACCAGTTTAGAAAAATAAATAATCTTTAAATCTTTATCTAAACCAAAATTATACCAAAACGACAAAAAGCCAGAATACAGTACTAAAAATATGATTCTTACAAGGTAGAAACAGTTCTGTTCCAAGAAAAGGTGGGATGCGACACTTTTACACAAAGTACCTTGGATGCGTCGAAAAAGGCCAGCAAATAGGGTCTCAGGAAAGGTGAAGCGTCGGTTCCTTACACTCAGGGAAGGTGATGCGTCGGTTCCTTGCTCCGGGGGAGGTGATGCGTCGGTTCCTTACTGCTGCGCGGGGGAGGTGATGGGTCGGTTCCTTACCGGAGAGGAGGTGATGCGTTGGTTTCTTACTACGTGGGGAGGTGATGCGTCAGTTTCTTACTGCGTCCCCCAATGATGCGACAGACTTGACGCTTTGATGTAATGCGTGATGATCCGGTACGATGCGTGAAGACTCGGGATGCGCTGCTATGATTTCAGCCGCGTCCCTTCGATGCGTCTGTTCTTCCCCAACAAGGCCTGCGTCAGAAGCAGTGCGGTGATGTCGGAGATCGGTGCAAAGGATTCGTCACACGGCAGACACTTCAGCCGCAAGCAGGCGCTGCGTCGATTCTTCGGCGGGGGCGATGCGCCAGAACATTCTTCTCACACTGCCTCGATGTGTTGATTTTCACAGTTCTTGCAGTTTCCAGTCCCAAAACAACCTCCAGAGGTCCAGAACACTGGCAGGCACCTCTCAACAGGTCAAAACTCCCAGTAAAGGAGTTCAGGGGGGGCTGGGGGTAAAGTCTCTGTGTCCCTGAGATTTCTGAACAGGAGGCGAGCTCTATTACAAGCCCTTGGAGATCTTCCTCAAGCAGGGGACACAGCACACAGCAAAGTCCTTCTCTTTTCCTTGGCAGAAAGTAGCCACTACAGGCCAACCTCAGACAGCAAACAGCACAGGGGCAGTATTCCTCATCAGTTTCTCCAGCTCTTCTCTTTGGCAAAGGTTCCTCTTGATTCCCAGAAGTAATCTAGAAGTCTGGGGTCTGGGCCCCTCTTTTTATGATACACAATCCTTTGTTCTCTGTGTCAGAAAAGCTCTTTGCCCAGCCAAAACCAGTTCTGTCCTCTCTGGTGCAACTTCCTGGTAGGAGGTGGAGACATCATTGTCCAAGGCCGACTAGGCCCATTCAGGTGTGAAAGAAATCTCCTCCCCCCACTCTGAATGCAGCTCAGGTCTATTCAGCCCAGCCCTAACTCACCCTAGAAAGGCAGGACAAACCTCAACCCCCCAGGTGGCTGTCTGAACCGAATGCACATCCCCAGCCCCTGTGACTCCAAAGCCAGACAGTCAATACACAACCTAGCATAGGCACACTGGATGGTTAGGAAATAAAATACCTACTTTCTAAAAGTGGTATTCTCTAAACCAGAAAGTAAAAATCACCCTCACTAAAAGATGCATCTTAACATTCTGAGTTCAGGCATATCAAACTTTATTTTCCTATCTTGTTCCCATGGGCAGAAATACTCATAAGATGTTATGAGCAAACTCCCCATTTTATCCTATGGGACAGGTAGCCTTACAATAGTGAAAAACGAAATTGGCCGTATTTCACTATCAGGACATGCCACACACATCAGGGCATGTCCTACCTTTCACATACACTGCACCCTGCCCACAGGGTTACCTTGGTCCTACCTTAGGGATGACTTGCATGTAATAAAAGAGAAGGTTAGGGCCTGGCAAGTGGGTGCACTTGCCAGGCCGACATGGCAGTACTAGACTGCACACAGGCACTGCAATGGCAGGCCTGAGACCTTGTTGCAAGGCTGCTTGGGTAGGTGGCACAATCAGTGCTGCAAGCCTACTAGCAGCATTTGGTTTACAGGCCCTGGGCACACACAGTGCACTGTACTAGGGACTTAACAGTAAACCAAATAAACCAGTCATGGAAACACCAATCCATAATAACAATTTACAAAGGGAGCACTTGCACTTTGGCACTGAACAGCAGTGGCAAAGTGCCCAAAGCATCTAGACCAACAAAACGAAATCCATCACACGGTAAAAATACAGGAGGCAAAGGCAAAAAAATCAGGGGAAACCCACGCCACGGCTGCCAGGTCTAACACTGTGAAATACCAGCAGTCCTCTTCAAAAGGAATTTACAAAAGCTTTGGAAGGAGACAGGAACTGAAAAAGCAGGAATGTGCCCTGTGCTCACTTCAAATGTGTCCTGCTATCACATCAGGCAACAGTAGCAGTAAAGTGAACTCCTTGTATGCCGATATGCACCTTGTGAAAGGGTAATATTCAGTCACTCAAAGTGATATTAACCAATGGCTTAAGTAGGCTGACCCATTGCTCCATGCTGTAATGAACAGAAGCAACATTTGATTGACACAACAACAGACCAAAGTATAAGGAAAGGTGGTTGAAAGCCCCATTAAGTAAGTATATTATACATATTATTTTAGTAACATCAAAAGGTTTTGGCTAACGCCAGACCTAAAAAGGAGCAGTTAATGCCTGTTTTTACTAAAGCACTACGAATGTGTAATAAACAAATCTAAGCATTGAACTGATGAGTATATTTCAAACTCGAACATGTCGTAAATTGTTAAAACTCGCCTAAACCTAAATAAGGCCCCCAGAATTTTAGCTCAAGTGTTGTAGACAGGAGTTAGGGCAGAGCTGGTTCGTGCCTGCATTAACAATGGCAGCACACATTCGAAAAACCTAAATATAATACCTGAGGTTTTTTTGTTGTTTTTGTTTTTTTATTAACTTTTATTGGCATTCAAAAAGTACATGCATTACTCTTGGCAGAGAAAAAAACAACAACTTGCATTACATCTTCTTTAGTTTGTCTCACATAATGAACAATTACATCTTTAATACTGTGAAGGCTAAGCAGTCCATCGGCAACACTGCATAGATAGTCTTTCAACGTTATTGGATAAAGAGACATTCCTATCAACATAAAACACAGTCTGCTAATCTCATTTGGCGGCTTCTACGGTCTTCACTGGGTGTGATAATTTTATCAGGAGTCTTCTGCCATAGTTCTGCTGCCGTGCATCATGTCTGGTGTCGTACTTGCTCCCTTACTGGGGCTATCTGCGCTCGATGTGGCTGTATCTTTTCTGGACATGTAACTTTGATAGAGCCCACAAAAGTTTTTGGGCCGGCTCAGAGGTGGGAGTAATTCACTATAAAGTTCTGTCTGCGTATTGCAGTATACCATGTCTTTGGACCAACACGCCACTGTGGGAGTCGGGCCACAGGCCCAGCTAATCGCTACTCTGCGCCTAGCCAATAACAGCCCCATATCTACTAAGCGTCTCACTGTTTTTGGCAAGTTTTTGGAGTAGCCTAACAACGCTAACAGAGGGTCTGGTGTCAGTGTCATGGATGTAGTAATGTCTCCCAGAGCTTTAAATATCAGTTCCCAGTAATGAGCAATCCCTGGACACAGCCAGGCTAAGTGTAAAAACCCTGCTGAGCTCTCTCTACAGCGTTCACATTCAGCGGTTTCCCGCATTCCGTATCTATGTAGTCTTCCCGGGGTGTAGTAGACCCTGTTTAGGAATTTAAAGTGAATTAATCGGTGACACCCTTTTAAGGAAATTCGTTTCCGGTTTTCACAGCAGTATTTCCACATATCATCGTCTAGGGTTTCCCCCAAGTCAGCCTGCCATTCTAGTCTGGCTTTAGTGTACTGATTTTTCCGGTAGTCCTGCATTATTTTGTATATGCTGGAAACTATCTGTACTGTTGTGTCTGACTTTATTATGTATGTGAGGGCAGTCACGTCTGGCGGTTCTGCTAAGTCGTTCCCTAATATGTCTTTCAGTGCCAGTCTCATCCTATGATAGTGAAATCTTGTGAGCATTGTGCCCTGCTGTTCTCCCATTTCGACGTCCGTCCACTCTCTCACTGTGCCCTCCAGGAACATATCCCCTATTGTCTTAATGTTTACAGATTCTAGAGCGCGAGTAACTCCTCTTTCACCGCATAATGGTAACCAGTGGCACCATTCTATTGGCGTCAGTGGGAGTATAGAATGGCTCCCGCCTGTAGTTTAAGTAGATGCTGCCAGGCATGCGCTACTGCATTTACGGAATCCAATACCCCAGTTCTACGGTTAGGGGGTTTGAACAGGAGGGCTGGCAATGGGAGGGAAGCCGCCACATCCTCTCAATCTGTATATGGGGGAGTCCTGGGATCTCATGTATCCAGTAGTGGGTGTGCAAACTTTGTGCCGCCCTGTAATACAAGTCCAAGTCTGGGGCACCTAGGCCGCCCATACTATACGGAAGTGTGAGTACGTTCCAGCGCACCCTTGCATGTTTTCCAGTCCATGCTAAATTAACTAGCAGCGCTGTGATTGTTTTAAAAAAGGATTTAGGAAGGACCATTAGGATATTTGTGAACAAGAACAAAAATCTAGGAAGTATGACCATCTTCATGAGTGACACTCGCCCCGCAAGCGATAAGGGCAGACAATTCCATCGTGCGATATCTTCTTCTAGCTTACTTACTGCCCTCCCATAGTTTTCTCTAAAGACCACTTCCGAGTCAGTATGTATCTTCACTCCCAAGTATCGCACTGGCTCGGTTGTCCACTGTAAGGGGTATTCAGGTTCAAAGGGCAGCGCTGCTGGGGTGAGCGGGAATATAATTGATTTAGGCCAATTAACCTTGAGTCCCTACAACTCTCCATATTTGACTACCTCTCGGAGTACAGGCGACAAGTTTTCCTCTGGGTCCCTAATATATAGTAGCATATTGTCAGCATAGTGGATATGATTAAGTTATGGCCCGGGAAGCGTATTCCCCTCTGACTATGGTATTCTCGGAGGGCGCAGGCAAGTGGCTCGGCAACCAAAGCATATAATAATGGCGATAGTGGGCATCCCTGACGGGTGCCTCTAGATATCTTAATGGGGGCAGTGACCTGGTCACCAAGCCTGATTCTGACAGTGGGAGAGTTGTACAAGACTCCTATCATCTGTAAAAACATGTCGCCCAGTCCCATCCGTATCAGCACTTGCTTCATAAATGCCCATTCCACTGAATCGAAGGCTTTTTACATGTCTAAAAACACTGTTATCGCTTTTTTTTCCTGCCTAGTGTGTTGTATAGCCCCAAATACTGTTCTCAGATTGTATGTCAGGTTTCGCCCCGGGACGAAGCCAGCTTGTTCTGGCGCCAGCTGCGGGATCAAAGGAGCCAATCGGTTTGCTAGTACTTTGGCATATATTTTGGTATCAACATTTAAGAGGGAGAGCGGACGATACGAGGAACACTCGGCTGGGGATTTTTCGGGTTTCAATATAGTCACTATTAGAGCTTCCCTCATCGAGGGGGGCATCTGTCTGTCTACACTAATTTCCTCAAATAGAGTTATTAAATGCGGTATCAGTTGGTCCTTAAATTCTTTATAGAAAGAGACAGTCAGTCCATCTATACCTGGAGCGCTTCCTGCTCTCATGCTTGCTAACGCTGCTTTAATTTCGTCTGCATCTAGCGGCCTCATTAGGTATTCTCTGTACACGTCCGTCAACCATGGTAGCTGAATATACTCCAGGTAGTCCAGGATTTCCGAGTCGCCTGCTACTTCCTTAGTACTGTATAGTGTTGAGTAATATTGTCTAAATCTGTTGGCTATCTCAGTCAGGTCCATGAGCGTCTCTCCTTCCTCTGAGCGAATCTCTGTCACTCCCGTCCTTTCTCGTCTATTCTTTAATAGGGAGGCAAAAACCGTACCCGGTCTTTCTCCCTCACCATAAATGCGGGCCGTGTCATATTTCCCTAAATGTTTAACTTCTGCATCTGCCGTGTCATGATATTCCTGTAATGCTAGTTTGAGTTCCTCCTCAGAGCTGCTATCTGCTCCCGCAGTGAGATCTCGCTCTAGCCCTTTCAGTCGGTCTTCCAAGTCTGCTAGTCGCTTTCTAAGCGCTCGGAGGACCCCTGAATGCTTGGCCATAGCGATCCCTCGTATGTACACCTTGAATGTGTCCCATACTGTCGAAAAGTTGTCTACCGAGCCTATATTTATGTCAAAGAAACTTCAGCAATCTCTGTCTTAAAGACAGTGTCAAGCAACGAGTAAGGTGGGAACCTCCAGGTGAAAGGGGGAATTCTCTTTAGTGGGCAATCCACAACTAGCAGTATCGGGGAGTGGTCTGAATAAGTACGGGGGTAGATCTCAAAGGTACGGATCTGATTGTGTAGCTTCCTTGAGGAGAGCCAATAATCGATTCTGGTGTGTAAATCATGATATGCTGAGTAGTGGGTATATCCCTCCTGTCCATGCGATCTCACTCTCTATACAGTATAACAACAATGGAGTAACCCTGTGTCTCTCAGAACCTGGGTATGTATTGAAAAAACTACAGTGGTTCTGTCGGGGAAAAAACAAACATTTGGAAATGGAATCAATCAAAGAAAACTTGCTTAATACATAGCAGAAATGATGGTTTCCTTTAGAGAATAAAATGCATATTGAATAACGTTGGAACACAAAATTACACAACACTCGTTAATAGATGCTGGTAAAAGTTTTGTATTATATGAATTGAAGCGTCTTGTATATATTTACAAAAATCTTTACAAGGCTGTCAAAAATGAGATACAAAAGATGAGAGTGACGAGAATTAAAGTGACATTTGGTGCTCGGTGATAGTAGTGCAGTGCATATATACAATGTGAAGTAGGAGAAATAGGGAGATGGTCAGAACAACAAGGAAAACACGATATCTCTGGTAATTAGAAAATTTGCCTAATGTTTGAACCAAGAGATTGGTGAGGCTGAACCATAAAGTATCGTCAACGATTCGACCCTGACAAAGCATTAGTAAAATGTCATGACGGGTCTTCTTCAGGACTACAAGGGGTGACAGCCCAAAAAAGGGGTGGCCTCCCTAGGGCGTCCCTCACAGAGTGAACGCTGCCAGTAGATCTGCAATAGTCAGGGAAGCTCTGGACGGTCAATGAATACAATGTCCAGGAATCTATAATGATGGAACTCGTGTGCTCATGGGCAAGTGAATCAGCCGATATGTAGCAAAGGAAACGAATTTTGATGCCACACGCACGCTTCCTTGCATACATCACATAAATCTAACTGATCTGTCGCATCTAGGATAACTCTGGCAGCAGCTGAGGGATGCCGAGCCGGGCCTCCTGATCGATCAAGTGTCGGGTCCATCACACAGTTAAAATCTCCTCCCCAAAGCTGAGATTGGGCCCCATATCGACTCATCCTCTCAAGCAGGTCTGAATAGAACCGTGGATTGTCATAATTTGGCCCATATATATTCACTATAACTACGTCCAGCCCCTTCCCATGGCACCTAGAGATGACAAATCTGCACTCCGGATCAGTTTCCAGCGCTTCCAGCGACATCCCTGATTTCGGGCTCACCCATGTTATCACCCCCCTTGCATGTGAAGTGAATCCTGCTGTGTGTGTTTTACCCTGCAGACACCTGTTTGCCAACATTTTACTATTAGCAGGCAGATGAGACTCCTGTAGGAGCGCGATATCTATCCCATGGCGATTGAGATAAGCAAATACTTTCCGCAGCTTCCTATGATCTTTGAGGCCGCGGACATTCCATGTTAACATTTTCACACTACAGGCAAGAGGCTGCACTATGATTAGTAAGTTTCATCAATCTAGCGTTATATGCGATAAACATATTGGCGCTATGCTCTCCATTGGTGTCCGATGTGGTTTGCATGCAAGTTTTAAGCCATCTTACATTAAAGTCTGCCAACAAATTGAAACTCTGAACCCTCCCTCCCTCCCACGCTGTGCTCACCCCAACTTTGCACAGTCGAGTCCCCCCCCCTCTCCGCGTCTGCATTGACTGGATCCCGTATAACTATTTCCAAGATTAAATTGTTCTGGCATACCGCCATGTTGTGTATCACACTCGTGGGTGGATGTTGCCAGCTCACCCTTAACTAATCCCCTGTAGGTTAGTCGTCTGTTGTGTGCCATCTCGCTTATTTTGTACATCTGGCTGTCATCTCTAATGTTCATGTCTATGGTACTCCCGTCCTGAGGGAACTGGATTATTGAGCTACGAGACCGTTTTCAGCAACTTCTAACGTACCCTCCTTATACTCATTAAAGACCTGCGCGCTTTACTCTGACATATCTCTAAATCCCTCTAGCTCTGCAACTTGAGAGTCGTGTGTACAGTCCCCCAACAAAAAAGTCTCAAACCTTAGCGGCAGTTATGCGCAATGTTCCGCTTAGTCTTGTTCGTCAAGGCTCCCTCCATGTGCGCCTTCGCAAGCGTCTGACTCCTTTCGTCTCTCATCGTTCTTTGACCATTCTTTGAGGGCTTTCTGCAAAAGCTTGGGGTCTGTGAATACCCTAGACTTTCCTTGCCTATTCACTCTGAGGCGCGCTGGGTAAAGCATTGCGTAGTCTAAGTTCTGTTCTCTCAACTGTCTCCTCAGAGGTGCAAATTGTTTCCTCGCTTCTTGCACTCGCAGCGTGAAATCAGGAAAAAGCAAGATTGTGGAGCCTTCATGTTGTAGGCTTTGCTTCTCTCTAGCAG
This sequence comes from Calotriton arnoldi, assembly GCA_963921515.1. NCBI lineage: Eukaryota > Metazoa > Chordata > Amphibia > Caudata > Salamandridae > Calotriton > Calotriton arnoldi. The sequence continues at coordinate 544,068 of CAWUFW010009545.1, forward strand.
CCCTCAGTGCCGCGTCTCGGTCCCTGTAGTTCAACAATTTAGCTATTATGGGTCGTGGCGGGGCACCTGGCGGCGGTCTTGGGCCAAGCGAACGATGGGCGCGCTTCACCACAAACATAGGGGAGAAGGTCTCCTGGCCCAATAGCGACACCAGTAGTTCTTCCACATATATTTCCATGTTTCCCATACTGGTGGATTCCGGAAGGCCTGTAATTCGAATGTTGCTCCTCCGGGACCGGGCCTCCAAGTCTTCTGTCTTATCCTGAAGGGTGCTCAGCAGCTTCCCCATCTGTCTTTGCTCCGAGTGCATCTCTGTCTGAGCTTCTTCTACTTCCGTCACCCTCCTCTCCGTCATATCGATCCGCTCAGCCTGCTTGTCTAATCGCTCCGTCATACGATCAATCCTGTATGCTAATGAATCTATTTTACTATCGATAGTGGCCAGGCTCCTCTGCATGGCTGCTAGGATTTGTCGTATATCTTCCTCTGCTGGCTCCGCCATTTCTATAAATGTCCCACTCGACCAACATCTATTATACAATGGCTGTAATAAGCTCAAATGGGCTGTCCCTTTGCTGTAAATGTCAGTAGGTACAACAAAATGCAAGGACATGACTGTATGTGAGGTTATTTGAGATGTGATAATGGTCAGTTTCACAGTATGGGGATATGTATAAATATGTATGTATAAATTGCACAATTATGCTCTTTTTTGCACATCTAGGAGAATTGAAGTAATTTTGAAATATTTATGAATTGCACTGTATATATGAACACAAAAAATTATGGTTTTATAATACTTTTAAAAAAATTATATGATTAAAAACATGTTCTATAACTGTTGAGACATGTATACAAAGATGGATAACAAATAAAGACATGAATAAATGCATTTTGTTGTACCTACTGACATTTACAGCAAAGGGACAGCCCGTTTGAGCTTATTACAGCTATTGTATAATAGATGTTGGTCGAGTGGGAGGTTGTGTACATTTATATTTCTGTTTTCCCCTTTCTCCCAAACCACATAATCAATTATTAAGGGGTACCTTCGGTTTTGTATGGTCCGCCATTTCTATGTGCATAGCAGTCGCTTGTTCTGGTTCCGAGTCTCTCAACCTCTGTTTCCTCTGCTCGAAGTTGATTTTAGGCTGCGTTTTGTCCACCTTGCCCATGATCGCTGCTTTGTTTCGTACCTAGAGTTGTGTCCGTCTGATGCGTTTGTGTGCTCGCGGCCCTCGTGCGCCTCTGGGGAAGTGCCGGTCGCTCTCACACTGCTGTCCCAGTTGGTGTCTAGTGATTCTGCTGGTAGCTGCCTCGTGCAATAGGCCTTTGCCCCAAGTCCTGTTGCGCTGTGTGTTCCACTTTGCTAGGCTAGCAGTAGTTTTGCTCCCCGACTCCCCTGTCATGCAGCTCTAAGTGCTCAGCCGGGCATGTCTCAAATGCTCTCCTTACACCCCTTTTGTCTCACTGCTGTGCTAGTGCATATGGGCCTTCTAATTTGGCTGCAAACAGGGGGTGGGTGGCTTCCTGCCTCACAGCTTCCCTTTCAGCGTGCTTTGTGCTTCGTGCGCTTCTCTTATTGCTTGCTCTGTCATTAATGCCGGTTCTTGGTGTGGTTCCCGAGCTTCCAGGCGCTGCTGCTGCTCCCTCTGGCCGTCTGCTGCTCAGTGCTGGCCTGTCCATGCAATTGTCTGCCTCCCGCAGCGTGTGCCACAGGCTGCCGACTTCTCTCCCTTCCCACAGCGTGATCACTCACCAGGCCTGCTGATCGATCTGCCGCACCTCCGGCTCGCAGCACTGCGGATCTCGTCAGAGCAGGGGCATAGTCACGCTGCTTCCAGCGCGGCTCCCAGCCGCCTCGATATTTCCGCTAGGCCGAAGGAGCGTGCCGCAGCCCCGTCAGGCCAGGCCTTGTCTTTCGCACCTTCCCAGGCGGCGCACCTTGCACCTCGAGCCGCTCAGGGGTTGGGAAGCTGTGTGCTCTTCCCGCGCGATCCGCGGCTCTACTCCAGCGGCTTCCCTTCCAGTCGATTGCCCACGGGACTCGCCAGTCCGTGACCGCTCGCCTCAGGTATCGCTGCTTGTTCCGGGGCCTCCGCAATGTCTGTAGGCCGGGGCTAGGGCTCCTCCGATGCACCCGATAGCTGCTCTGTCGCTCAACCACGGGGATCAGCAATCAGTTCTCTCGGCCGAGCATCCGTTCCTCTTCCTCAGGGCCGCATTCCGTTCCGATGTAGACAGCACAAATGTAGGATTTATTGCGGATTTTGCGATGGCTGATCGGAGCTCTCACTCTACGCGGCCATCTTGAGCTCAGGCAAACTCCACCCCTCCAATACCTGGGGTTTTTAAAATAAAACAAGCATTGGCCAAGCCAATAGGTCTCACCTATGCAACAGCTATTGGCTTTGCCAAGATGTTTTAGCAATGTTGCACACCAGAGTGGCTGTTGTTCGGCATGGCTAAGTTAGTGGGGTAAAGAAGAGTGGTGTGGAGTGGAGTATTGTAATGTGGAGTAGAGTGGAGTGTTATGGAGTGGTGTACCGTTGCATACAGTAGAGTTGAGTGACGTGGAGAGGAGAAGAGTGAAGTGGAGTGTCATGGAGTAGCGTACAGTGTTGTGGAGTGTGGTGGAGGGGGTAAAGTGTCTTAGAGTGGAAGGGCATAGAGTTGAGTGGTGTAGAGTGATGTACAGTGTCAGAGTTGAGTAGAGTGTCATAGAGTGGAGTGGTATAGAGTTCCATGGAGTGGTGTAAAGCAGAGTGGAGTGGAGTAGAGGGTGTTGCATAGAGTGGAGTAGAGTGTTGTAGAGTACAGTGGCATAGAGTGGAGTAGTGGCATAGACTGGAGTGGAGCAGTGTGTCATAGAATAGAGTGGAGTAATGTGACATGGAGTGGCATAGAGGGAGTTGCATAGAGCGTCTAGAGTGGAGGAGTGTCATAGAATAGCACACAGTGGAGTAGAGTGTTGTAGATTGTAGTGGCATAGAGTTAAGAAGAGTGTCAGTGGAGCAGCGTTTAATGGAGTAGAGCATCATAGAGTCGAGTATTGTGGAGTAGAGTATCGTGGAGTGTCATAGAATGGAGTATAGTAGAGTGGAGTAGAGTGACCTACAGTGAAGTGGCATAAAGTACAGAGGTGCAGAGTAGATTGGCGTAGCGTAGGCGTAGAGTACAGTGGCTTAGAGTGTGTTGGTTTTGAGTAAAGTTGTGGAGAGCGTTTTAGCATAGAGTACAGTGACGTAGGGTGCAGTGGCATAGAATAGAGTGGTGCAGAGTAGATTGCAGTGGCTTAGAGTGCAATGACGTAGAGTGAAGTGGCATAGAGTGGTGCAGGGTAGAGTGTAGTAGTGCAGGGTAGAGTGCAGAGGTGTAGAGTAGAGTGGCATAGAGTGCAGTGGCATAGAGTGCAGTGGCGTAGAGTGTAGTAGAATTGCATGGAGTTGAGTGGTGCATAGTAGAGTGCAGTGGCATGAGCGCAGTTGCATAGAGGGCAGTCACGCAGAGTAGAGTGTCAAAATGCAGGGTTGTAGAGCGCAGGATCGTAGAGAGCAGGGTTGTAGAGTGCAGGGTCATAGAGTGGTGCAGAGTAGAGTGGTGCAGAGAGCAGTGATGTAGAGTAGAGTGGCATAGAGTGCAATGACGTAGAGTAGAGTGGCGTACAGTGCAGTGACATAGGGTACAGAAGTGCAGAGTGGTGTAGAGTGCAGTGACGCTGCGTGCCGTGGCATAGAGTAGAATGTTGTAGGTATAGTGGTGCAAAGTGCAGTGGTGCAAAGTAGTTGGCATAAGTGCAGTAGCGTAGGGTGCATTGGTTTTGAATAAAGTGGTGTAGAGTACATTGGCGTAGAATGCAGTGGTTTAGAGTGCAGTGGCATAGAGTAGAGTTGTGTAGAGTGCAGTGGCATAGAGTGCAGTGGCATAGAGTGGATTGTTTCAGAGTAGAGTGGAGTGGTGCAGGGTAAAGTATAGTGGTGCATGGTAGAGCGCAGTGGCATAGAGTAGAGTAGTGTAGAGTAGAGTGGCACAGCGTTGATTGCAGTGGCATAGAGTGGCGTACAGTGCAATGGTGTATTGTAGAGTGGGGTAGAGTGCACTGGCATAGAGTAGAGTGGTGCAGAGTAGCGTAGAGAGGCGTAGAGTGAAGTGGCGTAGAGTGCAATGTCAGAGTACAGTGGTACAGAGTATCTTAGAGTGGCATATAGTGCATTGGCATTGAGTACAGTAGAGTGGTGTAGTGTGGCACAGAGTAGAGTGGCAAAGAATAGAGTGGTATAGAGTTCAGGGGCATAAAGTTCAGTGGCAGAGAGCTCAGTGCTGCAGAGTAGAGGGTTGTAGGGTGCAGTGGTGTAGAGTAGAGTGGCATAGAGTGCATTGGTGTAGAGTGCAGTGGCGAACGATGGTGCAGAGTAAAGTGACAGAGTGCAATGGTGTAGAGTGGCGTAGAGTGGAGTGCCATACATTAGAGTATAGTGGCGTACAGTGCAGTGGTGCAGAGTAGATTGGCATAGAGTGCAGTTGCGTAGAGTGTATTGGTTTTGAGTGCAGTGGCACAGAGTGCAGTTGTGCAGTGTGCACTGGCGTAGAGTAGAGTGGCACAGAGTGGAATAGAGTGGCATAGACTGCAGTGGCATAGAGTAGATTGTTTCAGAGTAGGAGGAAGTGGTGCAGAGTGCAGGGGTATAGTTTAGAGTGTCATAGAGTGCAGTGGTGCAGAGTAGATTAGAGTGGCTTACATTGGATTAGTGTAGAGTGCAGTGGCCTAGAGTGGAGCGATGCAGAGTTCAGTGGTGTAGAGTTCAGTGGTGTGGAGCGGCATAAAGTAGAGTTCAGTGGCATAGAGTGCCATAAAGTATAGTGGCAGAGTGCAGTGTTGCAGAGTATACTGTTGTAGAGTGCAGTGGTGTAGAGTGCAGTGGCACATAGTAGAGTGGCATAGAGTGCAGTGGTGCAGAGTAGAGTGGCGTAGAGTGCAGTGGTGCAAAGTAGAGTGGTGTAGAGTACAGTGGTGCAGAGTAGAATAAAGTGCCGTAGAGTGCAGTGATGCAGAGTAGTATAGAGTGGCGTAGAGTGCAGTGACAGAGTACATTGTTTCAGAGTAGAGTGCAGTGGTGCAGAGTAGATTGGAGTGGCGTAGAGGGGATTGGCATAGAGTGCACTGGGGTACAGGGGAGTGTTACAGAGTAGAGCGCATTGGCGTAGAGTGCAGTGGCATAGAGTGCAGTGCTGCAGAGTACGGTGCCGTGGAGTGGCGAAGAATGATGGAAAGTGCAGTGGTGAAGAGTGCGGGGGTGCATACTAGAGTAGTGTGAGGTAGAGTGCATTAGCATAGAGTAGAGTGGAGTGGTTTAGAGTAGAGAGGCGTAGAGTGGAGTGGTGCAGAGAAGCGTGCAGTGGTGTGGAGTGGTGCAGAGTGGGGTAACGTGGAATATGCAGGGTATGGTAGCATACTGCCATTAAAGAGAACACATCTTCAATTGAAAATACCATTACATTTGCACTCACATACAGTTTTGCTGATAAAATACAGTGCACAAACAGTAATGTGTGCGCTGTTCTGCTAGGAAAAAAAACCCATCTACAGCCTTCCTCGAGCAGCCCCTAGTAGCCAGCATGATTGTTACATAAATTCTCTCACTTTGAAGTCAGAGAAAGAAAAATAAACACCAAGTTCCCTGGAAGACACAGCCTGACATTTGACCTGTCTTTGACTGCACAGCAAATGTGACAAGATAAGAACAAGATTTAAAGGCCTGTTTACAGAAAGTGAGTACGTGGAAGTATATAGTAAACAAGGTTTGGGCAACGGGAGGGACAAACTCGAGCTGCACAGCCTTAAGCAAATTAAGCCAGTAAATAGAAAGCCAGAAAATGTGAGTTACGAACCACAAAGCCAATGGTAAGCAATGGGTGGAATGCATTGGTAGATCAACTTTCTGAATGTCCCCACGATTTCTTTTGCAAACCAGACAGCTGTCTGGTAGGTTGCGACCTAAAAATCCCTTCAAATAAAAGGCTCAGGAATTGCTCCTCCCCTATGGTTACTGCAAGGGTACAAGGCATCAAATCAGTTTCTGATTCCTTCTTCGTTGTGTCTGCTTCCAGCACCGCGTTGCTTCCCTCCGGCCTTGTATTGGGGCTTTGGCTGAGCTTTTTCCATTTACAGTAGAGCTTGTGTGGTGACGGTCCAAGAACTCAAGAAGTTTGGAGAATGAATCTGGTTCCTTTACTGTTCTTGCTTTGATGGCTTCATAGGGGTGCAAGAAGCAGGATTTGGAGCCAGGGTGCGGGGCAGGTTAAATGGGGCAAGAGGGCATGGTAAAGCAACAGGGAAATACATGCAGAACACAGAGCAACAGTGTGGGACGCATAGCAGAGGAGGCAAGGAAGCAGACTGGTGCAATAGGATAATTAGGATCAGCAGAAGAGGCGTAAAATAAATGGAAATAAAGAACAGAAAGCGCAGCAGTGCAAATCACAATGGAAAACTAAACTATGGTAGAATAAAGTGTATGGCATCCGTGTGAGACATAGATCAGTTTATGAAAAGAGTACCTTTGGTATTGATAGCACAGAGATATAAAGATTGTGTTAGAAGAAATACGATGTAAAACCTGGCCACAGTGTAAGGGGGAGAGCAGTGCCACCGAAGTCACTCAACGGATTAAATGAGAGAAGAAGTGGGTTGGTGGACAACACAGAGCAGGAGCTAGGTAAGGGTCGAGCCATGTGAAGAGTGGTGCATGTTGGGCGCTGTAAGTGGCTGCACAGGCACCACCAGGAGTTGTGGTTGGTGTTTCTACTGCTTCTCCCTGCTATGCTGCTGGTTGCATTTTCCATTTGCAGCCACTTACCTGCTTTCTGAGTGCTAGTGCCGCACTGCTCTTTTTCAGCTCCACAGCCACCACTGCCTGCGTTGAAAGCAGAGGCCCGCCTGCTGTTGGGTGTTCCCCCCCACCTCCTTCCCCTGGATCTCCGAGGCCATCTTCAGTCCACTGTGCAAGAGGAAGAGAGCTTTAGCTGAGGTCAGGTGTCGTGTTATATGAGATCGGGTACCCAAGGCCTGTATAGAGGCAGGGCTGAGTACAAGATGGAGCAGGCACATGAGTGCAACAACTGCGCAGGTAGCAAGCTGTAAAGAGACTGCACGAGTGCAAATGGGGCTTCAGCATCCTCAGTGGGTTGCTTGAATTTTGAGCTTGGTGTAGGTGGTTCTACCCTTGCCTCCTCTTGCCGTGTCACTGGTTCTCACTGCATGCCTGTGTGCATCCAGCTCCCTGCCTGCTGATGTTCTACTCCTGTTCAGCTGCAAAGCTGCCACTGCTAGAGGTGCAGGCAGCAGTCTATCTGCTGACGGATATTCACTTACCTCTTTCGCGTTATCTAACCCTCCTTTTTCATTTTCTCCAGTCCTCTGCCCCTCACTGCTGCCTTGCCCCTGATCTTAATTCTCTGCCTGCATCTTCTCCTCATCCTGTTGCTTGACTCTCTCCAAGCAATCACAGATCAGCAGTACAAAGCCCTGAACCTGTTGCTCATGGCACATGTGGCCTCCCTGCTGCTCATCAGTGGGGCACTGGCCTTGATGATCTTGGAGCACTCAAAGCTTGTGATACCAGGGATTGAAGCATGTGCGGGGGGGGGAGGGGGAGGCATGCAACACCATAGCAGCAGGGATGGTTTCTTCTGGATTGCAGGATGAGAAACATATGTTAGAACAATGCAACTCATTGAAGTGCTTGAACTCTACACTGTCCAGGCACTGTAATGGAAGCATGTAGGCAGACTAACACAATTGCTAGCTAATCGACTCAGGGGAATATTTACAAAAAAATGTTGGAGCGCAGAGCTGCGCCAAATTTGGCAGCACCGCGCTCTATCATTTTTAAAACGCAGGGATGCTACATATTCACAAGAATACCGCGCGCCACGGTGTTTCCCCTAGCACTGGAGTACAAAAAGCTGCAAAGAGCCAGCGCAGGCACCCTGCCGCCATGTTGCAAGGGTGCCTGCGCTGCATGGGCGATTGTTTATGTGCAAGAAGGGACACCTTCCTGCACATAAACAATCAATAATGGCGATTTGCTCTTTCTATTTCTGCAACACACATGAAAGAGCAAAAAATGAGGAGAAATTCTCCTCGTATTGCCATTCTAATGCCAGGTATACGTTTTCGGTGCTGCCTCAGACTTAAATCTGGGGCAGTGTCAAAAAGCAATGGGTGTTGCGGTGGAACACCCACAGCAACACCCATTGCATGCCCCTTTGCCGCACAGGACTGTGGCGGAAAGGGGCCTATCTCCAGTGGCGATAGGGGCTTGTAAATATGCCCCCTAGTAACAAAATGGCTGAACTAAAGTCGCGTTCTAATACTTGTTCTTTACTCTTTTGTTTGTGATGACACGAGCTGAGGTCTCGCTCACTATTAAAGCATTCTATAGTCAGACCACAAATAAAATAAAAGCATTTTTATTAAACATTGCACAAGGGGAAAATAGATTTGTAAATGCCTTTCTGGAACACACAATTAAGGAGGTTGACAGGGAGAGTAGACCAGTTGGTAATGCGAATGTTTATAAGAAGCATAGAACACTTTTTCAAGGCATATTGTTCGCTTTTTAATTAGGCAGTTTACAGATAACATTTCGTCAGGACTGAAGATACAGCAAAGGGCTGGTAGAACTTTCCTGGAAGTGTCTGTAGGAAAAGGGATAAAGGAATTATCGCCACATAAACTGTTTTTGTAATGACACCAGACTTCGCCTGCAGGCAGGTTCTAATTAAAACATTGCAGTGGGCTGTCGTCAGGCAAGGTGCTAACTTGGTGAGGAGACAGATTTCTTGTTTTGGTCTGAACTGTATCTGATTACGCGAACACCGAACGCAAGCCCACGCTGAATGTGTTTTCTCTGTGATTGCGATGAGGTGAAAGGTCAGAGACAACAGTACAAACTGCTGAGCGTAGAATTATAGACGCCGAATGTGAGCTTCTTTTCTGCAAATACCAACAAACTCAGCAAGATGGATTTCAGCTGAACATTTTAATCTCTGCTTTTTTTTGGACTCATTTACTAATTATTCGTAGTTTGCATATGTGAATGTTGCCCTGGCTATAGTTCCAGTCTAACTGACCAGCCAGTTACAAATGGTTTCAACAGAGTCCTGTTAATGACTTCTAGCATAAATTAAATATTTGGCAGCGAACACCTGCATCCTTCATTATGTTCTCAGCTTTTCGACTTCAGCAAAGTAGGTATGTTTCTTTGAGCATAGTGACTTGCATACTATGGGGCAGATTTACAATAACTGGCGCATCCCTGCAGATCAGCAGGGATGCGCCAGTTATTTTGCGTGACATTAGGAACCCCTTGCGCCACCATGCGCACCGTGGCGCAAGGAGAGACAGATGAGTGACGCATCTGTCAGTGTATAGGTGATGCAGTGCTGGAGTCGTGTCGCAAGCGCGACGCAACTCCAGCACTGCTCAAGGGCATCCTATACTTGCAATGCTGCGTCACTCCTTACGCCTGCTAAAAGCAGGCGTAAGGTTTTGACGCAGCATGGACGTAAAAGTGACTCAGTGAAATCTTGTAGATTTCACTGCGTCACTTTTACGGGGCTTCCTTGCGACGGAACTCCCACCCTGCATACATTATACCTGACGCAGGTATAATGTAGCGCAGGGCTTTACAACGTGATGCATCTCATTAGATGCGTCACGTTGTAAATCTGTAGCATAGTGGCGCATGGTTTACGACGCCGCTGCATCACAGAAGTGACGCAACGGTGTCGTAAAGATGACGCAAGGGGCTTGTAAATCTGCCCCTGTGTTGCCTAAGACCTGAATGCACTCTGGGGCAGATTTACAAGCCCCCTGCACCACCAGTACGCCACTTTTTGTGTTGTACCGGTGTCGCATTGTACTGCTCCATATTTACAAGGACAGCAAAAGCCACCCTGTGTGACTTTTCCTGTCCTTCTAAATATGGCCCCTTTACACGCAGCACTTTGCGCCTTCCTGCACAAAAACAATCTCCCCACGACGCAGGCACATGGTGCAAGGGTGCCTGCGCCGGCGGATGGCTGCAGTTTGTGCGCCAGCGCAGGGGGAAGCACAGAGATGCGACATATTGTTGTAAATATGTCGCATCCCTGTGCTTTGAAAGTGACTCAGTGCAGCGCAGCCAAATGGCTTGCGGAATGCACTGAGTCAATTTCATTGTAAATCTGCCCCTCTGTATCTTTTAGGCAGCACTCAGCACTAAGAAGTGCTAACAGTCCACAGGTTAGGGGCGCAATACTTTCTTTTAAAATGTTGTGCCCCTAAGAATTTTGCGCCCAGAGCAACCGCTCCTGGGGACTCCCCACACTACGGCACTGCTTTTAGGGAATCCATTAAGGCCCTGTAGATTCCACGTTACTAACGCTGTTTGCATTCAAGCCATTTTTTACATGAGGCAAAATTCCCCGGACCTCTATCAGATTAAGAAATATCATGATCACTTAATTTTATTTATGAGCCTTTTTTATTACCATATATAGAAATGCTACCATGTATTAATTTTTTTGTAGAAAGACAGCTTTGTAAATGGTGTATATGTAATTCTATGAACACATATGTCATGATTTTAATTTAATGCAGCTAATTGCTCACAAGGCAGCATCGTAAGTAACAAAGTAGGTTCTTGCAGGGAATAATCATTCTGAGCCCAGATGCAGGATCATGTCTCCATAAAACTCTACTATTCTGCATTGTAACCATACTAGAACATGGCATGCCCTTCTCTAATTGAGCCTGCACAGGTACAGAAATGATCACTTACTCCTCTACCGTGTGTCTACAAATCCTCACGGAAGGAAGTGGACATGAAACAATTCAAAGGTTCTTGAGTTATAATCTTGTCGCTACAGGAAGTCTTTTAGCAGTGAGCTTGTTTCCAGAGATCTTGAACTCCAAAGGAGATATCCTGGCTCTACCGCCTGACAATCAATATCAACAATTTTCAATGAAACGCCACAGGTCCCAAGGAGATCATCAATAAATTTGGCATAGGCGCGGAAGCACACTCGTATAGACATAATCTTTCAGAGATCGACTCCGTTGACAGGCCTCCTCAAATTCCTGGGTCTAGGTGTGCGGAGTATGATCACACATGTTATGACGAATACAGGAGCATAGCTTCAGGGAGGTGTTTGGGGTGTTAAATCCCCCTAATAAATGTATGTTCTGATAGCTAGTTGGGTGCAGGGGCCTTCAGTCGGGTATGGTGAGGTGTCTGTCAGATTTCATCGGGAATTTTTCCATACACACAGACAAACATACACACACGATCTCTCCCTCTCTCTGTTTTGAAAGTCCTAAGAAATGTTAGTTATTTTACAAAATATTATGTTTTGTCTCACTTAGTATTCCTACCAATCCAGACTCCTCTCCCTTTCCACTGCCCCTTAGCCCTGCCCCTCTTGTGCATCCTGCTTGTCGCATATTGTATTTTAACATTAAATGCCAGCGTGATTGTTGGAAAATCTGAAGCCCATCCCCTCCCTCCCCCCAATTTTACTGACCAAGCTACGCCACTGTATGAACATTTCACTGCCAGAACTGCAGCGCCTAATGAAACAGCAATGTAGTTGGAGATGGCGAAATGCCCGTTGGGAAGGGAGCATGGGCACGGGGGGAGGGCACCCCAGTAAAAAAAAAAAAAAACAGAAAAAGAACGCAATCACTGTGGGGCAAACACCGCCATGGAGTGTGTGTGAGTCTTTGCCCCGCTGTGGCCATGTCCATGTACTAGGCAGAGAAGGCTCCTTTGATGGATTTCTCTGAGGATATCTGGACCGAGGACCATGCCCCGACAATTACTTGAGCATATGTCTTGGAGTTATTTAACCAACCCTTTAGGCAGAGAACGCCTTCCCTAAAAAAAATTAAGATTGCAGCGAATATAAAATCGCTGCTCAATGAATAAATATGAGCCAATTTCATGGGAACGCTGCAGTTCTGAAAGGCTTAGATACAATTTTCCACAAGATCCTCAGGGGGTCATTAGGCGTAATGTATGCGACTGCCAAGTTCAAATGGTCCAAAAAAAAAGAAATCTTGCTAATTAGAGCGATTCCTCTGCGACTGCAGAGTGCAGTACCATAATCCCCGAATACCACTGAAACGATTACCCTCTCGTCTTGTCCACGCCATCCCAATATTTAAATTGAGAAAATTAATCAGTACATTTTTTATGCCAGCTGCATAAAGCTGTTACCACTTGGCAGTAAGGGCATGGATGGGTGGCTGCGCGTCAGGGCTAATGATTGCTGTAATCGAACATTGATGCAATTAAAAGAAATACATATGCTAATAATCTTGAATCTCCTATACAACCAGCGTCTGGATGTAATGGGTAGGATACAAGAGGTATATCTGCACACCAGAGGCTATCCATATTTAATTAAATTTACAGGTGTGAAGGGAGCTACAGGAAGATGGCCACACTTAGGGCTATCCCAGTAAGTCCTTAAGTATCCAATGACGTTAAAGAATCCTGGGTAGGTACAACTGGAAGAAAGAAGAAGCTTGTTTATTGGCTGAAACATACTTGAGTGCAGAGTACTGCACTAGAACCCCTTCCGTGACGTCAACAGTGAAACTCCTGTAGTGCCAGAAGAAACCAACATTCAGACTCTTGATCATTGTAGTGTGCACATCACCTACTAATGATCGGCATGCCCCTACTACATGGCAGGAATGGATGACAGGTCACCGAAAAGTAACAGAGAAATACACTGCAAATGCAAATTAAATTTCTGTGTGCCAAAGCACACACAGTTATCTTTCTACTGGTGAGAACAATCATTTTTCCGACTACAATGAATCGCCTATGCTTATGATATAATTTACATTATTTCTGTTGGATGTAAATCAAAGGAGAACACCCCATTGCCTCTGGGGGCCTGACACTGTAGAGAGCACAATACAATACAATGCATCTAAACTTTGTTCAGTACAAAGTCAACGACGAGAAATCAACCCAATAGCTACACAATGATATAATAACAATCAAGCAGTGGTCACAATAAAAAAATATTCTGTTGATATTGATTTTGGTCAGGTTTTATATCAGTTTATACTGCGACATCCAGACGCAACCGCTGAAATATTCTTTTGAACATTTTATAAGTCTTGTCAACCCATGTAGCCTTGGAAAAATCGAAACATCACAAAAACAAAATAAAATGATAGAGGGAGTGTTAAAACTTTTCAAACACTCACCCCAGTTATACATCTGGGTTTAATCCATCGTTATTTTGCACCGCCACGTCACCCCAGTTTGGAGCAGGATGCTTGTTTCCGGTACAGGGAGTATCTGGCCTGGCAGTTTGGACTGGACTGTTCCCATGAGCAGGTTCAAGACTGCTTTGCATACAGCGGGGTCCAAACTGGGGTGGCTTAGTGAGCAAAAGAACGAAGTTGAATTCAACCCAGAACTGTGACTGGGGGTGAGTGTCTGAAAAGTTTCAGCGCTCCGTCCATTATCTTATTGTGTTTGCTATGTTCGCCCTAAGTGACCAGGGTATGTCCAGACGTGGGTCCCTTGCTCACTCTGTCACTGGATTCAGGCTATCCTGGCTGATACCCCGAAATTGGTCCCAGGATGCTTATTCTCGGTTCGGGCTGGACTGTTCCCATGAGGAGCAGGCTCAAGACTGATTTGCATATGGCTGGGTCCAAACTGGGGTGGCTTAGTGAGCAGAAGAACAATGACGGATTCAATCCAGATCTGTGACTGGGGGTGAGTGTCTGAAAAGTTTCAGCACTCCGTGCATCATCTTACTGTGTTTGCCTTGGAAAAATCCACAGGATGAAAAGTGTAGTGTAGGCTATGGTTTAGTTAGCCGCTGTTGGATGTTACAGTTGTACTGATGTAAAAGCTGACTTAAAAAGAAGACTAAGGGGCTCATAGAAAGTTTGGAGGATGGAATAGCCCATCAAAAAAGTGTCAAGTGTCCAGTCTGCTAAACTCATGGGGCAGATTTATCATTCTTTCACGCAGTGTAACACAGCAAGCCACTTTACTGCGCTGAGTACAAGGGCAAGAATGAGCTGTATTTACAGCCATCTTTTTTGATTGGCATAAAAGAATATCAAAGTGCTTCTCCCAGTGCTGAGCACTTGTGTATTCGGGCTAGTAAATCCTCTGGACTTCTATTTCTCATTGACTGTAACGTTGCCTGTTACAAGGCATGGAACAGTGTCTTCCCTGCCATGTTATGCCCAGAAGGTCAAATGGCAAAATGACGTTTCTCCCAGTACGGAGTGCTTGAACAAATAGGTTTTCCTTTCTTACAACTGTAAGTTTCTATTCCCAGTTTTTAATATCTGGCCAGTGTTATTCTTGCCATGCACCGCCCCACAGGTCAGGTGATCAATTTTCCTTTTTTTTAAAAGTACGGCGTCTCCGCGTCCGTAGTTCTGCATAACTACGGACGCAGAGACGCCGTACTTTAAAAAAAAAGGAAAATTGATCACCTGACCTGTGGGGCGGTGCATGGCAAGAATAACACTGGCCAGATATTAACAACAGGGAATAGAAACACGCGTGCTCAGCACTGGGAGAAGCACTTTGATATACTTTTATGCCAATCAAAAAAGATGGCATTATGAAAATAGAGGCCATTGAAAAGCCCTATTGGAAGGTGTGACAAACTACACTTGCCACGATACAACACTTTGCACATTATTCTGAGGAGGAGTAAATCCCTGATTTTGAGTCCTGAAGAAGGTGGTTTTTAAATTGGTCCCTTCACCACCAAAACGCGTCGACGCCTGTCCGCTGAATCCAACCACACGAATTTCTGGGAAAGGAATAGTTATCCTACCAGTTCTTCTGTTCCTCAATATTTGATGTTGGATCAATTTGTGCAACAGCTTATATAGAACTGTGCCAAAAGGGTTTCCTTTTGTATTTTCTTATATGGTTTATTGTTTTGATTGATTGTAGCTTTCTCGCCGTATTTTAAATATTTAGTATATATTGTATTAGGCTGTCTATTTCATGCCATGTATGAATTTTATTGATTTATTGTATATGCTTAACAATTTTATCTAATATTCCGACTCATAGAGTCCCCTTTTTTTACTTAAAAATAAAAAATATTTGTAAGCGCTACATCTCAATTTTGGGGCACATATTTGATATTATGTTTTTATAGTGTTGATAGAGCAAAAGGTGTATGCATAGCGAGTATGGAATGCTATTGAGTAAAAGTGTTGGTGCTATCGTATTCATCCAGGGGAAGCTTTAATTCTCTACTAGCACTAGAATAGGACAGCAATGCACTGTATAACTGTAAATACAGCTCATTCTTGCCCTTGTACTCAGCTCAGCAAAGTGGCTTGCTGTGTTACGCTGCGTGAAAGAATGATAAATCTGCCCCAGGAGTTTAGCAGACTGGACACTTGACACTTTTTCAGGTTTTCAGTGCCCTGTTCCCTGGGACAGTGGGGCCACCTCTCTGGTTTCATTACTTTTCTAGTGATGGCTTACTTTTGCCTGCTAGCACCAATGCAGGCACCCTTGTGTCATGTTGCAAGGATGCCTGCGTTGTAGGCAGGATTGTTTTTGTGCAGGAAGGGACACCTTCCTACACAAAAACAATACAGAGAGGCACTTTCCACTTTCTATGTGTGCTGCTGAATGCACCACACATAGAAAGAAGAAAAAACAAGGAGAAATAAAGATATTTCTCCTCGTTATGCCTCACCAGGGGAGGTACAGCATTGCGACCCATTCCCAGGTCTACCACTAAAAGTAAATCTGGAAATGTGCCAAAATCCATGTGTGGATGCGTGGGAAACTCACGCTCGACCCATGGAGCGCCTCCCTTCTGCAGAGTAACGCAAGGAAGCAACTTGTGCTGCCCTGTGCTACTCTAGATTTATCAAGCCACGCAGGGCCATGCAAAGGGGCCTTGAGTGGCTTGATAAATCTCGCTTAGGTTTTGTGTCACCCTTGTGCTCCTTGTGTGATGCCAGGGTGACACAAAACCTTGATAAATATGGGCCATGGTTCCCCACTCTATATTCTGTTGGCAGTGTCATCATGTTTCCGATGGCACAGCAACAGTGACACTGCCAGTAGAAACCTTTCATCAGCATCCTAATATCCAGCAGGACGTTCCCCCCTGTTTAGGGCAAATGTTCTGACATATTTCTTTCCTGTTTGGGAGCACCTGTTGGTCCCGAACAGAACTCCAAGAAAATGATCCTGCACACTGCAAGAAAATTCCCAGCTTTGCAGGGGTAATTCCTTTTTTGTTTTTCAATACCAAACTCCCACTTAAGAAGTTTATTTTGCATGGTCCCCGCTCTGCAAAGTTTTAGTGCCTTCAAAGGAGGCTCTGCTGAAGCCACAGAGATATCTGTGTGCCTGGCAGGGATCTAAAAGCATGGGTGTAGGTCTTCTTCCAGTGCACTGGAGTACATCTCTCTGCTGCCCTCATCAACTGACGGACCGGCTGCCCTACTCTTAATGAGGGCCTAAGTGTCAACTGCATTTTTTTCATCATGCCCAAAGTTTAGCTATGGGGTCTTCAGTTGCCTTGCCATCACAAGCTGCATAAGTTACCATGACAAGGGTTGCATATAACATCTGCTTTGGGGCAATCTAGTACAGAAAATCTTCCCCATCCTGTCCTTTAGGAACAAGGGAATCCTTTGAATAGTATTACCCGACACCATTACCTGAAACATGAAATGGGTGTTGAACCACCACCATGTTTAATAGTAAATCAGTCCTATAGAACACTTCATACAGTGGTCCTGCCTCTTCTTATCACTGTAAATAATAGGTGTTACTATTGCACATAGCAATGGCCCTCAATTTACCAACCTCATAAAGATGGAGGGATGAGTTGTCCTTTCCAAGAGACAAACTTGTGATCTTCAAACCACAGAAGAGGGCAGTGTTGAGTATATAATTCACTGCACAGTCTTGCCAGCTTGCCATGCTGTGAATAATGTTTCTGGCAACATGACAAGGTCAGACAATCTGTTGCTTTCTCCAGTTAGATCAGCATTACAAAGCAGCTTTGGTTTTAGACTGGTCGCCATATTCAGAGAAAAGTCAGAAGTCTACACCAGCAGAAATCCGTGATCACATTCTGAATTTTTGAAATTCAAAACGTTCCTACCATGAAGACCTAGAACCGTGCAAAAGACGCAGGTTTCCAGTGTAGGCATAATTCAAATGCATGCTCCTGTGGCGTGGAGAGGAACGGGGCAGGCCTTCTTGCCCCCCAATCCTTTAGGGGTCGCTCATTCATCCAAAGGCCAAACCATATCTGTGAGATATGGAAGATCCAGGGGCCCCTCGTCACATTTTGCAGGGGTTTTCGTGTAGTTCCTATAGTACCCATGCAGGACCTGCGCGTTTGGATAACAAACCGTGGGCTTGTGGCAGACTGGCTCTGTGCACCCCCACCGCTTATGTTAGCCTGATTTGCATTAGCTAGCTCACAGTGCCACTAGAATCTCCTCTTATCGGGGAGAGATTAGTTTCTGGCAACCTTAGATCATGACAACCCTGATCCCTCAGAATCGTGGAAACAATGTACTACTTTTCGCTCAGTCACTCGTGCTTACTTATTCGTTTTGTCTCAGAGAGTTACACAGAATAAACAGTCTGGGCGTTTCAATAAGTATTTATTAAACAGTTGTTATTCTGGTGTAAAATATATGTGCTGCAGCAACCAGCAGACAATAGCAGAGATATATTATCAGCAGTACGATAAAAGTGAAAGGGTAGTACAGTTCTACCATATTGCAAGAATCATGAATACATACATGAATATAAAATGCATTATAAAAGTGCGCATACTCCTACGATGCCTAACTAGATGTACCTAAGTGTACCTAGCATGTGTGTAGGTCTAAAAGCCTAAGCGCCAAGAATCCTTCTAGGATTTAGTCGAACCCCATTACCTGAATAGAGAGAGTGTGGGACCCCGTCCTGGTCTCGAGTTGGACACCCCGCAAGGGCTGTGTTAGACCGCTGTCAGCTGGAGCGACTGCATGCAGGAGCCTCAGCGTCTCTGGTCAGTGTGTCAGCATGGAAGTCTCGGTTCCCTCTATCTTACCATGGCAAGATGTGGTGTATTTATACCCTAAAGTATCTCGTCCCTCAGTATGGTTTGTATTGGTCTTTGTTAGACATGAGGAAGACGTCAGGGCTGAACTTTGTACATATATATTATGCGGGAGATGTAGCTGGTGAATGCTCATGCATAATTTATGAGTACATTGTAGGCCTGTGTTCGGGAAAAACCCTGCAGTGTTCTAACCACAGACTAGATAACGTTCAACCCTCAGAGCTCGTTGTGTACTGTAGGGAACTAATGTAGGTGAAAGATCATGCCTATATTAGGGCATAGGAGATCATGACTGTAATAGGGCATAGACTATTATGACCATAATAGGGCATATATGAACATGTCTATATTAGGGCCTCTATACGAAACATAACACCCACTCCACTTTCCAATTGGATGACATGGAACATACTTAAAATCTGGACAATTTAATTTTTTTTTCTTAAAAACAGCTAAAAACATGGTTTTAAAAAGACATTAAAAAATGTTACAAATCAGCTATTCTTTTGTTGCCACTTGAAAAAGTCAATTCTGTCTCACTTATAAAAGTTGCATTACTACAAGCAGAAGAAGGCCATTCGTTCTCAAGTGAAAAGTGTCAATTTAGGAAATGTTCCAAATTTAGTTAGTTTATTTATAAAAAGAAGTGGAGAAGCCGAATTCTTTTCCAGGATGCGATGAGCCAATTCAAGATTAAGTGTCCTGGCTGGGAGATACAGCATTATCGGTGTTAGCTACTGCAGACGACAAATCCAACGCCTTACAGAGAACGTCAATCGCACATAGATGGAATTCAGCACTGCCAACAGTCAGTGCTGTGGCAGCTAGTGCGGCAGTTGTTACCTAAGTGCCTGTGGAGGAGCCACCTAACCCAGCAGGAGCAAACGGCACCTGTGGATTCTCAAGGAACGCATTCATCAGAATTGGAAGACGCTGGGGACAACGCAGAGCATGGGCCTTTAGGGGGTCCAGCATAGCATCCATGTCCGGAGGCGTATCTGATGGAAACGTTAGACAGAGATCCAACGTGCATTCTTCTCCGCAAAACAGGCATCGAAGAACAGGTAAGATGCAGTCCACCCAGACTGGTCTAAACGATAGAAACCAAGAGGCGTTCAGTTCTCTTAGGCAAGGTATACCCAGAAGCTGCACCATGCGTTCACGGTATTTCCGCTCCATGAGTATGTTCGCCATTTCCTCGGAAATTGGGCCGTCCATTGCCTAGCAGTAAGATTACAATCAGGACACCTGCAATTAGGAACAGGATAAGCGGGAGACCTCCAAACACGCTTCCCAATACGGAGTGTATAAAATTTGGGATCACTCCGAGGACTGTCTGAAAGGTGCTTAATAGTCCTGACCCTATGGTCTTAAATAGGTGTACGATATCGCTCGTATCAGACATGTTAAAGATACGACCCACCATTTCTGCGAAATGAAAGGGTTAGTTCGTACGTATAAGCACCTGTATCTCAGTCGAGGTCCTTGCAACTTGAAGTTCAAAGGTTTCTCGAGCGGAGGTTAAGGGCACGGGTTGCTGTAAAAGCATGGCTTTCAGTCTGCTCAAAGTATCAAATTGTATAAAGGAAACATTCAACGAAGGCCATAACGGCGCCTCCCTGACTGTGTTCAGTGGCGGAAACAATACTAGCATACAGCAAGTAACCCTGGAGTTAACAGTGACCAGATAGGCGACGCCCGGAAGCATCCCTCAGCAACCTTGATCGTTTAGCATCAAGTAACTCCCATTCGAGAGCAGCTGGAAAACCGGCGTGATCATGGCCGCTGGGGTCCCTGACATGTGGCAAGATAGATTCGCTACCGAACCACTACATGCTCCGTGCAAAGAAATATCCTGACACATGAGAGAACCGCTTAAAGCGTTCTTGCAGTTTGTACCACTCAGATACACTTCTCGATCCCCATTCCTGCATCGATATCTATATGGTAACTCCCAAGTTTCCTTAATGTAACCCTTACCCATTTTTTCATATTTGCCTGCCTGCCTCTGCTCAAGGCAATATTGAAACTGAAACGTAGTGACCGGCAAAGTGATTTGGCCATGAATTAGCCATTCAGTTGATGGTAATTCGGCTACAGTGAATGGTAACCTTTCCAGTTTCTCAATACGCAGCATTGTATATTTGGCTCCCCTTTGTGCCATTTCTGTCTGTTTATCAGTTAGATTGTATTCTGAAAACAGAGACGTGGTGTTTATAAAACGCCAGGGCACATAGCCTGCACGCAAAGATTGCAGTGTCCAGCTTAACATCATAATAGAACGTAATTGGGATTGCCCGTGTTGTAACAAGGCCAGATCTTGTTCTAATATGTCGATTGCCGAAGACACAATGTTGCCTAAGGAGTAAATCCTGGAGGTCAAAGTTGTTAACCCATTATCCACTACAGCTAATGCCTTCTCTAAGTTAATACGGTCTATTTCCCGTATTCTTTCTGCGGCCTCCTGTTGGGATATTTTCCAGTTTTCATTATAATAGGCATAAATGCCAGCATATATGAAACGTTTCTGGCGTGTTTTCCTTGGGCCTGACAAGAAATCCCTAAGGTCTACATCAGGTGTGAGTAAGGTCAAGTGATGTTTTACTTCTGTGAGTGTAGAGGTCTCTAGCCAATCAAGGCACAACTTCCCAACACTATAGGATGTCACTACCCCTGGGTGTTGTCTTTGTACATAGCGTGTATCTGGCCTACTGATACTAAACCCCTCGGTTATACCTAGGAATCTCTGTTGACATGTGTTCGTGTCAATGGGCCAAATCAGCCATTCTGTCCAATTGGGATCTGACCTGTTGTACTGGAGAATGTCATCTAATCCTACCCCATGTGTAGTTGAATTCTGCCCCCCACCCATCTGTGATGGTGCTGGAAACCCCGGTGTGTTCATTTCCTTGTTCTTGGCTAGTCCAAGACAGGATGTCTGTTGCACAGTGTCATTTAGAAATATCATCTGCTGTGGAATGAGGCATGCTCTAAAAAGCGCTTCTGTTCCCTGGACCTGCCAGTCCCTAGAACCCCAGATTGATTTTAAATCTATAGTGTCCTTCCATAGGTCGAAACCCTGTGTAGACAACTGGGCCAAAAAGGAAGCAGAGTAAATCTGTTTGGTGTTAGTCAACATAATTTTCTGTGCTGATGTTGTTGCCACTTTGTAATAAAATGACTTCGGGTCAGATGTATTAAACCCTGAAAAGTATGTGAATTTCTGTGCAAAAGTTTGCGAACTACCTTTTGGAGGTGTTGGGCAGTGTTCCCACTGGTGGTATTCAAATACATTTCTAGGTGTTATAGATTTGTGCAAGAAATGATGACCATAATGTTGGTAACAGTACAATGTATCATAGTCTGAAGTACCTTCTAACATTTCATTGTTCGGAAATGCTGCAGTTTTTTCTAAATCAGACATCATATTATTTACAGTTTCAGTGTCCCAATCATCAGAAAATGTACTGGAGGTAATGAAATCACTTAAAGAAATTTTAAATACATGTTTAAGCTTTAAAAGTTCAGTCGGACCGAATATATCGAAATCAATCTTGTCCCCTACTATACCGTCCGGTATAGGAACTGCTGTGATGTTCACTGAAGACAAGTCTCTTGGTTCACAATGTGAAGACTGGTGTGGTTTTAAAATCAAATTGACTCTTTGGGCTGTAGAGCTCTGCTGGAGATATCGTCCATTAATAAGCATACTAAAAGTTATAGTTAAACCTAGCCAGAAAAGAAAAAATAGAATCCCAGTGATATACCATAGTTCTATCCAAGGTGACACCAGGTAAGTCTTTCTAAAAAGGTGCAAAAAGTCAATGAGTTTCTGTTTGTGTGATTTTTTGGCTGGCGTCGTTTCCGGCTCGCTTGGATCCAGTGAAAACGTATCAAAGTTCATGAAATAGCCAGAAGCAGTTCGATCAATTGTTGGAATTGCATCGGGATTTGTTGAAATTGGATTTTGCTCTTGACGAGGCATGTTGACGTAGACGTCTGTAGTCGGTCTGATTGCAACTTGGTTGTTAAGTTGATTTTCTTTTCTTGTTGAAGTGGAACGAGTTCCATAGCATTGTTGCTTAGTCCTTCATTCCGTACAGGTGGCTCTTCAAACGTGATGAGTCTTTCTGTTTGAACTTCTTGGATTGTAGCGAGAGGAGGGCGTCTGCTACTGTGGAGTCCACGAGGCCTACTGTTTAGTATCGGCCACATAGTGTGGTTTGATTAAGTCGATTGAGACAAATCTTTTCTCCTTTTTCCCGGCAAGAGGCGGCAGAAGTACAGTTCTTGTGCCTTGGATTGCTAGGACCGGTACAGCTGTTCTGTAGGATGGTCCGAATTCTTTCTTGTCTGCAATCTTTTCTCTGACCAGATCCCCGACTTTTGGGATCCAGACAGGTCTTGCCGTTACTGCCTTGACTTCCTCAGTGGCGGTCTGTTTTAAGTGGACGTTGCTTTGTTGTGTCCTGGATTCATTTAGATCCTGTAAAACAGCCAAACGATCATGGATATCAAATGGTTTTTCATCCGCCACTGTGCCTCCACAATCAAGATCAGGTACCCACATTCTTGTCCCAAATAGGACCTCGTAAGGAGTGACACCCCCTAGAGAGCTTCTTGGCTGATTGTTTAGGGCTCTTTGTACCCCATATAAGTGATCGACCCATCTACCGCCCTTGCCTAATACCCTAGCTGTTAAAGATTGCTTTAAGTCACGGTTTTTCCTCTCCACAACCGAATTTCCCTCAGGATGGTACGGAGAGGAGTACCGCAATGCTACGCCCATTCCTTCCATGGCCTCTTTGTAAGCCCGAGAGCTAAACGCCGGGCCACGGTCAGAATGTAACGTGCCAACTGCGTATGTGCCGATAAAGACTCGCAAATCTTTTATAACAGTTCGAGCATCAGCACAGCGCTGAGGCCAAACCCATAGGAATCTAGAGCAGGAATCCACTGCAACCATGATATATTTCTTGGCCCCATCCAATTGTAGGGGTCCGCAGTGGTCCAAATAAACACATGCGAGAGGTTTGTCTGATTTTAGTAATGGTGTCTGTGCTGGGCGTGTTACGGTGGAGCCTTTCATCTGCTGGCAGATGTCGCACTTTAAGACATAGTCTTTGGTCTGCTTTGTTAACCCTGGCCACCAGTAGCGCTGTTTCAGTAAAGAAATAGTCGCTGTAACGCCTGTATGCGCAGAACCCAAACCCTCGTGTGCTGCTAGAATTAAGCCTTGCCTACGATCCATATTTGGTATTACTCTATCCCCCACTCCAGGAATCTGAGCATATGGAATGTTTTGTGCATCTAACTTGTAGGAGTACTTGAGTGGAAATTTCTTTAGGTACTGCTGTGCTGCCTTTGCCTGAAGCATTGACAGCTACCATAATCTCGCCGTCTATTCTCGTTTTTGAATGAGTGATTGCAGCTATGGACGCTGTGCGTACAGCCCCCTTTACGGCTTCATCAGCCAATGAATTCCCTTCAACGTGAACGCCATCACGCTGATGACTCAGTGTATGTATCACGTGAGCCCTTGGTAGTTCGTTTCTCAACTCCACTACCTGTTCCCATAGCATTTTATGCTTAATTGTGCCACCTTTCGCGTCTTTAAACCCGTTTTGTTCCCAATGATGTAAATATTCATTGTACGACTGTACACAGTAAAAGGAATCACACACAATTAGTGTGGGGAATTCGTGTTCCGTATTTACGAGTGCCAGTATTAGTGCTTTTAATTCTGCCAACTGAGCCGTGCAGTCTCCTAGAGATTGCGTTTTAGTGCAACTTGGATGGAACTTTCCATCGCGCATGCGACCTTTAACGATTGCACACGCTGCGCTGTAAGCTTGCTTACTCCCTATGGCCGGTTGAGCAGATCCGTCAGTGTAAATAATGTATTCATACTGATCTAGAGGCAAAATCTCATTTGGTAGAGGATATTCTTGTTCGTATTGCAGAAATGCTTGTGTTTTTAAACTTGGATCAAATCTGTATTCAACATCCGTTGCAGTAAGAGAATTAGCCCATTGTATCCATCTGGGATGTAAGGCTTTCGCATTTGGAATGCTAGCCTTTGTAACAGCCTCTAAGGCTGGTACTGGGGTCACGACTATTATGCGCTTTCCCTGAGCCAGAGCTCTTTCTCTTGCTACAGCGGTCTGCACTGCTGTCAGGATTTTTTCTGTTGAAGTGAAACGCATCTCTGCGTTTGTGTACAGGTGTGATTTGTATGCGATTGGTACCGTTTCGCCTTCATTGAAAGTTAAATAAGTGTACCCGCATTGACCCGCTATTACTCGGATCACTAAGTTGCGTACGTTTACGCGTGTCTGTAAATGTTTTGAAGCTATCATGTCTTCCTGTAGTGAACGTAGGATATTTGTATGTTCCTGTGTCCATTGTCTGACTGAAAAATCAGGTTTTATTAAGTCGTAGAAAGGTTTTACTCTTTCTGCGTAATCCAAAATGTATGTTCGACCAAAATTTAGGAATCCCAGAATTGATTGTAAATTCTTTAATGATTTTGGAGGTTGGAGCAGCGCACACTTTTCTAAAAAGTTAGCTGCTAGGCTTTTTCCTTCACTTGACAGCTCATACCCTAAAAACAGGACATTGAGATGGGCAATTTTTGATTTTTTGAAATTAAATTTATAGCCCTCAGAGGCGAATCCCATAATAAATGGTGCTCACCCTGGTCAAGTGCCTCGGTAAGTCATCGTCCGTCAGATAAATATCATCTACATAGGACAATGCTTCTTCATCCAAATTTTGGAGTAACTCTGTTACCCTTGCTGAAAACAACCCCGGGCTGTTCTTATACCCTTGGGGCAGTCGACAAAATTGCCGTTGAGACCCTAGCGCTGAGAATGCGGTCAAGTACCTGCTTTCAGGCGCTATATTTTGGCAGAAAAATCCATTTGAGATATCAAGTGTTGTTTTGTATTTTTGTCGCACAATGTTATTCATTAATGCGTCACAGTGTGCATTTTGAACTGCAAATGTCTTTGTGCAAGTGTTTAAATGTCTGTAATCTAAAACTAAACGATATGTGTTGTCAGGTTTTGATACGGGGAACAAAGGATTGTTCATAGGTGAAGTGCAATTTTCAATCACCCCCTGGTATTCTAGTTGATCTAGGATCTCCCTGACTTGTTTTTTAGCTTCCTGCTTTATAGGGTATTGCCTTTGAGCTTTTGGGGAAACTTTTAACGGGATCACATGGTGGGTTGAATCCTCATCCCAACCAGCATGATTTTTGTACAATGCTGGAGCTAGGGCAACCGCCCACTCCTGCGCATATGCATGTTTTAAATGTATGGGAACGAGGTCGGAAAATGCTGGAAAAATTACCTTTTCTCCCTTAGGGCACTCCATGACGAATGCTGGCGGCCAGTCTTGCTCTGCTAATAGGATGTCATATCCAGATGACAGATTTTTCCAAAATAGACCTTTAATTTTCCTGGGCTTGTCCCCTCCATCCGGAGTGTTATCTCATGTAACTTATGTGGGACACTTACCCGAGTATCAGGTGTTTCCACCGTGATATACTCACTCAACTCCGCTGTCACCAGAAATTCCTTCAGGTTCTGGCGAGCTATTGTTACTTCTGCCGCGCTGTCTAGCATCGTCAGAGCCCATTCCCCGTTCAGAAGCTGTGTCCTCAGAATTCTGGGCATGTCTGATCTTAAGACCTGCTACCTTCTTCTTTTTGAACTGAGGTTTTTGTTTTTGTTTATCTTCTTTTTTAGGTGCATAGTCAGCAGCGCGTTGCGTGTCTCTGGACTTTGTACGCTCCTCTGACCGTCCTTCCCTCTCGGAGTTTTTTGATGAACCCTGAAAGGATCGAGAGGAACGTGTATCAGTATCCTGATACCTGTCAGGTTTTTTAATATTATCCCTATTCCGGAGGTTATACCTCCTTTCAGAGGGCTCCTGTTGAGGAGACCTACCTCTGGATTGAGATCTGCTGTCTTTAGATTTTTGTTGTTTTTTATTTTCCCACTTCTTTTTAGAAGAAGTAGGTGTCTGCTTTGTAGTGTCCTTTTCAGGACTGCCCAACAGTTGTGGTTTTATTGCTTTCCCACCCAGACTGTCTCTGCCTAGTTCTGCATATGCAGTTTCAATTATTTTGGGTAGTTCGTGTTGTTGATCCACTGGACTGAACTCCCTTAGGTGTTGGCGGATCGCCACTGAAGCTGCTTCCCCCTTAATGTTAGCTAGTATTATGGCTGATACCTGTTCGTAGTTACCTAGTAACTTCATCCCTAAGTTAAGGGCAGGCTCTGCTCCGTACTCATTTTGTATCTGTCTCAATACATCAGGTACTACTGCTAATGACGGGATACCATGCGTTCTGGTATATATGGCAGCAAAGACTGTACCCCAAGAGGTGCAGTCCTCTATTTGTGGTGTGATCCCCATGGGCAAGCAGATTGTTAGTATTCTGTGTTTATCACAGGTGGTAGTATTCGGGAATACCGCCTCAAGCTGAGTTATTTTCTGAGCTATCCAGAATGGTATTTGTTCGCGTTTTGCAGGCATTTTGCCCATTACCGCGTGTAATGTTTGAGGAGTAATTTTATTTCCTGTACCCTGAGCTGGAGTACTATTTGCTGCACCTGGTGCAGGTTGGATTGTTAAAGTCCTCATGACAAATTGTGTCAGGTTTCTGTAGATTTTAATTAAATCTCTGTGTTGTATGAGTAAGTCTGGCTGTGGCATTGTGTCAATGTTAGGGTGCGGTGTGTAAGCCGCTAGTATTGGCCATGTGGCCCCGTCTCCTCCGAGCGGGCCTAATCTTACTCTTCCTCGTTCCTGGGGTAGGGCGCCTTTAAACCAGTAATAATGTTCCTGGTAAGTGAGTGGAATCTCTATGTCCTCAAACGGACAATATTCCCGTGGTGCATCTCCTTCTATATAGTAGTGAAATGTCTTTGTTATTACATTTGCTGCTGGGAATGTAACCCATGAGTAGAATACCTCTGTTTTGTTTGATTCGTGTGCCTCAATCACGAAAACTACCATGCCACCCCTAGCTTGTAAACCATTTTCTAATAGTCTTAGGGTGACTATCATTCTGAATTTTGGTGCAATCTGTATTGCATCCGCAGGATCTTCTCCTTCTTCTGAAAAATTAAGTTCAACTCTGTCTTCCCTTACCTCGTTATTAGACATGTTTAGAAGAAGAAGTGTTCCAATGGAACTAAGATAAGGTGTTATGCACAATTTTTAGGAACCCTATGTCCTTTCAAGCTTGAATAACCAACAGCCAATAAATAGTATTTTCGTACTACTCAGCTGCGGCGGATTTTGTGCCCACCCACTCCAGATGTCTCTGGGGTTTTGTGAGTAGGTTCTCTGAGAATAGCACAACTTAACTACTCAGATTCTACTGTTAAATAAGTACCCAACCAACGTTGGTGGCGCCATGTCGTGTAGTTCCTATAGTACCCATGCATGACCTGCACGTTTGGATAACATAAAGCGTGGGCTTGGTGGCAGACTGGCTCTGTGCACCCCCACCGTGTATGTTAGCCTGATTTGCATTAGCTAGCTCACAGTGCCACTAGAATCTCCTCTTATCGGGGAGAGATTAGTTTCTGGCAACCTTAGATCATGACAACCCTGATCCCTCAGAATCGTGGAAACAATGTACTACTTTTCGCTCAGTCACTCGTGCTTACTTATTCGGTTTGTCTCAGAGAGTTACACAGAATAAACAGTCTGGGCATTTCAATAAGTATTTATTGAACAGTTGTTATTCTAGTGTAAAATATATGTGCTGCAGCAACCAGCAGACAATAGCAGAGATATATTATCAGCAGTACGATAAAAGTGAAAGGGTAGTACAGTTCTACCATATTGCAAGAATCATGAATACATACATGAATATAAAATGCATTATAAAAGTGCGCGTACTCCTACGATGCCTAACTAGATGTACCTAAGTGTACCTAGCATGTGTGTAGGTCTAAAAGCCTAAGAGCCAAGAATCCTTCTAGGATTTAGTCGAACCCCATTACCTGAATAGAGAGAGTGTGGGACCCCGTCCTGGTCTCGAGTTGGACACCCCGCAAGGGCTGGGTTAGACCGCTGTCAGCTGGAGCGACTGCATGCAGGAGCCTCAGCGTCTCTGGTCAGTGTGTCAGCATGGAAGTCTCGGTTCCCTCTATCTTACCGTGGCAAGATGTGGTGATTTATACCCTAAAGTATCTCGTCCCTCAGTATGGTTTGTATTGGTCTTTGTTAGACATGAGGAAGACGTCAGGGGTGAACTTTGTACATATATATTATGCGGGAGATGTAGCTGGTGAATGCTCATGCATAATTTATGAGTACATTGTAGGCCTGTGTTCGGGAAAAACCCTGCAGTGTTCTAACCACAGACTAGATAACGTTCAACCCTCAGAGCTCGTTGTGTACTGTAGGGAACTAATGTAGGTGAAAGATCATAGCTATATTAGGGCATAGGAGATCATGACTGTAATAGGGCATAGACGATTATGACCATAATAGGGCATATACGAACATGACCATAATAGGGCATATATGAACGTGTCTATATTAGGGCCTCTATACGAAACATAACAGGGTAGGGCATCATTTTGGGTTATGCCACTGGTTTCCAGGCTTACTGCTGCGAAGCTGTATTCCAATTTGCATAAATGTATGGAAACATTTTCCTATGCGCCGTTGAGCATGGAGAATGCGTTCACAAATGTTCAAATGCTTTTATTTTATTTCTTTTTTTCTTTAAATGGAAACTTTTTCTCCACGTAGTGAAACCACTTCCTCTACACCCCACTATTTTTGGGGGAGTTCCTCAGTGGCAGTTGCTTCCACATAGCATTAGTGGGGCGGGGAGAGGAAGTTAAAAAAAATAAAACCACTTACCGGCTGGCCTGCCGGCTGGCCGGCCGGCCGCTGCCTCTCCTCAGTCCTCTGCATCCTCTTCCTTCGTTCTGCTTAACAGGAAGCAGGAACAGGAAGTACCCACCTAGGCTCCCCTGACCAATCACAATGCAGCGTTGTGTTTGGTCTGAGTGCCATAGTTCGGCACTCAGCCAGGGAATGGGAACCTGGGGCATGTTCTCTACCCAGGCTGTAATGCAGCCTGCATGGAGAACATGCAAAGTGCACATGAGTGTTTGGCCGGCCCCTTGGGCCGGCCAAACATTCATGCACACTTGGAGTGGGCAAACCACTCCTCCCCTGCCCTGCTCTGTGAGCAGAGCAACCCCGCCCACAAAGCTGCTGTAGCACAGAAAAATAAAATGATAATAACATTGCGTTATCATTTTATTTTTCCTTTTTTTGCAGTGCTGAAGGCAGTGGGGCGACACTCCTCTACCTCAGCGGAGGAGCCGCCCCTAGAGTTCCTGTTCCACTCTTTAAGGAGATTTACTTCTGCTTTTGACAGGAGTGAATCTTCAAGTTTGGAATGGGCCAGAGAAAAGTGTGTAAATACAGCTATGTTTGTGGACATTCACAAACTGTCAGCCCAATTACCACCTGGATACCCACTCTCCCTATCCACTCCTTAGCACTGGTAGTAAATTTACTTACATGAAAATGTTTGTGTGAGTGTGAGAAAGTGCCCTCTTTCTGCATGGTATGCCCCCACTTTTTGCTGAATTGCTGATGTTCTTTGACTGAGTGTGCCCTGGGCTCCTGCTAATCAGGTACCCAGGGCCTATGTTCCTTCCCTAAAACTGCATTGAAGCCTAAACCCAATTGGCATCCCTGGCCACAGGTAGGCCCCTGGTAAATGGTACCACAGGTACCCAGGGCACTGTGACCAGGGAAGGCCCCTAAGGGCTGCAGCACTTATTGTGCCACCCTTAGAGGCCCTGCACCTTTTCACACACCCACTGCCTTTGCAGGCTGCGTGTCTTGGTGCAGAACAAAGTGAAGAGTCGACATGGCACACATCCCTGTGTGCCATGCCTACAAACCACTGCCCTGGCATAGATCAGTCACCCCTCTAGCTGGGTGCACTATGCCAGTGGTGAGGGTACAGGTGCATGAGCCCTGTACCCCTACAGTGCCCAAGTCCATTCCTGGGCATTGTAAGTGCAGTGCTGCCATTAAGAGTATATGGTGCTGGGAGTTTGTCATTACGAACTCCACAGCACCATAATGGCTACACTGAAAACTGGGAAGTTTGGTATCAACTTCTCAGCACATTAAACCCACACTGATGCCAGTGTGGGATTTAATGTAAATGCACGACAGAGGGCATCTTAGAGATGCCCCCTGAAACTCGACCAACTTCTAGTGACCTGACTGAGTGGCTGCTTAGGCTGCCACCAACAGACATGTTTCTGGACCCCTGGGCAGAGACTGCTGCTCTCGGGGCCTGAAACAATGCACATCCTGGGACGAGGTGCCAAGCCTCCTCCCCCAGGATGGGCAGGGTTCACGAAGGGGAAACTTCATAGGCATGCCGCCTTTGTGAGCCTCCCCAGACCATTTGCTGCTTTCAGCAACCGGTCCCCACTGGTTCTACCCCCCACTTTGGGCGGGAAAACCGGCGGGAAAAACAAGTGAGGGCAAGAGGTGTGCCCACCTCTGCCAACTCCACCCCTCAGGTGGGGGAGGCGAGGTGAAGCACAACTGTGAGTCCCCGCCATCTTGAGGATGGGGGGACCCAACCAACCAGGGACAGGCTCCTGCCCCCCTCCCACTGGAGGGACCCATTGGTCCCTGCCCTTTACCTACCTGTAACGCCCCTAAATCTAGTATTTAGGGGGCACCCTGAACCTTGCTTCCTCAGATCCAGAAACGACAAGAAGAAAAGAAGAAGGACCGAACAGCCGTGCAGCCAGCTAACAAGAGGAAGACGCCCACTGACTTGGCCCCAGCCCTACAGGCCTGTCTCCCCTCGAACCTGCTCCTGCGAAATCCCGGTGTGTCCTGCAGCCAGCAACCTCGAAAACCCCGGAGGACATGCCTGCCTTCCCTTCCAAAGACTGCTTCTCCTGTGAACACCGGATTTGTTCAACTGCACCCTCTGGCAGCAGCTAGAGACCACGAATCCACCCACTCTGCACCCGCCGTCCACGGCCCGAGCTCGAGTGGGCAAACACCACGAGGAGGTCACCCCGGCGATCCTGACCCGAGATCCGATGACTCCTGACTTGCTTCAAGCCTCCAGTCGACGCCTGCAGTCTAAATCCAGAAGGCCCCCCTAACCGCGACCCGGAACTGGTAAGAAGATCCGACCCCAAAAGACACCCCTGCACCCGACGCCCCACGGCCTTGTGTGCCCAAACCAACGGTGCCTAACCAGTCCCTACCTTCCCAACTTACCTCTCGAAGTGGTGGTCACACCCAGAAGTCCTTCGTCTCCCTGCCTGCAGCGCTTCTTCAAACCGGAGGTTCTCCATTGAAAACAACAGGGCGTCCGACGTCAAAACAGCACTCTGCACCTGGCCGCCTCAGTGCCGCTGGGGGTGCACCTTTTGTGCTACTTTGTTTCCCCATTTGTCCTGACCTAAACCCTAGGAGCTTTGCTCCCACAACCCCGTGGCCTGCTTGCCAGCAGCCACCAACCGGAGGCCCCCTATCCCCCATTGGATAACATTGGGCCTCAACACTCTGCACCCGGCCGCCCTAGTGCCGCTGAGGGTGTAACAAGAGTGCATCACTGACCCTGGGGGACCCCTGAGTCTAACCCCAGAACCTTAACTCCCACAGTCGATAACTTACCTGTGAACCGATAACCTGTTTTTCCTCCATAGGATAACATTGACAATTTTCTTCCAAAAAGTTTCTAAGTGTGGAGTTTTGAAATCTAAAAATATTCTTTAAAAATCGCATGAATTACCAAAACGAATTTACTTACCTGTTTGCAGGAAATGTCCCAGTGCTGAATCTAGGTATCCAGCACTGAGTTAGAAAAGTAACGTGAAAAGTAACTTACCTGTAATTTACTGAAAAAGCCTATTCATTTCAATGTACTGTATTTGCTAAGTATTGCAACCTACTGCATCCCCTGTAAATCAAACCAAGTACAATTCCTATTGCATTTTCAAACTGTTCTACAATCAGCAACTTATTACTGTAAAGTATTTAATGCTTACCTGTGCCAGGCTTGCTTGGTTCTAAAAATAAAACAACAGTATATTTTTTATACACAAACAATTGGTCTAGAGTTCAGTCCTTGAGTGTGTGAATTAATTTGCTGACTGAGTGTGTACATCAAATGCTTAACACTGCCCTCTGATACTGCCTTACTGCTCGACCACTCTACCACAAATAGAGAGTAAGGTTCTATCTAACTTTAACCTCTGCCTACCTCTGGGGTCACCTGGACTCTATACACACTATACCTCATTTTGGTGTAGTATATATAGAGCCAGTTTCCTACAGTGAGTAAATTTTTGCACATTTAAGTTAACTTTCACGTCGAGATAGGTTTGTGAATTGTGACACTCTTCTTCAGTAATAGGAGCATACACTAGTAGTGCATATCATAAGAGAGTAGGGGCACAAGTTATAAAAGTCCAAAAAGGTACAGGAGTAAATGTATATCAGCACCTCTTCCACCACAAAATCAAGAGCATCTACGACAACTTCGACGAAGACAACCAACACACTGAAACCTCACCAACCACCCCCGACACCCGGAAACCAGCGATTGACGACTGGACAGCCCTCACCACCGAAGACACACTGAAGACAATGAAGTCAATCCACTCAGGGGCCCCCACGGACCCCTGCCCCCACCACATCTTCAACAGAGCTGCCGACACCATCGCACCCATGCTCCGCCACACCATCAACCGCTCCCTGGCGACCGCCTCGTTCCCCGACGACTGGAAACACGCAGAGGTCAACCCCCTCCTAAAGAAACCCTCAGCGGACCCCACCGACCTCATAAACTACAGACCCATCTCCCTGCTCCCGTTCCCAGCGAAAGTCATCGAGAAAGCCATCAACAGCCAACTCGCCACATTCATTGAAGAACACAACATCCTCGACTCCTCCCAATCCGGCTTCAGAAAAAACCACAGTACGGAAACCGCCCTCCTCGCCGCAACAGACGACATCCGCACCCTACTGGACAAAGGAGAAACAGTAACCCTCATCCTCCTCGACCTATCAGCGGCGTTCGACACAGTCTCCCACCGCACCCTAATACGCAGACTCTACGACACAAGAATCCAGGACAAGGCCCTCGACTGGATCCGCTCCTTCCTCTCCGGCAGGACGCAGCGGGTCAGACTCCCCCCTTTCCTCTCGGACCCCACACCTACCACCTGCGGAGTCCCCCAGGGCTCCTCCCTCAGCCTGACGCTCTTCACCGTCTACATGGCTCCACTCGCCCCCATCGTCAGAACCTACGGACTCAACATCGTGTCATACGCAGACGACACCCAGCTCATCCTCTCCCTATCCAACGAGCCCAACACCGCCAGACGCAACTTTCGAGAATGCATGGAAGCCGTCGCCAAATGGATGAAAAACAGCTGCCTACAACTAAACACCAACAAAACAGAAGTACTCATCATGGGCCCAAACCCCGATGCCTGGAGCGACACCTGGTGGCCCCCCGCCCTCGGAAACCCGCCAACCCCCACGGACCACGCACGCAACCTGGGAATCATCCTGGACTCCGAGCTCAAAATGGACCGCCAGATCAACTCTGTCTCGTCTTCCTGCTTCCACACCCTCCGCCTCCTTCGTAAGACCTTCAAATGGATCCCCCTCGAACACCGAAAGACCGTCACTCAAGCCCTGGTCACCAGCAGACTCGACTACGGCAACGCACTCTACGCCGGAATAAACAAAAACCTCACCCGCAAGCTACAGAACATCCAGAACGCCGCCGCAAGACTGGTCCTCAACCTGCCAAAACACTGCCACATCTCCCAGCACCTGCGCACACTCCACTGGCTCCCTGTCGAGGCGAGAATCACCTTCAAGATGCTCACCCACGCACACAAGGCCCTCCACGGCACCGGACCAGCATACCTGAACAGCCGACTCAAATTCCACGCACCCCAAAGGACCCTACGATCAGCCCAGCTCTCCTACGCCGTGGTCCCCCGCACCAGAAAGACCAGATCGGGAGGCCGCCCCTTCTCCTTCCTCGCGGCCAAAGCATGGAACGCCCTTCCGCTCCACCTCAGACAGACAACATCGCTCCCCATCTTCGCAAGAAACCTCAAAACCTGGCTCTTCGACAGACCCCCTCCTTGATGGATGGAACCTGCACCACGCGCTGTCAAGGTTTTTATTCCAAACTCCCAGGATCGGTACGTTGCTCAAATGGGTCCACCTCTCAATCCCCCCACTCTCTGATGCTATAACAGCGCAGAGGGTTGGAGTGATTAAGCGAGGGAAGGAAAGGAAGGGGACAGCGGGAGGGAGACCTAAAAGACAAAAAACACAACATAAGTGGCTGTCCTGTGTTACCTCCACAACCTGTTCCAATTACCATTCCACATACAGAAGCTTACACTACCTGTAAAGGAAAATAACACGAAGTCTTGCAAACATTCGTAGTTTGAAATGCCTTAGTTTCTGTAGACTCTCTAAAGACAAGAAACAGCAATCAACATGTGATAAAACAATTCACAAATAAGATTCACCCTACTCACTCATACGTTACCCACCACGATAAGGAATTGAACTGGCGTCACAGGGAGGTTGCAAATACGACACACACACCTTATCCCCTGCTACAAAAGGAAACATAAGAACAAACATAAAGTAATGTCGCAATTATTGTGTCCCTGTTAATTTCCACAGAGACATTGGTTTCATGCTCCTCACAATGTAGACTGTTACAGCACAGACCACTATTCAAGTGACCCCAAAAAGGTAATTAACTCCGGGAACACAGCCTTCCGAATATCAGCAGTATGAACACTCTGTACACTCCTTGACAAACGAGTGTAGCTATGTAATAGTCAGGAAGATTCTGCCTCAAGAATATCTCAATGTGCTTGATTCCTGTATCAAGCGTTACTAGTTCAGAAATGGTGACCGAGTCACCCTTACCGCCTTTGCCACAAAGATGAGTTTCAGCAATACGGCTAAACTCGAATGAGCACCAGCTCCGGCTCCAACTCCACACGGAATACGCAGCAAGGGAACTGACGCTATCACCCGGTATTTGTCCTTCCGAGTGCAGCGTCAGTTCACCAATGCGTACGCACGCATCCAACGTGCAGGAATGCCGGGAAATGTAGTTCAGGCGCGAGGCGTGTATGTTACAACGCCCTCGCGCCGATCGTTTGGCTCATTTGCTCAAGGAAGCGTGACAGTACATCCCCCTCCCCGGAGAGGCTGCTGAATACCAGGTTTATCCGGATATTTCTCATGAAATCGCTGTATCAATCTGGGCGCATGTACATTCCTAGCTGGTTCCCACGAATTCTCCTCAGCACCATACCCCTTCCACGAAATCAAGTACCACAAAGCCGCACCCCTCCTTTTGGAATCCAAAACCTTAGATACTTCGTATTCAGGTTCACCTTCCACCCACAAAGGCGGAGGCTTCCTTTTCACTGGAGTATAGGAGGTTTCAAGCAAAGATACATGGAACACAGGATGTATTCGCATGGATTTTGGCAGTGCAAGGAGAACAGAAACTGGATTGATAAATTTTTTCACTTTATATGGACCAATAAAGCGAGGATTAAAGATACTGTACTTACGAAACCTGATATGCCTTGTAGACAACCATACCACGTTACCCGGTTTGTAAGAAGGGCTTTCTCTACGATGCACGTCTGCATGTTTGTTGTAACGCATCTTAGCTTTCATTAAGTTCTGTCGCGTTTGTTTTACTGTGCGCTGTATTTGTCGCACCCTGTCACGTACTTCAGGCACGGTATGATCCATTCCCGGATGTACCAAAGGCAGAAACCGAGGATGGAACCCATAATTGCTATAATACGGGGTATGTTGTGTGGACTGATGTATTGCACTATTATACGCTGTCTCTGCAACCCACAAAAGGTCCACCCATTCATCTGAATTGTCTTTCACATAGCAACGTAGGTATTGCTTTAGCGTTTGATTCAACCGCTCTGTCTGACCATCTGTCTGGGGATGGAAGCTCGTAGATTTTGCAGATTGTATCTGTAAGGCGTCACACCACACCTTCCAAAAACGAGCAGTGAATTGCGAACCACGATCGGAAACAATAGTGGATGGAACTCCGTGCAGTCTTACAACTTGACAAAGAAGTATCTTAGCTAATTGCCCAGAAGTAGGCAGGGTCTTACACGCAATAAAATGTCCCATTTTTGTGAGACTGTCGATTACCACGAATATCACAGTGTGCCCTTGATCTGTAGGTAACCCCACTATAAAATCCAAAGAAATGGTATTCCATGGAGTAGTAGGTGTTGGTAGAGGTCGTAACAGACCTTGGGCCTTGCTGTGATCGATTTTGGCTTTTGCACAAATTTCGCATTCTTTTACCTTATGTATCACATCCAGTTTGACAGACGGCCACCAGAAATATCGGAGAACTCTGTCTAACGTTTTCATCACGCCATTATGACCTGCATTGGGGACCACATGACACCAATGAAACACTCTCTCTTGCAACACTTTCGAAGGAACCAACATCTGCTTCTGTCTGATCGGCACCCCCTGTTTCATTTTCCATTGTGGATGTTCCTTGAGCCATTTTTTCCAGATTGGAGTTGTACTCGCCCTAGCCACTGACCTCAAGAATTGTTCAGAACACGTGGCGCCTATAACTTGATCAGGCGACAAGATGGGAAGAGGTTGTTTATTATGCACGCTACAGGTCGTTTCTCGTCTGGTGAGAGAGTCCGCTTTCCCATTCTCTGTACCCGGTCGATAAGTGACCACATAATCAAATTCAGAAAAGAAAAGCATCCAACGCATTTGTCTAGGGGACAACATGCGTGCTGACCTCATGAACTGCAAGTTTCGATGGTCTGTGTACACTGTGACCACATGTTTTGCGCCCATTAAATGATGTCTCCATGTACTAAAAGAGTCCTTAATAGCTAGAAGTTCTTTTTCTGCAATGGTGTACCTTACCTCAGCATCGTTTCATTTGCGCGACATATAGGCTATGGGATGAAGCTGCCCTGTTGTTGCATTTCTTTGTGACAAGATGGCCCCCACCGCCACATCGGAAGCATCTGCTTCCACCACGAAAGGAGTTTCGGGGTTTGGATGAGCCAACACCGGAGCGGACGTGAAGGCGTCTTTTAGTAACAAAAAGGAGGATTCAGTTTCTTCCTTCCAATCAAATGGAGTGTTTTTCCTAAGCAACCTAGTGATAGGGGATACTACCTTCGAGAACTGTGGTATGAATCTTCGATAAAAATTAGCGAAGCCCCAAAAACATTGGACTTCCTTCACATTGCAAGGACGTGGCCATTCCTTCACTGCTTGTATTTTCCGTTCAGACATCTCTAACCCTTTTGGTGAGATTATTACACCCAGAAATTCCACCCTTTGGACATGAAATTCGCATTTACTCAACTTGCAATACAACCCATTGCTACGCAAGGCTTGTAAGATCAAACAAACATGTTGAGTATGCATGTGCACTGAATTGGAATATATTAGTATATCATCAATGTACACCACTGTGAACACGTCCAAATACTCCCTCAGCACCTCGTTCAAAAAGAACTGAAATGCTGCAGGAGCATTGCACAGCCCAAAGGGCATCACTGTATACTCAAACAGTCCAAAACGAGTGTGAAACGCCGTTTTCCACTCGTCCCCTCCCTCACTCGAACCAGATGATAAGCTCCTTTCAAATCTAGACGTGTAAAGATTTGAGCATTTTTCACCTGATCCAGCAAGACAGGGATTAAAGGCAACGGATACCTGTTTTTGATGGTAATGTGATTCAAAGCTCTGAAGTCAATACAAGCACGCTTCTCACCATTAGCCTTTGATATAAAAAATAAAGGCGAAGCTGCAGGAGATTTAGATGGTCTGATAAACCCATTTTCCAATTACTGATCCAAGTATGTCTTCAAATGCTCATTTTCCGGTTCGGTGAGAGCATAAATCCTGCTACAGGGCACCACAGCTCCTGGCACTAGATCTATCTGACAGTCGTAAGACCTGTGCGGTGGCAATACATTAGCTTGTTTCTCATTGAAGACATCACGATATTGCTCATACCTTGCAGGCAATTGTGTATCTTTTTCTGCGGTGGTGGCCACGTGAAGCAAAGAGGCTAAAGCCTGCACTGGAGGATATCGTTGATTCCGACAGCAATGTTCCTTGCACCATTGACTGTCAAAAAGAACGGCCTTGACAACCCAATCAATGGTAGGATTATGCTTTACCAACCAAGGTAGTCCCAATATAATCCCATACTGAGGGGCACGTATTATGTTGAAAACCAAAGATTCATGATGAAGAGGAGTGCTATACATCTCTACTGGTTCCGTGGAAAGATTGATTGGACCCGTTGTCACTTCTCTACCATCAATAGCCAAAACAATCTCAGGAGTACTTTTCGCTACTAAGGATAATTCTAAGGCGACTGCTAAATCTTCATCCATGAACATCCCAGTAGCCCCTGAGTCTATCATAGCTTCGAGTTCCTTCCACACCCCTTTTACCAGTATTTGTATGGGAAGTCTAAAGTGTTGTGTCTTAAGTATACCTGGTTCCAGAGTTGAAGGGATTTCCAACCCGCTCAAAAAGCCCCCTTCATGTTTCTTTGAGCGTGCTAGTTTTCCGACCTTGGAAGCACTGAACTACCCCCGTTATTAAACCCTGTTTTGTTCTTAGGTTTCGCCAGGCAATCTCTAATATAATGTCCTTTCTTACCACAATACATACACAACCCTTGTTTTCGTCGAAGATCTCTTTCCTCAGGCGTTAAAGACGCCCTAACAGTTCCTATTTCCATAGGTTCGGGAACACCCATCGTGCTAGGTTTAGAAAACCGAGGTTTGTCAAACTTTGGATAAAACCTATCCGTTCTTCTACGTTCATTCTTACGTTCATTCAACCTACTGTCTAATCTCAAAGCCAGATTCATAAGAACAGAACACGTGTTAGGCTGTGGATCTACTTGCGCAATCACATCCTTAAGATCATCCCGCAATCCTTGATAAAACAAAGCAGCTCTCTTTTCCTCCGGCCATCTAGTTTCTGAAGCTAATCGCTGAAACATATTCAGATATGTTATCAAGTCTTTGCTGCCTTGTTTCAACTCCAGCAACTCTTTATCCGCTGAGAAACTATGTGCTCGTCTGTCAAATATGTTCTCAAATTCCTTTCTGAATTCATCCCAATCATGCAAAAGCGGATCATCGTTCCTTACTAACGGAACTGCCCACAAGGCTGCATCCCCAGCCAAATATGAAATCAAAAAGGCTACCCTAGC
The DNA here is from genome assembly GCA_963921515.1 of Calotriton arnoldi. Taxonomy (NCBI): domain Eukaryota; kingdom Metazoa; phylum Chordata; class Amphibia; order Caudata; family Salamandridae; genus Calotriton; species Calotriton arnoldi. The sequence goes on from CAWUFW010009545.1 coordinate 583,582, forward strand.
CTGATTGGTAGGAAAAGCCTGAGGCTTACAAGTAAAGTGTAACAACACCTGCGTCATAAACACCTGTACCTTACTTTCATCTCCTGTAAACCTTTCTGGGGCCGCCAGAGGTATGGGTGTGGGAATTTCCACTGACACAGGGGATGCTGCTCCAGACACAACGCCCTGAGGCCAAGAGGCACCACCAAACCCTCTGCCTGTGTTTACATCAAATGGATTCTTTAGAAGCTTATCTACCCGATCTTGTAAAGCTGCTGTTTCCGCTCTAGAGGTAGTTAACTCCTGCTGCACTAAAACCAAGGCAGCCATTACATCCTCTAAAGTGGCCATCATCAACCTATACCGATCAGGAGAGAATAAATTCTTGGGCTGCGTATTCTGTCAAGGTTTTTATTCCAAACTCCCAGGATCGGTACGTTGCTCAAATGGGTCCACCTCTCAATCCCCCCACTCTCTGATGCTATAACAGCGCAGAGGGTTGGAGTGATTTAGCGAGGGAAGGAAAGGAAGGGGACAGCGGGGAGGGAGACCTAAAAGACAAAAAACACAACATAAGTGGCTGTCCTGTGTTACCTCCACAACCTGTTCCAATTACCATTCCACATACAGAAGCTTACACTACCTGTAAAGGAAAATAACACGAAGTCTTGCAAACATTCGTAGTTTGAAATGCCTTAGTTTCTGTAGACTCTCTAAAGACAAGAAACAGCAATCAACATGTGATAAAACAATTCACAAATAAGATTCACCCTACTCACTCATACGTTACCCACCACGATAAGGAATTGAACTGGCGTCACAGGGGAGGTTGCAAACACGACACACACACCTTATCCCCTGCTACAAAAGGAAACATAAGAACAAACATAAAGTAATGTCGCAATTATTGTGTCCCTGTTAATTTCCACAGAGACATTGGTTTCATGCTCCTCACAATGTAGACTGTTACAGCACAGACCACTATTCAAGTGACCCCAAAAAGGTAATTAACTCCGGGAACACAGCCTTCCGAATATCAGCAGTATGAACACTCTGTACACTCCTTGACAAACGAGTGTAGCTATGTAATAGTCAGGAAGATTCTGCCTCAAGAATATCTCAATGTGCTTGATTCCTGTATCAAGCGTTACTAGTTCAGAAATGGTGACCGAGTCACCCTTACCGCCTTTGCCACAAAGATGAGTTTCAGCAATACGGCTAAACTCGAATGAGCACCAGCTCCGGCTCCAACTCCACACGGAATACGCAGCAAGGGAACTGACGCTATCACCCGGTATTTGTCCTTCCGAGTGCAGCGTCAGTTCACCAATGCGTACGCACGCGTCCAACGTGCAGGAATGCCGGGAAATGTAGTTCAGGCGTGAGGCGTGTATGTTACAACGCCCTCGCGCCGATCGTTTGGCTCATTTGCTCAAGGAAGCGTGACACCCCCCCACCCCTAGCGCCTTGAGACCCTTACGGGTGAGTAGTCGCGCTTTAACAAACCCCTGATTGATTGATTGATTGATATATAAGTATGGGAAATGCATATCAAATTGAAACTCAAGTCATTATTTGTTACAATCGGTTCAATGCATCACTTCGAAATATGCAAAATATATTTAAATATTAGAAAAAATACATACTAAATAACACACATACAACATTCCATGGTATCATGAAAAGACATGGCGATATTCTTTTTAGGTCGAGCCTAGCGCAGCGCGCATTCGCTGCTCTATGGGAGGCTTCTTGTGAGCACTCCAAACTTCCCCGAGCCTTCTCCGTGTGGGTCTGGCAACTCCCACACATTCCATTGGCCTTTGCGTGTGGCTTTCAATAATGAAAGCACGCAATTGGCCAAAGACGGGTGCATGTCCCGCCTTTTCTCTAAACGTTCACTCCCATGGCGTTTGGGTCTCGGGAGCGAGCAGCGGCACGCAGGGTGCCAGCTGCATTCCTCCCTTGTTGTTGTGGATCATGTTACCAATTAACACAGCGCAGTCGCTTTCACTTTCGCGGCCGCGCTTGTGTTAACACAGTCCTGACAACTGCTGATAATGCTCCCTGCGCCCTCACCTAACTGTTTAGAAAGCAGTCTTCTTCACAGCTAGTCAGCCGATCAATAGTGCAGCCTGAGCCTATAATCGATTGTATTGATGGGGGCAATCGATTGTAAAATTATTTACTACGTGCGGTCTTCTGGTGGTCCTTGTGTTCGTGGTGTGCCCTGCGTGTCCCAGGATGCTTTTTGCAACCTGTGCGTGCACCTGTAGGCATGTTGTGTGTGCCGCCTCCACACCCTCATCTGTGCACTTGCACAACATGACTGCTCGCTTCTGCCACCGGGGAGGTCTTTCACTCTCTCTGGGTGGGGGGTCTCTTATCTCTGGTAATTGATAATCGGCGTTCATAGATGTCCAGCTCAATGGACATCATTTTATCACCTAGAAAGGATAAAAAGCATGTGAATCTGCTGCGATTCGAACCCGTGACCGTAGCTTCCAGCCCAGATGCCTGCGAAGGCTCAGCAGATGCATGCATCTGTAGCTATGCAGCCACTTGAAACTGGTTACCCCGTGGCATGCATTTCAGATGAATGTTCACTCATTAATGGCGGAGCCTCCTACCCGTTCAAGTAGGCAGGCATTACCGGCAGCGATGATCTGTCTGGTGAACGGCCCGGAAGTATACCCCTTGACTTGCAGAGTTTCAGGAGCGCAGCGTCAGGTGTTAGTGGGAGGTGATCCAATGAACTCAGAGTGCCCCTGAACATGTAGTGTCTCACAGGAGGGTGAACTCTCATGTTAGTCGTAATCTCAGCCACTGGCTATAGCTCATGCGCATTTGAGACCATCCTTTTTTTTGTCCCCTGTGTCATTCTAGACTCTGACCTGCCACATGCAGATGAGGCCGGTCCTGCCCAATAGGAACTGCCTCCTCCAGACAGGAACAGAAGCAACCACAGAGCAGGTTTGGCTACTGAGGACTTGTGCCAGTACAGCGCAGCGCGAGTCCGGTAGCACGTGAGCACGGTGCATTCCCATCCCACTCGGGCATAATGGAAGCAATGCTCAAATTCTTCTTAGCCACTTTTTGGTTTTCCTTAGTCCAGAGGCCTAAGTTTGATGGGTATTGCCAGAAGCGGACACTACTCAGTGTGCCATAGCACTCCATTCTTCTCTCACTCCTGTTCCCGTCGGCGGCCCTGGGCGGGCATCGACACGGGCACACGCATGGTGACTTCAAACCCAACCTGAGAGACTTTGGCCAGGTGAGACGGCTGCGTCCAAAATTCCTGGTGCTGGCCCGCATTTGTTAAAATGTCTGTCATGAATCACGATTTGCACTACTCTCTTTCCACACTGACCAGTTTACCTCCCTTTTTTCTACCGATTGCATCCTAACACTATCAAACTAGTGGTAAATGTAAATTCTTATAGCTTCAGGTTTAATTTTTTTTTACTTAGAAGGTCCCAAAGGCGAGACCTATTGGCTATGCCAATGCTTGTTTAAACATTCAGGGGCAGATTTACGTTTCCTGGCGCATCCCTGCAAATCAGCAGGGATGCGCCAGGAAAGATGCGTGACGCAAGTTAACTCTTGCGCCACCACAGATGCGCCGCATTTACAATACGGCGCATCATGGCGCAAGGATAAACAGATGCGTGTCGCATCTGCCGGCGTAAGGTTGGCGCAGTACTGGAGTTGTGTCGCGGGCGCGACGCAACTCCAGCACTGTTCCAACCTGGCCTATCCTCAACATGGTGCGTCACGCCTTACGCCTGCTTCAAGCAGGCGCAAGGTTTTGACGCAGTGGCGTCGGAAAAGTGACTGAGTGAAATCTTGTAGATTTCACTCAGGCACTTTTCCGAGGCGTTCCTGCGACGGAACACCCCCTCCTGCGCCAGAACGCCCACATGAAACCTGACGCAGGTTTCATGTGGCGCAGGGCTTTACAACGTGACGCATCTCCCTAGATGCGTCACGTTGTAAATCCCCCGCAGCATGGCGCTAGCTTTACGCCGCCGCTGCATCACAGAAGTGACGCAACGGTGGCGCAAATGTGGCGCACGGGGCTCGTAAATCTGCCCCTCAGGATGTAGCACAGTCTTTGCAGACACATAAACAAAAAAGAATTTAACTTTTGAAGACCACTTCCAAATAGTAAACACACATGTTCAGCACTGACCGCGAGTCAAGTCAAACTTTATTTGCTTTTTTTCAAACACATTTGAAGTACAGTACAATTCATATCAAACGTTTTAAATAGTAAATAGTAGTTAAAACATAAAAAAATAAATGAAAATGACAGTGAAAATTATATAAAAATAATATATGGCGCAACCTTATTGCAAAAGATAGAAAGTTTATGTTAATCACCAATATCATTTATCAACCTACTTGAGTCAATCTCTTTAAGGTAATCTCCAAATACTTTACAACAGAGGAACTGATTTTATTGTCCATAACGCTGTCCAATAATATTAAAGCACTCTCAGTATTATCTATCTTATTCCTAGCAAGAATCCTTCTTAGATATTTCACCCAGTGTTTAAAATGGCAGTGCAGATGTGGACTTTGAAGTGCACCTGCTTGCTACTGAGCAGTGACAGTAATTTCCTATTAAAAATATTGTGTCTTTGCTCAGAAGTGCAGGTGATCTCTCTTTAAATTCAAAGAATGGCATGTACCCAGATCTTGACAGCACCTGCATATGTAAAGCGATCTGAATATTGTATAGATAGGGACAAATACATTAAAAAAGTGTTACATATATGTGTGTGTGTGTATGTGTGTCAATAAGGGATAAAGTTCCCCCTACCATACCGTATAAGAATATTGCAAGTCACAGGGGAGTTCAATAACCATATAGAGGAGCAAGGCCAAAGGTTATGGAACTCTGAGGTGACTTGCAGTATCTTTATCATGTACGCCAGGGTGACTTTATCTCATATAATACAAATGGTCACACCATCACCTCTCCCACAAACCATTTAAAACCTTGGTGCATAGCTCTTTCATATGAAAGAGTGATCATGTTTGCAAACATGAAGAATAAAAATAAAACCTCTAGTGCAAAATTAAACACATTCAAAACCTGTAAGATATTTGTTGCAAACAGTTGCTAGAAAAAGTTCAATACAAGTCAGTATTAAAAAAAAAAGTGTCAGTAACACACCATGTGTAGAAAATGCAGAAAAATCCTAGCTTTTCTCTATCCATGGAGTGCAATAAAATAAACATATTCTCTCTGTTTGTCATTGTAAGCTATTAAAATAGAGCTGAATTAAGAAAAGCAATGTTCCGTTTGTTCCTTTAAACAGCTGCTTTAATTATGCTCTGTGACCTGACCTGTCTTTCACTGGTGGCTGTGGCAGCAGGTATAGTGACGTCAGAACTTGACTGCAATAACCTTATAATAGTCAAGTTCTGAGGTCTTTTCTTTATAATTGGTGATTTGGTGCATCACAAGTCAGTGATTATAAAGAAATTAGTGACTGCGGTTTATACAGGAATACAGAATCCCAATATTATATATGTATATCCTTGGAAAATACAAAGGTTAAAGTGATGTTATAGTTAGGTGTTGTAATAATATAAAAACAAATGTTTAAAGCCCCAAATAAAACACTGTAATTCACCAGTTATAGTTTATAGAGCTAACAGAGTGGTCTACTGGATTACAACCTGGTTGTTTAAATGAAGACTGGTCTGTCTGTCTTTTTTTGACATTGTGCAGTGTTATTATCGTTGCCCTGCTTTTTCATTTCTTCAACTTTTTGTTTTCCAAGTTCCTTTTTTCTAGTTTCATCTCAAACTCTCAGGGGCATATGTACAAGAATACACACAAAAGAAGGGGTGAGGGTACGGACTCACCTACCCCGAACCCCCTGTAAACACTTTATGCACCAGAAGGAGTAGGGAGTAATAAAATATGTAACGTAATGGCACATACAATCTATTCTAATACTGCCCTCACTCACACAAATGTGTGACATGCTTCATCATTGGGCTGCTACAAAAAACACCCCGGCGTAGCCACGCCTGGGGTGGAGCAATAGGGTAGGGGAAGACAATACAACACAAAGAGAGACACAAATAAATTCTAAAGTGACTGGGAGCGACGGTAGTGAAAGTGCAGTCAAGTGAATTAAAACTAGCTCGGAAGTGTCGCTGTGCCTAAAGTTTTAATCCTGGATCTTCCGGCCAGAATAAAAAAGTGCAAAGGATGGTGGTGAATGGGAGATTCTATGTGCTCCTAACACCCCTCCTTAACTGCGAAGTGGTCAACATGTTTCGGCCGTCAGTGTATGCCCCTCGTATCGGGTCACGCCGGCCTTCCTCAGGACTCTACCTTTCCCAGTAAGTTCTCCCTCACCTCCAATTGAGATGAGAGAAAATTAAAAGTCAGTTTCTTACGTATTGAGGAATTTTTACCAAAGGTTCATGTAGTTACTAGGGAACCGACAAAAGAAACAAAACAAGAACAGATAGCCCATCAGGAATAGTAATCTCCTACGGGTCAACACTATATCGTATTAAAAATCAATACAATCCACAGTACCAACCATAGTGTCATTCATACTGCAAGGAATGACTATTATGTCTATCCCATCTTTACTTGTGCCAACGAAAATAGATAAAATCAGTGATCATATACATAATTAGAAATATCTATATGACCATAAACATAATTAATTATATGTATGTATATAATTTTTCATTTTTATATGTTTATTTGTTTTACCAGCATTATAAACCATCAGGCATCCAACCACAAAATCAATATCGCTGACCAGAAGGGGTCCGGTGTGTATCTTTACTCACCGAGTTTACCCTACAGTCAAATTTGAAATGGCGGCTGGCAAGGGAGACCCCTGTGGTCACACTCTCCAAGAAGGAAATAAAAACATTTGAAATCATTACAATCAAAATAGGACTTATATCGCAAGACTTATCTCTATATCTAATACTTCCTGGCAGTTTAACGGAATCAAGATTACGTCAGTCGGGGTAATTTCAATTGTACAATTGGTGTATAATAGTGGATGGTGATAAATACTAATCCCCAGGTAGCCAAACGCTGGTGATATTATGGGACAGCTTCCATCTGCATATCATCAGTATGAAAAACGGGGAGGAAGAACAAGAACCAACCCAGGATCCATCGTATCATACTTTCCTCCTTCCTCACATTCAGCCATGTTATAATGAAATGTCAGTGAAGTGCTTCTCCCCTTCTAGTCTTAAATAGACACTGTATCCACCCGTCAATCACCACCTGAGGTAGATGAAATTCGCCCCACATGTATCAGCCCGTTGGACTCATACATACACACACAAACATAACCGGATCCCTCCTTACTACATCAAGGGTGGTTCTCCGCCAACATTGCTCGTCCCCGTCCGCCGTGTAGAGTGGCAGCGGAGTTGAACGTACACTGTTTTATCCCTCTCGAGCGGAAGTTACCAATTCCGGTCACATGATGTACGTCATCTACGTACTCCCACATCCCTTACGACCCTGTCTCAGCGTATCATCTAGACCGCTCACCTGCCATTTTAATTTATTCCGTGTACGGTGCTCGTCATCCCCCGCGCAACGCGCGCATGGTGACGTCGCCCATCACAGTATCTATGCGTGTAGGGGATGTTTCCACAGAATTAACATACGGAACGGGTAATCATCCTCAAATTGAATATTTTCTAAGGATTAACTAATTAGCTAATATTTGGGAGCAAATCAATACCATAGTTCAAAGGGACAAGAAGACAGGATACTGCCTCAGGGTTAAGGACTTGATTGAATTTAAAAACACACCTCGATTAGAATCAAAATCGACCATAATATGTACAAGCCCCTATCGCCACTACAATGTCACTTTTATCGATGTTGTGGTGGAGATAGGGGCTGCGCCTTATTTGCAAGGCAGCGTTAAGCCACTTAACGTGGCTTAACGCTGCCTTGTAAATAAGGCCCACTTTCAAGCTATACTTAGCGTGAAAGGGGTGGGCAGTGTGTGTTGCAGTGTGCATTCCACCGCAACACCCATTGTTTTTGACGATGCCCCCTATGTACAAGGGTGGCGTACATAGGAGGCAGTGCCAAAATTAAGACCAGGTAAAACCTGGTCTTAAGCTGGCGAAACGAGGAGAAATGCATTATTTCTCCTCATTTTTGCTTTTTCCATGTGTGCTGCCTTGTGCAGCACACATGGAAAAAGCAAAATGCCATGGATTGGTTATGCACAGGAAGGTCCCCCTTCCTGTACATAAACAATCTAAAAGAAAAAATGTAATTTTGTCACTTTCATGTGTGCTGCATGAAGCAGCACACATGAAATGAAATGAGGAGTTTATAAAGCGCTACACTGACCCGAAGGTATCTAGGTGCTAGTTAGGCAGGAAGACAGGACGGTAGAGGGGTCATATTACCTGGTAGGTTGATAGATGCAGGTTTTCAGGTGCTTCCTGAAGTGCAACAAATTGGGTTCTTTTTTAAGAGGAGTAGGCAAGAAGTTCCAAAGTTTGGCGGTGGAGTAGGCAAAACTTTTACCTCCCCATTTTACTTTATGTACCCTGGGAATGGACAGGTTGCCACTGTCTGATGATCTTAGTGGTCTGGCCGGAATGTAAGGCTTAAAGAGTTGCAACAGTTGCCAAGGACCTTTGCCACGTGTAGCCTTGAATGCGATGCAGAGAGCTTTGAACTGGATGCGTTTTCTGATAGGCAGCCAGTGGAGCTCGGCGAGGGCCTTGGAAGCCGAGTCAAAGCGTGTGAGCCCAAGCAGGACTCTAGCGGCGGCATTCTGTGTCATCTGGAGTTTGTGTATATTGCGCTTGCTTGCACTGGTGAGAAGAGCGTTGCAGTAGTCCAGCCTAGACCCAATTAAAGCTGTAACCACTGTTTTCCTTAGCGCGACAGGAATGAAAGGAAGTACTTTTTAAAGAATTTTGAGGATGAAGAAACAGGCTGATGTACTGCCGTTTATCTGAGGTTCAAAGGAAAGTCTGGAGTCAAAGAGGACTCCAAGGTTTTTTACCTTACTGGCTGGTATTGGGGGAGGGCCCATGTCGGTTGGCCACCAGCTATCTGACCAGATGATTGGCGTAATGCCAAATAGCATGACTTCCGTTTTGGATGTGTTAAGTTTCAGACAATTAACCTGCATCCATTTCCCTATATGACTCATGCAGTCTTGAAAACGAGATGCAGTATCCGTGGCTGGACTGTTGATGGACACAATTATTTGAGTGTCGTCAGCGTATGACACCAGCGTGAAGCCGAAGCTTCCTATCAGTTTGGGCAGAGGGGTGACGTATAAGTTAAAAAGAGTGGGGCTTAATGATGAGCCCTGTGGGACTCCACAGGGAAGTGAAAAGTCCGGGGAGACGAATGTGTCATGTGCCACTGATTGTGTCCTACATGAAAGTGACAAAATGGCATTTTAGGATTGTTTATGTGCAGGAAGGGACACCTTCCTACACATAAACAATCCTCCCCTGCACGCAGACACCCTTGCACATACGTGCACTATGGTGCAAGGGTGCCTGCGTTGGCGCTAAGTTGCTAAACGTAGCACCATCGCAGGGGGAAACGCAAGGCTGCACCACTTGTTGTAAATATGGTGCAGGCTTGCGTTTCAGAAGTGGCGGAGAGAGGCGTTGTGCAATGACGGCTAAAGCCTCTCTCCGCCACTTCCTTGTACATATCCCCCTCAGCTTCGTGATCTGATTTCACCCACTGTTTATATTTTATATTATGTTTTTGTGCCTCGATCCTCTATTGCTCACATAACTCCTCTCTATATTACAAAATGCTTATAATGTACTGTAGCTGATACCAAACAAATTCAACCTGTAGCCAGCCATTAATTACGAAGTCCACAGAATTGTTATTGTGACTAAGCAATAACTGTTTTCACTTTCTTTCTATAATCAATGTCAAGTTCTGGTGCTACATATAAATTGTTAGTTTTTGAACAACCTTCTTCTGCTGCACATAAATATTTAGTTTCGAACGACCTTCTTGTATGAAAATCAAGACTTTCTCTTTTGAATCACTCACTACATTAGCCAAATAAATGATGCATATTTCATTGAATATTTTCAGGTGTGCAACTACTCATAACCATGATCGCGATGGAGAATGGGGCCACTGTGAAATTGTTGATGAAATAGGTAAGCCTTTGCATATGGCTTCTTCACTATTATGGTGTACCCAAGCTGCTTTGATGTTTGGTGAACATCATTGTTGTTTTTTGTTTCTGTTGTCTGCTTTTATGAACTATTTACCTTTTCTACCCTTTTTACCTATTTCGAACAAAATAATACAACAGAAAGTATTATATGGATACACAGTACATGAAATATGTCTAAGACAATTGGGCATTCTGGATCAGCGGTTCTTAACCTGTGGTCCCTGGACTCCTGGCGGTTATTCAAGGATCCCCTGACCTCTAACCAAATATTTTCTGTCAATAATCATAAGCATTTTGAGCTGAATAAGTGTATAAAGTTGTTTTCTCCTATAATGAGAATTGTTTCAACAAGTAATAATGATACTACTGTATTGCCTCCACAATTTATTTCCTTTATGTATAAATGAAATGAATAAAGATATGCTTAAATAATAAGTATTTTAAAAGCTTTTAGTCGGCAGCTGACTGCCAGTTCAAGACATAGCATGTGTGAATGTGCACAGCCACTGTTCACATTCAAACACACTCTAACCTAAACTAGCAATGTGCTTCTGACTAAACACGTTTGAAATGCTTTTGGTTTTCTAGAAAATCATACAACATCTGGACAGTTAGAAAGCCAATGTTCTCATTGCTCAGTGATCTATGCATGTATTCCCAAAAGGCCCTTTAAGGCTGCACGTTCTCCCATCCATTGCTTTACAAGGGCAGACACTTACAGATTACATGCACTTACACTTCCTGTATTGGAAACAGGCGAATGCCTGCAATTTTCAGCACAGTCGAAATGCTTCCACAGGCAGAGGACTGCTTTCTGGAATAATGAGCACGTGGTCTTCTAGAATTTATGCAATCACTGTCTTTGCTAAGAGGTCTGATTTCACATGATCACCTACTGATTTGTGAATATGACCTGGGCCTTATACCAGTGTGTAGCCAGGCTCATATTTAAACATGCATTTGCAGGAAAAAGTGGATGTGCTGATTTCATATAGAGTGTACTTCTGTTATTTATTATAGTTGGGATACAAATCATAGGAATGCCTTGGGGGTCCCCTGGCTACCAGTTGTGATTCAATAGGGTCTGCAGAAGCCAAAGGGTTAAAAAACACATGTTCTAGAATATTTAAGTAGCTACATTGAACAAGCATAGGGAATGAAGAATAATAAATGGTTTACTGCACAGTATAGGCAGAGGCAGACTTTCAGCAATAGTCAATTTCTTTTGTGTTCAAAAATACTAGTTATGCTGTGGTAGCCAGGGTCTAGAAACTGAAGCAAAGAAAACTTACCATATATTTACTAGCTTTAAGTACTATGAAGCTCCCTTCCTGAAAGTGAGGACAGTGCCTTATTGCATTAATTGCCATTGTTCCTATACCAGTGCAGCATTAAAGATTGGGACTTGTAGTATTGTTTTGAAGTACTGGATGGATGTTGTGAGATATTGACATTTATTGCAAAACCTATGTGGGAAATGATAGCAAACTCCCCTTTTAAAGTTCCAACATGCTCCTGCACAAGCCATGGGTTGTCGACCAGCTCCTCCACCCCCATCCTCATGGTAGGACATTCTGGAGAAGACACGTACAGCAGTATCAGTCCTTTAGCAGTGAGTACCGACTGCATGGGCCTGGTCTGTGTCATCAGCTATAAGCACAGGTCATTATTATTATTTTTTTTAAGACATATTTTATTATTTTCAATGGTGCAAACAAGAACCAACCGTTACGTAACCAAATTACATTGTCAACCACATCACAGATAAGATAGGTTACACCAGTAGGATTGTTACTTCAACACAATAATGACATGTCCAACATGCACACTTGCATAACCATCCTGAACAATAACCAAATATCCCCCCAAATCCTTCCACAAGGATCATAACAGTTGATCAAGTCAGTCCTCATCTGTGACAAGTTACCTCTCGTCATCTGTGGAGGACGATCCAGTATGCTACAGGTCCATAAGTCTGGCCAGTAGTCCCACCCACACTCCAGGTCTTCCTTCGTCTTATCGTCACGCCTGCACCACTTCAGATGAATTTCCTCAGCAACAGCCCACTCCACCACATCTGCCACCCACTGTCCACACTCGGACCTTGCTGACCCATCCATGTGATTGCCACCTGTCGCTTGGCCAGTAATAAAATCAGGTGCAGGAATTTAAAGGCCATTTTCTGACCTCTCTGCCTACAGATGTCACCCAACAGACATACAGCGGAGTCCATGTCCACACGAATCCGTACCACAGTCCTCACTCGGGCCAACACTCTCAACCAATATTCATTCACCTCAGGGCAATCCCAGGCCACATGCAAAAATGAGGCCATGGGTGCCCGGTACCTGGGGCAGGAAGTCGACTTACTAGAGTTCATTTTATGTAGTAGGACGGGCGTGACATATGTGCGGTGCAGAAAATGAAAGTGTATAAGTTTAAATTGTGCATTGCTCTACACATTCTTCACCAAGGTACACACTCTCCCCCACTGGGCATCCCCGAGCTGTATCCCCATGTCACCCTCCCAGGCCTGTGAAGTGAAGTAGCCGGGGGCGCTGGAAATGTGGGCCATATATCCCGGACTATGGCTGCAATACTCACATGCTGCAAGAACTGGCCCGGCCCCATACAGAAGCGTTCCAATGCTGTCTTAAAAGCGATAAGTTCTTGGTTTGGCAACAAGTTCCCCAACGTCTCACAGCCTCCCACCCTCCAGGCCAAAAGGTGCACAGATTTCATCAGCGTTCTAAAAGCCAGGTGGTCCCAAAAGATAAATTCCCTAGCAAAGGGGGCCAAGCCCAAACCGCCTTAACTGTCTGTTCCCACAGGGAGGCAGTGTGTCTGACAAGATATGGTACCAAGGTTTCGACCCTCCGACATCAGGAGTAGAGGGAGGGAAGAGCGCCTTCTTGTGTCCCCTTAGAGCAATTTCTCCCAAGTGCCCTCCTGCCCTAACCAATGTGCCTCATGCTGGATGTGGGAGGCCACGTAATATTGTTCTAAGTTAGCACAGCTCATTATTACCAACCACTACCCCTCCCCCCCACCACCCACCTTTTTTTGGGATTCTGGTTTCTTCTAGCCTAAAATTCCACACCATAATCAGACACCCCATGCTTACATAAACCTATTCTATTGACATCTGCATACATAAATAGAGCCATGTATGTTCTATCTGCTATCTTACAACTTCTCACAGAATCTATTGTAAATGCTGCTGTCCATGTGCCGATGACGGTTGGCGCTCTTGGTTTTTTGGCCAGCTCCTTTTCTTCCGGCATCGAACCCTTCTGCACTTTGTTCCTCTGTGTAATAGTGCGAGTAGATCTATGTATTTGTTTGCTTAACTCCTTTCTTTGTACTCAGTAGTAAATAGCCCCCAGAGGCTCAGTAATGCCAATATAAGCCAGTATTTTGACTGTGTCTGTTTGCATTACTCCACCAGTTGCCTCCACCACTCTCAGGTATCACCCTCTGTTTGTGATATCACCTTCTCATGGTGACTTATCACCCTTCTGATGCTGCGGTCCTCTCTTCAACACACACCTGTTAATCAGTTTTCTGTGTCGTCGCTGTTGTCTCACATCCTTTCCTGATCATAACTCCCATTCACTCGTGACCATCTCCTTCTGCGTCTTTTTCCAGAAACGTGTCTCACTTATTCCACCAAGTCTTTTGAAAGTCTTCCAAATCAAAATCTTGCCTCCATTCTTCAACGTCTCTTGTTTGCTTTGTTTTTACCTCACAGATGTCCTTGTCCACACCATCTTAACTACACATATTGCACCAATCACCAATACACTCTTGTCCCATCCTGAATTTGTCTGTCCTTGTGCCAGTGGATCACTAAGATCTCTTATTTCCAGCTTCTCACCTCTTCATTACTCTTCCCAACAACAACTGATTCTTGTCCCTTGTGTAGACTTCAGCGTCATGCTGTGGGCTACTGTTTCCATCTCTGAACCTCTTCAGGATCACTATGTTTTTAACCACTGCATTGAGGGGAGCTGTCTTTCTGAAGGTTCGGCCTGGCCACATGGCCTATGCTGTCACCTTCCACTTCCACTAAGCTCTGCCCTCTAGAGGTGTTTTCCTCTGTCTTCAGAGTAATCACTACTGCACAGCTAGACTGCTGTCCTGTAATCCTCTTCATTGATACTGGCCCTAGGCTCCCTCTTCATGTCTGTGATCTGATATTATACCTCTACCAATTTAATTGCCCATGCCACATCCTGTCCCCCCGCTTGCAAAGAACCCCTAGCTCCCCAAGCAAATTCGGGGCGTCTCCCAAAAATCCTGAGGTAGGAGGGCCACACTCCACCTCTACCCGCTCTAAAAACGTGCCAGGCTCCCACACTCTGCTGATTTTGTTAATCCACCTTGCTGAGGGCATCTGCTGTGGTCACCTACCCCCTCCATACTGGGATCCGTGCTCTAAACCTGGGCCACCCTCCTCTCCTATTAAGGTGCCTGCAACACCACCACTGCGCATGGTCTTTATTTCCAACCTATATATATGTGGCTCCTCCACAACTAAGCTCATTTTCAAATTGGCACATTCTCTGCCACCATTCTGCCACCCCATGCCTTGTACCGATGTGCCAATTGTGAGCACTATTGTATCACCACCTGTCCCCATCTTCAATAATAGCCTTTTCTGTGGCCAGCCCCCATGGCCCTCAGCCATTTCCCTGTTCCTTAGAAGGCCTGGATATCATGGTTATAGAAGGCTTGTCGCCCTGCTCTGTGGTGGCCTGACTTGCATCCATGCTCATTCATGCCTCCTATATGCCCAAAAGCCCTGTAGGTCTTCCAGCACTCTTGCACCATCTAGGGCATGGGGAGTCACAAGCTAGCAATGTGCCGGCATTATTGCGATACCACTCTTTTAGGGTTACTCTGTGTCTTAGATGTTGCAGGGGTTCCGACATCAACTTGTGGACACTCACCCACCCTATGTATATTACCTCCATGGATACTGCAATTTCAGGTCCAGACGACCGACGTCATGTGATGCAGACAAGCCATTCCCTGCACTTCCCCAACACTGTAGGCAGAAAGAGCACTTACCTCCCCTCTGCCTTGGGCCCGCATTAGGAACCACACAGTGTATTATCTATCATTTACATGCACTTATGCAGATGCAGGCCCACCTTTACATTTGAGGGATCCAAATGCTCAGGACCCCAATAGAACAGTCATACCTATAATATCTTAGTTTATAGATGTGGTCAATCAAAATAACAATTCTATATATATATTATATTACCCAGAAAGGCTTGTACTGACAATTGATTTCTTACGGAGTAGGACATTGACAAATATAAAATTTGGCTTCCTTTGTTTATATTCTGTAGTTATTTCACAAACAATTAGAGGGCTGATGTCTAAGTAGTAGCCAAAGGAGGGATATTGTTTCTGTGTCTGAGGGAAAGCAAACCGTCATTTTATGGCAATCCCTTTCAAAACACATAAGAAGTGTTTTTAGTTGATTCCGCATTGTTTTTAGTTGATTCCTGAATCAATACTCCTGGACACTTATGCAGGTTTAGTGTCCCTACACCCAAAAGACCAAGGAAAATATGGTCGTTGGTCATGTTTATATGCTTTCTGGGTTGAGGTCATTAAACTATTCATCAACTCCTAAACTGCTGGGCCTCACCCCACACTCCCACCGCCCCACCACCACCACCACCAGTGCTGAGCCCCTTTTTGGCCATTTGAGCTAGTAGGAACATAAAAAAACTATTTTTCCTATTGTTTGTTCTCTCAACCTACTTCCAGTTTGTGGTGGAAACCAGCGTAACACCCATGGGTGATCCTGGAACACTGTAGATTTTGAAAAGTAGACAATATTCCAAATTCAGCAAGTGGTCATATGTGTAGATTCCTCAAGGTTTTCCCAAATAAACTAACTGTAGAAATAAAGAAATATTGAAAATGAGTAGGAAAAAACAGCAATTTGTGGCTTTTTCATCATTAACTTCTTGTCACCCTGGCCGATTTACAAATGCAATATACTATTATGTCAACTGGACCCTTCTAGTTGCAGGGATATATAGGGTTTGTAGGTCCTCCAAGAACCCAAGGTACCCAGAGCAAACAACTGAGCTGCACCGTACAATGGTTTTTCATTGTTTACCGAGTATAGACCAATTCATTTGGTGAAATATGTAGAGTGAAAAATGGGTACCAAGGAAACCTATGTATTTCTGAAATGGGCATAGATACA